>CM057003.1:51014596-52214596 GCA_029891345.1 Dryococelus australis
ACTGACTCTGACTCCGGTCGCACATTGGTTTACGTTTGAGGGAATATGTTTCACAGTCACCACTAGCTTAAAATTTTCTCCTCGCGAAATATTTAACAGTTACAAAAAATATTCCGGTAGTATTACTCACCTCCGAAAATTCTCAATGCAAACGAAAGCAAATGTTTCCATACTTCTCCGATATAAAAATAACGCCCGAAGACATACTTTAAAAGCAGCTAAAGCACTGCCTATCCCGTTCATCTTACCAGCCCGTCAGACATTTTAAAAGTGTTGGGCGTGAGTTACTGACATCGTTCTGTGGGAGCACACGGCGCCACAGGACCAGCAATTATTTCCCACTGCAGATTTTCACGGCGGTGATGCGGCCCTCGTGAGACCCGCTGATTTGCCTGGCGGTAACCACTGCTGAACATGCACTGGAGAGATGGCCACTGCAAGCAGCGATTCTGCCACAGTAACGGACATTTCACACGAGGTATCGTGACGCGGTCTCAACCATAGACTAGGGATGAGGTAGACCGCTTATTCGTCTTCTGCACATGTACCCATCGTTGACCTACCCCGAAGGAACACAAATGTCAAAGTCACATGGTCAACATTGACGAACGTGTTTGTTTATATCTCATGACAAGCACTGTTATATCAATAAAATACTTTTACTAGTTTGAATTTAATCAAAAAGCATTACAAATTGGTTAGAGGAAGTATAAAACCATCTCAAAATCACTTGATTACTAAGGAGTGTTCTAACCTCAAACCCAAACCACGCCATTTTTGCTAGCTGTACTGGCAGAAAAGCAGTTCAATGTTGGGACACGGAGATTGGTTGTGCGCAGCCAGCGAGATCGGTCTAACTTATCTTTTAGCCAGGAAGTAAAGGTTTTATGTCGGGAAAAATAATTAGTGACGAGCTTAACTTCTGGCAGATGTTAATACCCAACTAGAGGTATATTTTTCCAAAAGTCCCCACCTCTCCCCCTCCCCCTGATGCTTTCTCCCCTACCCCTCCTTGAACATCCGATTTGCAAGCTTTTGTATTACCGTTCATATCTCCGTTAATATCTATCCTAGCCTAAAAACTATTTTAAGGTTTTATTCCGTGAGCTATTATCTATAAAAAAAAGTATCCATACTTTTTCCGCTAAGGTTAATACTTTAATATAAATTTGCCGAAATATGTAAAATTTTACTTTTTTATGCAAAGTTCTTTTTATGGTTTTTTTCACTTTTAACATTTTTAGTTATGATAATTTGACGAAACACTTTATATGAAAGTTGTAGAACGCTTCTTTAGCTTTCCAACGGTATATATATTTATATACTCACAGTCACGAAGAGATGTGGTAGGGCACCTAAATCGAACCAAGCGCGCGCGCCACAACCCCGGCAGCCCCTGCCATGCCATCTACTCGCGTGTGCCTCAAAAACATAATCATCATCGTTCCTTACGATCTTAAATAATTACTTTCTTCAGTTTTTCGAAATTAAAGTCGATTTCTTTTCAAATTTGTTTGTATCGGCTTTGCTAGTTTGGGATCGGGAGGGCCTTGCCCTTAACCCATACATTCAGGGTCGTTCCATTATACCCCATCTATGTACCCGCCGTATTCCAGACTAGCAACAACCGGCAGCTGTGAAGTAATGTTCCCTGATAATAATTTACAACATATTATTAAGAGTATACAGGTCATCCACAGCATTACGGACCTTCCAACTACCGCTAGCTTGATATTACAATTTTTACGTTCTTGATTTCTGTATGTGCAATACTCATTTCCTGACTTTTTATTATTTACAAATCATCATTAGCAATTCGTATACACGATTCCTATCTACACTTGAGTTATTCAATACATTTTACAATCAAATTAATATACAATATTTTCAACAAAATGTATACTTTTCAATTCTAATTATACACAATATTTACAATAAAATGTATACATTCGTATTCATAATCAATTATGTCTTCGTCTTTATCCATAGCTGTTCTATTATTACATGAAATATCATTGCAGTGCTCACACATAACTGAACACTGTAAACCTGACTTCCGACAGCTACAAAAATTGCCACAAGTAAATTTGTGTAAGAACATTACACTAAAAACAACAGTTCATTAGGTGCAAATTATTTTGAAGTGGTAACTGGTTTTAGTGCCTCTCTCTCTCCTCCAGTTTCTCTTATGGGCTCTAGCCTACATCCCCACTCTGTAGTTGTGAACATTCCTTTCTTCGTTAACAACTCTAGCTACCTCTCTGTTAGTTTCGAGTTGATGTTTATCGCTTGTTTGACATATAAATGTGTGCAGACTTAGAATAAGGCAAGTGTCCAGCAGCATGGAAGAACGGGAGCATTTATTACTGTCGTGTCCAAGTGCATGTCCCAATCTCCTGTTCTATTGCACAGGCTGTGGGTGTGTATGCTCGGATACATTTTGTATAGGAATGATCACTGAGCAGGTTTTGTACTGTATTTGTAGCATACACAATAGCCCATAAACATTCAAATCCACTCTCTTCCATTATGTGCCCCACGGAGCCCAGAAATTACATTAAGAGGTGAAAAACCCCCAGGCCTTACTACTATATTTGCAATTTCACTGCCTCTTTCAGCGGAAGCTACGATTCCTGAAGCCTTCGAGAACAAGGGTTGGTCAAAAGTCACTATGTAAGAATGATTTTGTTTTCTGCTCTGTTCTGCAACAAAACATAATGCTGTGAAAATTATGTATGTATTGGTAACATCCAAGTTAATGAAGGAACAGCCATGACATTTGTTGAGTCATATTTTTGCTTTCTGCTGCTAATGATGTTCATAAAGCCATTCCACCCTGGTTGGGCATTGATTACAGATAGTCGAATGGAGTTATGGGGAAATATTGTTGTTAATATGAAATCTGAACTATTTATCGCACCTTTTAATGCACTGTAGTCCTTTACAACAATGCTACTTAATCTCCGGCGAGAAATTTTCTTTGGGTGCGATGTTATCCTAATACATTCAGGATTAAATGTTCCAGAATACTTCCTTTCGACATTCACTTGGGTTTTAATGCTAGTAGCTGACGTAATGTATTGTATTCCCCCATCACATGAAACGTGTTCAAGCCATCCAATGTACGAACATTAACATCAGCATTATCAAAAACATGCCGTATGAAAGCTTCTTCATTGACATTTGGTGATCCTGCATTTATGAAAGCGTTAATGTACACAGAAGTTTCGTAACACGACGCACAGACACTCATGGAAGATTACATATTGATGAGATGCTTAGAACCATACAAACGATGACGTGTAAAAGTTAAGCCAATATGAAGCGGTGACTAAAACGATCTGGGTCTTACAACTGATATTATAGCATAATTTATGCCTACACATTTTCTCTTCAACTTTTCTAATTCGGATGTATTCTTCGTCTCGGTGACTTTCTGAGTAAATGATGCTAATGTATTTGGAATTAAATGTTCTCCTCCAGACTTCATATCATTTGTATCTGCGTATGTATTGAGATCACACGCCATTTTTTGAATATCTTCTTTAATAATGTCAGCTGCTTCTAATACGAACTTAAGTTTTTCTATTACCAAGTTGCTGTCTCTATCTTTGTACTAACTGTCAATGATTTTGTGGGCGGTGTCAGACAAACACATAACATTCTTTCTACCAAAAACATTAGATACAATAACGCGTTCTTTAAAATGTTCTAAAAGGTGATTTTTTAGATGTTTGTCAGAATAACTTTATTTTTTCCCTGAAATACCTGACATAATATCTTGCAACTCTTGAATTGAGTACTGGCATTCGTCACTTTCTTCAATGTAACTGCATATCTTTAAGAAAGACTCTCTATCCTCCATCGATCTGCCCAGAAATGTTTCACTTGGGTTTGTCTTTGAAAAAGTGGCATACCATTTTTTTGTGGTATCGGACTTTCTGGTGCAACATGGTCACTCACACTTAAAAGGCGGGCCTTTAATTCTCCCCCCCCCCCCAACCCAAATACATCATTCCGTTCTTCACATTTTTGCAAGAAATTTCCCTTGATATCTAATGTTTTTAACACGCGAATTTCCTTCCTGCGGTGCAACAAGTCTTAGAACAGATTACTTCCGTATTTCCACAAATAAAGCAATTTGATTTGTTGTCAAATCTCTCAACTAAACTTCGCATAGAAATTGACGTTGAAAGAAGATATACATCACATATTTGCGATGATGTAGTTGCAGCTTTAATACTTGATGGTCTGGTATAATTTTGCCTGCACAGATTGTGCACTCAAGCACTTGTTTTGCCTTCCAATCTCTCTTGCAGACCAAATTTTACTGCATAGAAGACAATAAATCAGACTCGTCCATTTTAAAGTATGTAAAAATTGGGGTCATGCTATAGTAAATTCTTATTTTGAAACTACTGATCACGGAGACAGAGCATTTTTTAATTCTAACTGCCGTACGGTGAATAGCTGGCACTGACGAATAAATATGAATTGCAATAATAATTAAAATTACTTAAAATGCAATTTGACAACTCTTATTAATTAATAAAACATGGAGGAATATCCAAACGTTCAAAATCTAAGTCTTGTTTAAAAATACGTACAAACAAGATAGCAAAAGTACTACATATGTTGAGTGATTACTTACCAAAAATAGTCCTCACGAGCACAAAAGATGTGAAACTAAATTAGCACAACACTGTTACTAATGACAAAAACCATACGAAACCCTCTGTTATGTCGACACATTGGACTCCACACGACAACTGGTTTGTGTTCTAGAGGAGGCGGGAAGGGCTTCAGTGAGCAGATGGCGCGTCAGCCCGGCGCCAGTGCGGTCCTGATAAGGTCGTGGGGGGGGGGGGGGGGGGGGAGGCTTCTTCTTTAAACATGTTCCCGTCCTGTCCCCCAGCTACAGGAATATATATATATATATGTCTTACATATAAAGTGTTTCGTCAAATTATTATAAATAAAAATGTTAAAGTGAAAAAAACGATAAAAAATTGCATAAAAAAGTAAAATTTTAAATATTTCAGTAAATTTCTATGACACTCTTTTTGTAGATAATAGCTCACGGAATAAAACCTTAAAATAGTTTTTAGGCTAGGATAGATATTAACGGAGATATGAAAGGTAATACAAAAGCTTGCAAATCGGATGTTCAAGGAGGGGTAGGGGAGAAAGCACCAGGGAGAGGGGTGGAAACTTTTGGTAAAATATACCTCTAGTTGGGTACTAACATCTAAAAGAAGTTCAGGTTGTCATTAATTTTTCCCGGCATTCAAGAATATTTCCCCTTCATTTCCTGGGCTCTTTATAGTCTATGGTCTGGTCTGGAACAAGTACGCCAGCACTACAGGCAAAGAAATTCTCTGCTGTTGTTTCACATTAGAGTTGTTTGTAAAATGAGATTATGTTTACATATAGCATTGCCAATGTATTACAAATAGACTTTATCTGTTGTTAAAACAATTTATACCACATGCAAATGATAGTACGATATAGTCGTTCGGATCAAATGTAATACTGCTGGACTTCTGTAGAGAACTTTTCACTTAAATTATTTAATATCAAAGCATGAACGAAAAGTATTATTGCATGCTACTCAGTTATTTACTTACAACTCGTTACACGTTTATTTTCAAGTCAAAGTGTATGCATAGTAGTTTACGATAAATAAAAATTCTCAGTAAATTCTTAGACAGGAACTCAATAGACACTTCCGTTTATATTACAGCATATGTACATTTACAATGTTTAGAAAGTCCCTATATTACCAGTTTAGATGGGTTTACGGGTTCACAAATTCGGTTTCCAAAACCAAATACGATTAATGAGTAAGTTCGTGGACAGACTGGCAACCCTGCGTGTAGGCAAACCACCCAGAACGGCGACGTTCAAAAAGTTCGTGGACAGGCGCCGCGAGTGTAGGCAGCCTTGCATCGCATCCACGAATTTAAAGATTGAATGTACTGTGTAATTGTTCTCAGTGCATTAAGTTATTAACTGTAAAGTCACGTTTCCAGAAACATACAATTTCACACAAGACTTACTGTAGTAACAATAGCAAGGTGTTATTCCAAGCGAGTGAGTGAATAAAAAATGAGTGAAACTATTTGAGCGGCTCTTAACATCGCGGTCTTAATAGTCAATGAAGGTGAAGCAAGGCGAGTATGAAGCAGCGCCGTAATGCAAGGACGGGGGAAACGGAAGATCCCCGAGAAAACCCGCCCACCAGCGGCACGATTCCCAAATGCGAAGATCCAGGAGCGACCCTGCCGGGAATCGAACCCGGTTCGCCTAGGTGGGATGCGAGTAGTCTGACCACTAAACCACCGCGGCCCCATATCAGGTTGTAGGCAGCCACGCGCGGTGTCCAAGAACTTATCGACACGAAAAAGGCAATTAACGTGCAGAAAAGATGAGGCGTAGGAAACGATTTCATACAAAACTTAATGTAACTTTATTTCTCGTCTCGACATTTAACTTATATACATGTCCTTTAAAAAAAAAATACTAATAAAGACAAACGCTTTTATCAAGGAGAATTCACGCAATATTGAGAGTGCATTTTATCGATACTTGTACTACCCTATTTATCTCAGTGTATGTTTACTGTAAAGTTGTGGTTTCCAGGAACATACAACTTCAAAGCAGGATTTAAATGTATATACTGTTCACCGTAAAATGAGCACTTTTGAAAGCCCTGCTTAAGATATACTTGTATGTACGTTGCGTATTCTTCCGGCTTATGTAAAATTAACATTGACGTGGGCCTCATCACTTTATTCATACGTCGGTCATGTGAAACTGTAGAGTTATAAGAAAAGTAAATATTTTACCAATCTGCTCGTTTTTACACTTCAATGCATTTAAAAACCAGAAATAGGAATAAATCTTTTAAATTATTCCCAAATGGCTACCTAACACTTTTTATTTGACGTTAAGATATGGAAATACTTTTCATCCATTGTTACCAACTTTACCGGGCGCATGTCACTCAGTGCCCATGTTAAAGTACATGCAGGCAGGGGCAGTGACATTTTTATAGGGTTGATTTCAAAAGTGCTCACTTTATCGTGAACAGCCTTTAGTAATAATTTCCGCAGCAAAGTGTAATAATACATATTTATTGTGAAAATTAGAAGGGTATCTCATTTCTTCTCCGTGTTGTTCCAACGTTTGTGAGGTGCATGTGTGATTCACGAGCCTCGACTCCGCGTTCGGACTTAACACAGCCTGCGCTCACGCCGCGGAGCGATAAAGGATAACAATGCGGCGCCGTTAGCGCGGCGACAATAACCGAACGCGGTGGGGGATCCCCTCGGCGATGAGCCCCATACTGTCAACGTCCTTTCATTCGCCAGCGGTTTGGGCGCGGCTAAATTTTTCAACCCCCAACACGCGCGCGCCTCCTCTACCCTCCGGCGTGTTCCTCCTCGTTATCACACAGTCCTCTATGGCCGACCGTTCGCCCGTCTCTCTTTTTCTCTTCATCGCTCGTGTGAGTAGCGAACCGGAGTAATGAAGGGGGGGGGGGAGGGGGCAAACCGCGCAATCCCCGCCGAGCCCGCTTCGTCACTGAGAACGACGCCATCGGGCCGTTACTGCCAGCAATGAAGATCGTATCACGCTGCTGAAATTATTTTCTACGCTAATGGGGCGCCCTAAAAAAAACTTTCCGCAGGTTGAATTGAAGAGCCCGCAGCTACCTAGGTCCGAATTTGGAGAAAGATTCCCCTCTAGATGACACTCTTATCTCACCAACATATTGTAATTTTTTTTTAAACCATCGCACTTGAACATGTTTGGAAACAACGAACTTACTCATCATCATAAACATACATCTGATTGCAGAGCCTCAAAGGATTATTTCTAAGCGCTGAATTTTAGGGGTCGTTTCGTATTCCACTGAACTCCTTTGTAAACATCCGGTAACACCCAACTTCCCGCAATTCATCGCAGTTCACGTACTAATTTAAATTTTGATTTTTGTCTCAGCTAAATGACCCAACTGTTATTTGTATATTAGTATATGAACGTTACCCAAACTGTCAGCATGTTGCAAATTACTAAGCTAAAGAAATAACGAATCATGAAGTAAAGTGTCATGCCCCGATGCCAGTGGAAGCAGATGTGTGATAGCAGATCACAGTGTGAAAGGAACCGAAAATATAAGCCGGGAACATTTTATTTCACAAAATTCCACAATACTTATGATAATAAATGTAATTTGGTTTTGATGTCATGCCACACTGGCACTTACCATAATTCTGCAATGCAGTACACTTGGATATCATGTTGGTTGAGCTTATACTTACACGCTGAATATTATTTCTCGTTGAAGAAGCAACACATACATTATCGTGATTTTACAGCTCCCATTAAGTGGTCCAAAGACGTGCACATTTTTTCATAGGAGAAAAAAAAAGGAAATGTCTCATTAAAGGAAAGTGCATCGAAAGCACGACGATTCGGTGCTAAAATACAAGACTCCTAAAGTCTCTCTTGTTATCATGCAGTTTTAAAAAATAGATTCTGGATATTTCCTCACCATTTATAGCATCCGATGCGATAATATCATACCCCAAAACAACTAGTAAACATTTCAATGCAATGATGCTCATGAACAAAAATGTGCTACAGATCAGCTTTGGTAAACATTACGAAAAAATAATCACATACACATGGTAAATACTTATGCGCGTAAAATTTCTTCATGCCTTGACTCCATGCTATAAAATATGAAAGATAAGTTGCACTCTCATATTCTTTGGGAGCTGATTTACATACCATGAAAGTTGCGGATATTTTTAAAAGGTTAGAAATGGTTCACAGGGGACTGATAGGTCATTAATATACTTTCATTCTTCTTACAAGAAGGAACGTACATTTATGACATCACTCACGTAGGTAATAAGTTATATATAGCTCACATGTGTGTAACAGCCATTGGTTAATTCTCAAAGTCTACAGGAAGCATAAGGTATTTACATTTTCATATTATTTAAGCATCTGACAGAACTCGCGTACAACTTCATGTTCATTACGATGAAGTAAGTACGTAATTGGGCTTAACGAGGTGCAAGTTGCACAGGGAAAAGGAATTGGGGACCCATCCCAGTGATTTCGGGAAACCATGGAAAACTGAAATTAGGATGGCCGGACCGAGAATCGAACCCGGGTCCTCCCGATTGCGAGTCCAGTGAATTACCACTGCGCCACCTCGTTCGGTATATGAAGTGAATTTTGTGTATGTGCATGGGTGGTATGCATGTACGTTTTCACTCTATTTTTAAAGTGAATTATTTACGTTGGCTTAGCTACCAAAACATAGCACTTATGATCACCGCGCCGGACAAAACCATAGGAGCCCAATGATTGGGTCGTATCGCGCCGCACGTGTTTTAAAAAATCGATGCAGAACCGTTGCGTCCATTTCGACGTCCATGGATCCACTACGTTTGCAGGCGCTGATGGATCGCCGTACTCTCAACTCATTAAAATTCACGTCCACTCGGCATCAGCAAACAACGTTCCTTCTCAGGTGCGCACGCCCACACTTCACAGCTTAAAGACTTAGCTGCACCTATTATGTGCAGCAATTCTTCGTTTTCTGCCATAACTTCAGTTTCACAAGTATACAATTTACTATAGGCCATTCACGGTAAAGTGAGCACTTTTGAAGCCCTAGTTACTTTTTTCTTTCAGCCAATTTATACCCTTTCACCACTTGTTAATGTAAACCCTGCAATGTGAGTAACAAACACAGTGAATACATTCGCCATACCTAAAACCAGAAGTCCGAGGCCACAATGAAATGTATTTATTGGTTATTATATCTGATGAAACAGCTTCAAAAAGTGCTCACTTTACCGTGAACGGCCTATACCTAGTTGTTTAATACTTTTCTATCTGATTTTCACTGCGTGTTATTTACTGCTTGCAAAAAGGCAGGAGTTAATTGATAAAATATAAATATGTTCCTGACTTTTTACAACAAGCAGATACACAATTAAAATTACGCAAAAAAAAAAAAAAAAAACAACTAGTAAAACGTAAATTTTCTATAATCGTACATTGTCAGTAATTACTATGTCTGGGCACGGGGCAACGAGAATGGACTGCATATATTATATAGTTCATTACAACGATGTTAAAACGATCGCGCACAACGAAACAACACACGCCGACGCCATATTGCGCACAACTAACACTTTTTTTGTTCATTTGTCTGTTTAGTCAATACGGCGGACAATATGGCATCCACCAAGAGCGGGCGGGAAAAACAAATTTAAAAGTTTGTCTATAAATGCAGACCACGCGAAATACACTATTTTAAACATAACATGAATCCGAAATTATGACACGAAAAAAAAAAAGAGCTTCTGCAAAACGGTGAAGCCGAGCATTAACGTGGTTTTATACGCTGCGGCCGCCAACCATATTCGCAGTTTGTGAAAACACGACAGCTGCAAGCTTTTTCATCCTCCTTGAAGCAGTAATGGCGCATGCGCAAGTACAGAAAATTAGGAAGTCTTCTATTACGTAGGCCTGTCGATCGCCGATGCCACGATTAAAGGTTCTGCCATTATACTAAAGGATGAGGTGGGCCGCTTATTCGTCTTCTGCGCATGTACCCAACACTGACCTACCTCAAAGGGACACAACTGTCAAAGTAAAACGGCAAACAATGACGAACGCGTTTGCTTATTATCTTAATTTTTTAATGACAAGCACTATTGCATTAGCAACATACTTTTACCAATTTTAATCTAATCAAACTGCATTACAAACAGGTTAGAGGAAGTATAAAATCATCTCACAGCACTTCACAAAACAGTGTTCTAACCTCAAATCCAATACACGCCGTTTCTGCATGTCGTGTTGGCAGAAAAACAGTTCGATGTTGGGACACGAAGATTGGTTGTGCGCAACCAGCGAGATCGCTCTACCTCATATTTAGTCTATGGGTTCTGCTAAAATGAGCTGATGCTAACAGCTGATATAGGCTGTTCAGATAAAGTGAGCACTTTTGAAACCCTAGCTACTTTTTTATTTCAGCAATTTTTTATCCTTTAACCACCTTTTTAAAAAAATATTGCCACGTAAGTAATCAACACAGTGTGTATATTCCACCGCAATCTGAAGTTGACGTCTAGGGCTAAAATAATATATATTTATTGACTATTATTCCAAATGAGAGGGCTTTCCAAAGTGCTCACTTTACAGTGAATAGCCTATACCCTGCTGACGCCGACTAGTGCTGATCGTCGCGCTCTGCGTGTTACAATGAATGCTGATCCTCTGCTGACGAGCATAGTTCCATTGACTTGCTATAGGTGGCAGGGCGATCACTATTTACGTTTGCTTTTTTTCCACGTGCATTAGATTTATCAATGACGCTTTTGCCGTTTAAGTAATACATAATTTTTATTACATATAATATTACAGTATAAAAACATACAAACAAAATACTCGTCGTTCCCGCCTTTATTTGCGCCTTTATTTCATTGGCTCGTTCATCGCGATGTATTTAATGATAGCCAATCACGTACACCCTGGCGATCGGCTGCTTATCAGCTGCCGACCTTGAGGTAAAAGTTGATTACCTTGGTCAGCACTGCATTGCGCAGCATTTCTCTGCACATTGGCACTGACTTCACAGGTCACGTGAGCCAATCACATTTCAGAAATGCGTCGACACGGCACTGCACTTCACTGCATGCCATCAGCCCAATGTAGCAGGGCCGTAAAGTACATGTGTTTGTGGGTGGCTATCATTACTGTATGTGTGTGTTTTAACCCCTAATTTTTCAACACAGCATTCCGACCCAACAGGACCACCTATAGTAATGCGTGTTGAGTGTATTTGCAGTTTAATCTAGCCTATAGGCTGTTCACGCTAAAGTTAGCACTTTTTAAATCAGCTTTAAAAAATATATACTGCCCCAATACATACATTCTAATTACACAATGGCGTGCAGACTCTTGTAGTCTATTCGCGGTTTCTTCAAAGGTTTGAATCAAACCTTTGAAAAATCACACCATGTATGGCGTATTTTATTTGGTTTTCTAAATATGTAATGTATCACAAGCGTTTTGCAATCATGTTAACATAAAAATAAAAGTATTTAATTTTTGGTTAGGTGGGTTGTAATGCCTAGTAAGAAATAGTTCCCATGGGAAATATTTATTAAAGTGAGTGCGCGTGAATGCGGTGCATCGTCCATTTTGTTTTTTCTAGACTTGAACTATAATTTGGCAGCGAATAAATAAAAATAGTTCTTAACACACTGCGTTATATTGCGAGTGTAATGTTTGAATTTATATAAATACTGAATTTAGTATTCCATATGTTATACTCTTTATAATTCCATGGGTTTACTTGGATGAAACATGAATAGGCCCATGCAAAATTAAATTTACATATGGCGGAAGGATACACGTGGAGGAAAGTAGATCCTAAGCAGGGCTTCCAAAAGGGCTCAATTAACCGTGAACTGTCCACAGCATAGCAGGCGAACAACGTAGTTGTTTTCGCATGCACTGTAGTCATGGCCACGTTTGTCAACAGGCGCTCATTCTTCTATTCGACACATTGAGAATTGGCTGTTCACGGTAAGCTGAGTACTTTTGAAAGACCTGCTTACGATCTACTTCTCGGATAACAATGTATCCTTCAACCGAATCAAAATTCAACATTGCCACGAGCCTCCTGATCACTTTATTCGTGCGTCGGTCGCGTAAAACTGTGTAATTAGTATAAAGGTAAATGTTGAACAAGTTTACTATTTCTTACAGTTAAAAGCACTTTAAAAAAGCAAGAAAATTATAAATTTTTTATATTAACAAATGCTTCCCAAACACCTTTAATTAATGTTAAGACATGGAACTATTTTTCCTCTGTCGTTACCAACTTTACTGGGCGCATGCTATACATTGCGACCATTAACATATACGTAGAAAGGGGCAGCGACATTTTTCCAAAGTTCATATTAAAAGTGCTGATTTTACCGCGAACATCGTGTAAGGCTTTCATCGATGCTACGACCACAGTTTTAATCAACACGGTCGTCGAGTCACAATACGACGTGCGGACTTGGCGTATAGAAAGCAGGGCAATGTTACTAAGAGATACGAGGAGGGCTGGCGCTCACCTGCTGGCTGATCCAGTGCTGGATGAAGGCGGCGGCGGTCTTGTCCGGAGGCGGCGGCATGGCCGGCGACTGCTTCAGCGCCACCACCATCTTCTCCACCGCCTCCGCGAGGGATCGCTCGACCGCGCTGGACCCTCCGCACGGGCTGATGGTTTCGCTAGGGTCGAATCGTGCGCCTGCAACACCGACACAACGATACAACATTTACTTCCCTATAAGCCCAACTGCAACACCAAACAATGGCACAGCATTTATTACCCTTCAAGCACAACTGCAACACCCAACAATGGCATACCTTTTATTTCCCTTTAATCACAACTGCAAACACCCAACAATGGCACAAAATTTATTTCTCTTTTAGATCAACTGCAACATCCAACAATGGCACTACATTAATTTCCCTTTAGGCCCACTTGCAACACCAAACAATGGCACATTTATTTCCCTTTAAGCACAACTGCAACAACCAACAATCGCACAACATTTATTTCCCTTTCAGCCCAACTGCAATGCCCAACAATAGCACAACATTTTATTTCCCTTTAAGCCCAACGGCAACATACAACAATGACACAACATTTATTTCCCTTTCAGCCCAACTGCAATGCCCAACAATGGCACAAATTTACTTCCATTTAAGCCCAACTGCAACCACCAGCAACTATACAACTTTTACTTCTCTTTAAGTCCAAGTGCAACACCCACTAACAATTCAACATTTACTTCACTTTAAGTCACGTTTAGGTGAATCAATCCCCGCCATTTTGGATTTAAGGATTTTGCCGCAACTACATTACACATATTGTATAATGTTTTACAGATTTCCAGAGCACAGGGTATTCTAATGAACATTTTTGTCGGTATTGTTAAACTACTGTTTCTAGTACTTGAAAATTTCTGTAATCGCTCGCATGTACTTGCAACTTTCAAACGGAGAAAAAACGTACGCAGAGATCTTACACACAATGGAACTCACCCGCCACATTAGGGGGGGGGGGGAAAAAAAAAAACAAAAAAAAAAAACAATCCAACGAAAGGCGATGGAAAACGACTTATGTGAAATTATTCCCCGGTGCACTCAGCTTGGTGGATAAGCAGCAGCAGAATAACCGAGACGAATTCTTGAATCCTGCAGGAGCTGCTCAACACCACGGGTGTCAGATTTGTATTACAGATGAAGATAAATGGAGAGCAAGAGGCGGATGATAAGTGAGAATAGGATAGTTCTCGCGGTCATCTTATATTTATTTTATTTTTGGTGGCGGTGCCTTTCAAATGGCGGACGACTGTCGCTATATTTACTAAATTTCGTGTGCGCACTAAGAACTTCCAAAACTCCAAGTTTGATTTAAATAAAATTAATGAATTCAAAGATACGATATACAACACAAAAATAACACAATCGACATTTTGAAAATACGAAACCAGTCTTAAAATGTTAGGTGTCCCTCGACAGCACTATTTGCATTTAAATGTAGATGGACCCTGTCGAGAGGTTACCGAGTTATTCTGAATTTGTTTTTTTCCAATATCTTTAAACAAGGCGAAATAATGAGGTTAATAATTTGTTGTATTTAGTGTACAAAACAATAGTTAGAATGCCAAAGTTGGTTTAAATCAGCTTGTTCTACAGAAGTAATATGTGACACAATGTATAACGAGACAGCTAAAATTAAAATAAGAACTATATCTATTTCAAACTCCTTAATTCAGATAGTCTTTAACAGAACTACCTGTACACGAGGTTTTTGAGGTTCGTATATGGAGTATATAACAAAGTTTTAAATCCGGAGGTAATCGGTTCAGTAATTCGCAATAATCTACATGATTTAAAAACTTTATATTTACAAGTGTCACTATCTTCCAAAAACGCGGATAAATACGAATGTGAGTTCCTAAATTCAATGTTAACATCGTGAAATATCAACATACCACATCTAGTACAAATCATTGGTATGGTTCCAGAGATACAGTACAACATTGCACCCAAGAAACTTTTAATGGCAGCTATTATGTACGTATATTACAACGCAACCTTCATGGTAGAAGACTACGCAAAACGGAGGTTCTAACAAAGTACGTTACGGGCAATGCTTATCGGCTAGCAGCTGCGAAATTTAAATAGGAACTCCTGTGTTAAGGAAATTTCGCGTCAGTGCGTTAATTTTAAAGGCAGGTGTTTCCAAACGAAATGTATTCTTCACGGATGTTATAGAAGTTACCTACAGCGGAGACGTTTCCATAACATGTACAGCCCGTTTGCAAGGAATTTTTAAAATTTATGTTATACAATAAAACGCATGCCTACCTATATTGAAAATATACGCTCGTAGGGATCTTTTCCTAAAAAATTCGTGAAGAATACAATTTGTTGGAAACTCCTATCTGTAAAATTAATGCAACGAGGCGAATATTCTTTAGCATGGGCTCTGCTATTTAAATTTCGCAGGTGCCAGCCGGTAGGCAGTGCCCTTAAAGTGCAAAGAGTTCGGTGGAAATTGGCACATAGGCTCAAAAGGTGTTGGTACATACACGCAGATAGTAAAGTGATCTGTTATCCATGTAAATAAAAGAGGAAGACACGAAGCAATTTTCAACAATGTGATAAATCAGCCAGAATTACTCAACTTATGTTGTGCGAAACTACATTAAAACACAATAAATCAACGTTCAGACTCTTGGGGGGAAAAAAAACTACTGTGTAAACGATTACATGAAAAAATTCTTCGAGGGCAATAACACGCAGGACTGTAATAAATTTCGTACCACGACGGTCCTAGTGCGAAACCCGCATCAGCTGTGGAGTTTATTTGTCGTTCTTAAGGGTTAAATTTTGGGGTGCGTCTAGCACGTACGGCCCCTCTCGCTTCCTCCCACACGGAATTCACATAATGGCAAGAACGTGTGAAAAGAGTGTTCCTGACTTAAAAAACCCGACGACCTAAGCTTGTTTACCCGAATGGTCAGATTCTCAGAACAAAAAAAAAAAACAAAAAAATTCAATAAGTTCGAAACTGTGAGGGCTCGTGACATGGCAATGTAAAAAAGCGAAACCCTACATGAGTTTCCCAAAACAAAAATTAAGTTCGTGTTCGTGCTGCCCATGCTAGCGAGAAGTATCGAGTATTTTCAACGCATGGCTGGAAGTGTGTTCCTCCCCGTATTTCTTTTTTGGTCCCGTCCGGGTTGGACGCGCTGGTGCATAACGATGGCGTGCCAAGGATTTTCGGAAGATAAGCCAGCGGATAGGGCGGACCCGAGGTGGAAGATTTGTTTTTTAATGCCGCCACGAGATGCAGAGGGCACACGCCTCATCGCCAGCTCCCAAGAAGGATTACTTCCCGGTCGAAGGAGCACATCCGCTTCTTTACCCTCCCGTACGGCCGGATGAGAGCGCACGCACGGGGGAGTTCGGTTCGATTTCCGGCTGAAGTGGCCGTTACGGCGCAAGCCACAGTAAACATTTCGGGAGTCCATAAGCAAACCGCACGGATGACGAGGATTAAGGTTGCATAAAACAAGTGCACCGCATCCTACAGGCGGCTCAAAAGCCATAAAGAAATGGTAGAAAACACTTTTAACAATGTTTATGACCAATAGTTTATTTATTAACTGTCTCACACCATGTAACTGTAGTTAAAAGTGCGGCACAAAAACAGAGACCACTAAACATTAATTCTTCGAAAACCGTGGGATGTAGCGTAATAACACAAGGATTTTTTTTTCCGCTACATGAACCACGCTGCTTACGTCAGCAGATAAATCCTCACGTATTCTGAAGGGTCGCATTTTTTCATACACAAATGGGGTGTCAACACTTATTTTCTCACGGACGGAATCGGCAAACCACTTTATCACGAACTGCACATCTTTGTTTGATAACACATATACCGAAACTCACGACTAAGCTCAGATACTAAACGTTTTATTTGCAATAAACATGGGTTTCACCTACAATGTTGAGGGTGTATAAACCTTTAACGAAAGGCCTTAGGCTGTACGTTGTGTAAACGGGGGCCGATCCAAAGTCATGGCAACTATTTTTTATCTCCCGAAAATGACCCAGCACAGGAAATTTACTATGTACAGTTGAAAGTGTACGACATGTACGTTTTAAAGGTGACACCACATGGGGTATGGATGCAGGAATGTCCGGCAAGGAACAAAGACAAACATGGCTGCTTGAAATCATCGTTTAATTTATATATTCCCGTACAAACTATTCTTGTGAACGGGTACGTATCGTATGTGTACGAGCTGTTAACATCCTTCAAAGTAGTCTCCGAGGATGTCCACGGTTCGTTGCCAGCGATGAGGCAGACATCGTCATAGCATTTCGACAAGATGTGGTGCACATTGACGGATCGCATGCAGCCCTAGCGATCATAGCCCAGAGAAAACCGCTGTGGTAAAAATGAATGCAGTTTGGGGGATGGACCCAACGGCGAGGTTAGATGCCTATCACCCTTGTAGGGTGATACGAAACGAACGTCCCACAAAACAACGTCGCCGCCAAGAAGCGGGGACGGGGTAAAAGCTGTGGAGTGGAGGTGATTGGGTTGCTCTTAACAACGAGGTATTGAGAGCCGATGTGGATGATACGAAGTGGAAATGGAGAAGCACCGGAATGCAGCGACGGGGGAGACGGGAAACTCCCGAGAAAACCCACCGACCAGCAGCAGCATCCTCAGACACGACTTCCACGTGCGAAAATCCGATACCGATTCTGGGGGGAAAGGGTAGTGGCCCGAGAAAGCTACGGGACTATGTCTGTCACGACCCCAACACTCGCGAATCCCATCACCCCGTCGCATCAGGGAATAATGGTGGGAGGCGAGCAGTCTGACAAATATACAGTGACGCCATCGCTACGGTGAAATTGAGTGGCCAACCTATCCGGAACTTTTGGAACACATTCGACGTTCGTCAGCTTCGAAAAACGTCGTTCCTCGAGTTACCTTTCAAATAATGTAGAAGCAATCCAGCTGCTACTTCTAAAACGTAAACCTGAAGACAGCTGGTAACATTTTGCAAAAAAGTCAGTACGAACGCGGAATGCCATGAAATATTCATTTCACTAAAAATGATTACTTTCTGCTAGCCCTTCGAAGTATCAAGCGCTAAAATTACAAAACAAAATTAATATTTCAAAAATATTATTTAAAAGTTATGGTTAAAGATAATTTACTTACCACGGCCTAAGAAATAGTGTAAAAGCGGAGTACACGAAACAGTGCACATTTAAACAGAAAATGCAGTAGGTAAAATTCTAAATGAATAGCAGAGCGAAACTGTAATGTGTATATAGAATAAATTAGTAAAAATTAATAAGGGAGTGTGTGGACAAACTATTTCAGAATAAAACGGTAAAATTATTCTTTTTGCAAGAACATGCATCAGATTTTTTTTTGTCTTCGGATGGGGCGGAGAGGGAAATTATAACCCGTAATAATAATACACTTGACTGGACACTGAACACCTGGGTAAATTCACGGGACGTTAAACACACAAAGGAATTAAAAACAGACTGAGAGAGAGGGAGAGAGAAAGAAGGGTTGGTAAACTTTGGCTACTCATTTCGGAAGCAGGTTAACACGCTGCTAAAGCTCCTACCAGGCCTGTAACAACGTAGGCTCCCGGGCGAGCCATGTTCCCAATGGCGAGCTGTGACGCCACGCCGCATCGGAGGGTCCGCTTTAAACTTAATTAGTATGTAAATTGGCTCCATTAACGCGAACAGGCCCCGCTCGCCAGCGGGGGAACTGTTATGCCAAATACTGATGGTGCAGATAAGAAAGGCGGCTGCCCCACAGGTACGTGTAACACGGCCTTCCAATCTGCGTGCCTATGATAGTGCTGGGACGAAGCGGGTGTAGGCGCTCGGTTTTCGGGAGCGGGGTGACGCCCCGGTTTACACGATACGCGCCAGAGGCGGCGACTCGACGGCGGCGGTAGCCGAAGTGTAAACACGACTCGCGAAAGTTGAGGGGGCTGCGAAACACGATTCCATTAACGCTCCGCTGGGCCCCGAAGATGGAGGCGGAAAGGCTGCGTGATAACGTTTTGTTTCAGCGCCCGGGCGCAGAAGTTAGTCCTTTGATGAGGACTTCCGGGATGCAAATGGCGCGTGAAAAGGGAAAAGTCGGAGAAGAGAAAACTGAAACTTGAAAGGTCACGTACCCTTACTCAACAAGTAAGGATTGGCAGCGGTGCTGCACCCCTGACGTCAGTAAGTTAAGTTTACGACGGGTTTTTAATTATTTTTTTTGTTTTTATTAAAGTGATGGTCTGGCCACGCAGCCAAACCACGCGCAAACCTTTAATAACAAATGATCCATTAAAAAAAAACTAAATATTTGCGTGATTGCTTGTTAAAACATCCAAGAAACTTCAAGTCCGTACGTTGAATTATTCCGAATCTAACACGTATTTACACTCAAAATGAAGACGGTTTTTTTCGTGATGTTTTAAAAAGCAACTTCGTTCAAAGGACAGTTACGTGGCATAAAGTGCTTCACATATGTACCGTTTCGTATCCTTCCGCCAAATGTAAACAAACATTGCCATGTGATAGCCATTTAGAATCTATCAAAATCAACGTTAACATGCCATTGCTTGTGTAGATGTGATAGTATACTTTCGCTACACCTAAACATAAACATTGAAATATGACTTCTATTTTTATACCTGTCAAATGTGTTGTTTACTGTTTATAGCTTTTCAAAAAATTCTGTCTTAGGTATATTTCAAAAACCATTTCGTACGAATATTCACAGTTTAGACCTATAACATTATTTAGGTCAGCTTTATGACGTTTGAATGCCTGAATTAACGATAGTTCTCACGGTTATGTTACATTAACATACTTGTTTTCCACGACATAGCTCATTACACGTAATGCACGTTAATATTTTGCCGCGACTGTGTTTAATACTGTTACAACTGCGGGGTAATGAACAATAGTATTTAACTTTTTGTTATTGATATGTGTTGGGTTATTTCTTTAAAAGGATGGCCTCAGTTCGAATCACGAAGGAATAACCAGTCCAACGAAAAAGAGACATTAAAATCAAGCACGCAACTCGTGTCGCTCATTTTTTGCCATACAAACTTAAAATAGAGCGGTGAACATGCACACAAATAAAGACTACCGTAAATTTTATTCCGCTTATGTATTGCTACTTACTGTGTATTAGGTTTGTTGAAATTTATAGGGCTGTGCTTGGTTATTTTGTTGGGATTGGTGGTAAATCACGTTACACAACTGGTGTTTCAAACACATTGGGCAAAGGTACAATGCTGTGATAAATAAACATACATGGATGTAAATACTTAACTTCGGCATAATAACAGTTCCCATTTAAAACGTATAAATACTTCACATCAAATATTTAAAATCACGCACACACAGATCCAGCGTAACTATCACCAAACAGCCACGCCAAGCTATTTCACACGCAGCGGTTAACGAAACACGCCGTAACAGAATATTTATTACTGCCGCGGAAACACAGATTTATCACAACATCGTAACTTGCTTAGGTAGGTTTATAAAACATGTCTGCAAACGTGATGTGGTAATTTGAAGTATTTTTCGGAGTAAGTATAATTTACGCTTCGTTTGGTAAAACAGCAACACGCCATGCCATTGCTCGCCACATCTACCAACTTCACTTTGTTTCTACACCGCCATCATATCTAAATATATTAAAATAAGTATTCAAACATTTAAATCTTTTTTCAGTTGTAAATTGCAAATACAAAAAATCATTATTGTGCTGTAATAAGTATGAAATATGCTACAGTTGAAAACATGTACAATTTAACATGTACTAGCGAAGTGAAACTTCCCGAGTGTGAAAGAGAGAAAGACAGAGAGACATCGACATAGCTCGCTCAGCAGACAGTTGCTTCAAAATTGCTCTCGCTCGATAAAACAACACCGTACCACTACGGCCTACTCACGATATTTTCCGCTGTTATTTTAAACTGTAAAAATGAGACATGTTGCCATCTTGACTACCTAAATATTTAAATATTTCAATACGCGCCGTTTAATTTACAAATAGTATACAAAAAAAACTAGGTTAAAATAAAATTTTAACTGTGAACTATTTCTTACCGGCCGTTGCCAAAACGTCGCTGCTATCGCTGTTGATAATTCATATTAAAATAAATAAATAAATATTACAAGTTATAGAAGATATTAAGGTAAAGTTTAATTTATTCAATAATACAGTACTCTAAAGTTAACCACAGAGTTATATATTTTTGGAATACAGGTTATTGAAAAACAGGAGTGTTTTTTCAAAGGTTGATTTTCATAAGTCGCTTGCAATCGGGAATGGACTATATGAGAGCTTCCTCTATTTGTTTAAGTACGACGTATTTACTCACGCATTTATAGTTTAATCCTATTACAAGAACCACTGCTCTTATTTTTGTCTACGCTACAGACGCGTTCGGTACGTATACGTTTGGTTCCGATTCGTTACTAGGGATAAGAAAATGTTATACATTTTCTCGCGCTTCAGTGGCCCGCGGTGGCTGAGCTGTTAGCCTCCCACCAAAGCGATCCGGGTTCAATATCCGGCCGGGTCACTCCGGATTTTCGCATGTGGAAATCGTGCCGGACGACGCCGTTAATTTGCGGGTTTTCTCGAGGATCTCCCGTTTTCCCCGCCCTTTCATTCCGGCACTGCCCCATACTCACCACAATCACCCACATCGGCTCTCAAGACCTCGATGTTACGAGCCGTACAAATCTATTCACTCACTCACGCTTCAGTTACTAACATGTTACTGTTATCTTCTACTTCAAAATAAAGTTGGAAACGTTTCTGTGGAGCGAGTAGATGAACTGCGACACATTTCCGGATTGAAAACTGAAATTGGACTCACGTCCCTTTTTGTCCTTGTTGCCATGTGCAAAAAATTCAGAAGCATCGATCAGTCAGAGTAGAGTAAACAAACGAGGAACGACACACGGACAACCGAATCTCCATTTATACAACTTGTATTATTTGGAACATTCTTTGCACAGTCACGCACGATAGAATTTCCATTCAACACGTCAATCCACTTTAAATAATTTAATACATGCAACATTCTCCCGAGTAGCTGGATGGCTTCATCACAGCAGTAGGCTACATTTGCCTTATTATACGTTGGCGATTCATAATTTCTACACTGTAAAAATAAAAACAGACAAATTCACGGTTACTAAGAAAATATTTTTAATCACATCTCTAGACCAAATTATTTTAGAGTCCATTATATGCGAAACCTTAAAAAAAGTGAAAAAAAAATCGTAATATCGAAATGTTTATATTGTGACTGTCACATAGCACAAGTACACAACGAATCCAGATACCGGAAAAACCGGATGCTAAAGATAATTGCACGACCATTAAAATTATTCGATGTTCACACGCTACCGGTATTTCACATAAAACTATTTCTCGCAAAAATACCAATGTTCCATTCTATAGGTACCACCATTCGCCCAACCTCGTGACGCAAAATTGGAAAAAACAGAATAACACCCGAAAATCAACGTCAGTTGGTATGCCATTTGCAAAACTGAAGACTATATGGTGGATTTTTCCTAGAGAATATAAACTCTCTTATGAATGAGTTTATGAGAATGCAACTATAAAGAAAATATAAGTTTTAATAACTGCGTATTATGCACGTAATGCACTTGCACAATGATCTAAAATCATTTTTTTTACTATTACTAGCTCATGAAGGATTGTAATCAGCATAAAAATAAAGTCCCAAATATAAACTCCCTGACTATTTAGAGAAATACTGCACTGGGTTTCCTCCTTAAAGTGCGCACATACTTATTATTGAATACACATTCAAATTTCGTAATCACGACTAAAACTTCCGACAAAGCCAGAAATGAAGAGTTTTCTTGTATGCACGCAAACAACTTGTGTCTAGAAAGAACTACAGAAAGCACTATGGAATATGCACAGCTGGATGAAGGCCATTTTTTAATGTATTCCAGTTACTATTTTCATTTCATTACATACAACGTGAATATTTGCACACTGATGAAACGGTCCCGAGTCCTCTCAGAATAAAAAATAAAGTATATTTTAATAAAGATCCGTTCCTCGAGCTACATACAAATATGTATCTACGTACGCTAATCAATACGTTCCTCCATCCGATTCCTAATTTTTGTTATGATTGACTAAGGCAAGGGTTACTTGTTCTATAAATAAAGGTAGCTATGCAAATTAATACAAAGAATGGATTTTAGTGGAAAGATCTCGCGACTAGAAATTAATCAAACTTCCGGCTAACATTCAAGGTTGAGTGCTGTTGTTTTCCGCATGCATTAGTTGTGCGCAGTCACAGCAGGTCTTTCTCGCTGTAACCGAGTCCTGAGTGGCCCTGCTAGACAGGCAGGCGAGTGGCTGATCATATTCACAACAGCCAAAAACAAAAGAGAACCAAAAGGTGGGCATATAGCGTGGATAAAACCATCCTGCACCTGAGATTATTTGGCGAAAGTTCTGGCTCTACTAGCATAACATGCTCGGGGTGGAAGAAGGGGGGGGGGGGGGGCAAATTAAGCGGTTGTAGTCAAATTATTTAAAAATATGTACTACATACAAAAATTAAAGCGTGAAAGAAGATATTAAAGGATAGCTTGCCAAAAAAAAAATCATTTAAAAAAACTGGGTGTAACCCACAATCGATGAAGGATTGAAACACGCGATTTGCTATTAGCAGAGGCCCCTGTCGCTGGTCTTACGGAATATGTTCTCTGCTTAGTGTCCACTATAAACTAAGTTGCTTATGAAATGAGTCACCGTAACATGTACTTAACAAACATACAAAGTATCAGACTACAAACGTAATCCAGTATTTGACCAACGCAAAACCGCGGCCGACACTTGATTTAGTTTTCTGGTCGTTAGCGTGACTGGTCCCTTTATTTGAAGTGCTTCCAAACATACTAATGCACACAATCTACGGCTAACCACCGCACCTTTTATGCGGAACAAAGTTCGACTTTTTGATGGTCGTAATAGATCACATTGTTATTGTTTCCTCAAGAATAATGTTTCCTACAAATATTTATTTCATTTTAAGTATCGCAGTTAATCACGGCAGTCCTAATTGTATCGGCGAGGAATTGTAGACGATACTTAGAGTAGCGATGAAAAAACCCTGTCAAGTCGGCCGATATCGAACCAATGTAATTCCGAATACGGGTTATAAAACATGAAGTTGAAAGGTTTACCAAAAGGTTACAGAGCAGCTGTGTTAGGTTGAATTAGGTTACGTGGATTATACAGTTGAGGTGATCAAATGATAATTAATAACTACAATACCAAAAACACAACACAAATTTGGTAAAACTGAATATAACATATCATTTAACATTAAAAATTATACAGCTAAATTAAAAAAAAAAACAGTTGTCAATAATCCATATTACAATTAAATATACTTATTCACACATAAAACATACATCAAATTTGGCAATACTTTTGACCACCAACTAAGAAACTAAAGCTGGTAGCAATTTCACATTCATGACATTTTTTGGACTCTCACATCTACATGAGCAATGGGAAACAGCCGCCTCAGAGCAAACTTTTTCTGCAGAGCTTCACCCTTAAGTACAAAAAAATAAAGGACGATCGCCAAGAACGCAGTTCTCTGGCGATAAGCACGTCAGCTGGAGGTACACTAGACGGCAGATGAGAGGTTCTGAAAGTTATTTGCTCCAAAAGGAGATGGACGCTGAAAGAGAAATTCCAAGCTCTCGCCCAAGGCGAACATACTTGTGTGAACAGCTATTATTAACCGGGAAACAAACTTACGTTGTTTTAAAGCTGCTGAAGCCCTTAGTTTGACCTCAGACGAAGTTAGTTACAGTCATTACGGGCCTTATTCTAAGTCGTTTTTATTAGTCCGGACTGAGGGTAGGACTAACGAAGTATTAAGGTCAAAAGTAAACATAGCGAACTTAAAATACGACAGTTTCGTTAATATTGCATGCCAGTGAAAGCTAGATAAAGTTCACGAAACATAAAAATTTCGTTTAAGGCCGATTCTGTCAATCTGTAAGCAAAAATATGCCGACCTAATGGATGAATTGTTCCGTGAATCATAACTCGAAAGGAAATGTAGCTAATAAGCTTAATAATACATCAGTTTTTAGCTACAGCAATGCTTTTCTATTTCTGTGTCAATCAAATTCCTTCTCCGGAAACAGATTCTTACGGGAGGTGATATTAATACACTCAAAGAGAGTTTTCATAAAAATCTTACTTTGCGAATATATATAGTACAGTTTAGTCTTGCGACGGGCGACCCGTCACCTCACGTGTGTGAATAATTTTCAACTTCCAAAACAAAGTAAAAACACTCTTAAAACTAGTGGGTTGTGACCCCGTAGCACATGCCCTCGAAAAGTACTTACTGTGTCTGCCCGGTAACCTGTTGAATTGTGCAGCGTACGGCCCGTTATGCACGAACTTTTCTCACACGTTGTTTCGAGGTTTAAAACTCTTCGATGTGACTTGAAACACTAATAAAATAAAACTGCGATGTTCTTGCCAGCTTCACGTGACTATTAAATACTTCAAAATATCTTAGGTATGGGCTGTTCACGGTAAAGTGAGCACTTTTTAAGACCCTCATAAATTTTTCCTTTCATCCAATTTCCATATTCCTGCAGCTTTTTGATATAAATATTGCAATATGACCGATAAACACAGTGTGTACATTTCATCACCCTTCAAATGTAATCCTTGAGGCTGCAATAATATATATTTATTAGTGGTTAAAGCCTATGGGGAGGGCCTTAAAAAGTGCTCACTTTACCGTGAATAGTCTATACCAGTAAAATAACTGTAAATGTCCGTGCTTATTTTTCACGTGCTGCAACAAAGCCTGGCATAGAAGTCTGCAGCGGTCTGATGTTTCAGTGATTCAACGTGGGAGCGCAGCACAGTCGACAAGCTTGGTAACCAGCTTGGGATGGTGCGTGCCCCGCCGAAAACGTGACTTTTCGTTACGTTATTTCCGACATCTTGGTCAAGAGGACGGAAGTTGAGGGCATATTTGTAATCTGATTGGGTGTTTTAAATTTCACTGTGTTATACCCCCTAAAAGAAATTGGTGTCCGCTCATCGGTCACCATAAATGGGAATGTTTTCTGCCACTGGCTGTGAATCGCTTGAACCCTCCCAAGAGTAATTGAAAGCCCAACAATTTCTTATAAAAATGGCTTTTTGAGGGGGAAAATTATTTTGATTGGTAGCACAAGAGGGCGGAGCGGAGTATTTAATGCCGGCACGCGCTGCTCTCGGGGTCAGTTCAGCGACCTCGAGGGGGCAAGCTTCTACCATGAGATAAGTAGCACTTTATTTGAACCAACAATGTATGCTCCTAAAGCGAACAGGTCACATATGTCACTTTGGCGTTAGGCAGGGGCCATGATGGCCGGAAAATAATTCAAAGTTTTTAAATTTTGTGAAATGTTGGCCTTTTAGCCAAGAATCCAATACTATTGCATTTTGTAACAAAGCTTAGTGGCTATGTCATCACCAAGACGTAAAGTGATGGTAACCATTAGAAACCATGGGTAAACTTTTGCAACCACTTGTAAAAATTTACAAACACTTGTAAACTATTGCAAACCTTGGTAAACGTCTGTAAACTTTTGTAAAGACTTGCCAATAATCGTTGATTATGGTCTCGGCCTTTGGTATCAAATAGGAGCTATGCGAAACTACTTGTTTTTATGACATTTTTAAGAGAAACTTTATGAAGTTTATTGCTTGTTCAAATTCAAATTTACTCGCTGGAGTTAAGGCTGGTATTTCTTATCAGTTGCTCCCATCCACTTGGGATTGCGAGTAAATTAGAACATAACTATTGTTTGATGACCAGTAATGTGTTACCAAAAGGGGTCTTTCCTGGTGTAGGAATTAAATACGATGTAATAATGTCAATGGTAAATGTAGGTGCGACAGAAATATAGCAGCCATCTCTAACTATGGTAATTTGAGGTCACCTGCTCAATATATTTTGTGATGGCCTTTTGCAGTTTGTATTTACTTATTATGGCCAGTAAGGAGCATAAATATAACCTGTATGAAAAATGTATAAGTATTAGCTGAATACCAGCGAAAGTATTGATACCTGAATTTTGTTGCATTTTATTCTATAATTTTGGCAACCGGGGTTTTATGTAAATGTTTTTAAGTATAAAATTGTCATATGTGGGAAAAGAAAATAATAATGTTACCCTTCAATATGAAAAGTAAGGAAGTCAACCAAAGAAGTTTTCGATGTGTAATATTTGTGAAATGTGAATGATAAGAAAAATTGAAAGACGTACTTAAAATAAAAATAAACATGACTACACTTCTTTGTTTCTATTACAAATCGTTTCAAACATTTAACTACCCTTACACTGTACAGTTACGGTGGACCTCTCGGTCATGTATTTTGTATTTTTACGCAGCGCTCCTAGCCTTACGGCCTTGCCGCGCTTCGGCCTCCCAATGGGCGGGGAAGAGGAATCACGTCCTCTCAACGCAAGAAGGCCAAGATTAATGCGACCGGAGGCCAGGCCCAAAGCCCAAACCTGGCACGTCCGCACAACCTCGCCTTACACTATACAGAAAAATTGTTTTTTGCATGACTTTTGACATTATTAGTGTTCTGATTGGTTTTGCTAGGTCTTATGCAAATCCTGACTTGCCACAACCTTGGTTTATGATGCAGTAAGGTCAGATTCTTTACCAAAATGTATTGGTAGCTCAATGGTAATGTCGTGGGCTAGTGTGCAGAAGAATGCAAGTTCAAATCTTGTTTAAGAATTCGAATTTTAACCAGTTTATAATTTATTTTTGCAATGTATTTAGTATTACAATACACATTTAACACCACTATAAAGACAGTATTGACATAATAAAATGAAACCAGCCCATAATACCTGTGCATAATGGTGGAATAATAATATATTAGTATATTAATTTTATCGTCCTCCATCCTGCAGTATCACCATATACGATAGAGTCATGAAAACAAGGTTAATACGAATAAAGTGATATTAATGTAGTGAAAAATAACGAAATTGCTATTTATCACTTTTGAATGGCAATAATTAAATGCAAATAATTTCTGAGAATATAAAATAAACTTTTACTTCCATAATTACATTGTATAACATACGTATATTAACAAAACTTCAACTTTTATTTTCAATTCAGCTCACAGTACAATTGATTATATTTTGTTTCTTGTTACGTAGATTAATGCTTTTTGTAAATTACTATTCAATTTAAAAAGGATTTTTTGTAAATTAGTTATATAGATTTTAGCGCTATACTGACTGTATTTTGTCATTAGCGGAAATTGAAGGTTTTATTCGAGACGAAAATATGTAATGCGCATGCGCAGTAAACCTGGCAACAGTGTACTTCGATGATCCTTCGACTAAAGTTAGTCTCACTCTAATCGGGGTTTATGAATAAGATATATGTAGTCCACCGTTAGTCAGGACTAACCTCAGACCAACTCCGAGGAAGATTATCTCTGGATCATCCTTGGACGAAGCTCTGACTATGAATAAGGCCCTACTTGTACACGTTCAGGAATATTAAGAAAATCCTTGGGAAAACCCCTACAGGTGGCCTCCTGGGTAGACCGCCGAACGATGTGCAGAGCTACAGCAGAAAATTTTTTATTTAAAAACCGTCGAACGCTACTGAGTGAGGCCTGTTTACGTTACGCGTCTGTAAGTTTTTCAGTTCCTCCATTTGTCTCTAAAGCATGTTTTTGTGATAGTGAAAATGGCTTAAAAGAATTATTTTCACGGTCATTTTTAGGTATGAACATGCCGGTACAAAACATAAAAAAAAGGAATAGGGACGTACATCAAACCTTTATTATTATTATTATGGCATAAAATGGTAGGGTCTCCGCTGAAAGTCTCGTAGAGGCGCGTTACCGATGACAATCCTGCACGCCAGTTCAGTGCTTTGAGCGTAAATGCGATGAGAGAGTTGATGCGGAGGGTTGCCAACATCAGAGGTTTCCCTCTGAACGCGCAGGTTTTTCATGTCAGTCAGAGGGGGAAAAATCCTGCCAGAGGGCCAGAGGGAAATCTGAAGGATTTGTGTAAGGTAATTTCAGGTTTTTTTTTTTTTTTTTTTTTTTTTTTTTTTTTTTTTTTTTTTTTTTTTTTCAGTCACTCAATTTCACGTAGATATGACTGGGACCATGTCTCAATTGGCCCAGAGAGCACTCTCTCGTGCTCTCGTTCTCGCGACGACGTCATTATGACATCAGAGAGAACGCTCTCTGGTCGTCTCAATTCGTCGGAGAGAGCGCGAAAGAGCGAGAGCACAGAGAGAGCACGAGGTTGTATACTCGTTGGCGCTCTCTCGCAGGCGCCATATTTGTTTACATTATTTCCGTGTTTGAATAAAGTTATAGTAACTTTATGGGCCTAAACCATGTCGCATTTTAACTGTAAGTAAAATTATTTCAACTGTTTTGAACAGCGAAATGACATACCCAACACGTATTTATAAAAATATAAATACGGATTTCTGACTAAGTATCGTTTTTTTTTTTTTGTCACTTTGCTGTAACATGGCGGGTAAAATATAAAACAAAAAAAATAGTATTTGATGCGCTAAAGATTATTCTTGTAGTGCTATAATTATTTGTAAATTATTTTGAACACACATAAATTACATACAATAGCTATGACCACGATTTTAGCTTAACATTATTTCCCGCCTTTTTGGCATCGGAGGATCGGCCCTAGCGCTCCCACGCTTTTCGGCCTCAGACATGCAAAATTCATTCAACCAGGCGACCAGTTTAACGCATGCCTCAGAAAAAATAAAGTCCATGAAGACATAAATAAAACATATCGTTAAATAAAAGAGCTCATTCAGAGCAAAGAAAATAGTACAAGATTTTTTACAAATTAAGCGAAACACGTAATTTAGGTAATTTTAAATGCTCCGGGTCTTTGTATGCTCCTATTCAGAACCCGCTGTCACGAGCTGAAGATTTCATTACGAAGTACGAATTTTGTCACATTTTGGTTACAATGCCATAAATTACAACTTAATATTTGTAAATACATAAATTAATTGTTCACACGCCTGTATTTTAAAATGCTCCTTCAAATGTGTCAACACAATAGCGATATCAGAGTTTTAGAGTAATAATTTTAACATGGTTAAAATGAGGCTGCATCTATAACTTAAAGATGTAAATGATTATTAGAATTATTCTCAGTACCTTGCAATAAATGCATCGTCTCTAAAACTATACCACTGCAAAAATGTATATGCTAGTTTGTCTTCTTGGGATGTTCACTGAACTGTTGACAAAAAGATTATATACAGTGTTTGACATTTGAACAACGAAACAGGAACATATTTACGGTTCAAAATGCAAAATCCAAATACACGTAGGGATGAAAAACTGTAACTCGTGGGGAACAGTGTATATTTTATCTATAAATTCTATTTTAATTATAATTACTTGAGATTAACCACTGAATTAATCCGTTGCAGACGATGTTCGTCACAAAATATTTTGATGTTATGTAAGTACAAATTTTCATTGAGTGTACCTTACTAAATGCAAGTAAATAAGGAAAATAAATTTCGCTTTTGATGACGTCATAATCATGTGTACATTAATGTGCAAAAAAAGTCGTCTTGGTGTAAGGCGAACAGTTGTCTAGAAAACAGACAAAGTTTGTGAGGGTGCAATCAGTTGCGTGCACGGAAACAGTTTGTAAGTGCCTGCACCTGTAGGAGGGAAGGGGGAAAATATACTGCGATATATATATACGCGCGTCTTCGGATATTTTAACGTATACGTAGGCGTTGGTTTTTATTTTTTCTGCTGATGTGTCTGCCAACGCCGCTGCTGTCCGTTGTAGTTTTGCACGTAAGTTATAACACTAATCCTAAAACTAAACAACATACAATCGCACGTGTCTCGCAACTTGATATTGTCTTCTTTCTACAGGTTCGGACACCTCAGTTAGGAAGTTCTGGCGTCAACGACCTCGAAAGGAAATCCCACAACAACGAGCGATTAATTTAAACCAACGAAGAACGGGGCTTGCAACTCCCTAGAGGAATTTCCAACTTTCCCGGCTCCTCGTAGTATCGGGGTTGCGGGAGTAATCTATACATTCTTCCTTGACCCGAGGGGGGGGGGGGGACAGGAGGAGGTTATTATATCTCGCGCATTCGATAGCCGGAGAGTGCGTTCCATCTGGCGGTGGTTCGCTAAAATACTCCACATAATGGAACGCGAGTTCCCAGCATCTGGGCCGAGCTTTTATTAAAACTTCGGCGGATACGAAGGACCGCGTGCCGGCCCTCGAGGGGGGGGGGGGGGGGACGAAAAATCTAGTTCCAAACAACTCGCTACACTCGGGAGTTCTCTTGCGACAGTATCACCGTGGGTTGTAAGAGGGGTGGGGGGGTCATATTTTTATATTTTCTGCCAGCCACGATCCAACTTGCACGCATTACAAGAAATGTCGTTTCCGTTTGAAGGCTGTCCGCGATAAAGTTAAAGAAAGCATTGCACTTATGAAAGCCCTGTGTAAGATCTTCAGGAGCGTATCCTGAAAATTTTGGCAAGGCATGCAACACTAAACTTACTTTGGCACTTCGCTTTGCACAGAGAAATTAAATATTAATAAATAACAAAGTAAAAATAAAAGGTTGCTCGAAATGTATTTAAGTTCTTTAGTACCATTATCCTCTACTCTTACCTTCATTTGGGTTGCTTTGAGCTGAAAAGCCTCTCCATATTTAGATAATACCCTCACGTAGGTGTAAGTAACGTGTACGAGATTTGTACATTGTCAGTCCTGAAGAAAATTGAAGTACTGAAGCAATACAATAATATATAAAACAACACACTCAAATACGTTGATACATATCACTGAGCATAATTAAACCCTAAAGAAAATCATGTGACACTAAATTAAGAAAAATCATAGACAAGATACTTCAGCATGTAAGATGAAGAAAATGAAAAACTTAATCCCTAGGGTAACATGTAGTGTTAGTGTAGGCATTAATTAAAAAAAAAGGGTATTGTAGCCAAATTTCAAAGAAAACCATCTCAATTTTCCAAATAAGAGAAAGCAAAAACATAAATTCAGGTGTCAAATAGCGAGATTCACTGGTCATATCAAATAATTTTAAATTTAAAGTTGAAAAGTTTAAATTATTTTAAACACCCAAAATTCACAAAACAATTCAATTCGCTAGTAGTAAATCACTTAATTAGGGCTAAGGGTAAGATACATTTATTCTTACTAACAAGAATAATTTCAAATCTGTTAAAAATGTTAATGTTTGCCTGTCTAAAAACGTAATTAGAAGGTAATTTAAAATTACTTCTGAATGTCTATAAAACATAATTTACTTTTAAGTTTTATGTTTTCAAGAATTATTTCCACTGTAACATTTACCATTGCCAGAAACGATTTATTAAATACACTTATTACAATGTCACTTTAATAATCACTATTCATCTTGCGAAACTACTGCTAAAAATGCCAATCTAAATGTAACAGTATAACACACAAACAATCAATCACTAAAATTTGAATATAAAGATATAAACTCGCTAGCACGCTGAATGCAATGTCACCTTGTACATGCATTTGCCACATTTCGCGCAAGCTTGCTGTGACGTCACACCAGCTGAACGAATGTTGAGAATACCACAGCGCTATGCCTCGGCGTTTCAGGGAACTATTACGATCGATTATCGAAACAAGCACTGCGCATGCCCCCCTCAAAGCCTTGCCGCGAATTTTTGAGTAACTATTAGCCTGGGACGTGCAACCCAGTCCCATGTGTAGCGAGGAAACCACATTTATTTTTAATTAAAAGAAAAATGGGAAGTACATAGTTAGCAAATATGTTCGTGTTTGAATTGTATTAAAGCATGCACTGCAATCATTGCATTCATGGAGAATACGCCCCTGAACTTCTTGTATGCACGTTATTTATTCTTCCGCCTTATGTAAAATTAACATTGCCATGGTCCTCATCACTTTATTCATGCGTCGGTAAAGTAAAACTATGAAATTATTAGGAAAGTAAATATTATACAAATCTGCTCATTTTCACACTTCCAAGCATTAAAAAACATAAAGCGAAAGAAATAATATAAGTTATCACAAAGGGTTACATAACACTTTTTATTCGACGTTGGAACTACTTTCCATCCATTGTTACCAACTTTACTGCTCAAACTCACTCAGCCCAAATATTAAAATATATGAGTTCAGGGGCAGTGACTTTTTTCTAAGGTTGATTTCAAAAGTGCTCACTTTATCGGGAACAGTCATTACATAATTGCATGCTGGCTCGCAGTTACACTGGCAACCAATTAATAACTTTTAGTTCTAACACTTGACGTTCTGTTCCAGGTATAATGTTAAGAAATGGCGATAGACGTTAGTGTTTCTTTGTTTCTCGTTGAATACACAATAGAGTCGGAATAATCATATTACGAACGAATTTACATTCCCAACAACTGTACGATTTCACTCGTGTGGCACATGAATAAAGTGATCAGGTCGAGGGCAATGTTAATTTTAAATATGTATATCGGAAGGATAAACGATGAGGAGAAATGTAGAACATAAGCAGCAAGGCTTCCAGAAGTACATATGTACAGTGGACAGCCTATACTCATTCATGATAATTTTTATACATTTATTAGTGTTAAGTGCGAGCCGATACACTATTAATCAAGAACGAAAATTTGCCCCGTTAAACGCTTTGTACCAAACTGAGAGAGGGTTGGCGGGGGGGGGGGTCGTTAGTTTCCGAGGGGGGGGGGGGTTGTGCCCCACAATTAAGGTTCGTGTTTACCAAAAACGCTGTTTTTGGGGAGCTACTTTGGCCAAACCAAAATAAGGGGAGGACCGACCCCCCTACACCTGTCTGCCATCCTTCCTCTCTGCAACCCTCCCCTGACCAAAAATGTCCCCACTCCTCGCCCTGGGAGGAGATAGCCGGATAAGGGGGTACGTTTTAAATTTTCCAAAAATTCTGTGTGGCCCTACTCTAATGTATTTTACTCGAGGTTTCGCGGGAGGCTCTTTTTGTTTACCATACACTCACACCATAGCAGGTTAGGCCATTCGAACCTACCACCCCTCCCACCATTTTTCGCCTTCGCAAAGTGCTGTAAGTTTCATTTTTATCGTATTTTGTTGGAATTCTTTACATTCCTTTTGTTTAAGCCATCTACCCCCCCCCCTCCCTCGCCTTCTAAATAAGGTTAGGCCCTTCACAGGAGGTTAGGACCTGCAACCCTCCCTCTAATTCCTAGGGGGGATCGATAATGCCCCATGGGGAAGGACAGGGGTCAGTTATGGTTGCAAACCCCCATCTCCCACTTCTAAAATGAAGTGGGAGGGAGGGAGGTTCTGTGCTCCACAATTAAGGTTAGTGTTTACCATAAAAGTTGGGTTCGGATGTACCACAATTACCGACACAAGTTCATATATAGTCCATTCCCCATTGGAAGCAACTTTCTCGGAGCCCTGCTAAATATCTACTTGCAGGCCCGTTTCGTATCCTTCCGCCAAATGTAATCAAACATTGCAATGTGACTGCCATTTAGAATGTCAAAATCAACGTTTACATGCCTTTGTGTGTGTACATGTGTTCGTATACTTTCGCTACACCTAATAATAAACATTGAAATGTGACTTCTACTTTTATACCTGTCAAATGTGTTGTTTACTGTTCATAGCTTTTCAAAGAATTCTGTCTTAAGTCTATTTCAAAAACCATTTCGTACGAATAGTCACAGTTTAGACCTATAACATTATTTAGGTCAGCTTTATGAAGTTTTGAAAATGCCTGAATTAACGATAGTTCTTACGGTTACGTTACATTAACATATATGTTGTCCACGACATAGCACATTACACCTAATGCACGTTAATATTTTGCCGCGACTGTGTTAAACACTGTTATAACTGCGGAGTAATGAACTGTAGTATTTAACTTTTGGTTATTGATATGTTAGGTTATTTTTTTAAAAGGGCCGCCTCATTTCGAATAAAGAAGGAATAGACAGTCCAACGAAAAAGCGACAATTAAAATCAAGCACGAAACTCGTGTCGCTCATTTTTTTTGCTATAGAAACTTAAAATATAGCGGTGAATATGCCTACCGTAACTTTTATTCCACTCATATTTATATGTATTGCTACTTACTGTGTATTAGGTTACTTACTGTGTATTAGGTATTGTGTATTAGGTTTATTGAAATTTATTGGGGCTGGGCTTGGTTATTTTGTTGGGATTGGTGGTAAATTACGTTACACGACTGTGTTTCAAGCACCGAGGGCAAAGGTACAACGTTGGGATAAATAAACGTACGTGGATATAAATAAATTCTTCATAAAAACAGCTCACATTTACAACGTATAAATAGTTCACATCAAATATTTGAAATCACGCACACACAGATCCAGCGTAACTATCACCAAACAGCCACGCCACGCTATTTCACACGCAGAGGTTTACAAAACACACCGTAACAGTATATTTATTACTGCCCCCGAAACACAGATTTATCACAATCTCGTAACTTGCTTAGGTAGGTTTAAAAAAACACGTCTACTAACGTGATGTGGGAATTTGAAGTATTTTTCGGAGTAAGTATAATTTATGCTTCGTTTGGTAAAGCAGCAACACGCCATGTCATGGCCATGTCTGCCAACTTCACTTTGTTTCTACACCGCCATCATATCTAAATATATTAAAATAAATGGTCAAACATTAAAATCTCTTTTCAGTTGTAAATTACTATTTCAAAAATAATTATTTTGCTGTAATAAGTATGAAATACGCTACAATTGAAAACATGTACAATTATTAGCGCGTACTAGCGAAGTGTTACTTCCCGAATGTGAAACAGGCAAAGACAGGGAGAGCGCGACAAAGCTCGCTCAGCCGACAGTTGCTTCAAAATTGCCCTCGCTCGATAAAACAATGCTGTACCATTACGGCCTACTCACGATATTTACCGCTGTTATTTTAAACTGTAAAAATGAGATATGTTGCCATCGGGACTACCTACGTATTTAAATATTTCAATACGCACCGTTTAATTTACAAATAGTATACTAAAAAACTAGGTTAAAATAATATTTTAACTGTGAACTATTTCTTACCGGCCGTTGCCAACACGTCGCTGCTTTCGCTATTGTTAATTCATATTTAAAAAGAAATAAATATTACAAGATATAGAAGATATTAAGGTAACGTTTCCTTTATTCAATAATACAGTACTCTAAAGTTAACCACAGTGTTATATATTTCTGGAATACAGGTTATTGAAAAAACAGGTTGGCATGTTATGCCAGGAGTGTTTTTTCAAAGGTTGATTTGCATACGTCGCTTCCGATCGGGAACGGACTTTACACATTTGTCACGCGCCATAATTACGGTACGGTGTGCCATAATTTTTATTTTGAGTGATAATTTCTAAAAGCGTGCCATGATTGAACCTGCGTGCTTCAGGCATTACAACGCACTCGTAGAATTTGACCTAGGTCAAATGGTTCGCGAGATATTAACTGTGACTTTTTTATGCTACCGTAATTATCTCGGCAGTCAGTGAGCATATTAAAGCTTCCGACAAGCACTCCAAAAAACATTCACTGGTTGAGAACGGACGAACGGTTCAAAAGTTATTATAGATTAAAGGTACGGTTGAACCAAAATATACCATGTTTTATACCTAACAACACATTCTCACAGCTGCAAGTGTTTAGAGACGTGCGCGAGCGGCGATAGGCGCGAGTGAGACCCTCGAGGTGTTTTTAGCCAACCCATTCATTTAGTCCATTCACGCTTTCTTCAGCCTATTGGAATCGAACCTTTGAAAAATCACCCTAAGCGTAACATGTCAACCTCGTTTGTTCAATCACTTGTATTCCACAATTACATAACAATGTGATTAACTCTAAAGTACTGTATTTTTTAATAAATGAAACTTTTCTTAATATCTTCTAAACGTGTAATGTTTATTTCGTATTATATACGAACTAAAAACAGCGAGAGCAGCGGTGTATTGGCAACGGCTAGAAATAAATAATTCTCAGTTCAAATATTGTTTCAACATTGTTTTTGGTATGCTCTTTGTAAATTAAATATTGCTATGGAAATATTTCAATATTTAGGTAGCCCCGATAGAAACATGTTCCATTGTTAAAAATAACAGCGCAATATAACGTACTTAGGCCGTAGTGATGTGGTGTTTGTTTTTTCGACCGACGAAACTGTTGGCTGGGCGGAGCTTATCGCGCGCTCTCTCTCTCTCTCTCACGCACTCACACACACACACTCTCTCTCTCTCTCTCTCTCTCTCTCTCTCTCTCTCTCTCTCTCTCTCTCTCTCTCTCTCTCTCTCTCTCCCTCTCTCCATCTCTCTCTCTTTCTCACGCTCTCGGGAAATGTCCCATGGATAGTAAACAAGTAAATTACACATGTTAAAAATTGTAACATATTTCGTACTTATTACAGCAAAATAGTGATTTTTGAATTTGGAATTTACAACTGAAAAGAGATTTTATTGTTTAAATGCCTATGCTATTTAGGTGCGCTGGCGCGTCACGCGACGCTTACAAATCCAGCAGGTTGGCACAAGTAGTGTGGAAGGGAGAATTTAGAACTTCACCTTCCACGCACTTGTCCCAATATGGCGGGCAATTATATCCAGTTTTCATATGGCCTTACAACTGACAGTGATGTGGCGACATGTCAATGATACGGCGTGTTTCTTAACGAAGCGTCAAGTTAGTACTCGTGTTTTTTAAACATCCTAGGCAAGTTACAATGTTGAGATAAATATGTGTTTCCCCGGCAGAGTGAGATGTGATGTGATTGTTGCGTATGAAAGGGCGTGGTGGCTGCGTTGTAATCGTTACGCAGGCCAGGTGTGTGTGTTGATTTCAAATATGTGCAAAATTTATACGTTTTAACCATGAACTGATGTTATGACGAAGTTAATTATTTACATTCACGTATGTTTATCACAACGTTGTACCTTTGTGCTAGGTGTTTGGAAAACAGTTGTGTAACGAGGTTACGTTTTGTGATTTGAATATTTGCAACAATCCCAACGAAATACTAAGCCCGCCCAAATAAAATTACACAAATAATGAAATAAACCTACAAACCAGTAAGTACCAATGCATGTAAATATTAGCGGAATAAATGTTACGGTAGGCCTGTGTGTTTGCATGTTCACCACTATCTTTTACGTTTGTCGATGTACAATAAATAAGCGACACGAGTTGAGTGCTTGAATTTACTGCGTCGTTTCGTTGGACTGGTTGTCCCTTCGTTTTAATTTTTAATCCAAACACATATTAATAACAACAGGTTAAACACTACTGTTGTTTCCGCCACAGTTGTAACAAACACCGTAGTGGCAAAATATTAATGTGTATTATGCGTAACGTTCTATATCGTGTGTAACACATAGTTATAAAGCCGACCTAAATATTGTTGCAGGCTGTTCACGGTAAAGTGAGCACTTTTTGAAAGCCCTCTCCTTTGGAATAACACGCAAGAACTATATTTTATTTTATTATTTCATAGCAATGTTTATTTAAAAAGGTGGTTAAAGGATAAAATATAGCTGAAACTAGGGCCTCAAAAGTGCTCACTTTACCATGAACGGCTTATATATGCCTAAATTGTCAACATTCGCAGGAAATGGTTTCTGCAATATAGCATAATTCTCTGAACAGCTGTAAACAGCAACCAGCACATTAGACAGTTATAAAAGTAGAAGTCACATGGCAGTGTTTATGTTTACGTGTAGCGGAAGGATACGTAATCAGTAACCAAAAATATAAATTTAGCAGGGCTTCAGGAAAGGCCGAAGTTATCGTGAATCAACTATAGTATAAATTAAAATTTTTTACATTTCCTTTTATGGTACTTAATTGAGGCAAAATAAAACCGGGTCGAGAGTTGCGAGCGCCGAGAGGCGCCAGTGAGCAACTCGAGTAATTATTGTACATCCGATTCATACCACTATTAACTGATTCACACGCCGTGGCCCAGCCCGCGGGTTCCGCGGGCCCGTCCCCTGGTATATTCTATTCATGACCTGCAATATTTTGCAAACGTAATTAATTAAGACAGTAAATAAATTTAAACACGCACACATGACTGCGTGCAAGGTTGCGGCCCGCGACCGCATATAAGTGCGGGCGCAGCTTCCACACCTGTCGTGCCAAAACCTGAATTGGGCCACGTGGACAAAACAGTTACGTGCTGGAAGGCAAGCCGATCTTTGCCTAACTAATCGATTTCTTGTATCGATCTAGATCGAGGCACAGAATACCGATGTGCGCAGAAAATCGGATAAAAAATTGATCTCCGATCTTTTTAAGGCGAGTTGTACGAACGTAATATAAATTCCGACCCGCTCTGCAGCTATACGTGGACCTTGCTACTCCAATGAAAACCCCACTTCATCACCAGGTATGGTAATTACGGCAATCATTCTTGGCGGCTGAAACTTTTGTACGAGAAAATGTGATAACCAACCACAAAACTTAATAATATTGGGCTAGGTTATACTATTTAATATTAGCTCTTGCAGTGCTGTGTTAGTTTCAAATTTGCTCAAATATCGGGATTTAACTGTTTATCTTCATTTTCGTGCAACAGAAACGAATGTTCAATCCTGTTGCTTGTGTGAACATTTATTTTTCGTGTGCGCGTGTCCGATTTAGTGTGTTCCGCATCAGAGTTGAAAATATTTAAGAAATTTTGTGAATTTTTATTACAATGCCGATACTGGAAATCCTGTGATTAATATCATAGTGTGTATAACTTCAGTTGCAACATATTGAAATATTCTGCCCAGGTTGTTTTCGGCCATCATAAGCACATCGTCATGAACAGAGAACACAATGTTAGCCAAGGAACAAGGCATGTGGATGACATACGGTGACCGCAACTTCATAGAACCTATTTTGTGTGAAGGAAAGGAAGGATACTGTTCGGAGAGAACGCTTAGAAATGTATAATACTCCTTCGAGGTTGAAGTATTCCCTGAGAAATAAAAATTTAATTTGTTCTATCCTCATATTCAGCTTTCCTGGTCTTTTTTTTTTTTTTGTCAGGCTGCATTTGATGATGTCGGAAAACGAAAATCCTAATGTACAAAACTCGCATGTTCGTTTCTTAACCAAAAAGATAAGCAAACGCTTTGTTATAAACGGTTTTGAAAATACAAGCAAATTTGATTGCTTTTCCCCTGGAAACAAACAAAATATTAACACTCCATCACGTGCAAAATAATCTGAAGATATCTCAAAGCACATGTAACATCATTCCCAGATGACAACACGCACTTCAGATATAGTTGATAATTAAAAACGTACACTTCAGATTCTCGGCTATTCTGTTCGTGGCCACGTCGGATATACGATTTGAGATTCGCTATACAAAACTACGCAACTCGAAACTTTTTTCCCCTTACGAAACCAATTAAAATTTCTGGTAATAAATTCTCAAAAGAATACACCGCTGAAGAGCCAGAGAAACTCGGGCGAGAATGAAAATGCGGATACAAAGTAAATAATGATAGAGTTTTTTTTTCACAGCGCCCTCGTAATGCATTACACGAACCGCAGGGCAACAGAATGCGCGCTGACAGTCTGACCTTCTCTTATAAACGGCCCAGATTAATAGTCACATACTTATATAAGCTATTCAAGGCAAAGTGAGCACTTTTTGAAGCCCTCTCATTATGTTTATTGTTGCCTTAGACGTTAACTTAAAGCCCGGTGAAATATATACACAGTGTCTATTATTTACATAACAGCATATATTTTAAAAAGTGGCCGAAGAATAAAAAATTGCTGGTAGGGAAAAAAATAACTAGGGCCTCAAAAGTGCTCACTTTACCTTGAAAAGCCTATAACACAGTCACTGCGGTATATTCCGTTCATGGTTTGATTACTTTCGAAAGCCCTGTTCGCTGCATCATGAGAACAAATCGATTTTATGCTATTAAAGGCGTAACATAAGGAACTTAATTTCTGACAGAGTAACATTATATGTTTATTCTGATTTAATCATTGATTATTAATCCAAGAAGTTTTGCATTATTGGCGTTTGATAAAGCTTGGCTACAATTACTTCAATTAAGTTTGTAATTTCAGGTGTTTTTATACGGGAAATAAATTATGGGAGAGTTTGGCATGGGGGAAATTTCTGCCGCTAGGTGAGCATTGTTCTAAAAGGTAACTTTTAATTAACTACGTGAATAATAAAAGAGAAAGCTTTTACTCAGTGAAGATATTTTATATTTGATTTATGATTAATTTAATTAACTTGTTTTTTTTAACGTAGAAAAAAGAGAGAATCTGGTACACATGCGACACTAGCGCTTACCTAGTGGCGAAAATGTTTCCTTTGCCAAACTTTTAACACTGATCTTCCCAATCTGTAGAAGTAATCTTGGCAGGGTTTGCATTGCTATGGGCCAGATCACTTGATTCATGCGTCAGTCAAGTGAACACATTGCACGGGAAATTTTTGGGAACCTAAATTTGTTACAAATATGCAATTTCATACTCTAATGTGTACAAAGCCTAAAAATCTACTTGATCTGCCATAAATTTAAACAGTACACTCCCAATAAAATGTCGATACTTGGACATATTTTTCTTAATTTGCAGCCAACTGGGAAACCTGAATGTCAGTATTTACGGAAGCATATACGCAGTTAACGGGCAATTATTTTTTTGAAAAGGTTGATTTAAAAAGTACTTTACACTAAGCAGCGTATACACGGACAGCTCAGAAGTAACAATGAAGAAGGAAGATCGAATTCTAACTTGCCTCCGAGGGGGTATGGCCGTTAAGTATAACTCCCCGAATAATTTTGTATATCAATGTTGTTTTATATATACATTACGTGTTAAACTGGAAATACTCATGTATTGCAGAAATATCGCCCCAAATACGAAATTGTCTTACGAAAGATTTAACTCATAATTGCCCCATCTTAAACCACTTCACGTTTCTCTTAAACCTGACGGGCGGGGCTGCTAGAATATTTTATCACTATGTTTGACTTCGATTATCATCGCCAAATCAGGGTATGAAGGTCTATTTCAAAGGTTTAATACAAAATATGTACAATAACAATAACATTTTAAAAATTACAAAAAAAAAAAAATCCTAACGTTTGAAACACGCTTAAACATGACCATAATAAAGGATGCTATGCAGTGGGATACACATAACTAAGCCGGATTTTTTTTTTATGGTGCCAACGATGGCTGCAGTCACTTCATTTCCGCAGTGAAGTGGTGTCACGATAACATCAAAAGCGCGTATATTGAAACATCACTATCTACCTTCTTACTGCTTGAAAATAAATCTCGTAGATCGTGCCGTAATTGTTTCCAAGCTGAATATTGCAGAAAGAATGTCAAAAGGGCCGCACGTAGCAAACTTCAATACATAATGTATGAAATAATCCAATTTATAAGGCGCATCTACCTGCTCCACATAGTTCCTCGTCACGGCGGGAGAAGCGTTATCAGCCACACAGCATTTCCTCCTAGATTCTCGTCCACGAGATCGCATCACAGCTGGTCGTAAAGGGTAATTTTCGGCCAACCAGAAACTAATTCCCTGGACACGACAGCGGCGGCCAGCCAACTAAACGGCAGAGTTATAGGGAAGAGAGAAAGAGGGAAAGGAGGGGATAGCACAGAAGCAAAGTTCCGCAGACGAGACGCGAAAAAATCGCGGCGTCCAGCTCTGAAAGAGGAGATCAAAGAGAATACGTCTAGGGGGCAAATTTGAGAATGATTAAATTACGCAGGCGGTACACGTTTACAGTACAAGCGCAGTCGCCACGTGGTACGCGCCAAATGGAAATATTAATTAATTAATTTAAAAATTTAGCAACAGCAGCCTAAGTTGCTGGTAACTATTGAGCCCAATTTCCTCTACGTGGGCGCAAATATATTTTAGTGGAGTTCGCAAAAGTATACACTTTTGGTAGGCTTTGACGTCTCATTGACAGCAATATCATTAGAGATGAAAGCAGAAACATGGGAAACAGTACCAAGAAAATTAAATTACATGAGTGACTTGCCCGGAATTCGAATCCAGAGAACTCGTAAAATTATACTATCTTCCAATCAACTACATCACGGAGGTATGATTCGGGGCATCAACTACGGATATAATCAGTCTCATGTTTTGAAAGATAGGATTCACTAACCTGGAATATTTACACCGCCAACATTTTGAAAATAAGTGTATGAGCCACTAAAAAAAACACATAGGTTTACGTGGCCTATCATAACGTTAATTGTGTGAAAAATTTAATGGAAATCGGTTGATTGGAAAAAGTATAAAAACCTAATTTTCTTAATCGGTATTATTTTACAAAACTGCCTAAAAAAAATGTTCTTTATACTATGCGTCTAATAGATGTCAGCATAAAAAATTTAGTAGAAATTGGTTAAATTGCTCCAGTTGGTTAAATGTTTATATGGTCGCCATTTTGAAAATCAGAGACTGACCCCATTTTAATTTAGCAACTTTACATAGCCTTCCACAGGTGTGCAAAATTTTGTGGAAATTAGTTGAATTACTACGGAAATATGGCACAATGTTCATTTTACTCACCTGAATAATTCGAAGAAAAAAAATCGGAAAAAGTGGATCTCTGTACGCATAAATTATGCTTCTAATTAATACTGTTTGCATACAAAATTTAGTTGAACTTTGTTGAAACGTTTTATATAAATAACAAATAAATATAAATAATTTATATAAGCCACTTTAAAACGTGCCTCCCGCACATAACACATGTTATATTTACACACCGTACTATAGCAATACTTGCGTGAAATTTTGGTGTGAATCGGTTGATTGATCCTCGAAATATGGCATAAAACCTCCATTGTTCATGTGACGATCTTCATACATGGATGACAATAATTATATGTATTAGCACGTTCCATGATTGTAATTGATACAATACACAAAGTTAAATTAAAGTATGCTACATACATTCGTATATATAGCACACCAAACTAAAGCGTCTGTATAGGCGCCATTCAGCAAATAAGAGACGTACACACTTAAAAATAAATGAATATGCCCTACAACAGTACAACCTAGTCGCAAAATTTGAAATAAAACGGTTGGTTGTTTCCCGGGGTACGGCATAAAAATTGTATGATTTCATGTGTCGCTATATTACAAAATGGCGGAGAAATGGGACTTCGCATAGACAAATTTGATGGATATAATTTATACTGTCAGCATACAACGTTGAGATTTGTTTAGTAATTCTAATTTGTCATGTGATACTATTTTACAAAATGACGGGCAAGAGATTTTGTGTAGACACATTTGATGGTTGTAATATATATAACCAGCATATAAATTTTCATTGGAATTAATTACATGGTTTCAACGATTTAACATATGAAACTAAAATAACTACATGGCCGCCATTTTGAAAGTGAATGACATACCTAAAACTTGTAAATTAACGTTACCCACCGCAATACTCCTTGTTAGCCAATTTGGTAGTAAACCGTCAACTGTTTTCCGATATATCACACAAAAACTTTATTAATTCACATAACGCTAGCTTACAAGATGGCTGACAAAAGGTGTTTTGTTTGGCTTATATGTCGCTTGTAATAGGTACTGACAGCATACAAAATTTGGTACAAATTGGTCAAACAGTATGCTAGTAATACCAAATATCCTGAAATATTTGTATGGCTGCCATTTTGAAAATAAGTGCATATTAAAGTGCAATACTTATATTTACATGGCCTATTATAGTATTACTTACGTGCAAAAGAGTGTTCTTTCATGGTTCTTTCAAATGCGCTACTAAATGTCTATCAATGAAGAATTTTTTTTATTGCGGCTGTTTATGGTAAAATGAGCAAGTTAGAAATCAACCTTTAAAATAGTCCATCGTGGTTTCTTCACACTTTTTGAACAAACCTTTCAAAATCACTAAATTTACGACGTGCTTGGTTGTTTCCTAAATATGCCAAAAGTTTTCATAATTTTGTTTACATAAAAAGCATATTTTTTTTATTAATTTTTATTATTTTATTTATAAATGATATTTTATTTACAATTTATATGAATAAAAACAGGGATAAAATAGGTGTGTCGGCAATGCCTAGTAAGAAATAATTCTTATGCAAAATATTATTTCATTGAGTGGACACAAATGCGGTGAGCTATCTCTTTGGTGTAATTTTCTTTAGACTATTCGTGGTAAAGTGAGCACTTTTGAAAGCTCACTCATTTGGAATAACAGTCCATAAATTTGTTTTATTTTAGCCTTAGGCGGTAACTTCCTAGTTCGGTGGAATATACACACTGTGCCTATTACTTACTTGGTAGTGTTTATTTTAAAAAGGTAGTTAAAGGATCAAAAATGGCTGAAAGGAAAAATTAACTAGGGCCTCAAACGTGCCCACTTTACCGTGAACAGCCTATAGACTCGATTAAGTTTTCTTTGCATGAGGCGGAGGGATATCCTAGAAGCAGAACTAAGCAGGACTTCAAGAAAGTCGTAAGTATCCGTGAATTGACTATACCCGTAACTAAAGACTACTCATTGTAAAGTGAGCAATTGTGAAATCGACCTTTGAGAAATGTCGTTGCCACTATCTGTTGATACTTCAACGAGGACACTTAGAGACACGAACCCAGTAAAGTTGGTAACAACGGTTGGAAAGTAGTTCCGAGTATGAACGTTGAATTCAAAGTGTAAGGTTAACATTTGTGAATAAAGAAAAAAAAAATATTTTTGGTGTCTTTTTTTTAATCAATGTGTCAGAATAAACCAATTTGTAAAATATTTACTTTTACAAATTATATCAGTTTCACTACAACGACGAAAGAATATAGTGATCAGGCCCATGGCAATGTTAATTTTACGCATGGCAGAAGAATACACAACGTAGATACGAAAATGGACAACCTAATAGTGATTTTCAGTGGAAAGTAAGAATTTAAAAAATAACCGCTAACCCAGGCGTGAACAAAAGTAAATTTCACTTAAAGGCTGTTCACGATAAAGTGATAACTTTCGAAATCAACCTTACAAAAAAGTACAATATTTACTTTTCTAATAATTTCACAGTTTCACTTGACCGACGCATTAATAAAGTGATGAGGTCCACGGTGATGTTAATTTAACATTAGGCGGAAGAACACACAACGTGTATACAAGTATGTCTGTAAAGAGATCATTTTATCGTGAATAGCCTTCAATACTAAATACGACTATGCGCGTACAAACTAACTTCCCAGTTTTATATCGTGAACTGTCATTTTTAGATTCCAACAATAATGTCGTGGTGCCAACATATCGCTTAAAACAAACTGAAGAGCTGGACTGAAAAAGAAATTATATTCACAGCATTCCATGTATATGAAATAATAACCCATATTACCACACACACCATGAAATCCAATTCCCGGTCGGGTTGCACATGTCTTAAAATAACTTTGTACGAGCAAAAAAAAAAAAAAGGGAAGCACATTAGAAAAAAACTTACTCCACGAAACAAATTATTTTTCAATAGGAGACCGCTTAAAATGGCTTGAGTTAGTTTAAGTTGGGGGATTGGAGCCCTAGTACTGGAACAGAGCTGTTCTGTAATTTTAATATCTGTGTGCGACTTTCTCCAAGTTCCATTATCCAAGGAGCTGGCTTCCCCAGCCGCCACTCCGTTATCATTGTTCAGGGATTTTAGCAGACACTGTCATTTTCTTTCTCTCTTTCCACCCCCGTATAAAACCTTCTGGTCTCCAACTCACGGAAACTTTTTTTTTTGCACTGCCGGCGACTTCCTCTTTTCATCTTCCGCGCCAATCTACATTCTGGACGGCGAAAGTAAAGATTTTGCGGCGAGGAAATGTCTCACCGCTGCGGAGACGTCAGCAGATAAAAAGGAGAGCGTGGCTTGAATACCCAGAACAGATGTCATAATCAACTATTAAGTTCCACAGGGAATTGTGGGGTTGGCGAACTTGACTCAACCGCATACACGCGCGCGAAAGAAGAAACGATCAATACGGCCACCATCCTTGGGGGGGGACAATTGGAAGGGTTTGCGAAGAAATTTGGACGGCTCATGAGAGCGATGTCTTGAGAGCCAACGCAATGAGTATGGCGGGAGCGCCGGAATGAAAGGGCGGGGGAAACGGGAGATCCTCGAGTAAACCCGCCGACCAGCGAATTCGTCCGGCACGATTACCACATGCGAAAATCCAGGAGCGATTCCATCGGGAATCGAACCCGGTTTGCCTAAGGTTTATGGGGAGGGGGGAGTAATTAAGAATTACACCGCCGTGGCCTCTACACACTTAAGAATCATTCCCAAATTTGCCATACATCCAAATGGGAAGTTCCTACATTTCCTCAGAAGAGAGTTAAAAAGCGTTGGGAAGTTCCAAACTTTGTGTAAGTAACGCTGAATGTTCCTGCATATTTGTAGCCTGATATATGGTACTGTTTTCATACAATGTATAAGTTGAAAATTCCCATTACAGTTAATAAATTATAAAATAAATATTTCACAGTGCAGTAATATATACTATACGATGAACTGGACAAATTCCCACAGAATACGAACATGCGCTCAGACAATACATTAGTGCAGAACCTGTATTTTAGCACAATTACTACTAAAAAAAATTGCTTCCAAGTTCCAACTCGGAATACTTCAGGTGTAAGTTACCACAGTCAAACTGTGATTGCAAAAAAAAAAAAAATACATACACCTTTGTACGGCAGTATTCCTCACGAGACCATTAAAATGCTTTTATTTACAAAATAATTAATTATAGTCCATCCCCCATTGGAAGCAACTTTCTCGGAGCCCTGCTAAATATCTACTTGCAGGCCCGTTTCGTATCCTTCCGCCAAATTAAACAAATATTGCCATGTGACTACTATGTAGCACCTGTCAAAATAAATGTTTACATGCCATACAGTAGACAATATAGAAATAGAATTGTTCTCCTCGAACTTGCCAATATCCTGTATGACTACAAGTGTCGACAGACCTTCCATATACAAAACCTGGTGACGTTTTTCATATGAAGTAGTTCTCTAAGCATGGTGTGGGCTGGAAACAAAGATGCTACGGTGGCGTAGTGGAAACACATGCCCTCTGGGCAGTCTACATCGACACAAGCACGACAATTGGAAATAAACTTGGGCAGTTTAGAGTGTGCTGCACAGAAGGTGAAAGGCCGATATTGACTCACATGGAAGTCCATTAATATCAACATTTGCAGACTCCAGCCAGAACCACACACACTAAACTCAAGTCTGTTTGTCAGATAAGGAACGATATCATCGTAGATTCAACTCAGATCGGATGAATGGAGAACAGGGAATGCTTTACTTTGAAAATAGAAAGTCTCTGTAGCGCCTTCCAACATGAGAGATTTCAAGTACTTACCCGCTACAGAAACGGATAATGTAACTGGTCGGGGTGATGCCATTAATAAGCTAAATAAAGGGACTTTGCACATCTCAAAGTAAAAAGAAAAATCCGATTCAGACTCTAATTTATCACTATGTATCCGTGCGTCATTTAGTCTTCCCACAAATGCTGTAGCCAATAGCTGGGACGTAAGGAATAATTTACCGGCTAACTTGGCGAAATATCTCTAATCGACTCGAAAGTCAGTTGTTTAAATGGTTGGAGCACTTTCCGAATCACAAGAATCTTCAGAGTCTGATAGAAATAAGTCGTCAATTCAAAAGATCAACCATGTTTGGGGGAAGCGGACACATTTTGATATTTTGGATTTGACAATCTCTCTGTAAGCGAATCCATGCCCGAATCACTTAAGTAGAGATCGTCCTCCAAAAGATTAACTCGTGCCTGCTTAGGCGAAGAGACACTGTCTCGACAGCTTGTTTGTCTTTCCGTCGGCGATTCCGAATCGGAATCACTTACATACAGATCTTCAAGCAAGATGTCAATACAGGATCGCTTACGTTCAACCATTTTCATCTTACTAAAACTTTCTTTAGTTTCCCCGATATAAAAATTCCAACACTACAACAGTTACACTGAAGTAACCCCCTCAGTCTGAAAAAATAAAGAAAACACTCTTATTAACACACATACATACACAACAGAATATAAGTGAAAACTTAATTTTATTATCATCATCCTAGACAAAAGGGCAAAATATTTTCTTAATTTTAAACTTTGTGTTTGTTGGCAAAAGGCAGAAACAAGAGCTGACTAAAAAGATAGCGAGTTCAAAATGCTTTTACAGAGGCAGCCCGCCCGACAAGATCCCCTTCACCCCCGCTGGCGCACAAAGCCTGCTGGTTGCCTCCGCACATGCGCAACAGAGGGAGAACTTCCCTCGCCCGCTCGACATTCTCCCTTTCCCCTCCAACGACACATCGCATAGACCCATCAGGGATCTCTGCACTGTGACAAGGGATGGGAAAAAGAGAAACTTGGCACTTCCCCTCCAGCCTACACCTCCCACGAATTTCAGTCCACAGCTTGCCTCCAGTAATGAATTGACCGCACTTTGCGACCTGTCTCGCCCTTGTCTTTCACAAGATTTTACTTTATACTCCAGGCATGCACTGCTTTCGTTTAGAATGGAATAGTGAAATTTAAACCCACGCTATTGCATTTCAGTTTAAGCCTATTTGAAACGTTATTTTTTGTGAGAAAAACTTTACATTAAAATTTTTTTTATCTTACAGCATTAAAAACATTTATGAAATCATTTACACCATTAAAAATTCAAATTTATACACTGTAAAAAATTCATATTTGTGGAATGATAAAAAATTCAAATTTGTACATAGTCAGAAATTCGTTCGTTACGCTGCAAAAAAATTATTTACTCTATAAATATACTTGTATAAATTGTTCGAAAATAATATTAATAACAAAAGTTTTAGCAAGGGGAATTGCTCTGTTACACTCAAAGCATTCATCTTACATAAAATTCAAACATTGTACACTATAAAACTATACATGCAATACTTAAAGCAAACCTATATACACATTCCAGTCAATTTACTTAAATTCATACTTGTAATGCATTTACAACTAGACAATTATGCATTTTAAGTAAAATTCACTGAAACTTAAAAAATACTTTATATATATATATATATATATATATATATATATATATATATATCTCACTCGCATTTACCCATCAACTTTGAAAAGTAAATGTCTAATAATTAACTTAATTACCCAAACCACCCCGTCACATACACTTCAAAAACATTTCAGTCATTAGAAATGCTCAAGGTTCATATATTCGTCATCATACTTCCTTCACCAGTCAGCTCACACTGAACAAGCTTGGTAGCTGAGATTGTGCATCTCCCCCACAATGCTTAGCATGAGGGGCGTACTTCTCTCTAGTTTTAGCCATTACAAAATTCATACCTCCTACACACAACACCCCTTCCTTAAACATTTTTTATAACTATGTAAAACTAACTACAATTTACATGACTTTCCCCCCACACTCACTCACACCTACCTAACCAAAATTTTTCAGAGTAGTGGCGATATATTCTAGATGCTTTTTCACATACTTTTGTGAATTGTGAATATTTAAATAGTGAAATGAGGCTGTAGGTATGCATTATTGATGCAACCTTATTCCATATAGTGCAAGATGCTACTACTGGTGGTTTATCTCTCTTCTCAACTCTGCTAAATAAACTCAAATCTACATTAAAGAATTACATATGGAATTAAATTTACATGACTTTCCCCCTGCACTCACACTTACAGTCATACACACTTACACCCAAAACATCCACCCCTAAACATAGTTAAACAGCCTTAAACTTTGCTTTAAAAAAATATTTCAAATATTTTACAAATATTCTGAGGCGTGAAACGATTTCATTCGATTTGATAGAAAAATCATTCAGTTTTAATAATTTATAAAGAAATTTCACTCAGTTGTAAATTTTTTTAAATAAATTTGATTCAGTTCTAATGATTTATAAAGAAAATTCATTCAGTTTTAACGATTGTGTTAAACGTTTAACGAAATTCATACAATTTACTCAACGTTTAAAAAAATGCGAAAAACTTTAAACATAAGGCAAACCATAACTTTTTTAACTTAAAATTATTCACTTACTTAAACTCTTGTACCGAAGATGTTGGTTGATGAAGGAGACCCGAACCCAGGTCAGTCAGGCTGAGTGCTACCCCGCTCCTTCATGTGAGCATCGGGGCAGGCGGGCATTTGGGAACTCGCAATCCCCCCGAGAGCTCCGAGAGCTCCATGGGAGCCTAGCCTGAGAGCCTAGTCTGGCAGCCTAGCAGGCGGTCGAGCGAGCTTTGTGGGTAGCTTCTTCGTTACGCAAGGAAGGTTGGTTTCACTGTCGCGGCAGAACCCAGGGCGGGCGAGGGGGTCCCTTGCTCACAAAGACCCGTCACGGTAGTTGCTGGTAGTGACTAGTTGATAGGTGACTGGTACCCTTGACCTAGGTAATGCGGGCCGGTTCACTGGGTGTCCGCACATGAGAGAGTAGGATATGTTGATCGCATGGAGTCACACAAGCAAATAAACTCCAGTGGGTGGGAGGTGCTATTTATACCCTTACCAGTCTCCCTTGTTGAAGAAATTAAAATAATGCTATTCACATTAAATGGATATCAAATAGACGATTAATACATTTTAAGAAATTTGGACATGTTTTTAAGCAATTTTAACACACTAAAAAAAATTGTTACGTGATTTTTTTAAATATTGCATGGATACAATAAATTAGCCTTTATATCTGAATTTACATGTAATTGTCCGGTTTTAAGCCAATAGGTTTGAATGACCTTCATATTTAACAGTTTCTTACAGGAACAATTGTCATTACAATACGAACTTTTTGCATTACGAGGTGAAATCAATTTAAAGCTATGATTCAACACTCTTTTTGCGTATACGAATTCCTGTTTTTACTATAATTTATTTGTAATTTTTTATATTTAACTGATTATTCCTCTTAGTCAACAATTAATGACTTACAAATTAGCTAATATCATAGAAGATCTAGCCTCGAATCGAACCCAGAATCTATAGATCAACCCAACACTGAAAGCAAGAGTGACGTTTAACAACTTATTTTATGAATTTATAATTTTTCCAGTAGACATGTTTTGTCAGATTCAAATATGTCTTTAGTTGAATTGTATTTTTTGGCGAACTAATACGTTTGTTTACTATCTGATTTTTCTTTAGTATACATTTAATATAAAATTTAAGAATATATACATTATACTCTCGCTCTCTCTCGAGACAAATTTTATCAATATTTATTTTTCACTTCATAGCAAAACAAGTACACTTTTAATAAGGAATAGGTTACATAATTTTTTTTAAAGAAAGGGATTCACTTTACATCACATTTATTTACAAAATATATACTAATACAGGATGATCCGAGAAACCCTTTAAACACTGAGGCAGCATACTATGTTCAAAAACCTATTTAAGCAAGTAGAAAAAATTTGCTCCAAAACATATACAAATTACACACTTCTTTCAATCATTTCAACATTATCAAGTACAAGACGTCCCAAAACATTTTAAAACACTACCAAGCACAATTTGTTTCAAACATTTCCATGCTAAACAAATACAAGTGAATCCACAATATGTTTTCAACAATTTGTAATACTAGCAAATACAACATGTTACAAAACATATAAAATAATTATTTAAAAAATTCAGGCATATTAGAAACTTTATGTACAACAATTACACCTTGCTCCGAAATAACTGCAGGGTACCACAAAACATTGATTCAAAATATATACACATTTTTCTTTAAAACAAATATTTTTATAAACAGTTAGCAACTTCTGTGAACAAAGTTTTCACACATTTTCTAATTGGCTGCTACTGAACAATAATAATTGAATTTGGTGCGAAAAGGAGGGGAAAATTCTGGGGGGGGGGGGGGGGGGGGCTGAATATACCCTGTTAAAGTTCTTCCGAAAGTAAATACACTTCATTGCCTTTTACTCTACTTTCCTAGGAAAGATAAACTCGTGCGATCACACGCTTCTGTGTGTATTTACCCTGCCCAGTAATTTTTGTAACCAACCACACAAACTGTAATGCAAATTTGTAAGTTTGCAATGCCAGTAACTATAATCACGAAGGAAACATTCACAGGACAATGTATTCCGCAATTGTAATACTCCAACTGTGCAACTGCTCAATCGGCCTGCAGAGTTGACGTCATACTGACGTTCAGTAATTCCCTAAATCGCTAACCTGAAGCTTTCCTAGGAAGTGAGGATATAATGTTACGCACGAACCTCGTGTCAGGCGCTGTGTTATACATGTTACGCGCGGCCAATTTCGGCAAGGTGGGGGATGAGTCACCACGACCCGCCTCTCCCCCAGACGGACCCAGCCGTCGGTACGTCACCACACCAGCAGGGAAGAACAATTGACAGCCTGACCTGATCTGACGCCACTGCCGCAGCCTGCTGGAGCAGTCGATGATTTGAGAGCACCTGCAAGAACCTTCCAGCTAACACCTTCCTCAGCATGCCCAGAGGAGTGACAATGGTTCTGTGTCAAGGCACCTACAATATAAATACGGCCGTAGCCGGAGGGTCGACAATACGTGATAGCCACCTGGCTTGAGTACGACAACTGTCTAACGAAGATCTGGGAATCGATGGGCTTGAAAGAAAAGGACCGGTGGCGGACGAGGGTGTGAGAGACTGTGGCGGACGTGTGTGTCTGCGGCCGTTACGAACGAGAATGCGTGAGTGCTAAGGAGGGCGAGGTATACGAGTGGAGGGCTACTATGTATAGGAAAACTCGGGGCGCTACAGAACATTCCTGACAGGAAAGAATGGTGATATCTAGACTGAAACACTGTCAGACTCAATAGACGAGAGATACAGACTTGATTGAAAATACGGGAACTGTCAAGATATAATTATATAATTTGTAATAGTAATTCAACATGGGTTAATAAGCTGTTTATAGGTATCGATTTTAACTATTTGATTATATTTATCGTATGTGACGAACTATTATGTACTTAAATATTAGTTGTAAAGAGCAAGTGATAGCTATAAAGGTCAATATATACAGTTTTGAATATCGATTTTAATAACTGCTTATAAATTAATTATAAAATCATTATTAGCTCTATAATTTACTTAAGAACCCCATCCCTTAAAGAATGTGATGTTATACTATGCCCAGAGACTTTGAAAAACTGTAACAATAATGTAAACACTGGTGGTAAATGAAAATTGAACACCCGGACGCAATGGTCCCACATGAACTAAGGTTTTATTGAATAATTATAAAGGTTGTACACTGTATATGATAATGATGACAAGGTCGTACACCTATGGACAGATGCTACAATAATGTCAGAATCTTGTGTAGTCTCCTGTAGCGACAATGCATCCTGCAGTCGTGTGTAGAGCCGATCATAAAGGTGCCTAATGTCATCTTGGGAAATAGTGTTCAACGCAAAGTTCACCCATTGTTGCAATTGGTGAAGGTTTGTTCGGTTGTTTGAGCTGGCCAGGGGAGTTTTAACACCTTCGAGAGCACATTGGGTAACACTAGACGTGTGTGCATGAGCATTGTCCTGCTGGAATAGGACATCTTCTTGGCATTGTAGAAACGTCAACAAAATTGGCTGGATGATGCTCTGGATGTAGCGTCCACCGTTCAGTGTCCCCTCAATAACACCAGAGGCGTACGGTCATTGTAGGCTGTTGCCCCTCAGACGATGTTGCCAGGAGTTCGTCCTGTATGTCGCTGCCCTATAGACTGGTTGTTGCCGCTTGCCTGGTCGACGCCGCACTCGCAAACGACCGCCACTGGCGCCAAGGCAGCATCTGCTCTAATCACTAAACACAACACCGCGCCATTCATCCCTCCAGTTGCATCGTTCGCAACTCCATCCGAGGCAGGCTGCAGGGTGGTGAGGTGTGAGAGGAAGCCTGGCGAGCGGCACCCTTGATCTTAGCCCAGCGTCCAGCAAACGGTTGGTGGTGGTCCTAGCTGACACCCTGGGTGCAACAGTGGCCCTAATCTGTGCAGCGGTCGCTGTGCGATCAGCAATGGCTGCTCGTATGATGCGGCGGTCCAAGCGGGATTATGTATGCCGCAACTGTCAGGGACCACGGAAGGTCCGTCCAGTCTCTCTCAAGCCCACAATACGACCTCGTTCAAAGTCCGTTAATTGCATGATGTGTGGTCGTCTATGCCGTCGTGGCATGTCTACACTTCTTCCTACACACAGGCCGATACTTGAAACAACAGATATTCTTTCACCGAGTCAACTACAGTTGTATTGGGCTCAGCGGTGTTATGCCTAGTACACGGTTCCTACTGTCCACAGCATAGGACGGTGATCATTGCACTCTATCAGTGCCCCATGCGCATATGGTGTTTCTACGTCACTGCTTTATCGGTTTTCATTTTTCGTTTTCCACCAGTGTATAATTGCCCAAGTAAACATACTTAAATCGTACCGCCAAAAGATAAACGTGGGCTGTAAGAAGAAGTGGCCATGTAGAAAAATGCTTAAGATTGTAATACGAAGGATGCTGGTTTGAGTTTCCGTACAGGCAAACTTTTTTTCATTCATACAATCTGAAAATTTTCCTTCTTACCTTATTTTTTCAGTATAATATAGTCTTTAGGGGTTATAATAATGATAAGTTTATTTACACATTTCAACATATTTTGAAATACAAGCCTACAATATGTAATTATATATATATATATATATATATATATAATACATGTTTTCTGAATTTTATACAAAAACTTTTTGTAACACTACTAAAAGTTGGATGACTCGATGGTGCAGAGGTTTAGAGCGCTCGATTCCCGGCGGGGTCACTCCTCCATTTTCGCACGTGGGGATCGTGCTGGACGATATCACTGGTCGGCGAGTTTTCTCGGTGATCTCCCGTTTCCCCCACCCTTACATTCCGGCGCTGTACCATACCTCGTTCCACCGAGCCGCCCAAACATCTCCGCTCCACTACTAAAAGTTCTCTAAACAACTGGCTTCTGGAATTATTTCTTGCTAGAATACAAGCCATTTTTACAGTGTAAGATTACGACGAACGGCTTGTAACTTGTCAAACACGTGCACACGCACTACTAAACGCAAAAAATAAAAAGAAGAAGAAAAACAATCCGTCGTATCATATAGGCACGTCAAAATTAAAATTTGCAATTACCTACGGAAGGCTGCAATCTGTGACGCGACAACGTAGCTCCTCAGAATTTTGTCGCCAGCATATATTTGACTGTATTCATACCTCTCAGTTTATGGTTTCAATTCGCAGATTTCACTAATCCTGTAAAATGCGTAGTTTATCTGCGAAGTACAAGAAAAGTTTATTAGGATGGTGTCATAGCAAGACCTTGTTTCATGTGTAGAATTCATTAGCATCGTCAGATTATAAAAATATAATGAGATGTTACAGCGAGGAAACTACTTTACCTTCAGTTCTTTCCTAAGCATTGTGCAATCCAATGAAAAAAAAAATTAAACATGGTGTAAGGAGTTTCCTTACAGAAGGTCTCCATATACCATTTTAATGTTTCTAAATTTCTACACACACCATTTATGGTTATTTAAATATTGAGAAAATATGTTATTAACTTAATTTGAATGACAATCTAAATTCTTTTACATGTCACATTAATTAACAGGTATTTTCACATGTTGCAATTTATTTAAATCAGCCAATTTTAACTATGTCAAAAACAATACTGCAACTTTTATCCACACACTACTAGACTGGCAGTTTAACTGCATAATTTAAAATGATGGAAATTAATGTTTAAATGGTGTGTTATCTGTTTCTCATTGGTCAGAAAAATGAAAGTGCGCCCGGCAGAAAACAAATTTAGTGGTTTTGGAATGTGACAACGCAGATGTGTTTTTGTTTGTTAAGGAGGACTTGACTGAAAATTTCTATGTTGTATAAAAAGATTCTAAAGAAGGAACAAATTGTCTCCATGCGGAAGTAGCATGTATGACTAATGTGTCTGATGTTAAACGAATTTGATGAAGATGTTTCAGTATTGAGGCTAAGCAGCATTAAGTATCGTTGCTAAATACACCAGAGAATATCTAACTGCAGAAGGATTATGCATTATGCATTTCCCATTTGGTGTTCTGAGGCAGTCTGGCATACAAGCTATTGTGCCTTAATATCTGCAGAACTCTTCAAGTAAGGTTTTTATTTACTATTTAATCATTCAACACATTGCTATGAAGTTGTATATGGAATTTAATAATATGGCAAGTCCCGTGGTCCGAGTGTGTGGTAATAAATTTACATGAGCGACTTTGATTCTTAAGCTCTACTGATGAACTAGGCCTGGTTGTCCACATAAGAATATTCGGAATATTCTTCAATTAATTTTAGTAGTCAAATAATATGTTTGGTAATTTATCAGAGCTATTGTGTGATTATTTTAGGGAAATCAATTGTTAATTTTGTCACAGATTAATTTTTTTAAATAAATAATCTTTCTTTGAGAACAGCAGTATCTTTAAATATTGTATGTCTTCTGTTAAAAAGGGTCTAAAGATGTTGCATGCGAGTGGAAAATGAGATTTTCCATTACTTCTTCAATAATATTTTTCTAAGCTTTCTTCAAAGTGTTTCCTTGTGTTATGTTAGTAGTAAGTATGTCTTTTTCTGCAATCTATAATAGTCTGTGTATATTAATCAATTTTCCTGATCATGACATGAGAAAGAAGTGGTACATATTGCTATGATTTGTACTGATTTCCACACGCACACCATCTAATTAGACTACACACATTTATATTCATTGAGTTATACTGGCTATATATATATATATATATATATATATATATATATATATATATATATATATAATTTTCTGTAAAGTTAATCAGTTTCCTAACACACTTCATTACAGAAATAATTGGCTTTCCCAACGTCGGGGCTTTAACATCTCCCATGAATTGTGTCTGTTTAACATTCCTATCACTTATTTATAATGGGTCATTCAGTTATTACGGTTTTTTTTTTTTTTTTTTTACGAAGCTTTCTCGAGAAATGTGTAACTCAAGAGAAGGAAAGGGAAGGGGATGCCATTATTTTGGTTTTTCCGCCACATTAGGTTGACTTTTCATATAAACACTTTAATTAGTTTTTACCTCCTACAATACGAAAACCAAAACACAGATTAATTACTTCACAATCCTCGCATCTCGCAGGAAAGTCTGAACTCTATTTTAGAGGACGGCAATTTTTAGGTTCTGTCTGACGTATCCTACGGATTTCCTCATACAACAGTTCTTCGCCAGTATGGCTCGGCCAAGTTTAAAATAAATAAAAAAAAAAAAAAAAAAAAAAAAGCTTAATAGTTAATAAATTCTCAAAGTAATTTTTAAAAATCACTTTCCAGCCTTTTATAACAGTTGTTTCGGAATTATTTTTTCAAGGCCTTAGTGATAAATATGGTGCAATCCCAAATACTCCAGGCTCTTTCACAACGAGATTATTTTGAGATGGAAACAACTTAACTGCATTTATTCGTGTTATGTGCTCTATGCACACTATCACACAGCTAGTTTCTATATAGGTGTATTCGACCAAAAATCCTTGAAAAGCGTTTTCCCCTACGTATCCATTCCAATGTACACTCGGTTCCAAAGCATTTCAACAACCAATGAAGACGCAACACTCAAACACCAACATTCGAAAATCTTCTAAACTGAGCCATTCCAAATAATTAACTAACGAAGCGGTTAAATGAGCTGAGAAAAGCGCTGTCCTGAAACCTTGGTAAGGCTAAAAAAAAAACTGAAGAATAGCAATGCGGCGAGTTGGTCCCGTAAAGTTACGAGTACACACACACGTCTGGACAACTGTGTTGCAGTTTACGTCACACGATTATGCCCAGAAAAGTTACGGGCAACGGGACCTCCGAGGTAATGGTGGGCCCCGAACCAACTGGTCACCAACTTTCTGTTACCATGTATATTCAAGCTGGACATCGACATGGTTTAAATCTTCACCGTACTATCACTGGCGTTACAGCCAATCACCTGGAGACCAGATACTATCAGGAAAGCGGACACCAGTGTCGCTTAGTAATAAGTTTAACCACGAATGCCTGCACAGAGTTTTTACAGCCTAGGCAGGGTATTATAATCGCCCCAAACTGCAAAAATCCTACTACGGTCTAAGGACCACGGTGGGTGAACGGTTAGTCTGCTTGCCTCCCACCAAGGCGAACCGGGTTCAATTCACCGATGGGCCACTCCCGGATTGTCGTATGTGGGAATCGTGCCGGACAATGCTGCTAGTCTGCGGGTTTTCTCAGGGATCTCCCGTTTCCCCCGTCCTTTCATTCCGGCGCTGCTCCATACCTCAATCCCCATATCAGCTCTCAAGACCTCGACGTTAAGAGTCATCCAAATCTCCTCACTCACCCACTCTCACACATACACGCACGCACCTACACACACACTCATTCACACACACTCTCTCACGCACACTCGCACACTCTCACGCACACTCGCACTCTCACGCACACTCGCACTCTCACGCACACTCGCACTCTCTCACGCACACTCGCACACTCATGCACACTCTCTCGCACTCACCCACCCACCCACTCACTACGACCTAGCAACATACTTCACTCACATCTGCACTTCTGCCTCGGCGCGTCTCTGCCACGGCTTCTTTTTACGCTGGCCATCCTCTGCACGGGCAACGAAGACATCAGATACCGTGCATCTGCAAAATGTCTTTGCCTCTCTCATCCAATTCAGCGAGAAGCAGATCAAAGGAGTGAATATTGTGGCCGACTGGAAGGATGAATAAAAGGGGAGGGATGGCGAAACAGGTGTTTTAATAGCAGCGCGAGTAGGCGTATTGATATCCGATATCGCTCCGGCATCCACCGGGCCGCTGAAGACGGGCACGCGGATGTACAAGAGAATTTCCTGCAGCGGGAGCGGATCCAAGACGGAGGCACGTGAAAGTTCCTACACTTTATCCGTGAGCACAAGTAGTCCTTCAAAACAATACATGGTAATAGTTTATTCGCAGTATCTTCAAACTTTTTAAATCAAACCTTTGAAAAATTACCCCATGTATATGTTTGGCTGTTTCCTCAACACGTGTATCACAAGTGTTTTATACTTCCCTCAATATAAAAGTATTCCATTTTTGATTAACTGAACTTTTGCGTATATTTTATTCATGAATAACTATATTTTGTTTATAATTAAAGTAATTAAAACAGTGTAGATATATGAGCGTTGTGTTACGAAATAGTTTTCATACAAAATATTATTTAAGTGAGTGCGCACAAATGTGGCCCGTTGTCCCTTTTGGTGCAACTTTCTAGGCTTAGCTAAGTTTTGTTTGCACGCGGCGGAGGAATAGCTTGAAAGTAGAACTTTAGCCAGGCTTCAGAAACATTGGAATTAGCATGAATGATTTATATTATTAACACCGGGCTAGAACTGCAAGATGATTCTTTACGCAACTATTTTCAAGAGATACGCCTGGCTGACGCATTAAGTGCGCTGAACAGGTTTGGTATAAAACACGTGATTAAAAAACTGCTGAACATTTTGCAGTGGTATCTGAGCACAAAAAGCATCTGAAAAACTTTTCGTGCCCAAAGGCAAGTTTAAAGTCGTAGTTTTAAAAAATAACACATAAAACCCTAGATTCGCGATTTTTTTCTCCAAAATATTAAACTTGAAACTCTTTCTAAAATATGAAAGGCACTTATGCTTATTTTAATTCTCTCAAAAAAATGTTTAGATATCTAAGTATTTTTTGATGCTTTAAATGCAATGAAACAAATTACACTACATTCCCCCTCTTCACAGTCGGGTACGTAGGACTCTTAATTTTTACTTTATTATATTAGAAAAATTTAAGATTAAACTTATATAATTATTTCCCTTAATCCTTTGATTAAAAATGTGATATTTTTATTTATTTACATGTGATAGTCCGTACTGTGAAGACTGCAACAAGCAAACACTGTGTTCCGTTCTTGATCTTCCTTTCGTTCCTACTGTGATTAGATCTTGTGTCGTTTGTCTGTTTCTTCTATTTTTATTTCGTTTACTTCTTTTACTTTCCCAGATCTTCTCCTTCAGAACAGTGGTTTCTTTTGTTCTTGCCAGAACGTTTTTTTACCCGAAAGCTGTGTTTAATCGTCTGCTATAATTAATTTTGAGTTTAACAATTCTTTCCAAAAAATAAAGTGTGATCGTCTATAATATACTAATCATTTACTAATAAACATTCTTAGTGTCTATAAAAAAGATGAAAAGAATGTTAGGCATTTATATTAGGTGGGTAAAGACGTTTTCAAGGACGTATAAACAGTAACACTGCCGTATTTGTGTCTTATGATGTAGTTCTTGTTAAAAAATCCTCCATAATTAATAATACATCAACAATTTCATGTACCGTACAATGCTATTTTATAACTTACCACCTTCTTTGACCGAAAAAGCTAGGGAAGTACTATTAAATTCTTTGAAGGATACTATGGAAAAATCATGCATTAAAAAAATTATTTTGTACGTATGGACGTGCTACATTTTACCACAAACCAAAACTGTAAACATTTAGATAAATACAATGAAACATACAACTGACTGTCGTTGTTTCTTAAATTGATGATTTGCGAGATCATCGATTATGATTTCCTGTATAATCACTCAACTGCATGCTTATAAAGTTCAGAAAACTGGCTATGATCTCCTGTAACGGCAGGGAATGCAGGGAACCCTTTCAAAATATAAAACACGCCGTTGCTGAGATGTCGTCTCTTTGTTCCAAGCATGCACAATACCCCGTACACGAAACACGTAATATTTTTCACAGAAGTAGAGAAGTGTGTGCATCAATAACACACGACACCCAGGCAGATTTGACTATTTTTTGTGGGAAAAAATATTTCGTGTGTTTTCAAATTGAACGACACCGAATATTTTCTAGCGTTTTAGAACTCGCCTGGCGAAGCAAGAAAAGGAAGAACAATTTATGAAGGAAAGTACAAACAATATTATTGATCAAAAGACATATCATGGAGAGTGTCTTCTCAGCAGAGTGTCTGGCACTGTGTCCACGTCTGTAATATTATGTACATGTAAATTCCGACAGTTTTAATTTATGGAAAATCAGAAATATATCCGCAAATTAACATCCTTCTCCCCCACATTCTGCTAATCTCAACAGTGTAAACTAGATGATGTGAGAAAAAAAAATTAAAAAATATTTAATGTAAGATAAAACGATGAATACGTATTTACTCACATCACACCTCTTAGTTTTACACACCGTTCAGCAGGCGACCGTAAATATTATGTCGATAGTTATTGATAGACCTAAATACTTTATCGGACAGCAACTCTATTTTGTAAAAACCCCACAAGGATGTTCTTCAAGATTCCAATAATTGAGTGGCATTTTCTTGGACTTATTGTCAGTACGCTTTCTAATAGATTACATTACTTACACGTGTCTTTCGGGAATATGGGTATCACTCGATGAGAGGAATGTTCTTTGCCGAAGTTGATCAGTTATGATTATATAGTGTACAGCAAAATTAATTTAACTGTAGCAATGACTATAGCGCCGCCTATTTCTTGACAAACAAAACTACCTCAGCTGTTAGGTATCGATTTCAGTTTACTAATACGGTGTATTTCATTTTTATTCGCATTAAGATACTGACAACTCATTCTGCTACTTATCTGAAATTGTATTAGCAACAGCGCGAGTATTTACCCTACTAAAATTTTAGTCTTATGTGGCATGCCTACCATCGGAAAATGCATATTATTATCAGGAAATTAAGAAATTAAATTATAAAAATTATTAGTCCTATGTCTTGATGCCACTACACTGGATTTGACGAGAGCCAAGTAGTGCTCTTTCTCAAAATTGGAATATACTCATGATAAAGAATTGTAGTCTGGTTATGTTCTTGGAGAATGAACACTCGGGCGCAATGGTCCCACATGAATGAAGGTTATATTGAATACATGTTGTACACTGTATATGAAAATGATCACAGGGTCGTACACCTATGGACAGAGACAATAGCGTATTGAACCACAATACAAGTATTTGTGTAGTCGCCTTTACCGACGATGCAGTCCTGCAGTCGTGCGTAGAGACGATCATAAAGGTGTCGGATGTCATCTTGGGGAATAGTGTTCCATGCTAATTCCACCGGTTGCAACAACAGGTGGAGGTTTGTTGCCAATATTGCATATCGCACCAAATGGCATCCCATCAAGTTCCACACATGTTCAATGGGGGACAGGTCGGGTGATCGTGCTGGCCAGGGGAGTTGACGAACACCTTCGAGAGCACCTTACGTAACACGAGACGTGTGTGCACGGGCATTGTCCTGTTGGAAGAGAAGATCTCCTTGGTGTTGTAGGAACGGCAACAAAATGGGCTGAATGATGTTCCGGATGTAGCGTTCACTGTCCCCTCAACAAACACCAGAGGCGTATGGTCATTGTAGGCTATTCCTCCCCAGACCATGATGCCAGGAGTTCGTCCTGTACGTCGCTGCCGTATACACTTTGGTTGTTGTTGCTCGCCTGGTCGACTGCGCACTCGCAAATGACCGGCACTGGAGCCAAGGCAGAATCAGCTCTCATAACTAAACACACCCCATGCCGTTCATCCCTCCAGTTGCGTCGATCACGACACCATCCGAGGCGGGCTGCATGGTGCTGAGGTGTGAGAGGAAGCTTGGCGAACAGCACCCTTGATCGTAGCCCAGAGTCCAGCAAACTGTTGGTGATAATCCTGCCTGACATCCTGGGTGCAATACTGGCCCTAATCTGTGTGGCGATCGCCGCGCGATCAGCAATGGCTGATCATCTGATACGGCGGTCCACGCGGGAATTCGTATGCCGCTGCCATCTGGAACCAGGTTGACGAGCACGTGCACCATTGTTGGACCACCGGCACTACCAATAATGCACAGCAGACACTTGACGTCCTACACGTTAGGAAAGTATTCAGAAGGACCATTCAGTATCCCTCAGGCCCATAATACGACCTCGTTCAAAATACGTTAATTGCAAGACGTGTGGTCGTCTATGTCGTCGTGGCATGTATACAATGCTAACTACACACATGCCGATGCTTGAAACAACATACTAGTTTATCAAATAGTTAACTACAGTGGTACTGGGCTCAGTGGTGTAATGCCTAGTACGCGGTTCCCACTCTGTCCACAGCACAGCACTGTTAATCATTGCATTTTATGCCCTCTATCAGTGCCCTATGCGCATATAGTGTTTCTAACTTTAGTGGTGTTCATTTTTCATTTTACACCAGTGTAATTGTGTACCAAATTTGTTGCGACTCGATTTATGAATATCCGGGATAATAGTAAAAAACTTCACTCTCCACATGGCGCTGTCTGTCGAAACAGCAGGTAACTGAAGCTACGAAAAATAGAATTTAATGCTCGCAGTGCCAGCATATTAAGTTTGGTTGAAGAAAACCAAATTGGTTGCTATAGGGCTATCTCTAACATAATTTCGCTACTTTAAAACAAGGGCCTGAACAACTAAAATCACATAACATTATATGGCCTACCAAAGCATTACTTTATGCCAAATTTTGGTGCAAATCGGGCGTGTAATCTTAGATATTGTGAAAAAATGCTATTTACTTTTCTAGGAGAAGCAATATCACAAAATGGCTGACAAAAAGGGCACTGACAAGCCTTTTTAATGCTTGAAATAAGCATACAAAGTTTGGTTGGACTAAGGAGACCTAGTGGTTCGGTGGGTATAGGTAATATACGGACCTAAAATATTCATACGGTGCCAGTTAGAAAATAAATTATACATTCAAATCCCACAATACGTAGACTACTTTAGTACTACTTGTATGCCAAAATTGGCGGCAGTACTTCCCCATACATATAAAGAATTTTTTTAAGTCTGAGCCATATTAAAAAATGGCAGTAAGCGGATTAAAAATTATGTGTTTAATGCTTACAATACGTACTACCAACGCACCAAATTTTGTTGAATTCTGCAGATATAACATACCACTCTAAAGCATTTATAATGCGGCCATTCTGATTAGAATCTAATCTATTAAAATAGGAGTTTGGGTGGCCAACCATAGCTCTACTCGTGGGGAAAATTTGGTGGAAATCGTTTGGTTTGTTCCCGACATATGTTGTGAAAGCTTTATTTATTTAGGTAGCGCTATATTTCAAAATGGCGTACTAGTGGGGACATTATTTGCTAAATTTAATTCCGACAGCATGAAGTGTCAAAGTAGCGACTTTGATTAAAATAGGTTGACATAGTTCCTAAGATATTACACTGCACTCAAAAAGGCCTCCATTTTGAAAATAAGAACACGTCCTACTAAGTGCTATCAATGAACCGAGTTTGGTGAAATTCGTTGTGTGACTTCAATACGTTTTAGGGACACAGCAGAAAGAGAAACTGTGAGGATATGCTCCAGTAAACATGCACTTGGACAGAAGTCCCCCTAATAAAGATCATAATTTCGGGGGGGGGGGGAACTGCTACACACACCGCAAAAATCCTTAAGGGGTAGTTCACGAAAAAATGTGTTATTTTATATCTGTACCACTCACTGTTCAACTGTTACGCATTATAGGCTGTTCATGGTAAAATAAGCACTTTTGAAAGCCCTGCTTCAGATATATTTGTATACACGTTGTGTATTCCTCCACCTCGTATAAAATTATCATTGCCATGGGCCTCATCACTTTATTCATGTGTCGGTCAAATGAAATTGTGAAATTGTTAAGAACGGAAATACTTTACAAATCTGCTCATTTTTACACTTCTATGCATTAAAAAAATAGAAAGCAAAAGAAATAATTTTAAGTTATCACAAATGGTTACCTAACACTTTTTATTCGACGTTAAGATATGGAACTACTTTTCCATCTATCGTTACCAAATTTTCTGGGCGAATGTCACTCAGTGCGCCCAATAAAATATATGCATGCAGGGGCTAATGACTTTTTTTCTAAGGTTAATTCCTAAAGTGCTCACTTTATTGTGAACAGCTTGTATCAGTGATTATTCTTTCACATGAAAAAAAATTGAGCACATAGTTTTTACATAAATACACGCCAATACAAATAACGAAAATCATTTTAAGTACAGAAAGGAGATAACTCACACTGAAAGAAGATGCCCAGAGCTACTTCAAGACGTCCATAAAATTGTACCAGGAAACTATTTTGTAATTTTAAAAAATTGCTGAAAATAAGCAAATTGTTGCACATTTTGTATTTGTGACCGCCCCATAACTTTTAGTAAATAACTTTTGCCAAACATACTTTCAAATGAATTATGACAACATTTTTAAGTTGCCGCCCTTAATTTTTCTGTAAATAGTTTAGTTTATTTTATTTTTGCATTATAAGAACAGTCAATTTTTTGGTTTGACATATTATTTTGCAGAAACCCCGCGATCTAGCAAAATTTTACCTGAGAAAAAGGCAGTCACAGGTAATGTCTACAAGTTCAACAATATATGGTAGAAATATAAAATAAGAAAATTTTCCGTCGCCAACCGCCCTTTTAAGTCCCTGCACGCTATGAAATTATTCCGTTAAACTGCTTCCAAGAATTGTTGAATTGTTACGGCGTCACCGAAACGTCACTGGCGCAGCCACGTTTGTTTCAAACAGCTGGATGGCTTCAGCATCTTTCGAATATTTTATATACAGGTCTGTTTATAAAATGTGCTGGAAACTATGTTTGTTTCTGATACTGCCACTGTACATAAAAAAAGAATAACACGTAGAAAGTTATGTTATACAGTTAATAAATATAAATTAATGTTGTCCTTGTCTACCCACTTTGTTTACGGGCATTTACTGCGATTTACATTATCTTTTACGATGCGAAAGTTCTTCAAAGGTATTCAAGATCATTTAACCAACTTCATTTGACAGAAAAAATTATTGACAAACCTCTTCCCATTTTTGTCCCAAGCTTCCTAGAAAACAGAAATTTGACAGTGTGAAATGGTACCAAAACGAAAGTTCTCCATATCTGGTGATTTAAGCCACAAAAGCCCAAGGATGGGATGTTCATGGCAAAGTGAGCACTTCTGAAACCAACCTTTGAAAAAAATCACTACCCCTACCTGCCTGTATTTTAACGGGTGCGCGATCGGCATGCGCCCAGTAGAGTTGGTAACGATGGAAGGAAAGTAGTTCCACGCTTTAACTTTGTATTAAAAGTGTTAGGTAAATACTGAGAATGATTTGATTTCCTTCTCGTATTTTTAATTCATGTAAGTGTAACAATTAAAAAGTGTGTAAAATACTTACTTTTCCAAAAAATTTCACAGCTTCACTTGACCAACACATGAATAACGTCATGAGGTCCACGGCAATGTTAATTTCACATATGGCGGAGGAATACCCAGTGCGCACACAAGTACATCTTAAGGGGGATCAGGCCTCACCAACTTGGATTTTTTTATTTTCGGCTACTACACGCTAACGTAAATTTTCGACAGATTTTTTTTCGGACAACATGACGTATGGCATAACTTAATGCGTTTCCTGAAATCGGTCCTGTTCGACAGCCGCAGCTGTTATGACCTATGTAATCGCTCTCACAACATAATAAATTATTTTACCTCGGGTGTTACAAGTTAAAAAATATAAAATGCTGAGAAGCTGTGACAAATTAATAACTTTAAGGAAGGTATATTATTCATGCTATGTCGTACCAAAAATTGAAATGCACCTCCTGAAATCGAATTCGTGGCGGAAAATCTATAAAAGTAATTCGACAGGGACTGGCCCTCCTTCAGCAAGGCTGCTTTCAAAAGTGCTCAGTTTGCCGTGGACAGCCTTTACACGTTTCGTTAATTACTTTCATTCCCCCGTCACAAAGAAAATATTACCAGCTGACGCAGAACGTATTCATTAAACACCCATTGCCGTAATCCCACCCACTCCCCTGCACACGCGTAGATTCTTAACCAAAATGCTTCCATTAAAATCGCGAGAAAATTCTTCACGCGCTACCTCTCGGAAGACCAGCTAACATTTTTCGTCGCCGAGAGAATCGCTCCACATTCTCGTGGCAATGGTCACCAGCTGCACTTGGGTACACTTGGGGACCCTGTTTCGTTGTTGAAGGAAGGGTTGAACAAGAGATGGGGGGGGGGGGAGCAGGAACCAGAAGAGACAACAGAGTATTGACCCGGAACAGTGGAGAGAGAGAGAGAGAGAGAGAGAGAGAGAGAGAGAGAGAGAGAGAGAGAGAGAGAGAGACAGAGACAGTTGGCCCTTGTTGCCGGCGAAGTTTCCTTCACCTGGGGTATTGAGCAAGCCGCGGGCATTGTTTACGCCAACTTGCCATCCTCCCTGGTCCTTCCTTCCCCTCACACTCTTCGTCCTGCCCACGGCTGGACACCTGACGGTGGTGGCAGTAGGAAGAGGGTGTTGGTGTGGGGAGGAGTTTAATAAAGCTATCCAAGCGTGCAGGAAATAATGAACTCAAACCTGCCAGCGCCAGAAGAGCGCAGCCAGACGACATGGACATTTAAATGAAATTCCAGGCGCCGTTCGCAACTCGGGAGGTATCGACGTGAGTTCGAGGACGAGTCGGGTCGCAGGACATCTTGAAGTTTGCAGGCACACCCTGCGAGAAGGTCCTCAAAGACTAGGTGTTGGTGGTGGAGACATTTGTGCGGCTCTTAACATCGAGGTCTTCAGAGCCGATGAGGGTGAAGAGATGTGACTACGGAGCAGCGCCGGAATAAGGGGGGAGGGGGAAACGGGAGATCTCCGAGAAAACCCGCACGATTCCCACATGCGAACCCGCCGGGAATCGAGCCCGGTTCGCCTAGGTGGGAGGCTAGTAGTCTAACCACTACACCACCGCGGCCCCTCCTCAAAGATGTGCTCCACAATTTTCAACAGTGCGTGTCGGATGAGCGCCCACGGAAAGGACGCCAGCTATGCTTGCCGAGACTACCTCACACTGCAGGACTTTCTGTTCGATCCCTCGCCACATTTTGTCCGGATTCCTTCGCATGCAGGGAACGCGGCAGATAGTATCAGTAAAGGCTATTCACGATAAAGTGAGCACTTTTGGAATCAACCTTAGAAAAAGTCACTGCCCGCCCGTGCCTGCATAGCCTGTGTTTAAACGGGCACACAGAGTGACATGCGCCCAGTAAAGTTGGTAACGATGCGTGGAAAATAGTTCCATATCTTAACGTCGAATAAAAAGTGTTAGGTCACCATTTGTGATACCGTAAATTATTTCTTTCGTTTCCTGTTTTTTTTTTTATGCATCAACGTCTGAAAATGAAAAGATTTGTAAAATATTTACTTTCATAATAATTTCACACTTTCGCTTGACTGACGCATAAATAAATTGATGAGGCCCATGGCAATGTTAATTTTACATAAGGCGGAAGAATACACAACGTACACACAAGTAGATCTTAAGCAGGGCTTTCAAGAGAGCTAATTTTACCGTGAACAGCCTATAGAAAGATTTTCTAGGGGATGTTCAGTTCCCTCAATCATTGGCGCGTCCCTTCGCATCTCAGTTATCAGATGTTAACACGTCACGTAATGCATTGCCGCGAGTGCTAACAAGTGACTGTTGACAACATGCGAATTGATCCTACCAAATCACTACAAAATATCGAATTTGTCAATTCGGACACGGCCTGAACCTTCCTACAAACTTTCGACCAATAAAATAATAGGGTGACCGCAAGTCCGCGACGAAAACTACACGTCAGTTCAGAGCCTTGCGTTTAGTGGCGACGGCGTACTTGATGAGCTGGGCAGTGTCGCCCTTATCGCCTCCGCGCTTCTGGACTCAAATGCGGGGAAAAAAAAAAAAAAAAAACCCTCCTGGTAGGCGGGGGCCTTAACGAATAACGTGAAGACAAAATGTCTGTAAACGTTTTTCTTGCAATTTCATGGTGGATCTCCGTAACATCTGTAATATAAGGTACTTTACAGCAACCTGCATAATACTCGACACCTCTACACCAACAGCACTAAGGCGCGTGAGACGGGATATAATGGTAGCATAGCATCTAGCTATGCGGTGTGACGAACGGCAGAGAATTTTTACAAGTAAACACCGCTAACGATCTTTACAAATATATCTTTGTTTTCAACAATTATTCGAATTTATAGTTTATATTAAAATAACTCACTGCTAAATCATATTGGAAATAGAGAATAACAGCATAACCAATTATGTTTAAATTAACTTAATATTTATAAAATTTTGATATTAAATAAGACTCCAAGATGTAAAAAAAATATATATGTATCCTGTAACTTTTACATCAACAATAACCCAATTTGTCTTATTTAATTAAGATATTGTAATATTGCTGCGTTACCAGTATTTCCACCACAGTACGACGAAAAAATGGACTAAGATCTGATTGATTAGCTCACATTCTTCGATATTTGACACTATCTTTGCGCTAGATTCACCGCCATCCTTTGAGTGAGGCTTAGCAAACGAAGTGCTATATGTACAGATGACTAATTACAATTTTTTTTTAGAGGCCACGGGAGTGTAGTGGTTAGAGTACTCCCCCCCTCCCCCACACACACAGGCGAACCGGGTTCGATTCCCAACGGAGTCGCTCCCGGATTTTCGCATGTGGGAATCGTGCCGGTCGATGTTGCTGGTAGGCGAGTTTTCTCGGGGATATCCCGTTTCCACGGGCCTTGCTTTCTGCCGCTGCTCCATACCCACCTCACTTCACCCTCATCGACTCTCAAGACCTCGATGTTAAAGAGCCGCCCAAATCTCTCCGCTCCAGTTTCCACAATTTTTTTTGCCCCAAACTATGTGTTGCACATAATACTGTATTATGGTATGGCCACGCTGAGCCGGTAGCAGATACTCCTCAATACAATTTATTCTGGTCCATACCAAATAATTACATAATACGCACTGTGTAAACTGTTCCACAAGAAGTCAAAGTGATGTTTATGTGAGGGTAATTTGTGTATGGCTATATATAATGTATATAACACGACACTGCAATGACACTTATGAAATATCTACCGCATTTTTGAAACTTCAACGGCTTCGTAATACATAAGACAAACACAAACAGCATAATGAATTTATGTACAGGCTATTCACGGTAAAGTGAGCACTTTTGAATGCCCTCTCATTTGAAACAATAGCCGATAAATATATTTTATTGTAACCTTTGACGTTAACTTCAGAGTTCGGTGGAATATATGCACCGTGTTTATCACTCACGTGGCAAAACTAATTTCAAAAAGTGGTTAAAGGATTTAAAAAATGGCTGAAAGTAAAAAACAACTAGGGCCTCAAAAGTGCTCACTTCACAGTGAACAGCCTATACCATGAGATACTGGTATAAAACGCAAACGCAAACCCGCTCGTTTGAATACAGAGCTCACAACTAGAAAGCAGATATAAGACAACTCACAGAATAAAACCATACTGACACTAATTTATCAGAAATAATAAGAAGAGCAGAGAGGACTTGAGTAATATTTAATTGAAAAAGAATGATCTTGTAAGGGCATCTGACAAACAACTTGAAAAACAAAAGGAAATAGTTATTTCTCAAAGTCGAGTAAGTACCAGATAGCAAGATTTTCATGCAAATACGATGTTTTTCGGTTATGCCTAGATGGTAACACTAGCTTGGCTTGCTGAGGCCAATAAATAAAACATCAAAAGAACCGCTTTAAAGATACTTAAATGTTCATAATAAGTCAGGCCTATATACAGTATGATCCACGAGCAGTTACCGCCAATCACAGCGTTTATCCCATACCTAATTTGGAGAAAAATACGCCATACACATGTCGATCATATGGCGAATAAAATAATAACGCTTTTAGAAGTAAATACAGTGATGTATTATCAGACCATATTGTTTTCTGTTGAGCATCACAATTGCGCGTAACAAGCTTACAAAAGATGTTCAAAAATGTTTCCGTCTACTTCCATACACCTGGCTGCACGCTTATGGACCGCACGTGTTGCTCTTCATAGCAGCACATGGCTGTCTTTGATTTCTGTAGCGGCATGCATGATACGCGCAAGTAGTTCATGTGTTTGTGCAGTCCTTTGGTAAACAATATCCTTCATCCGTCCCCATACGCAATAATCTAGGCATTTTCAATTTGTCGAATTACTCTGTAAATATTGGGAATATGACCCACATTTATTTGACATATTTTGCTCCAAATGGTGTAAGGAATAAGCCCTGTGAGTGGCGGTAACTCCTCGTGAATCATTCTGTATAAAAGTATGCATCATTTTTAAAATATTTTCCATTAGAAAAAAAAAAGGGGCGGGAATGATAATCTTCCACGTGTTTTCGAGCTAACACTAATTAGGTACGAACGAGCGTGTATTTTATAGCAAGCATTCTTCATTTCCTGAAGCTACACCTAGTTATTTTGCGATCCCACATTCCGCGAATAGCTGCACCTGCCAAGTTACGTTGGGGCTCTTAATTTCAAAAACATTACAGAAAATGTTTTACTGTATATAAAAATAGCGTTAGTTGTATTTTCGTACCGATTACTTTGCTAGTGTCATATAAGTGATATTTTCATAAGATCTTGATATAGGTAAACAGCATAATGTTCCGTAGAAATTTTCCATACTGCATTGGTGAATAATAAGCAAAAAAAGTCAATAGGTCTACAGTAAAATTTTGACATTACAAAAGTGGGTCCCGGAGGTAGTATTCTCTGTTTGGCTTGCCCGGGGCCCCTCTCACCAGACTGAGACGACGCTCTGCGCCTGGCTCCACCTTCCATCTCATTTCACTCCCGAATTTCACAACTCTGTAAGTATAGGCTGTTCACGGTAAAATGAGCAGTTTTGAAAGCCCTCCTTAAGATCTACTTGCAAACACGTTGTGCGTTCTTCCGCCTTATGTAAAATTAACATTGCCATGGGCCTCGTCACTTCATTCGTGCGTCAGTCAAGTGAAACTGTGAAATTATTATAAAAGTAAATACTGTACAAATCTGCTCATTTTTACACTTCGATACATTAAAAGACACACAAAGCGTGAGAAATAATTTAAGTTATCACGAACGGTTACCTAACACTTTTTGTTCGACGTTAATAAATTGAACTACTTTCCTCTCCATCATTGCCAACTTTACTGGGTGACTACCACTCATTGCGCCCGTCAAAATGTATGCAGGAACACTGACATTTTTCTACGGTTGATTTCAAAAGTGCTCACTTTATCGTGAAGAGCCTTTACGAGTATATACCATCAATTTTGTCCTCCCTTAAGTTTCCCGGGAAATTTTCGGGTGATAAACTCGGCCATTTGGTTTACTGTATAAAGTACGGTATGGATTCATCTCAACACGATGTCATGCACGTTTAAGAAATAATCGAAAAAAGTTTATACACACAGTTTGTTTATAACGGCGGGAAACCCGTTCTGTTTCGTAAACACACGAACCGGACATTTATTGCGGAGTGTCGACGTCACCACTTTATTCCTGTACGTTTACCGAATGGAGCGGCTTAGGTGTTTATACTTACGGGCGGGTTGGGGACTCGAACACATCACCTCTCAGTTCCTTGACAGCATGACGTGAGAATATACCCGAAAAAAATCATCTGTACCGAGTAATTACCTTCGAACTGTGGACGAGACAAACCTGCACCATAATCAGGGTCGTCGAACCGGCACGGCATGGCAAGCTCCTTCTGGGCTGGCAAGGTGGTCACCGCGAACTGCCGCGCACGTCGGCAGTCAACGCCTAAAGGCGATATTTATACGATACCAGATTCCGTAAAAGCTTGTGCAAGGTATACGGGCTAGTACGACACCTGTCATGGCATTTCCCACCTTGTACGGCCAGAATTAGTACCAGGTTTGGTAATTGGATACGTCCTATTTTCCGTGGCAGGTTTCGTACCTGGCCAATCACATCGCAGTTTCAGAGCGTAGGGCGCTCCCCGTGGCTACTACTTGAAACGAGATTATGAAGAAACCGAAAAGGACGCCTCCATCTGGATTATACATCAGTGAGGTTGAAATTCTTTCAAACAGATCTAGAATACGACAACGACGAATAATATCGACTATGATATAATTTAATTACTGTTTAAAACCGTTCTAAATACTTAAAGCATTGCCTACTCTATGAAAATATTAAATCTTACTATGTATCGCATATACTACGTATAAACACGAAATTAGATGAGTGAACTACTAGAAAGTTTCTTTTGGGCATGAGTTCAAAACTCCGTCGGACCCAAATTTATTTTATCATTAAACTGTACACGAGGATAATATCCCAGTACGCAAAGAAAAAACTATATTTTGCAACCGGTCCGTAATTTTCTTCTAAATGAAAAATAACACACTCGTACTCTAGTGTTTGCCATTTTCAAATAAATTAGTGAAATTTCACCAGAAAGCAATCAATTTCTGTAAAAGGTGAACGGTAATACAGCAATATTAATATGCGCTAGCTAGTATTTTCATAGGTCTACGAAAATTACTAACTGGTAGCAGTTCTACGAATAAGGTTCATATTTACTACAAACCACACACTGCGCACCCGCCGAGGGTTCCAAATGCTAGTACGCGAACTGCTGTCGTGTAATATGAATCTTCCATGGCGGCTCATGTAGCGGCTGGTATACCGGCTCGTACACCAGAGCTTGTAGAAGCTTGTACAAGAACCAAGAACGGCTGCAGGTATCGTGTAATATCGGCTGTAGTAGACTGCCTGCCGCCTTCTATTACTTCCGCCACACGAGGATGTCAAGACTCGTATTCAAAGAAATCCGATTTTCTAAGCTGCTGATTGTATGGAGAAAGCTGAAGAGAGTTATAAGGAGCAGTTATTTGGACGTCTTCTATGATGGTTTGAGCGGCCAATTATCGGCGGGTGGCGCGTGAAAATCAGAGCAGAAATAGGTCAATGTTCCACAGACCGAAATGCCGACGCTCACTTATTTTATTACCCACTCCCCATTCACACTCTGACGCAAGTCTTGTAGCTGTTGCTCGTTTCTCCTTCAGGATATAAGTTTTGGAAAAGTTATTTTGGGGTGGCAAATTATTTATGGCTTTCCCGATAAGTGATGAGCCATATATGTGAACGCGAATAGTAAAATTAGCGGGTAAGATAAAATTACTTAACTACTTATGTACATTTAAGTCCGCGCATATGTTTTTGTTATCAGTCAAGTGTATCATCATTTCTTATCCTGGTAATCCTGTGGGCTGGTTTAATATTATATTAATTAAAAATTATACTCAAACGTTAACAAAATACACATAACGGGTAATGGGACTTTTTGCTTACCCTGTAATTTTATTTATTTCGCATCCTTTCATCATCCGTCTTGCAAATAGGCCTACAAATATTTTTTTTGGGATTTTTTCAAAGGAAATCTACTATAGTCCATTCACGGTTGTTTCAAACTTTTCTTAAGTTATGCTAAAGTTCTACTTCCACGATATTTCTCCGCCTCGTGCAAACAAAGATTAACTAAGTCCACGGAATTACACCCAAGGGACAACTCACGCATTCAGATTAATAATATTCTCCATAAGAATATTTATTTATAGGCATACACACCTATCTGCTCACTATTATAAATTAAATACTGTAATTTATCGATAAAATATAAATACATGACCAGTTTGATAAAACTTAAAAGTACTTTTATGTTAGCACAGCAGAAAACGATTGCAATAATCCTTATATATATCGAAAACAACTAAACACGTCATATATGGGGTGATTTTTCCAAGGTTTGTTTTAAAAAAGTGAGAAGAAACCGCAAATAGATTATAGTACTAGTTTCTCCAGATGTTAAAAGTTGCGTAGGATTATTTTGCGAGAGCTCGTTGCAAATAAAAAAAAATTAGAAAAGAAAAAATAAATCACGCACATGGAAAGTGGAATTACATTTCTGGAAGTTGGAGCAATCTCAAATATATTTTCGGCAGGAAAATTACATGCTCTTTGAAAATTTTCTACGGCCCCACGTCAGCTCATTAACATCCTTCAGCATAGGAAATTGTTTTCCAAGTCAGGTCATTACGGTATATGTTCGCCTCAGATAATCATGGTTAAGGCTGTTCACGATAAAGTGAGCACTTTTGAAATCAACCTTAGAAAAAAGTCACTGCCCCTGTCTGCATATATTTTAACGGGCGCAATCAGTGACCCGTGTCCAGTAAAGTTGGTAACGATGGAGAGGAAAGTAGTTCCATATATAAACTTCGAACAAAAAGAGTTTGGTAACCATTTGTGATAACTTGAAATTATTTCTCTCGCTTTCTGTATATTATGATGCATCGAAATGTAAAAAATGGCCAGATTTTTACAACATTTACATTTCTAATAATTTAAAATTTTCACTTGACCGACGCATGAATGAAGTGATGAAGCCCATGGCAATGTTAATTTTACATAAGGCGGAAGAACAAACAACGGATATACCCGTATACCTTGCGGAAGGCTTTCAAAAGAGCTCATTTTACCGTGGATAGCCTATACTTGTTATCGTGGACTAATTTTATAATTTCTGAGGCACATAAGTAAGCAATCGTTACAGGCGACAACGGCACATGCAGTAAACGCATATTGGCTTCTATGTGCAAACAACTGAATCGGCGCGAATCCTTTATGTCGTTCAGCCGTTCGACTTCAAAACGAAACATATTTCAGATATGGAAATCTGAAAATGCCGTTTATTTTTTTTGGCTATGCTAAAGAGCTTCAAAATTATTGCAATGTGGAAAATATGTCTAGTATTCCGAGCCGTGTAAAGCGTGTTTTCTTTACGAGCTACTGTAGAGATCATTGAAACGAAATACAAATCATTTAGGCTGGAGCTTTGGCACTGAGCTGGAGTAAATCATTTAGGCTGGAGTTTTGGCACTGAGCTGGAGTAAGTATCACATGCGTGTCAGCTCAATGAAATCGGGTCACTGGAGGATTCACTAAGATTTCCAGCTGAGTAACAGAACTACTCGCGGTTGAAAAATCACCCAATGTATGACTATCTTGGTTGTTTCCTAAATATTTCACGTGTCACAAGCGTTTTATATTTACGTTAGCATAAAAGTAAACACCGTTCACGATAAAGTGAGCACATTTGAAATGAACCTTAGGAAAAAGTCACTAATCCTACCTGTGTATATATTAACGGAGCACCAAGACACATGCGCCCAGTCAAGTTGGTAACGAATGGAGGGATGGTAGATTCATTTCTAACGTCGCATATTTAAAGTGTTAGGTAACCATTTGTGGCAACTTAAATTGTTTCGTTCGCTTTCTGTTTCTTTTTTAACGCATATAAGTGTAAAAATTAGCTTATTTGTAAAATATTTACTTTTCTAATAATTTCACAGTTTCACTTGACCAACGCATGAATAAAGTGATGAGGCTCATAGCAGTGCTAACTTTACATAACGCGGAATAATACACACCGTGTATACAAGTATATCTTGAGCAGGGCTTTCAAAAGTGCTCAGCTTACCGTGAAAGGCATATACCTTATTTTTGCTTAAATTAAAATTTCACTTCTATTTTATCTATACATTATAATATTTCATTTCTAATTAATGTGGAAAAAAACAGTGACAAATATGTGTGTTGGTAATGCCTAGTAATAAATAGTTCTTATGCAAAATATCATTACACGGAGTACGCAGGAACGTGGTGCGCTATCCGTCCGGTGTAATTTTCTAGGCTATGTTGAGCTTTGTTTGCACGAGGCAGAGGAATATCCTGGAAGTAGAACTTTAGGAGGGCTGCGGAAATGTACGAAGTAACCACTAATGATCTATATAATTTCGTTTAAGTAAAGCCGGATTTATAGCAAAGTAAACGTTGTTCCTATAGGCTGTTCACGGTAAAATGAACACTTCTGAAAGCCCTGCTTGAGATCTACTTGTATAAACGTTGCATACTCCTCCGCCTTATGTAAAATTAACATTGCCGTGGGCCTCAACACTATATTCATGCGTCGGTCAAATGAAAATGTGGAGTTATTAAGAAAGTAAGTACTTAACAAATCTGCTTATTTTTACACTCTGATGCGTTAAAAAAAAAACAGAAAGCTAAATAAATAAATGTAAGTTATCGCAAATGGTTACCTAACACTTTTTATTCGACTTTGGGATATGGCACTACTTAACATCCATCGTTACTAACTTTATTGGGCGAATATCACTCAGCGTACCCATCAAAAGATATGAATGCCAGGGCAGCGACTTTTTTCTAAGGTTCACTTCTAAAGTGCTCACTTTATTGTGAAGAGCCTTTACAAATATTAGCACAACCTGATAAGGAGAATAAATTTAAAAATTGCAAATAATTATTACCACTATCAGCACCGAGGTTTGGTTTATATGACAAGGTAAGTCTCGTTGGTACGCCATTAAAGTGAGTCACAAAACAAGACCAATCACAGCTAATCAGCTGGCGCGAGAGCACGAAAACTATGACGAACAGCATTAAGCATGTTCTACTGTAGGTAGATGCCGCATGACAAATGAGGGTGCGATTTATCCGGGCGTGGCGCAGGTAAAGTAAGCCAATTATTTATGGGGTCGCGTAGCTTCGTCGCAGGAGAGAAGTGACGCACGCACGCACACACACGCGCCAGTTTCCCAGCAGTCATTAGGCGATGATAAACGAGCGGCTGCTTGAGAAGGCCTGGCGGAGACCTCGTAGCCGAAATATAGGCCTTGGGGTGGATTCAAACGCACCCCCGGCAACGCCGAACAGACGCAGCGGACAGGTTCACATGTGAACAAATTTTTCTGCGTTACCATTTCGCTGTTTGGCTGCATGTTGTTTTCGACCACGCTGCTTCTTTTGTTGTTTTTCATGCTAAACTTTCAAAATAAGTGATGGAAAACAAACTAGACGATGTCATGTTTCTACACTATTTCATTTGTTCCGTTAAGATACGAATTGTTTCTAAATTATTTTCAACAGACTGTAACTTTATTTTCATACTTCCAAAAATACTTTACACTTTGGTGTTACCTACTGGTTCATTTCCAAACCTTATTATATAAAAGTCGAATAAAATTAACGTTTGTAATCACGTATTTAATTATAAATACATATACATTATACAGTATTTCATTATAAATACACATCATAATCTTCATATAGTATTATAAATGCGAAAGTTTGTATGTTTGTTTGTTAATCACATCGTAACGGCTCGAAGGATTTGGATGGAATTTGGTACAGGGGTAGTTTATAATCTGGATTAGCACACAGGGTATTTTTCATCCCGGAAAAAAGAACAGTTTCTTAGGGAGCATATAAAATATGGCACCAACCATTAAGAAAGAGCACTTGGGTCATTATAATTAAGGTTTGATTTTTTCACGCGTGTGAAGCCTCGGGTACAAGCTAGTACTCTATATAGTCTATTCGCAGTTTCTTCGCACTGTTTGAATCAAATATTTGAAAAATCACTCAGTACGTGACGTACTTGGTTATTTCCTAAATATGTTATTATCACAAGCATGTTACACTTGTGTTAACATAAAGGTACATTATTTTTGGCTACATTATACTTTTACTTACATTTTATATATAAATTCTAAAGGCTAATTTAAAATTAAAATGGATAAAAACAGGATGAAAATAGATGTTGGTAAGAACTAAAGTAAGAAATGGTTCCTATACAAAATATTACTACACTGAGTGCGCACGAATACCGTGCGTTGTCCCTTTGATGTCATTTTCTAGACTCGTTAACACTTTGTTTGCACGTGGCGGAGGAATATCCTGGAAGTAGAACTTCAGTAGGGCCTCAGAAACGTTGGAAGTAAACGTGAACGGACTTTACTATTACATCAATACACGTTGATTATCCAAGAAATTAATGGTATAAACATGACAACCAACCGACTTCTGGAAACCATCAGCGGCGTCTGCTCTTCCCGCCAGCAAATATTTCGGAACGAGTTCAACTTCTCGGCGTAGCCCGTGCGGAAAACGGGGACGGCTTCTGACTGGCTGTTCTACACTATCTACCAAAAAGTAATTGGACACCTGTCCACAATGTTTGCTCGGTGGGTGTCATCACCCCGTTAGAATCTCGTAGGTCCACCTCTTGCGGCTATAACAGCAGCCACCCTGCCTGGCATGCTCTCTACGAGTGTTTGCAGGACATCACGGGGATTCGTCGCCATTTCTCTTACAACCATTCCATGAGTTGAGCAATGTATTTTGACCGCGCCTGACGAGCCCTCACCCGGCGATCCAATTCGTGTCAAAGATTTTCTATAGGGTTGAGTTCGTTGCTCTGGGCGGGCCAGTCGAATCGGCGAACATTGTTGTCGGCGTACCACTGCATAGTAGCCCTTGAAACATAGCACCCGGCATTGTCATCCTGGAAGTAACACGGGTCCATTACGTAAAAACACTACAATGTTGGGAGCATTTCATTATCCAGAATGATGCAATAGGCCTCTGCGTTCATGCTACCACGGACAAACCCCAGCGGTCCTATGCCGAAGGTTGTGAAACTCAAGTCAACTGACGTACTGAATTACCGACCTTCAAGGGTGCCCAATTACTTTTTGACAGATAGTGTAGTTTGCCGCTCTGTTCGGCGTGATCGGCATACGTGTGAACTAGGCCTTAGAGAGTGTGTTCGGCTGGGGGTGGATGATGTTGATAGAGAGAATGGGGGGAGGGGGGTGAAGGGAAGCGAACACGACGCGAAGGCAAATAACGCCGATGGCAGCGCGGTGCAAAGACGACAAGGTATCCCCGACTTGCTAATTAAAAACCGTGAGTGGCCCTTTACCGAGAGCTGGGGAAATATTCGGGATGGTTGAACTAGCGGAACGCGAACCCGTGGATCACGCCTATTTTCACTGTTGGCAGCGCGTCCCTGCATCGGCCTCTGACCCAAAAGTGTTTCGTCACGAAGTTATGGCTCCTTTGAAAAGAAAATCCACTGTTCGCAAATGCATACATGTTAACGTTAACATTCGCTGAAGAAGCTGTTGGCAGCGAATTATTACTAACGGCTGTTCACGATTGAGTGAGCACTTTAGAAATGAACCTTAGAAAAAAGTCACTGCCCCCGCATGCGTATATTTAAATGGGCGCGCTGAGTGACATTTGCGCAGTAAAGTTGGTAACGAAGGATAGAAAGTAGTTCCATATCTTAACGTCAAATAAAAAGTTTAAGTTAACCATTTGTGATAAATTAAAATTATTTCTTTCACCTTTCACTTTCTTTCTTTCTTTCTTTGATTCATAGCGTAAAAATGAACTTCACCGTTTCATTTGACCGACCCATGAATAAAGCCCATGGCAATGTTAATCTTACATAAGGCAGAGGAATCCGCAACGTGTACACAAGTAGATCTTAATCAGGGCTTTCAAAAATGCTCATTTTACCGTGAACAGCCTATAACAAAGTAATTCCAAATTTTAACGTCTTGTTTAAGCCATTCATTAAACGAAAATTATTTCACACATTTTAAAACATTACTTTTTTTTTTTCTTTGTACATCTAAATAACAGTCTGAAGAAGTATGACAATGTTGGTAATTTACATTTCAAAGACGAATAAAAGGAACTAAGGACAATCAAAACAAAGGCGCCGACTCTAGGTGTCTCCCTCTCTCCCTTTTTGCCAAATAATTCTCAAGAGGGGAGCTCGGCCTCTCTCTCTCATATATATATATATATATATATATATATATATATATATATATATATATATATATATATATATATATACCGATAGGCACACCATAAAAAATTCACTAATCGGCACAACAATCTACAATGAGGCTGACGAGTTTTAAGTTCATAGTGTGAGCTAACGGTTTTGCTATCTAATTAAAATTTGACATTTCCTAAATCGAAACTGATATATACCTCGCCCGCATTCTGCAATAATTTACGTTATACGCCTATGTTTAAAAAAAAAATATTTTTTTTCCACATAAATATCTACACTGAAAAAAAAAAAAAAATGTTTGGCTATAGCTCAAAATAACTGTTCATGTGATTAGAATGAAGGAAGATGCTTATTTTATTTCAATTTTAACTGTTGAAATAAAATTAGACGTAAAATAATTAGACGTTAAAAACTTACTCTTGACAAACAAATTTCATATTTCAAAGAAATTGCAACATGCCACTTTTATGACTTCACGAAACATTTTAGCTAACATCCCAACTTTGTGTGAAAATAAGTTTTTGAAAGTTAACTGAATCAAGATTTTAATTTAAATTTCTTACATTTACGTCAAAAAATGATGTATGTTATTTTTCAAATGATTTGGTATATTCGATCACGTTATCATTTGTCACAAAACCATAAAATATCCTCAAAATTCACGAAGGGCCAGAACGGGGTATCGTTTACATAAGTGGCAAGTCGTGCGGATTAATTATTTGTTTTAGACACATTAAAGTACGAATTAGCAAGGGGAAAAAAAAAGTGAGATCAAAGTTTCTAACTGTTAATGGTGTGTCGCTTGGTTGAGGCATTGACAGCAGTCAAGTGAAGGGTGCGTATTGGTTTTTACTTATAGATAGAGAAAGATTTGTCGAGGGGTGAGGGGGGGGGGGGGAGTTAGATCATTGTTTAGTGAACTTGAGGTTTTTGCAGATTTTATGTACACACTCTGATATGACACACGATTAAAAGCTAAAATAACGTACACGTCGTTTATAAAGATTTTAGTTTGTTCACATAAACTAATAATACTGAAGATATATTAGGCGAAAAAATTGGAAACCAACAATTCCAATCCAATGGATATTAGGTTATTTTTAACAATGCAGTTTTAGCAGTAGAAACTATGGTAGGCAATGTGTTGGTTCGCACACTGGGTCCATAGTAGGCCTAATCTCGACATTTTAATGTGAGGGACGTTTACAAATCGGGGCTGGAAGAACAAACAACGAAAGGTTTTCAAACTTACCGAGCAACCCGGAACTACAGCACACCAGACTCGTACTGGAAATTGTGTCCAATACTGACCGACTGCACTCCAGCTAGTACTTGTTTCTGCTATGCGACATTCCATCCCTACTCCAGGAGAATACTTATCCTTGGTGTACGATTTCAAGTTCTCACGATTTAACCGCACATGGGATTCTCCTTTATATTTACGAGCTTTTCACTACGTTCAAAAATAATCCCTCCGCATTATCTCAGGGTCACCGAGCTTACTTCATAACATCCCTACTTCAAATGTGAAAATATATTCATGGCTGAATACGATTCGTGCTGGCGTACAATTATGTGAGCAAGTGCTTGGTACACATTTGAAAGTAGACCTTAACGCGTATTTTCCTTCACAAACTCAACCCGTGGTTTGTGGTTTGCAGGTAGATTGTGCACCACAGTTGAAGCTTATCCATGATGGAAAGTTTCTTAAAGGGTTAAACTGACAGTGGTATAAACCCAACGAAACAATACTCCCATACTCATGAAACTTACTTAAAATAAAAGCGTAAAAATTAATGTATAAAAGACAATCATGTGGCGGAAGTCACAAAAACAATTCGAAGTTTAATTACAAAATAGTAAAAACGGTATTGTCAAAAGCTCTTCTTGTTTCTAAACGCAATTAATGCAAGACTCAAAACTACGTCAATAAATAAATGAAACGTAAATTTGGTTATATGAATATATAGCTAATATCCTCAAGTTACATCAGATTTTGGCGAAATGAAATGTATAGAATTTCTAAACATTAGCTTAATGCGTCTGAAATAAGTCTAACAATGTGGGACGTCCTGCGACTGGCACTAAATATATGAACTTTATATACATACGCAGATACCAATCAATGAAGAAAAATACTACGGAGAACTGGACTTCACCAAAGAACCATGACTAATCATGTAATGTCGATGTAGTTCCAGATCACTATATTTCACAACTACATTACAGATACAAGCATGACCAAAAAGTTAAATTAAATGGGAACTACATCGCGGTAACATGTGTATAACATAAAATACTTAGCGCTTTCAGTTTTTCATGCATCGAAAAAAAAAAAGGTCGTTAACACAGCGCGTCTCAGAGCTTCAAGAAATATGCAGTCTACTAGTACTACTAACGTTATTTTTAGTTCGTGACGTACAGGTGAGTAAACAAGCAACGTTGAGAGTGGGAAAAAGACACAGTTAGTGTTAAGTGTTGACGCACGATTCAGTACGTGAAAAACACTGACTAGGATGAGCGAAAATAGTCCGTAATCACACTAAACGCACAACAGTAACATGCAGTACTACAACAGAAGCTAAAATGCGACGAAACTAGGCGTGCTTACATTTGGCTGGGCTGGGCATGAAAATACGGTTCCTACTGGGTCAAGCAAACGACGTACTCCAGACAAAGCATTGGAATTAATTAAAACCAAATTATTAACTAATGTGTCCAACTAACATAAAAACTCCCCACAGCAGCCAGATTAAGTAACACTAATATACACTACTTGCATACGTTAAAACAAAACATAACAATAAAAATTATGGCGGCAAAATTTTAATTGTGTATTATCTGCTTATATTTTATTAATAAGTTCTCGAATTTTACAACAAGCTGTTAACACAATTAAAATTTCGCACAAAGATATTAAACAACTCTTCAAATGTGAATGTTCACTAACCTTGCATTGTCAGCAATTACTATGAATCCGAAATTATGACGCGAAAACGAAAAATTTCTGAAAAAGTGGTAAAGCCGAGCCTTAATTTACTCCTCAGTCAAGTTTCCGTCTCTTCATGATTCCGAGTCGATATACCAAATGATACCAATGAAACTGGGTACCGAGAAACAAAGGGGCCCAAAGAAATCTTCTAGCGCATGTATAAGTCTTCAAAACAATAACTCATGGTCGACAGTTACGGCTGTGCGCCATCACCCCCCCCCCCCCCCCACACACACACACACTTGAGAATTCTACTCAAAAAGTTTTGGCAAAATATTCGCCTTACAAGTATATAAGTTCGCGGCTGTTAACGATAAAGTGAGCACTTTAGGAATGAACCTTAGAAAAACCTTAGAAAAATGTCACTGTACGCACATGTTTTAATGGGCGATCTGAGTGACACTGGCCCTGTAAAGTCGGCAACAATGAATGGAAAATAGTTCCATATCTTAAAGTCGAATAAAAAGTGTTACGTAACTATTTGTGATAACTTAAAATTAATTCTTTCACTTTCTGTTTTTTTTTTTTTTATGGATCGAAGTGTAGGTCTAAAAATGAGCAGATTTATAAAGTATTTACTTTGTTACTAATTTCACAGTTTCATTTGATCGACGCATGAATAAAGTGATGAGACCCACAGCAATGTTAATTTTACATAAGGCGGAGAAATACACAACGTGGACACAAGTGGATCTTAAGGAGGGCTTTCAAAAGGGCTCAATTTATCGTGAACAGCCTATACCAATATGATAATTATTTACATTTACAAAATTCTCTTACGCCTACTGCTGCGCGTTATTATTTGTGCATAAACCCAAGAATTTCAATTTAACATAATGGAAACTGGTCCGGGGGGAAGGGTATAATGTTTTAGGGGAAATATGGCGTAAAATGGAATTTCACATTTCATCCGATTTACAAATAAAATTGTAGTACTTTTAAATTAAAATCCTGCACATCATTTACGAAAACTTTCAAGAGAAAATGCAAAAATTGTCAGACAAGTGAAGATGGGGGGGTGGGGAAAGTTCATTTCTCGGCAGTACATACGCAGCGATCCTCCAATGGAATACGGGAACTGAATCCATTCCACGAAATTAGGTTCTGATTACTACCAACGCAGATGCATAACTGTCAGCACAAAGTTCTTATCAAGAGAAAAAAAAATACTGTTAATTTCTTCAAGCCAGATGGAATCCACGCCGTTGATTAGAAACTCGGCGGTCCCGCTTCTACAGGCCTACTTCATTCCCCATTGGTCAACATCTCCACTGGGCGCATTGTACAGAGCTGCGGCTGCGAAAATGAAATTCTCTGGGTTGTAAGCACCTTGGCATCCTTTTAATCTCTTTGTATAACTACGTCGGGTAATAAGCACGCCCCAAGCAAGCTGGATACCTCTCGCAAGAACTGAGAGGGGGAAAAAACAAACGGCTGTGGGAAATTACATAACTTCCGAGTAATACGAGCATAGATTAAAACATGAGGCCAGGTATTTTAACCACTGGGTCATTAATGTCATGGTCAATATAGAAGTTGTCAGCAAGTGCGCTGCATGAAGAAAAAAAACACTACTGAAATTTCTTTCTTTATTAGTTGTCAGTCATAAATACCACGGACGTACTGCTTGGCAGTAAAAAAATAAATTGCTAGGCTTCTGACTGTCACTCCAACAATTCATTAAATTATGTGACCTACATCCATTTGTAATTTCAAATTCCTGTACGAGTCTGGAACTTTAGAATATTTCTATATCACACATTTTCGCACTTTAAAAGACTCGCCTGACATAGTAGAACAGCAGAAAATTCATACCGTGCAAGTTCTCAAGCATCGAATCAGTTAAAACTACCGAGCAAGGTGCCGCAGTGGTAACTCGCTGGACTCGCGTTCGGGAGGACCCGGGTTCGATTCCCGGTCCAGCCAGCCTGATTTTGGTTTTCCGAGATCACTCCAGGCAAATGCTGGGATGGGTCCCAAACAAAGGCCGATTCCTTCCCCAATTCATCTTCCCTGTGGAACTTGCACCGTCTCGAATAACCTCGCTGTCGACGAGACGTTAAGCCCACTTATAGGCTTGTATGCACGTTGTGTAGACTTCCGCCTTATGTAAAATCAACGCTGCCGTGGCCTTTGTCACTTTATGCATGCGTCGGTCAAGTAAAATTATGAAATTACTGAAAAAGTAATTATTTTACAAATCTGGTAAATTTTTACGTTTAGAAGCAAATTAAAAACCCCAGAAAGCGGAAAGAAAAAAATTGAAATTATCATAAATCGTTTCCTAACACTATTTATTCAACGGTAAGAAACGGAAGTACATTCCATCCATCGTTACCAACTTTACCGGGTGTATGGCACTTCGGGCGCCCGTTAAAATATGTGCATGTGCACTGAAGAACCGAATCATACGCTAGACTTCCCGATCTACTAGGCGGCAGCCTACCCACCGGCACTTTACTATTTACGACTTTACGGCATGAAAGGAGGGTGGTTAGCCGGTAATAACGCAATCCTTCCCTCGTTCCTCCGGCTGATCGACCCCAACCGCGCTCGGGCCTCGCATTACCGATCGCGTTTTAAGATTGGGCCTCGGGAGTCGTTATCGACGCGCGTATAGCGACCGACAGCTCCTGCTCTCGCAGTCATTAAAGCAGAGCTACGGCAACTGGTCACCCGACGGACGTCTTTAACATCGCAACGGCACTACAGCATAGCGACAACTTCTCATTTATTTATTTAAGTCATTTTCTATTGTTTATTGGCGAGCATTTACTAGCAGAACCACCCGGCATTGCCCAAGTTTAAAAGGACAATCAGAGATACCATCACTGCCAGATTTGGTCCAGATACGTCGAATGGTGTAGAAGTGTACAGGGAACATACATACATACATACATACACACACACACACACACATATATAATATATATATATATATATATATATATATAATATATATATATATATATTATACATATACATATATATATACATATATATATACACATATATATATATATATATATATATATATATATATATATATACACACACACACCCCCATACACATGTGCGTGTATGTATGAGTGTATATATATATACACACACACATACAAATTTTATTTTTCATCCTGAATGTCGACTTCTGAATGATTATACATCAGCCTGCGCAGAGCAAAAGGTTCTAGGTGTCTGAGCGCTAAGTAGGACACGCGCACTTGCATGTCCGCGCGTATTTATAATAGTATTTCGTTAAGGTTAATTAGTGACCAACCCCTACGTCATCCGAAAAGCGTAACATGGGGTAAAGCGCGATAAACACAATCGTGAGAGCAAATTCTGGAGAGAACCCAAAGCTTCAATTGTGTAATAGTAACATGCAGAAACCAATAATGGTGGACAGAAATTCGTCGATATTTCACACACTACGATGTCTTGGTACGATGAAACACATTGCTTACTCGGGACATAACCAATAGTTACTAACTCAAAACGTACTATTTTTATCAAACCTCTTTTGGGGGGAAAAAAAAAAACCGAAAAGTTTCATTCATCGATAAGCACTATAGTGCGTACCTTGCAGTTTAGTTAAATAGTCAATTTCTGTAATGGCAAACAGACTCTAGGTGTGGATTATGTAAAATTTACTTGAAAGTTATGAGAAATTTAAATATGTATAGGTGTGAGCCTTCCTTGTATTCTAAATTATGAGTTTTGCAAACCAAGGTGGTTAAACATAAAATACCTTTCTTACCAAACTTAAAAATTCCAGTTTCCCTGTAGCTGTATGACAAACTTACCACTGGCCTGGACAGTAGGCAACAGGAACCACAGCTAAATACCAGAACATTAAATGGACCAAACACATGTCACTTCAACTACTTTACTAAACGTCTACTGGGGGAAAAAAAAAGAAAAAAAATGCAAATAATTGAAAGGAAAAATAATTGAAGACTGATTTTAAAAAATAGCAATTGAACCATTTAGATTATTTGCTATGGTTTCAGTTAATATTCAAACTAGTGTAAGTGGCCGTAATCTAAGTGTCACCTTGTAATATGGTAGTCTTGGAATGTATATTAAGTTGGTTATTTCCAGTCTTTAAATTGTATTTAAAATATTTCCTCTTTCAAACAATTAAATTCAAATATGTGCTCACGCCTTTAGGGAGCTGGGATCTCTTTTAAATCGCGGACTGTAGGTGCAAAAATATATATAATTGAGTCTATGGTGTCAGTCAACAAAATGGCGTGGGCTTAGCGATGTATCGAACTCAATCGTCCATCATATTTAAAAAAATAATAACGCTTGAAGAGTGTCTCAATAAGTTTCTTAACTAATTCGATGCAGCCTCCGTAGATTAATGGGAGTAAGAAATCCAGGAACCCTTCTGGTCAGCTAACTGTTCCTTAGTTTAGACATACGGGTCCTGGTAAAACGATATAAAGCAAGTCCTTTCAGTACCACAAGCGGAATCGCGAAAGGCTAGCTTGAATTTAAGTTTAACCGGCAAAATAACTCACTCAGACCCTCTTCTGTTCTTGATTCCAACGTCCCGTATATTCTTCTTCACGGTCTGGCATAAATCACTGCCACACTCGCGGACTTTCCCCATAAAGTCAGAAATAAAATCCTACGAGAGCGCAACACGTGTTACGCCTCGCCTAGCGCCACCATCAGACACGCCTCACTATCCTACAAGAACTAGCCAATCACCAAGCGGCTACTTCGATTAAAATCAACAAAACTTACATTGTCCCTGGCAACGGCTCTCGACCTTCCAGCTACAATAATCAAACTCTCGTTGCCTCTGGCAACGGCCCACGGCATTCTAGATACTTGACCACAATGAAATAGAAGTAAATGAAAAACGGTTGAAAATAATTATCAGTTGCAATAACTTCAGTGCACTTATTAAATTACGTAATAAAGAAAAATGATTACTTCCACGAAGCACATCAGACAACAATGCAAAATAATGAATTTAATTTCCCTATATCTAACAACTAAATAAATTAGCATTGCAATTACATAGTCTGTAAACAGTATAAGTGGTATTTTACCAGGCGTCACAGCCTTAGAAACCGTAAAGTATCATGCTGCGTGAGAATCTCTTGAACAATTGTATTTTTTTCACCCCCAAGTACGCTCAGGATTTTTATCGTCAATGGATAACACATTTACCTGCATTCTCAATAGTTGTACAAAAATAAAAGCTGTTCACCACAGCGCAACATCACTATCTCAGATCATCAGTGAATTTCTTCACACCGAAAAACAGGGCCTATGACCATGGGAATGAAGAACGCCCAGTTTATTTTGAGGGAATATGATGAGAAGGGGGGGGGGGGGGGAGCTTCTAAGAGACATCGTCAGAAAAAAATTAGCATACAACCCTTTGGTGAGAAAAAGAGGATCTCAAATGGAAGGGGAAACTGCCTGCCAGATATCTTCAATCGTCGCAAAATAAAGCATTCCCGTACTTCACAACACACTTGCGTCGCACGCTGTGACGCGTGCAACACGAAACATTACTCCCCCCAAAAATTACATGTCGCGTGACAGAAAATGTCAACAGTAAATCATTCTGAATGTTCGGCGAACATGACTGGGATCTGAGGTCTAAAAACTGAACTCTTTTACTTTGTCGAATATTTGGAAAGCACAAACAGAACATGTGCTGGAGGCAACGCGTTTTCGACCCGCCCTATATTAATAACGGTCGTCCGTAAACATGCAAAACAGACACAAGTATAACTAACCAAACCTAGACGCTAATACACGTTCTTGTTTGAAAATATCACAGTAAGCAGTTTTTATCTGCATGTATTTTTATTTATAAAAATCTCTACAAGTTTCACTATGATTGAAAAATGAAAAAAAGTAAACAAATCATGTTCGAATGAACTCCAGTTCCGTTCACCTCTTCATTTGAATTTCATAACAAATTTTTGCACTTGGAAATGCACTTTTTTTTTTTGTTTTGTGTTGCGAACAAAACTTGCGTAATTGAGATATTTTATTGACGTACAAAAAGCGTGTTTTGGGGAAGGGAAAATAGAAACATACTTTTCCGATTTTTTTAAATTTTTTTAATTGGAACAATTTTTATTAGGTTGAGCAGTTAATCTTTAACAACGGAACATTTAGCGTTAGCATACTGTACGCAGGACAACATGAGCAAAAACAGAATTATTGTTTCCGGTAATACCCTATTCATAATATCAGGATACACGTGCGATATAATCTTCTCGTAACCACGTGACGTAAAAGTAATTTTCACGAAAGAACATTATACACTTCTCCATCTTCGCGAACGAACTGTTACGTAAAACGTAATCTCCAACACCTCCATGCAGTTAAAGCAAGAACGCGAAGTGTGCTTTAATTTGTTGCATGGGTTACAGCTTAACCAAACCACGGCCAGTAATTTAAAGCAGCCATCCATTATTCTGCCCTGAACATCCCTCCACCGAATATTTCACTTGAACCCCTTCAAATGAATGGACTTTTCCCTCCAGCCATTTAATAGTTTGTATAACTTAACATTTATACGCCATTTTCACACAGCGCGTTCGTTTACAGCAGTTTGGAGGCATGCGAAATTACAACATGCATTACATTAAAGGTAGTTGTATTATATTAATAATGCTATTACATGTAAAAGGAAATATTTAATTTGCGTGGGGTTTCAATCCAAAATATTTCGACGAGGCTAGTCTAATCACTATACGAATAATTATAAAATAATTTCACAGCACTGGTTACAAAGGCCAGATATCAAGCCTCGTTCTTGCTAATACGACCAAAGAGCTGGTTTTATTGTACGTTATTGTCCTAAAATATTTTTATCATTCGCTATATTGTTTCCCGAATTTTTCCAAGAGACAAATTATGGCAACAAAACAGTTCCATAACATACAACTTTCTCCATTTTAGTTCTTAAATTGCAACGAAATGTTTTTCAGCGCGCAAATTAGCTCCACCCCTGCAATGTTATGTAACGTGATGTTCGAACGCTCATTTGGGAATGTTTAATGTTGGGGGAATTTGTATATAGGCTGTTCACGGTAAAGTGGGCCCTTATGAGGCCCTAGTTACTTTTCCTTTCAGACATTTTCTATCCTTTAACCAACTTTTTAAATAAATATTGCCATGCAAGTAATAAACATAGTGTGTATATTCTACGCCACTGGGAAGTCTACGTCTAAGGTCAAAATAAAATGTATTTATTGACTATTATTCCAAACGAGAGGGCTTTCAAAAGTTTTTACTTTACCGTGAATAGCCTATACATGAAGCTGACAGTAACCAACCTTCCCTTATTTGGGAAAAGGCATATACCGCATACTTTAAGCCTATACAATATATTCATGCTGTTACTATTACCAGCCATCTATTTCATGGCGATTAAGTTGGTCAGATACAATAACACATTGCAAAATGCGAAGAAACAAGATCATGGAATATTTCTCATAGTGTGTAATACGAACAGGCAATTTTGTTTTGCGTGTAGAGGGACTGCAGATCTCCCGCGAAGATTTCGTTTTCTTGTTACAAGGTAGCAAATGAAATACTAGCATTCGCATTCTATACATCTTACGAAGTACAATCCCAGCATTTATTTGTATTCGCTACAATCACAATACTGTAACGGTTACGCTAAGAATCTAACAGAACGACTAAAATTCCTCAATATCTTAAAAAAATTATAAGAAATGCCATACACGCTAGCAGAAAATTACTTATTGCAAGTCATTTTCCTCATACAAAAATAATTAAATCTTTAGTTCTACTGTAATACAAGACAGGATTTTGTTTATATAGAAAAACAATTTTTTCCTGTGTGGCGGAAGGGAAATCGGCACAGGAATATTTTGTCTTTTAGTGTTTTCCGGGCGAGTGGAAGCACTGTCTACTTACCTAGATTTATTATTAGGGCGCGTTTACACGGTGATAGTAGCTACCACAATATTAGCTATCACGAAAGTGAGTGTTTATACGGTAATAGTAGCTACCACGATAGTAGCTATCACGAAAGTGTGTCAAAGTAACTGCTGCGATACGTTCTGTTTACACACACGATCGAGACATGCTGTGATAGTTAACCTCAAAAAGTAATATGTTCGATAACACTTGTGTAAATACATTGGTCGGCCCTACATTTATTTCCTTTTGTCAAGAGGTTGGTATTTGTTGGGGTAGTTAAATATCGTGACAGGATATTAATTACATGTAAAGATATATTGTTCCCGTGGTTTATTATATGACGATAAATATGCTGTCAATACTGCCGTGTCATACCAATATGATCATGCACGTCCTTTCATGCCGCCACATAGTTTAAGAACAGCGACAGATATTAACAGAATCCAAATAATTATGCAATGTTACTGTCAAAGTGAACACATGTACAAATTTGTGACCCACACTATCACGATAGTGATGACACACGGTTTACACTGCGATAGTTGCATGCTCTGTCACGACAGTTACTATCCCTATGTAACTCGAGCTGATATCACGACAGTGCTATCGCGACGGTGCGACAGTAACTATCAGGCATGTTACACGGCGATAGTAATGCGAGAGTAGCTCTTGCGATAGGAACTATTGCGAATTACTATCGCCGTGTAAACGCGCCCTAATTTATTTTTTTGGCCGGCCATAGGTTAATATTATTTGATGATATGTGCAATGTATTAATTATATTTGGATATATTTGCAATGTTAATAGCGTATTATCTAGATTAGTTAGTATATTGACGCGCGCGATTTATAGTAGTGTTGTAAAGAGGTACCGCTGCGTCGCGCCACTGCCGAAGGCTGATGACGTCACCTAATCGACGCCGAGTGTGTGTGCGTCGGTTAGGCGTAGTGAGTCTGCTAGAGACCGTCTGCCCGAGTCAAGCTTCTTACACAATAGAAAACTTTAGCATTTGACTTTACGTTTCCTTTCCTCTGACGAAACCACCAATACACAATACAATTGTAAAGTCAGAGTTTAGACAATTGAATATCGGTTCTGCCAGCTTCGTAAAAATGTTTATCTTGTTATGTAAATAATTATTAAATTATCCAGGAACGAATTTTACGCGCCTTTTATAAATATAGGCTTAAAATTTACATTAAAAGTTTATTTCGAGACAAAAAACGAATTTGTTTACTTTATTAAAATATGTCAATTCATATAGTTCCTCTTCACATTATTTTTGTTTGCCATTTATTTCATTTAAGACGAGCTTTGTTTAATATACCGTGAGTAAAATCGCCCTGCAATAAAATAACGCACTTTCCACATAACCTCTATTAGATTCTCGGCAACCTGGCTGCTTGACTTTAAATTTCAACTTTTCGAAATCGTAAAGTCCAGAGTGCTTGACTTTACCTTTGACAGTTCCATTCTGTCAAGATCCATAGGAAACAACATGTCGGAAAGTCAAATGTTAAAGTTTTCAATTGTGTAAGGGCCTTCAGTTGGAAACGCAGGTTGTGGACAGTGTTGAGTGTCCGCCGGCCGAGGCGCGCGCGGGCCATGACAGGTCGACGCTCCGGCCAACCGGGTGACGCTTGTAAGCCTGTATGAACGCTTGCTCGCTTGACACAGCTTTAATATGCGCTCCAGGCACGCTGAGGGTTATGGAACTAACACACGTGAAGAACGAACTTTACGTAGTGTAAAGTCGACGATAAGTGTTGAGCGGGCAACAAACTGTTTGCCGTGTTATGCCGGAATCACATAGCCCCGACGCGCACGACACGACGGCCAACAGCCAACGAAATACGACGTAGATCGTAGTAAGCCCGACCGATTTTGTCGTCCGACCAGCAATTTTGGATTTGGAATTATTTATATTCTTCGTCGTGCCGTGCGGCCCGACGCACCTTGCAGAATTAAATTGTTTTGCAAGCTTTCCCTACAATGCTAAATACGAAGATTAAAATCAAATAAATTGAAAATTACTGTATCTAACTCTTAAAAACGATAATTTTACCTTTGTATGCATTATCGATACCAATTTGTCATCATTATGTATTACAAATTTCCCTCTTGTTCACCGCCTTTGGAACTAACGTAGACTATCAGCGCCTTCTAAATAGTTAGGTTAAATGCCGAGAGCGTGGTGTCGGTCTTGCTGTAAATTCAAGTAGTCACACTGAAATGTGTCGTGGTTGCGTTTTTGGTCGTGTCGTGCTGTGTTGGTCGGGGCTACGTGGTTCCGGCATTACCCGGTGATAGTGCAGGAACGTTTGTTAGCTGGTAAACTGGCCGCCCCGACATTTATCATACCGTGGATACGTACGTGTCGTGTGTGAAACGTAGTTCGTGGTGCGAACTAAAGAATGGTATTTAATATGCAATTGAAAGACGCATCTTGCCTAGTACTTTGTACGGCAATATTTTAAAAGGAGAATTTGCCATGGGAACATTGCACTAGTTAAGTCGCCGCGTAAATTATAACATTTATAAATTTGGATGTTGAAACAGAAATGTGGTCGCAGAAAAGTGTGTCCCGCCCACGGCCGTAGAAGACAGGTCTGGACATTAGCTTGCAAAGGTGAGGCCCTTATTGACTGCTACCGAAGTAGTGCTGTTTGGCATGGCTAGCGTAGGGAGTGGAATTGCAATTTTATCTTAAAATGGGAAAATGACGTTCATACCTCTATGGTGTTATCCCTATACAAGCACGCTAGAAACAATCGTTTGCTTGCAGCGCTCTGCGGCTACTGCATGAACTAAATCAGTCAATAAGCGGGTCAATTCGCTAACATTGTTAGATATGCGAGTGTCCAGACCTATATTCTACGGCCGTGGTCCCGCCCTTACGATATTTTTATCTTCTGTAAATCAGTGTTCCAACTATAGCGACAATGCTGTATATTTTCTGAACAAATTGCTATATAGTCACAGCTTAAAACTCTGAGCAAACAGAACTACGCAATTTTCCATAGCCGTCATAATGCTTACTTATGACCGGGTGGGACCTTGAGGCCTCTAATATTACTTACCAGGGATCCCGTTAACAGCAAGTGGTGTTGATGAACCCCGTACGCACCAGCGGGAACCGGAGCATCTCGACGGTGCACATCGAAACTCCTGCAGGAAGTAATAGTCTATTCACGGTTTCTTCACACCTTTTTTAATCAAACCTTTGAAAAATCACCCCATGTATGACGTGTTTAGGTTATTTCCTAAATATTCCATGTATCACAAACGTTTCATACTTCTGTTAACATCAAAATGCCTTACTTTTCGTTAAATTAAAGTTTTACCAATATTTTATTTATAAATTAGAATATTTAATCCTACTATATAAGTAGACGATCTCTGTCTGTCTGTCTGTCTGTCTGTATGCCCGTCCGTCTTTAATACTCTTAAGTCTATTGAAACTCAACAGAAGTTCTCCAAATTTTGCAGAGCGAATCCTCAGGGTAAAATACAGGTCAAGTTCGAATTTCAGCAAGATCAGATTACGCAATCATTACCTTTTACCCTAAAAACTAATTTTTTAATTGCTTTTTTTCCTATGAAGGTTTTGTATTAATGCATAGAGATTATTACATAGAGAATTGAAGGTAATGGAATATTAATTTTGTTTACTTTAAATGAATCGCTTCAATGTTGAGTTAATTAAGTGGGGCTAAGTGGATAGGGCGATTCCAAGTGAGGCCTTAGTGGCTCAGTAGATAGAACTATGTTAAGTGGGGCCGCAGAGGCAAAGTGGATAGCAAAATATCAAATTGGACCGCAGTCGCTTCAATGTTGAGATAATTTCACATAATTTCATTATTATAGGCTATTCACGGTAAAATGAGCACTTTTGAAAGCCCTGCTTAAGATCTATTTGTATGCCCATTGTGTATTCTTCCACCTTATGTAAGATTAACATTGTCATGGGCCTCATCACGTTATTCATGCGTTGGTCACGTGAAAATGTGAAATTATTAGTAAGTAAATATTTAGCCAATCTGCTAATTTTTACACTTCGATGCATTGAAAAACACAGAAAAAGAAAGAAATCATTTAAGCTAGAAGATTATAAGATTCATTAACACTTTCTATTTGACGTTAAGATATGGAACTACTTCCCATCCATCGTTACCAACTTTACTAGGCACATATCACTCAGTGCGTCCGTTAAAATATATGCAGGTAGGAAGAGTAATTTTTTTCTTAGGTTCACTTCAAAAGTGCTCACTTTATCGTGAACAGTCTATGCAATTTTTTTTTAAAGTCTTAACCAAATTTTTTAACATGGTAACTGTTCAAGCCCCGTGACAATACAAAAAAAAGGTCACGGGCTAACCCCTAGTTTATAATAAATAAGAATAAAAACTGCGAGAAAACATGTGTGTCGGTAGCGCCTAGTAAGAAATAGTTCTCATGCGAAATATTACAACTGAGTGCGAACGAATTCGGTGCGATGTTAGTTTTCTAGTATTAGTTAAGCTTCAGTTACACGAAGCGGAAGAATATCCTGGAAGTAGAGCTTAAGCAGGATTCCAGAAAAGTGCGAAGTAGCCGTGAATGGATTATAAACATGCAAGTTCCGTCGAGGGCACGCTGAGAATTCGCAGACTTCGCAAACCCCATGTGCCTGAACCGCCACAGCACATAACTTTACGCACGCACTTTAATCGATACTTTAATCGATAACACAGTATTTCGGTACATTACTAAGTTCGACAGTTGCCTGTCTGCACAACGTGTTTCCGAATTACATTTTCAATTATCAGTTTAGTTTCCGGCTGCATAGAACTAGAAGATTCAGTCTTCTGAATCCATTTCTCGTAAAAAAAAAAAAAACTGTATATTAAGCATATTCAGGATTCATTTCAAGAATATAGTAAATCCAGAAAGGAGGATAGCTTGTCTATGGCTAATATAACGTTTAGTCGATGGCTTAATGACTGGATCCAAACAAGTCCCATGCATAAAAAGAAACATGAATTTGTATTTTTCAGGAGCCATCCAGCGTAATGATGAAGTCTAGCTGCAATAAAAGTCTCAGAGGTGCACGATATACGAAATTTGCTTTCCTGGACCTACACGAGCTCTTTATTCGACGACGTTATGAAGTTTTTGGAGGGTACAGGCACAAGTTCCTTATTGCGATGTAAATCGAAAGTGTCAAAAAACTGCTCCAAATAGGTGAAATTGACTGCAGTTCTGTTGAAAATGCTTCTTTGAATTCAGTCGAATTCTAATGATTATTTTAGTTGCTGGTGTTCTCTAATATAACAGTGATTTCTGCTGGTTATTAGTGAATTCCACTGGCCTAGCTCTAAAACCTCAGTGCATTCCACTCATTAATCGAAATGTAACAACTCATTAAGGTAGCCGAAGTTCCAGTGTGAGTAGCTCCACTGAGTGAAATCACCGATAAGATTTTGTGTGCAGTTGCTTCGTTTGCGAAGATCCTCTCCTCGACAGCGGTAAATCTAAAAATAATTTATTCACTGTTACAAAGTGACTGTTAACACTTAAAAATTCCACTTCATACCAGTAAAAAACTAACGAATATTCACATATTATTACATTACATGTGTTGATAGGTGAAGATGATCACCCTCCTCACCCACAGATTGAATAAAATAGTCAGATTATATCAAAATATACACACACATATTTACATGGACACCCAATTTTTCTATCCTTTATAAGATGTGCGATGACGTTAACATTGTTGACGTACACATAACCGCGGAAAATACCGCGACAATTGGTTCATAAAATAAAATTCATTAAAATAAAGCACTGAGTACAAAATCAGGCACAAGAATCCACGCGAGAAGTCAAAATTAAATTTCTATTCAAAGATAAACTATTATAATTGTGTGCTTTCACAGAAAAAGCTTGGTTTCTGTAGCGTTGGCGGTATTTCTGATAAAACGACTAAAAGTGTTAAAAGCATAAATAATTTACTAAGCGTGTAAAAAACGGTGGAATTTCATACAAAAACAGCGGTTGCGAGCATAATCGGATTGCAAACACGAATGTGCTACTTTGCACTTTCAAGAGGGGAGACGGGGGCGGTGGAGCGCTCGGGGCAGGGGAGAAGGAGAGGAGGGGGGAGAGGCACATAATCCTTTTCAGAGGGGAATGAGACGCGTATACAAGGCGAGATTAAAAATACATATGTATTTGTTAGTTTACATATACTGCAAATTAAATGTCGGCGATTAATTATTCCCTTGTTAAGGGTCGACTTCCTTATTCCTTAACCATCTCTTCAAGACGTAGTTTACGGCGTTAGGAGTTACATTTATATTGGTGCGCCTACGTAGGCACGTGTCTGCTAATTTAATGGCTTCTCGGTTGTTTGTATGGACGTTAAAAAATAAATAGTAAGACGACAGGTTTACTCGATTCATTTCAATTTCATTCAATTATTATATTCACCTTCAATTTCCCTAATTCGTTTTTATTCTTTATTTAAAAGCGCCGTTTTAGCCCTTGTCGCAAAAGCTGGCGTTTGTTATAACTACACGAAAACTCAACACTTTTTTTTTTTTTATGAAGCTGTGCCGGAATGCGAAGACAGGGAAGGGGAGGAACTGGAGATCCCTGAGAAAACCCGCCGAATAGCGGCATCGTCCAGCACAATTCCCACGTGCGGAAACCTAGAGTCGAACCCGGTTCGCTTCGGAATTAATAAAACTGAAATCAAACGAAAAGAAAGTGTTTCAAGAAACTAAGGTTTTTTTTAACACACGGTATTTATTGATGATGCATGTCCCGAGGTTCTTTACTACACTGCGAATATGATCCTACAGGATGTCCTTCCTTTCTCGATGTTTGTACATTAAAATGATAACTTAGTGGAACTATGCCAAGAAAGTGTTGGTGTTGAAATTATTATCTGGAGTTCAAACTAGAAACTAGGACGCTGATAATAAATGTTTGCACTAGTCATGCTTAGTGGAATCGCACTTTCTACGTAGTAACTAATTCAAACATGATTTAATAGGTTCAACACATACATAATCCACGTTCTCGCGAATCTTTCTCAAGCGTTGTTACAGTTATCCTCGATATACGAACATGTGTTAACGTACTCGTGAGAAATTACGCTATCATAGAAGAGAAATCAACCTTTGTATTTTGTGTGTTACTGAACGCTGTAACACATATCGAAACCTAGGACGAATAAAATAACCTCGCTTACGTTATGTGGTTCGGTCTGACTGATAATCAAGCCGGCCCTAAACGATGCCCATTTCCGTAGAAGTTTTCATAGCCCATTTTCTGCTCGAGTTTCTGTTCCTGTTTAGGTTACAATTCAGCCCCTGCGGAGGGGCCTGGCAACTGGTATAACAGCAGTTTTCATACCCATGGTCACGCGAAAAAACGGCAATAGAACGTATGCTAAATTTCTGCTGTACCCAGTGAGCTGTGACAGTTAATATAGTGGGCACCCGAGTTATTACCTCAAGCCGTATATGTCCGTTCATGTTTATGATTACGGGAACTGATTTCTGTACCAAATGAAACTAAAATGTAAACGTAAGTAACGAGAAACATTTAAATTAACTCACACGGTCAAACAATAGGCAGAACTTTAAAAAAATACGCGATAAATGTGGATTTTTATACAACCGACGAGCCATTACATTATGACCACCTACCTAATATGGTGTAAAACCACCTTTAGCCATCATGACCGCAGCCACTCGACGAGACATCGATTCAACGAGGTGGCGGAAGACATCCTGTAGGTGTATCTGATACCACAAGCACTACAGCAGCTCCTCCAATTGGCATGCATATGGGGCAGTGGTGACGTAGCATGAACCCGCTTCTCCAAGTCGAAATACAAATGTTCTATTGGATTAATTTCCTGACTGTTTGGAGACAGGGCATTAATGAATATTGTCATGTTCCTCGAATCAGTCCTTCGCAGTACTGGAAGTATGGAATAGTGCATTGTCCTGTTGGAAGTGACTGTTGCCTGCAGGGAACACTATTAACATGAACGAACGAATTTGGTCCAAAATGACGTCCGGGGATTGGTGTACTGGAATGAGCCCCAAATTTTTCCCATGAAGACATCACCCAAATCATCACATCACTACCTCCTACCTTTCTCTGCAACAGTGTACCCAGGTGCCATACCCTCGAATGGAAATATGTATACTGGCGCTCGGCTGTCGATGTGATGAAACAGAAATCAAAATTCATTGGGCCAGGCGACCATTTTACAATCAGCCATAGTCCAGTGTCGATGATTTTATGCCCACCGCATGTGCTGCTGTCGATGACGTGCAGTCAGGAAGTAGGCACGAGTGGGTTTTCGAGTCTGTAGTCCCATCCGCAGCAGTGTTTGATGAACCATGTGCTGTGAAATTGCCTTGGTCACCACCACTGTACATCTACGATTTCTCGAACTGTGGCCCTGCGGTCGCTATGAACACAATGCGCGACAGCCTCCGCTGCCCTAAAACATCAAAGCGCTGTAGTCGATACAAGGATGGACGACGTGTCGTTTCCCTAACGTTGCATCACTTCTCATACGTGCTCAGGAAGGCGGCATTTGAGCAACCAACAAGATGGACGTTTACAGAGTTAATGGTACCAAGGTACCGTGCCATCACAATCTGACCTACAAACTCGGATAGATCGGCCTCTTTCCCATTCTGACGCCGCAGACACTATTAACAGCGAGCCTGTGGACCTGCCCTATATGTACCATGCTGCCGGGGCCGCGGTGATGTAGTGGTTAGAGTACTCGCCTCCCATTTGGGTGAACAGGATTAGATTCCCGACGGGGTAGCTACCCGGATTTTCACATGTGGGAATCGTGCCGGATGATGCCGCTTGTCGGCGGGTTTTCTTGTGGATCACTAGCTTCCCCCGTCCCTGCGTTCAGGCGCTGCTCCATATTCACCTCGCTTCAAGTTCATCGGCTCTCAAGAGCTCGCTGTTAAGAGCCGCCCAAATCTCTTCACTCACTCACTCTCCACTCCACACTCCTCTCCGCTGCCAGTGCGTAGTGTGTAACCATCCGCGAGAAAAATATCCGATGGTCGGGATGTTCATAATGTAATGGATCATTGATGTATAACCTACTACAAAGTCTGCTAGCAGAATGTGTGTGTAACTCTGCGCTACTAGTTTTAGCCTTACGAGTTCAAATCTCCGTCGCGTAAAGACAATTGTTAAATTATTTGATGTGATATTATTACTGCTGTGTATAACTTATGTCCTTGTTTATATATATATATATATATATATATATATATATATATATATATATATATTAGGGGTTAGCCGGTGGCCTTTTTTTTGTATTGTCACGGGGCTAGAACAGTTACCATGTTAAAAAATATGGTTATAGTACAAAGTCTGAAAAAAATATTGCATGGATATATGTAGGTAATAATGAAATTATGTGAAATTAACTCAACATTGAAACGACTGCGGTCCCATGTAATATTTCTCTATCCACTTGGCCACTGCAGCCCCACTTAACATTTTTCTATCCACTAAGTCACTAAGGCCCCACTTGGAATTGCTCTAGCCACTGAGCCACTGCGGCCCTACTTGGAATCTCTCTATCCAATGAGCTACTAAGGCCCCATTTGATATATATCTATCCACTTAGCCACTGTGGCCCCACTCGATATAGTTCTATCCACTAAGCCACTGCGGTCCCACTTAACATAGTTCTATCCACCCAGCCACTGTGGCCCCACTTTTAAAGTAAACAAAAATGATATTTCATTACCTTCATATCTCTATGCAATATTCTCTATGCATTAATACAAACCTTTTAACAGAGAAAAAGTAATTAAGAGATTAGTTTTTAGGGTAAAAGATAATGATTGCGTAATCTGATCTTGCTGAAATTCGAACTTGACCTGTATTTTACCCTAAGGATTCGCTCTGCAAAATTTGAAGAATTTCTGTTGAGTTTCAAGGGACTTGGAATATATATATATATATATATATATATATATATATATATATATATATATATATATATATATATATATATATATATATATATATATATATACACACATATATATATTTTTTTTAAAGCAATAATACCCACAGCTCCAAGCAGAAAATGGAAGTTTTTTTCGTTCAGAGAAAAACAAGCGACGCCGTTACGTCGAAAAACTGGGACGAAAAAAAAACTGGAGCAAAACGGGAGTAATGAGGAGAAAGGGGGGAGGGGTGTAATTAAGAATGTAGTAGTGAAAGATGCCTGAACGGCGTTGCCACCTTTTTTCCATTGGAAAATTCCCTGACATTTACCTGAGTTCCAGACAAAAATAATCTTTTTTCCCTTACCTTTTTCTAACAATTTTTTTCCTGTGTGGATTGGCACCTTTAGTTATAACACACTTTTACACCAAAATACTTATCTGGTCTTAAAAAAATCCTCACCGCATAGACTGCAAAGAAAAATGCCTAATAATTTTGTCCACAATCATTAAAACGACTTTATATGATTCTGACAGCGGTGCACGATTGACAGAATTGCCAAATATAGCACGCATATCACATAATTCCCCGATATTTAGCTAACTTGTTTGAAATTCCCTGGCATTTACACGTTTTCCAGGTTTACCAGATCTGGGGCAACCCTGCTGAAGTAGTCTTACAGCTGATGCCACTCCCGCCGCCAGAGTGTAATGGATAGTTCTGCAGGCTACCATCTCCGAGCTCGGAATTTGCGCGTAGGGGATGATGTACCCTGCGAAAAGCGGGACTCTTAAGCTCCACTCCACGTATTATGCAGAAATTCTTCGTTTACGTGTCATAATTTCAATTTTGGAGTATTTACTGATAATTTTTGTACTATAGTTTATTTATACACACACATACACACACATATGTGTGTGTATATATATATATATATACACACACACACACATACACACATTCTAGTTCATTCAAGGTTACTTCCAACTTTTCTGAAGCCCTGCTTAAGTTCTACTTTCCAGGATATTCTTCCGCCTCGTGCAAACAAAGCTTAACCAAGTCTATAAAATTACACCAAAAGGACTACGCGCCGCATTCGTGCGCACTCTGTATAATAATATTTTACATAGGAACTATTTCTTACTAGGTATTAACAACACACCTATTTTCTCACTTTTTAAACACATTCATTATAAACGAAATAATAAAATTTATAAATAAAATACACGTAAAAGTTCAATTTAACCAAAATGAAATTACTTTTATGTTAATACAAGTATAAAATGCTTGCGATACATGATCTATTTAGGAAACAACCAAACATTTTCTACATCGGGCAATTTTCAATAGTTCGATTCAAAAAGTGTGAAGAAACTGCAAATAGACTATAAATGATTTTTACTATGTGATATTTTGTATAGGCTGTTCACGGTAAAATTAGCACTTTTGAAAGCTTTGCTTAAGATCTAGTTGTATACACGTTGTGTGTTCTTCCGCTGTACGTAAAATTAACATTGCCACGTGCCTCATCACTTTATTCATGCGTTGGTAAAGTGAAACTGTGAAATTATAATAAAAGTATATATGTACAAATTTGCTCATTTTTACACTTCGATGCATTAAAAATAAAATATCAGAAAGCGAAAGAAATAATTTAAGTTATCATAAATGGTTACCCAACACTTTTTGTTGGACGTTAATATATGGAACTACTTTCCCCTCGATCGTTACCAACTTTACTGGACACATGTCACTCATTGCGCCCGCTAACATATATGCAGGTAGGGGCAGTGACTTTTTTCTACGGTTGATTTCAAAAGTGCTCACTTTATCGTGAACAGCCCTTAGTCATAAGACGGCAGGACTGTAGTTATACTTAAAAGTTTATATAATGTTATTTGTTACAACATTTTACGTTGATAAATCGGACTTCATGTATGAACTTCCGAGTAAGGCAAATAACTTAACTTTTACTGTGGCATTTTTTTAAATTTACTTCGCAGAAGCTTACTTCGGCAGGAAATTAAAGAACCCGATATAGCGGGTGACGCCGGGCCTTAAAAAGGCAGGGCTACGACAACGTGCGGGGGTGTTGATGAAGATGGGAAAAGGTGTTTGGAGGGTGGGGCGAGAGACGAGACGGCTCGTTAGGCAACCTGATTCGTAATTAAACACGCGGCCTTATGTGGAAATGAGCTCTCTCGCCCGAGGGAGACCTTGCCGCACTGTCTTGATGGGTTCCCACCACATCTTTCACACTTTCACCTGTCGCTGGCGATCTGATGCATTATCTGCACCGCCAGCACAACTTCTAATTAAGGTCGGCCACTATCCGGTACGCATATCTGAACGCGTCACAAGTCCCGGGAAACACGCGGATAGTAACGAATCTACACGTAACACGTTGCGTTATTCCCTGCCCAGAGAATAAGAATTTTAAAAGAGATCTGTACGGCTCACTGAGAACCGCGGTTCGATCCCCCTTCTCTATTTCTAGAGACAGGTGTTTTTCGCAAAACGATTTCAAGACCAGCTGTACTCCAAAACACTTTTTGTTCATATGCACTTTCGTGGTTGGATGATTCTTAATGTCACTTGCCTCAAATGTTTGTCCGCAAATCATGGACGTTCAGTATCGGAGTACTTTATTACGATCGGCCCAGTCAAATACGAACATGCGGCCAACAATCAAAGGAAGTTGTGTTTGCGGACGTGGGGTATTGAAGTATAGCATGGCCATAAATATTTTCGCGAAAACCACCTGTCCCTATATATTTCCCACTCCTGTTTTACTTTGCATGCACTGACATCAAGCGGCAATAATTACAGCTACACCATCATTGAGAAATAAAATAAAAAACAAAAATTTAAAAAATAAAGATTACACACCGAGAGAAGGTTTGTTCCAGCGAGCAAAAAATATTTGTTTGTGTAGGGTCAAAAATATATTTAGTTGCCCCCACAAATTTTTGTTCATCTTACAAAATACATGCTTTTAGCTGAATTAACTGGGTATATTTGTATGTCCACTCATTAGATTGCCTTGGTTCTAAAATACAGTTAGAGAGTTTGTTTGTAATTTTCATGACAGGATAGTAGTGTTTGTTAGTGTATTTATTGATGTTTAATAATGGTATGAAAATCCTAGTAAAAAAGTTCAACAGGAAACTAAAAACTGCAGAACAAAAAATGTGTATTTAAGCACGTTGTCCAGTATTTCAACTCTTATGTACTGAACAACATTCCTAATTCATCAGTAGTCTGTTTATCTCACGTTGCTAGAACGTAGCGCTCGGCGACAAACGATCGTAGTTCGAATCTCAGTTAAGATTTTTTAAAATATATTAACCGAAACTAATTAAGCATAACAAATATTTAGTTGCACAAACGAAATCTTGTAGTTCGAAGTAACCAAATAAGTAACAAGATAATTTGGTTTCAACAACAAAATATTTTATTGCCTCTGTACGAAATCAATTTCGTTGCGCCAAACAAACTTCGTTTGATCCAACAAAACATTTTTCTCGGTGTATACCTATTTTTTACAAGCAGAAAGAGAAGGTCGCAATCTGGATGAGAGGCAAATATTAAAAAATAATAATAATAAAATAACTTTTCATACGTAAAAACAACAAAAAAGCATGCACGCGCACGCCTTGACTATTTGTTATTGTGGTATGCAAAATTTGTTAAAACAAATACACGCAATTAAGTGAGCAAGTGTGTACATTAAATGTGCACCACATTTTAAAATCGTATTTCAACTGATGTCACAAGCGAGGCATGTCTTTTACACAAATAACAAACCACAATTGCAAAACATCCCATTTTTACATTTATACGTCCTGTTATATATACTTCGCCTGACCACATAAACAAGACAGTTGTAAAAACATTTGATCGTATGAAAACCAGGCCGACAAAATACTCTGGGAAACAGCTCAAATAATTTGCCGTGAAGAGCTTACAATATAGAACGTTAGCTTAGCGGCTAGAGCAATTTTGGCTTCTGGGTTGAGGCCACGGCCTCATACACGAAGCCAAGAATATATATAGCCATTACAATGTTAATCTCTCCAGACAAAAAATAACTTTAGGAAATTGAGCCAGCGGTAATTATATATTGGACGTTTGGTAATTTAGGAGCATTTTTTCCATACCTTATATAGCGTTCGTTACTTATTCCTTAAAAACACAGTAACATTTACTTGTAATATAAAAAAAAAAATTGATATTATATTAACACAGCAATGACTCCACTAAATAGCAGAGTTACCAAACTTCATCGTTCTATCCTACTTATTTTCTCACTGAGTTGAGACAGTTTCATTTACGTATTTACATGGCTACAAAAAAAATGCAATTTATTTTTATCAAAAATTTAATGTGTTTTAAATTTAATTTCAGATTACGGCGAAAATAATTACATTATACAGCATTTCCTTACTTTAATTCCAGTAACAGAGGATATTGGTGTTTGGTTGAATTTTAATGCACCCTATCTCTTTGGAACTGCATCAGCGTTAATGGCTACAAATTGATGAAAATTTGACCTATTATTTCGGCGGCTAAATTCAATACATTTAACGGAAAATTTCACTGTTCCAAAGCACCTGACCCCTATGCATTCCGGTGGTTCGCCAACAAATTAAAGAACGTCAACATAATTTCTCATTTTCCACCAAGTGTGTTGTAGCACACAGACTACTCGCATTTGACGGTCGCGGATCCTATTCCGGTCCACTGCAGCGCAGTTTTCCCCACGGCGGGTTTTCTTCATTAATATTTTAGCCAGGTTTTTCTTATGTTTTTCTTTCTTTTTTCTTTTTTTTTCTTTCCACTGTGGTTCCCTCTTGCCCACGACACACCAACATCCCCGCCCTCAATCCCCACACCCATGGGGTGAAAATCCCAGTCCGCAAACGGCGTGCATGGCGAAGCATACAACATAGAACGCCGATGCGAACTCCCGACGGACCACAAGTCGAAAGACGATTTAGGCGCCGCGGTGGTGCAGTGGGTGGATAGGGGAGGGGGAATAGCATGTCCCTGGCTCCTGGTAACTGCCATGATGGAGTGGTGAGACGGCCGCGATCCGGATATCTCCCACAAAGTCGTGGCAAGACCCAGGGGAAGCGATATGTCTCACCTTTATCTTTGAGAGAAAGAGAGGAGATTTTTATTTAGCCATAATAGAACTAGTATAAAAACTTAAGCGTTTTGGCCCAAAATTTAAATAACTAAACCAAATTATTAATAACTAGACAAGCGCCCAGGCGAATCGCCGCCTTCCCGGATCCGGATTACCGGATTTGGGACGCCCCAAATTTCCAAACCCACCGTAGTAATCCTTCAAAATTGTTAATTTATCTATTCCTGTAGTAATGTTCACTTGGGAGTGGTTACTAGAATTATTTTCCTTAATGAAATGTAATCACTAATCAAAGTAATACCTACCAATCTAATAATTGTTATTAGTATAATTTCCAAAACTAAATTAATAAATGTTCCTCTTGAACCCTCACTAAAAATACATCACATATCATTATGAACAATAACCAGGGTTGCCACCTTTTTTCCACTGGAAAATTCCTTGTTTTCCAGGTTTTCCAGACCTGTGGCAATATTACAGATCTGGAATATTTCAGATACACACAAAAAAATAATCTAAAGGAACAACACCTACACCGTACAACACCCTACACAAACAACATTACACTGACACCATCACAACAAAGACACAAACATCAAACACACGACGGACGCCTCACGAAAACTACAACAACCGTCAGCCCCTCTGTCTTCGGAGAGGACGGCGGGGTGAGGGTTCAAGGGTGGAAGCAGAGGAATTTTAACTTTTGACATTTTTAACTATAAAGTAACCTTTTTATTTTAAGATTACAAACAAAATATAATTTTAAGCCTCTGTAATTTTAAAATTTGACTTGCTTTCAATTTTTATAACGCGACAAAGGTTATGTTTCGACTATTTTCCAAATTTATTTTAAATTCTGGTAACTAAGACCAGTTATGGCCGTCAGCTGGGTACTGGTGCCATTTTTATATATTTTCTGCTCTGTTCTGTAGTGGTTAGACTACTCGTATCCCAACAAGGCGAAGCCACTAGTCGGCGGGTTTTCTCGGGGATCTCCCGTTCCCCCGTCCTTGCATTCCGGCGCTGCTCCATACTCACCTCGCTTCTCACCCATCGGCTCTAAAGAGTTCGATGTTAAGAGCCGCCCAATCTCTTCACTCACTCAAACACTCAACGGGTATACACGTGTTTACATTTTTTAACAACTTGTGACGGAACTGCAGCGACAAGAGATTGTGGAAGAATCAACTAGTGCGTTTGGTACCTAATCCGTCATTTCTGTTGTTGAAGAAGACTCCGGGAAAATACTACCTAATTTGTGATTACAGGAAAATTAATGCTAAATTGTATGTACATGCTTATCCCGCACCAGTGATGGAAACTGTTTTTCAACATTTGAGTAAAGAAAAATATTTCACTATAGCCCTACTGGGCCTGAAATCAGTATTTTTTTTTTTTGCAATATAAATTACATACCTAACCAAGCAAGCCGTTTGCATTTTGCACGGCATGGGGTTTAAATCAATGAACACGGCTACAATGGGCGTAAATTCCAGATCTCGGGCTACGTCGCGTGTTTTGCATCACGTGTTAGGGAAATATATTGATTTTGTTTTTACTTTTATATATGATCTATGAACTTATCATAACATATTGGGAAAACATTTTGCCCATAGTCAGTGTTGGATGCTTTAAGAGAAGCTGGTTTGACTATGAACGCAGGCAAAATTAATCGGGCAGAACAGCACGTCCGTTATTTAGGTTTCATTATATCTAAAGGCACTTTGTGTACCAACCCGGAAAAATTAATGGCCGTGATTAATTTTCCACTAACTAAAAATCTTGATGTGTGAAGCGTTTTTTAGGCATGGTTGCCTTTTATAATAGATTACTTCAAAATTTTCTCAGACAAGGGAAAATGTAGATTTTGTGTTTAATTAATTTACCAGTTTTACATCCGGTCAACTTTAAAAGGGATTTTTTTTTTTTGCATTGCGACGCCAGTTCAATTGCTTTGGGAGCAGTTTTAGATTAAAAGGAAAACGAGAATTTGTACCGTTAACATATGCCAGTTAAATGCTAAAAGATACTGAAATGAAGTATACTATTTGTGAAAAGGAGTACCTTAATTGTATTTGGGCTACGGAACGTTTCGCAGATTGTTAATTTAGATATTGCTCCATTTAAATTATCAACTGGCAACCGAGCTCCAAGTTGGTTAATGAAATCCCAAAAACCTAAAGGAAGTTTGACACGATGGCTTGCTAGACTATCGGATCTTACATCTGAAGTGCATCATATTAAGGGGATGGTAAATACCGTAGCTGACTTTTTATTCCGCATGTTTAACGAGGACGCGTTTGCTGAGGTCGTACACACCAAGGCAAACTTTGTGTGTCAGCTGACTAGTACTGATCCAATGAAAACGGAAATTACGGAAGAAATGGCTGACATTAGCACACTTTATAAAGTTCATAGTGTTTTGTCGATATGAAAGAGTATTAAATTTCTGTTTAGGAGTACCAACAAACTATTTCTGAAATACAAAAGGGGTCCTCAAATCACAAGTTGCATAAAGGTTTTCAGAGGGAGTAAACAAAAACGGGAGAATTTAGGGTTTCTGTACCAAAAGACTTAAGACCGTCTTATTCAAATACTACCATTAATCTTTCCTTAGTGGACATGTAGATCGTGATAAAACCATTTCCTGTGCCACAGAAGTTACAAGTGGCCGGGAGTCTGTAAGATATGGATGACTCGGTAAAAGGCTGCATTGCATGACAATACCCCCCCCCCCCAAATAAAATAAATAAAAACCAAAGGAAAATGTGCAGGTTCAGTAGCTAGGTATCTATGGAAACGTCATTATTTGGATGTAATGGATGCGTTGCCCAGAATTACCTCAGGTTGTGTGTAGGTTGTCACTGACAGTTTTAGTAAATTTTACTTTTTCTTCTCGTGTGTACTATTAAGGCAGCAAAGATTTGTGAAGTAGTAATGCAACATTCATACTGTGTTTTCGGCTCGCCGCGTGGATGTTTGTCGTAACTGGCAATGCCACTTATTTTTGTATACTAAATTTGGATTTTTAAATATTATATGGGCACAAACAGCCATGTATCACCCGCAGGCAAACTTAGCTGATCTTGTAAATAGAAATAGAAAAATTGCTTTGAGAATTTTTCAGTCTGACACGCAACGTCATTGCGACGATTTTTTTTTCTCTGGTGTTTATGATTCTCAGTGGCGTGACAACCGTCACAATTCTTACATCACTTATTATATGCAAGAAAACACAGAAACTAACAGAAATTATTTCAATATTCACAACTGTTTATCTGGCAACACGGAACTACTTTCCCCCGTCGTTTCCAACTTTACCGGGCACGTCTCGGTCACTGTGCAGATGCAGGTAAGGGCAGCAACATTTCTCAACGGTTCATTTCAAAAGTGCTCAATTAACTGTTAAGAGGTTTAAAATAAAGGGAATTCTTTACAATTAGCATTGAATAATCAACAATACTTTGTCTGATTTTCGCGTATTTCGGCACACTAACCAATTCAGACCCCGTGTGAGTACATAACGCACATGGTTATTTTTGGTCAGCACTTTTCTCTGCGAGACTCAGTACCATGGCCTATTCGCGGTTTATTCACATTCTTTTAAACAAACATATATGACGTCGTTAGCTATTTTCTAAATATGCCGTGCATAAGAAGCGTTTTATACCTACGTTAACATAAATGTATCTTATTTTACGTTAAATTGAAGTTTTGCCAATATTTTATTTATGAATTACAATATTTCATTTATAGTGAATATGTATAAAACACTGAAAAAACATCTGTGTTGGTAGCACCCAGTAAGAAATAGTTCTCATACAAAACATTATTACAACTGAGAGCGCACGAGTTCAGTGCGTTGTCCTTTGGTGTAGTTTTCTAGACTTATTTTAACCTTAGTTTGCACGTGGCGGATGAATATCCTGGAAGCAGAGCTTCAGAAAAGTGTGAAGTAACCGTGAATTGATTATAATGAACTTCCTTGTGAGTAATGAATGATTTGTAAACCGTGCTATTATCCTGGGCTATGAATCATTATCACTAAAGCCGAACACGAAGCCTGCTCATTGCTTGCGAAAATGAAAAAAGTGTTAAGTCGACTAAAGTACGGCACTCATAAAAAAAAATGCCTTATTTGCAATACTTGAAGCCCCAAATTAAAGTGGATCTGAAAGGATTAACATGACCCGCCAGGGGCCGCCATTCTTCACAACACTTTGTTAACCAAAAACGAAAGAAAAATATCTCAAATCTATATACGCGCAGACTATTCTAATACTTATAACAAAATTAAGGACGCAGTTAAAAATTTTACTACTTTGTCAGACTTTAAAATTTTCGAAATACCGTGGGAATAATTTTTTGCCGCAGTCCCACTGTGAACCTACAAACCACACTGTTTAAAAAAATGTCCATTTTACGGAAAAGTGCTGGTAACAATTTATCCAGAGGTGTCTGTTAACTCTCAGTAAAATTACGGACACATCGATTTTAAAAAACGGGACTTTCCGTTAAATTCACGGAACCTCTCCATTAATTCCCTAGTTAGTTTTCTGTACTTAAATAATTGTTAATATCTATTTTATTTTAATTTTCATTATTTTGGTGTTCTACTGTGTATAAATATATTTTAAAAGTTCACATTTTTTATACTAAAGCAAATTTGAACCAGAATCAAAAAGTTGCAAGTTCACAAACCTAACCACTTACCTACAATGCCCACGCGGTGAATCTGGTATAACTTTGGATTTCTATGTTAGTCACATAAGCAATATTTTTAGTTTCTGTTAAAGTTAGTGTATTTTAAGTGTTGCTAAGTGTTACATACGCCTGTTGCTACTTTTTAATGTTTGAAAGAACAGGTCTTGGGTGACATGAATAACCTTAACTGCCGCAGAAACTATGATTTTCTGGTTACAGTGGCGACAAAAGCTTCGTGTAGACTCGCCAATGTTCGTGCCCAAAACACGAACTTATAAAAAATACGGAGATTTTCCGTAATTTGTATTTACGCACTTAACTCAGTTTTTCGTCATTACGGATTGCGTTTCCGTATATCTACTGTGCATTTTCGCGCAAATTTCCGTAAATATACGGAAAATTTTAACAGTGCAGTGGAGCTAACTTCGTCACCAGCAGTGTTTATCTGTGCCACCACCTTGGAAGGGGATGGAAGTACACACACACACACACTCTCACACATTCAGCGGTTCGTCTGCAAAGGGAGAACGCGCCCACAATAGCGAACCAAACAGCTCGCTGCAGGTAGTTGGGAGACGCCCCGCGGGACATTTATCATTCATCGCGCCGACAGCTGCGCCAGGGCTGATAAGGAGTCCCGCCGCCCGCGAGAGTACTTCACACACCTGTGCCGGCGACGGATGCGCAGCTACCAACTCCACCCGGAACTCGCTCCTTATCTTGATGACTTTGCAAGCTGCGCAGGACACTTGGCGAGAGAGAGAGAGGGTAAAATGTGTGAGGTCGCACCTGTGTGTGTGTGACCATTTGCACAACAAAAATACTGAATCCTCGCCATGTTGGATCTACGTATATTTCTCCATAATGTGAGGGTTACGCTCTAACTGCGTTGCAGTTTGTTTGAAATCCTTTTTTTACTAAACTATTAAACGTTCCCCAGCATGCTTACGTACGGAAAAAACATTATACTCCAGACGACCGTGCTTCTCGGCCAAAAAAAGAGACAAACGATGCAGGCAGGCAGACCCCTTAATTTCCAGTCAATATTTAAAAACCAAGCTAGTAGAATGGTAATGCCGATAAAGTGAGCAAAAATCAAGCAAATTATACTCAAAATCAAGTAAATTTCTTGCTTTCAGGCAACATTTTCATCTTTTCGAGGAACCTCGCCTATCTCTTCAACTCGCTTCTCAAAAACATGTAAATTTAAGCCAGAACAAAGCAAACTTTACTATTTTTTCAAAATTTCCGAGCAGGGTTTTTTCCTTGCTAATTTTAGACAAAATCCAATAATTACATTTTTGGTGATATATTTAATCAAATTTTATTTTCTTCCTCTTAATAAATTGATTTGTTTTTTAAATAAAAATGTAATCGCTACTCAGCAAGTTAAACAATTCATATGAATTCACAAAACTAAAAGATCTCGAAAAAAAGAAAAAGTATGCTGCTACAGAATTTAAAATTTATGAATATAATTTTGGTAAAAAAATTAATTGTATTCCAGATGGTAAGTATAAAATTACATTGCCAGATCGTTATGGAAAAATAATTGATCAAAATATTTTGAAAATAATAAATCAGAAAAAAGTTTTTATAACATATAAAGGCTTAAAAGAAATTAAGAATGGAAAATTCATGCATGATATAGAATTCTATAGAAATATTTAAATTCTTTGATTGAATTTAATTTTTTTTTCATTCTATTTATTGGATCCCCCCCCCCCCCTCCTAATATTTATCGTGACACTTTATTTTTGCAATACTTTTATGACTGGTTGACTTCGGCTTTGATTAGCTTGATTTTGATTTTAGCTTAAATGTGCACGGTAGATACATTTCAAATTAAAACCCTGCTCGGACATTTTTGAGGAAAAGGTAAAATTTGCTTGATTCTGGCATAAATTTGCTTGATTTGGCTTAAATTTGCGTGATTTTGATAAGCGAGTTAAATAGATAAATGATGCTTCCAGAAAATTTTAAAATGGCGCTTGAAAACAAGAAATTTGCTTGATTTTGGGTATAATTTGCTTAATTTTTAGACGATTTATTGAGATGAGCAAGGATCAGCGTTAACATTCTACTCAAGCTTGGCAAGGCGCAGGCAACAACGTGACAGTAATTTCAAAATCCAAATATTTTTTTGCGAGATTCATTTTACATCTGTAACTGTGGTCAAAGATTGCTACATTACTTAATCATTTCAGTCACACGTAGGAAAATGTGGATATAACCAAAACCATACAAATTTCAAAATTTTACCTACCCTATAAAAAAAAAACTTCTGGTATACTTCCTAAACTGTAATGGAAGCTTTTAACCTATACAATGTATGGAAATTATACCACACATCAAACTGCGGATATAGGAATGTTTAGCGTCGCTTCTATACAAAATTGGGAACTTCCTTATGTATTTGACTATTTTCTGAGCAAATGTAGGAACGCTACAATGAATGTATTGGGGTGAAAATTACTACTCCCGCATCCTCGTTAAGTGTATACACTGGTATGGTAAATATCCGAATAATTTCTTAAAGAGTAGGTATTCCTCTATGCCGTGCCAAGCTTTGATTTTCAATATCTGGTAATGAATTTTGATTATGAATATTTGGGGGAAAAAAAAAAGTCTAAGACGGATGGGAAACTACCCCCCTTTAAGACGGAAAGCAGTAGAAATTTTCTCAACGCATTAGGTCAAACCTAGTCTAACACAATGGAGTTGCTGCAGCTGACTCCAGTGAAAGTATTTTGGAAGTCTTCAGTTTAGCCAATCACCAAAAGCATACATTTAAATAAACATATTTTAAAAATTCTTATTTTAAATTATGCACTCATTAATTTGTACTTGCCTGCTTCGAAAAAAAAAACCCCGAAAACTCTAATACAAAAAATAAATAACCGTTTCAATTTTGTTCGAATACCGAAAACACTAAGATGTGTTTTTACTGGCCGAACTTAAGCAGTAACATAGCTGTCAGTTGAATTTTGGTAGCGTACTGCTTTGATTCTTATAGTCCATTCACAGTTATTTCCAACTTTTCTGAAGATCTGCTAAAGTTATACTTCCAGGGCATTCCTCCACCTCTTGTTAACAAGGTTTAACCCAGTCTGAAAATACACCAAAGGAGCAATGCAATGCACTGCATCCGTGCGCACTCAGTGTAATAGTATTTTGAATAAGAACTATTTCATACTAGGCATCAAAGGCTGTTCACGGTAAAATGTTCACTTTTGAAAACACTGCTTACGATCTTCTTGTATGCACGTTGTGTGTTCTTCCACCCTATCTACAATTAACATTGCCGTGGGCGTCATCACTTTATTCATGCGTCGGTCAAGTGAAACTGTGAAATTATTAGGAAAGTAAATTTTTTTTTCAAATCTGATAATTTTTACTCTTCGATGCGTTAAAAAAACAGAAAGCGAAATAAACAATTGAAGTTATCACGAATGGTTTCCCAACACTTTTTATTCGACGTTAAGATATTGAACTGCTTTCCATGCATCGTTGCCAACTTTAATGGGCGCATGTCCCTGAAAAAATACAGCCATTTTAAAATCGCGAAAAATGTTGACATTATAAATAAATGAGTACACTGAACACACGTTACCTGTAATGTTTACAGTTCGTAAGGAAAACAAATGTTGCCAGGGGCAAATCGAATATGTGGTACTGGATATACAGGATCTGCAATTAGTCCACCCATCTATTAAATATGGACGTTCATACCAGCAGCTCTTTAAGCAACGTCTCTGTAGCTATGAGGAAGTTGTGTTGATTCTGATAGTAGGCCTATTTAAAGCGACGAAGATATGTATGCTTACTAATAAAAAAAATCTATCGTAACTTGCAATGATGTCAAACTAAGCAAAAATATTTTGCAAACAAAAATTTTAACGAGGCATGACACAAAATTATAAATTGAAGAAAATGCATAACTTGAATTTACAATTATGCCCTACAAGATAAAATATAGATTCCTGATGAAATCGAACTTTAAGTCAATAGTACATGGTTGCAATTGCTATTTTTTTAATACGTAGGAATGATAAACTATAATTCGTACATGCAACTAATCTTATGCATCTGTCGCAACTACATTTAACCAGGAGTTTGAACCACTAGACTGCACTTTGCGCCTCATTAAAATTTACTTAGTACGGCCAACTAAATCTACAATTTGTATACGTAGACACAAATTTAATTGCCCTTTAGCAAAATTTTGGTTGAGCCAAACAAACCTTTTCTCAATGCTGAGTTTGAAATCCTAATTGTACAATCCTTTGAAAATAGTGTTAGGCAAACAAAATGGGGTAGTCTGTCAAGGGAAGATCGTTGGTTCAACCAGTATCTATCTCATTTCCATCCCTCAACGTAGCGGAAAGTATGAGCATTCGGCACCAAAGGACAAAACCGTTATGTCAGTCAGTGAGGTAATTCAGCCCCTCGCCGCGATGTCTCTCTCGCGCTATCTCACCGGACCCTACTAAACGTCTATGGGGGCAGTGAAGTATGTTGCTCAGTCGTCGTGCACAAAATTAGTTTCCAGCCCACCGATCCTTGAAAGGGACGAAGGGAGGAGACGTAGACGAATAGAAAGCAATTACCGCAGCCATTCTTCACGTGGATAACAATGTATTTCACCCAACGCAGACGCACAGAAAACTTCCCAACGTTCTGTTAGTTAAGATGTAAAATATACTTCAACAAACAACTCTCACCATCATTAACTTTGGTATCCTCATTTCAAAATCTAGTTATCAAGGGGGCGACTCTTCTTTATTTGTGTTTCAACATCGTAAATGGCTTAAGTTAACGGACAACCATGCTTGGTCAGGTTGAAAACCTAAAATTCAAACCGCGACATCCAGAGCACCAACCAGTTACGCATAAACAGATTAGAAGGGTGGGATGACAAAATTGCAGGGGTTGAAGGGTGGGGGGGGGGGGCACGAGGTTTAGAATACTAACACAATTGTCTTAAGGATACTTAATATCTACTAGAAATGTAATTTATATGAAGGTATACATTGAATAAAAAAATGTATCATATCAACTTAAGATAAAATAATATGTCCTCTACCTCTTTTGAGCTGGCATCGATTAGCATGAAAGGGCTAATTACGGGAAAAAAAATCTTCAGTAACCGAAGCTACATAGAGTTATCTAGTGATCTAACATTTCAATGAACAACTTACACCCACTAGGTGATACAGCATTTTTAAATTCTGAATTCATTACACATACACATTACTTTTAATAAAAACAGACAATATTGTTATTTTCGTACTGACCACTGCAAGAATCCAGGATGTAATATTTTCAGAGCATATAATATCATCATATACAGAATGACATAGTAAATCCCCAATATCGGATTGAGAAATCATGAAAATAAAAATAGAGTAGGCCTAAATTATTTTTTACGTAAAATCAAGGCTGGGGGTGGTAGCCTCTGTCCTAGCCCTCCACTCTCCACCACTCCCCCCCCCCCCCCCCCAACGATGAGATTAAGTTCATGCTGCGCCACTGGCGAGAACATCTGTGTCAGTGGCCGGCAGACACCATAACAGGAAAGTGTTACACGGAAGTGAAACAAACTTATCACGCCTAGTTTCCCATTGAAATTTAATAGGGTGAATTATAGCTTCAGGTATAAACAACCAGTCACACTTTAAAGATCACCTAAATTAAAACTAAACATGTTCAAAGTATGTATCATTATTACTGTAAAACAGCACAAGTAATTAAAACAAAACAAAGCCAAATGAGCAGCACAATTTTATAATAAAAAGTAAATTATGATTTAACAATAATTCAGCTCATACTTTTAACATTAAACGGAATTCATCCACACAGTTTGTATATATTAGTTCTATGCCATTACTTCGATTTTAGAGGTCGTACTAACATTTTTCGCACTTCAGAGCATAAAAAAAAAGCTCCCCAAATAGTTTTCAAATTACTATAGTCCATTCCTGGTTACTTCATACTTTTCTTAAGCCCTGTTTTAAGTTCTACTTCCACGATATTCCTCCGCCTCGTGTAAACAAAGCTGAACCAAGTCTAGAAATTACACCAAAGGAATAACACACTACATTTGTGCGCACTCGGTGTAATACAATTTTGCATATTTTGCATATTTCTTACTAGGCATTACCAACACACCTATTCTCACCCTGATTTTATTTCATTTTAACTATAAATGAAATATTAAAATTTACAGATAACATATAAGTAAAAGTTCAATTTAACCAAAAATATGGTACTTTAGTGTTAACGAGTATAAAATGCTTGTGATACACGACAGGAAAGAACCAAATATATCATACACGGGGTGATTTTTCAAAGGTTTGATTCAAAAAGTGTGAACAAGCAGCGAATAGACTATACACATATTAAGCAAATGTGCTGTCACCTGCCGGTCGGTAAAACTAAACACCAAAATCATACTAGTAGATGCAGCGAAAAATGTAAAATTCAGAAATTCCGAGGACCAAGCCTCCTTACACAAATAAAAAGCTTCCCTTATCTGAGGTCTACAGATACTAAAAAAACTATTGTTTAATAAATATATTTACTGGCTACCAAATGAAACTTGCCGCATATTCATTATTACACTCTAAAAGTTGAAAAAGTAGGAATTATTTCTTTACTTTCACATAAATTTAATAGCGAACCAGGGTAAACTGATTCAGAGAAAGTAAGCCCACTAATTATTTCAGTGATTCACCTCTGCTCATTACCAGTGTATAGTCCATTCAAGGTAACTACCAATTTATCCGTATAATGCAAACAAAACTTAACTAATACTCGAAAATTACAGCAAAGGTACAACGCACCGCATTGGTTCGCACTCGTTTAATAATAATTTGCATAAGAACTATTGCTTAGTAGGCATTACAAACACACCTATTTTATCTCTGTTTTATTCATATTAATTATAAATGAAATATTATGATTAATATATAAAATATAAGTAAAGGCTCAATTTAACCAAAACAGAAAAAAAGTCAAGTGAAGAGATCTGGGCGGCTCTTAACATCGAGGTCAAATCATAAGATACCTTTATGTAAACAGAAGTATAAAACGCTTGTGTTACGTGACATTTAGGAAGCAAACAACGTAATACGTGTCGTGATTTTTCGAAGGCTTCACTCCAAAAGTGTGTAGATACCGCGAACAGACTATATAAAATTGATTTTAATGTCATTTTTCTGACTGAAATCACTGATTAAAATTTACAGTTTTTCGACTGAAAAATATAATGGGGCAATTAACATCGATTCTGAATCGCCTAGTTAAATAAAATATGCCGTGCAAACTGCTTTGTATACGCTAAAAAGTTTTTAATAGTATTGCAGATAATTCTACATCCTGGCCCTCGTAATTTATAACGCGAATGAACAAAATATTTACGGAATGCGTGATGTACGTAGTGTAAATAATTATACTCCCAACTCCCCAAAATTTATAAAACCAATGCATACAGTATTTAAGGAATGTGTGACGTATGTATGTATGTATGTGTATATATATGTATAGACACACACACACACACACACGTGTGCACTTCCGCACGCACACTGAGTGTGAGTGAATATGAATTCCACTAACAAATTTTGGCTGTAGTTTCATAAAAACATAATCATAATATCCTGACAACATAGAGACTGCTTATTTATGACCTACGTTATAGAAAATATTTAAGATATAACATAAATATTTGGACAATCTTAGTAATATTATAAATGCGAGAGTTTGCATGTTTGTTTGTTACTCAATCACGTCGTAACGGCTCGAAGGATTTGGATGAAATTTGGTACAGGGGCAGATTATATACTGGATTAACACATACGGTACTTTTCATCAGAGAAAAACGAACAGTTTCTCAGGGGATATATAAAATATGCCACCAACAATTAAGATAGAGCACTTGGTCATTATAATTAAGTTTTGAATTTTTGCACGCGAGTGAAGCCGCGGGTAACAGATAGTGTTCACTGAACGATTTGCAACTGTCGCAAACTTGCAGCTGTATTCGAATTATTTTGTACAGAAAAAAATCGGAGTTGCCACTTTAATTGCGCAATACTTTCCGTAATGCGAAAGGTTTCTTTTTTTTTTTTCCGGATCAGTTATTCGAAAGACAAAATTAACATAAAAACGATGCGTTATGTAATTCTAAACTCCACCATTATCTAGAAATTCGAGTTTCAATTTCGAAACAAAGTATTATGATGGGCATTACAGTGAACCTGCCTTTAAACTAACATACTTGCTGAACGTACCGTAGGAAGACGCCGCTGTATCAGGACAATTTGCAAACACCCGCGGCGAAAGAATGCCAATACGACGCTAGCCCCCGAGGACACGTCAACACGGGCCTACGGGAACAAAACAATTGCTCTTAGTAGTTTCGCCACGAGGCGGAAGGTAAACCAGGACAATTTAACGGTACAGAATCGTCAATAAAATCATATCGAAACCGGAAAAGCTGTCTGTCTGCAGCCAGCCACCGAGACGAGAAGATGCTGCCATGGACGCAGTGCCATCGTGCACGATCGCCGTGTCCGTAATAACGACCATTTTACGGCGACGACTCAACAGAAGACGAGGCAGCAGATATGGACATTAAATTTAAATAAAGATGTGGCACTAATCTAACGTAATGTCCCTCCGCAAGTTATAGTAAATGTATTTGTATAATATTTTAAGTCAGCCATAGAAATATAAATATAACAGTTTTATGTTTTGTATCTTGCACGTTGTGATTAACTATCCCCCTATCTAATATACGAAGTATATGGTTTATAAATATAATTATAACAAAAGTTTCCCAAAATGTGCACGCATACAACACTCCAAACACTCGATGGCATACGGTCGCAGCAATAAAGGCGCGCATTTTCTAAGGGCTGGGCTACAACCAGTTCGTGTTAACAATAAGTTTACTTACATTAGGTAGAGCTTTGCATGTATACTCCAACTGCATACGTCACCGTTATTCTGATGCGAAATTTCGCGCAATGAAAAGCTTGCCAATACCTACGTCATATGTAGATGCACGTTAGTTGGACCAATTTTCATCTGTCGATTGAATGGCAGCTTTGCACACGCTCTCTTTCATGTGGGCTCACCACTGGAAACAGGCAATTGTGGTCGTTTATTTTATGAAAACCGCCAACCTGTTATGGTCGCAAATCAACATCAACGTGGTTACATGTAACTAGAGAGCAGCCCGAATTTGCGTTAAATGTATGAAAACATCCGTAACTACTGTCTGTCTCATAGAAGATCGCAAGATTTTGGCAGTTCAACTAATGTTTTCTTTTAGTTTGTGTCCTTACGCTATCAGCTGGTATATCAGTTGGATACTACACGAAAACAAGGAAATGGGTCTCGGGAAAAAACATGGCATGTTTAATACATAGACGGACAATTACTGGCCCAATAGAAATGACTAGTAATCAAAATCGCTGTACATGAAACATATGTTGCTTTAAAAATTATGCAGAGCTCGCGGAAAAATAAAAGTATTGGTATCTGTTCGTAAATTTATTTTACATACGAAACATATTCATTTGAGCGTTATAGCAGGTTAGATTAGAAACAGAACTCACAGATGGCGCGCACGACATGGTGGCGGGTTCGCCGCCTCTAGATCCTGCTTATTAAAATGACATCGGCATGACGTCATCCAAAATGGCCGCCGTAGCTCCCCGGCCAGCAGCCAGGTTCGCGTGAACATACATTTTATGACTACTGATAATTTTTTTTAAATCTGGTAACCTATGGGATCAAAACTCCAAAAACGAATCATCCACACTCAAGATGTGCACTACGCACTGAGCAACTAGCATATAAATTAGGGCACTACTACAGCATAAAGTACTTTATAGTATTTTTGCCTTTTTGTAAACTTCTGAATTCTTAAATGTGTGTTCGGCAACTTTGACTAAGATTAACTTTCATTCAGAATATTAAAAAAATCCTAACAAATCCCTAAATTTTCTCATTAAAGTTCATGTACGGAAGGTTCGAACTCTTCGTGTTTCTTATTAAGTGGTACGTAAAATAATCATATCACGGTCTACAGGAAAAACGTCCCAGTAAAAGTGTGGGTGAGAAATGCTTATAAAAAAAAAAAAAAAAAACCGAAGGTAGAGCTCTGATAGTATGCCGTTCCCATGTATAGGAACTCGCGAGCGCTGGGAAAAAAAAAAATTGCAAACTCAATAATGACTGCAAAAATTATGAAAATTGTGGTGGTGGTAGAACAATATTTTCTCATCACAGAGTTTAAAATTAAAAATTCAAATGGGCAACTACTACTAAAGTGCGTGAAGAGATTTGGGCGGCTCTAAACAGCGAGGTTTTGAAAGTAGATACTACCAATAAAGGTACACAACCAATTATAGAGGATATATTTTAATTATATTGAAAAAATTTCGGCTGCGGGTTCAAAGTAAAAAAAAAAAAAGATGTATACACAACTTACGATGAATAAGAGATTTCTGAGGGCGGTAAACTTTTAAAGTTCGAACAGTAACACTAATTCATTTCAAATATTACTGAAGACAGAACACTGGTTACCTTAAAAAATGTGTGAGAACGAAGGTCTGTAACCACCGCAAAATCTGAATGTGTCATCTGCTTATTTCATGGAAATGATGGCGGCTGCCACCTTAACTTTGCATTAGTTTTCGCCATGCCGAAGCATAATTACGTTTTTGTGAGAAAAAAAATCTATCACTATGCTCAAATTAACGGAAATGCCGCTATCTGTTACTACCCTAAAACCTTGCCGTTTTTGAAGAAACCGCACTTTAATTCCAATACCAAGTTTTCCAAATACCTGGCAGAAGGTCGACTTGCACAAAACACTAAAATAAATAAATAAATATATATATATATGTGTGTGTGTGTATATGTACATGTGTGTATGTATATATGTATATATGTATGTATGTATGTATATATATATATATATGTATGTATATATATATATTACATACATATATACATATATACATACACACATGTACATACACACATATGGTTGCGGTAAACAAAGGACGCCATTCTCTATTGGAGGCAAACCTACCGAAAAGTGTCTCTGAAAAAAAAAATACAAGACAAATTATAAAACTGCAGATGAAAGTTTTTCTGTCTGTGCCAAAAACAGGGGTCACCAGCCCAAATTATCACGTATAAATTTATTGTTCGTAACAAATGAGTACTTAGTACAATACAGCCTCGTCATAACATCTTGTCTTGGTAGGACCTCAATCGATCAGTTTTCAAAATAAATTGCAAAAAAAAAATCAAGGGCGGCCTCCCCCCCCCCCCCCCCCCCTTCTCTCCACACAATCTAATACATGCAAAAGTTTCCGGTCTGCAACTTTTTAACGTGAGAATAATTTCACATCTATATAAATGATTCACCTACAATACCTGCATAAACAAAAATGATTGATGATCAGCACCATACTTTGACGTATTCTTAACCAGATAGGTCACACTGTCACTAGTGGTGCATGCTCTATAAGCGTAACCAGACTTCCAAGCTATCAAAATTAGTTCGCAATGATTGCTAGCGTGAGACAATTCACGACGAAGCCAGGTCGCCACAGCTCCTAACAATAACGTTGACAGATTAGTTTTGTACTTTCGTCTTTCAGAACTCTTGGGTCCAAGACGGACTGCGTTACTGACAGATTATATCCGGCTAGTGATGCGAAAATGTACAAGGCAGTTTCCCCTTCCTCGTACAGTGCGTACTATGAGCAGTAGAGTTTCTCAGTTACCTCGATCCGGCGCGGTGCATCAGTGTGTATTTTACGTCATCCTCCTTCCGACTAACCCTGTGCATCAACTGCACGTGGTCTGGAAGATAAATGCTTCGTGCCCTGGCGTCACACTGGCGCGAAATGTCAGCGAGAACGTAACGTTTCTTAAGTTAACAAGTTCAGTTGTAAGGTTGGCTGTTACACTTAAACAGATAATCGGAGTTCAAACGGAGACAAAACATGCTTACTCTATATTTGCTTACTATATTCTGCCGGTTTATTTATTATTTCCGTACACTCCCCTTAACTCTAACTCATTTGTGTTCTTATCCGTGCATGAAAATGATATACTGTAAATTAAAGCATTTCTCAGGGACATGTTTCACCCTTAAGAAATGGTACCCTGTTTCCATAACCATATGAAGTAGTCCTGTGGAGTTTTCCTCCTGCGAGGTACTGGAAAACTTTGTACTGTGAAGGAAGCATGATTTACTCAAAAACGGTGCGTTTCAAAAATCAACACAAGAGGACCACATCCATTAATTCTGCATTCTTATGGATAATTCTTTCACTCCAGGTCACAAAATTTAATGCATATATTATTGGTGACAGCCCCAAAAATTTCCATGAAATAGTATTATGGTAGCGACAAGTAGTTGTAGATCTTTGTTCAATTGAACAATATCAGGCACTCATAATTTCTATTTTGAATACTTTATTTTATACTTGTAAAAAAAAGCCGTTTATCTCAATCTTGCAAGGTATAAGGCAAAATCACCTCTAACAAAAAATCACAACTCATAATCTGTTGGAATCGTTAACTCGGCCACGAAAATCACTTTGAAATAACATACCACGCCCAGCTAAATCCTAATACTTTGTCAGAAGTGTCTACGCAATATAACAAACTTTCCGCTTACGAAGACTTTCGTATGTTACGCAGGAACATTCTTTTAGGGTTTTCGAGATTTCTTTCCAATTATTATCAACTGGGAAAAATTAACTACTAAAAACGATCATTTTTGTTTCAAAGAATATATTTCCCCCGCATATTTTATTTCTGACACGAAACATATCGAAAAAATTGCTTAGAGTTACTTAATTAATTGTGCCGCCGAGATAGATAAAAAAGAACACTGTCATGTAATCATGATCGACTTAACATACCACCTTCAAATAATGGGAACCCTTTCGCACGCAATTATGAAATACGTTAACAATAATTTTCATTCATTTATTTATTGGCCCAAAAAATTAAACAATTGTATAGGCTAAGTCATAAGGTTTAATTTTGTAGGTACACTGGTATAAGAAAAAAACTAATAATACATACAAATTTACAAACACAGAAATTATAAATTAAAATTATAATTTAAAAACTTTTCAATACTATAAAAGCAGTTGTCCAAACATAAAATTGTAATATGCATTTGACAACAGAATATGTATTAATCGGTCAAAAATTCAAAAATCTTAGTGGATTTTTAACCGGTTAATACGAATTCTGCTGCCGAAACGAAAACGGCTACATTTTTACGTTGGGTACGAATCCTGTCTTTGATTGAAAACTTCGGGAACGTCCACCGAGAGTTCGTTACTTGTGCCTAAACGGCGTTCAGACTTACTGGGCCTAAAACTAGTTTAGGCTTAAAGTCACTGGACTAAAGTCGGTGAAGCCAAAATACGTGCCCCAATGTCCGGGACCGCCAAAGAACACCTTGCTAAAGGAGTGGACTGGCGACTCTTAACAACGAGGCCTTAAAAGTCGAAGTGATTGAAGCGAGGTGGATGCGGAGCAGCGTCGGAATGCAAGGGCGGGGAGAAACGGGAGACCCCAGGGAAACCCCGTCGACCAGCGGCGTCGTCCGGCACGATCCCCCCACTCGCGAACATCCGCCTTGCTGAAGAGAACGTGGACAGTTTCACACCGCCACTGCGCTGCGCTGTCTACCTCAAGTCGTGTCTATCTTGCCAGCACATGCTACATCATCGCATCGCACACAGGAGCAAACCTACCAAACAACTAACCCCCCCCCCCCTCCCTTTTTTACTCACACACACACACGCTATGCAGGAACTCTGCTGAATGGTGCGTGGGGGATTGGGAGGGGGAGAATAGATGCGCGAAAAATTTCACGGTTCACCGGGCATCAAAGAAAGCACGGCGGCCGCTGGAACACTAATGCCCGGTTGCACCATCATGGTTCGAAACTCAATCCGAGATCGACACAGAAAACAGTTGCACCATTCGAGTTCAGAACTGGACTGGAGATCGAGATGAAGTTCATTTCGAGCCGCCGAAATTGGCGGTTCGAAATCTCGATCCGAGATCAGCAGCCATCGTCGACAAATGTAGTTTGAAAATACGCCAACAGATAGAACTACGTTCGATTATTTTCTTGGGAAATTAAAACAACATTATACGCACTTCAATATTATTCAGTAAAATTCGTACAACAATAATTCACTTAAAACAGATAAAACATCGCGCATCTAGTTCTATCTACAGTGAAAAATACGCCTAATTCAATGACGTCATATATTACGAACCGATTGGAAAATTTGTCTCATACTTAATCTCGATCTCTCACTTTGGAACCAAGATCGACGAATCGGAGATCCAGAAACATGAAATTTTACTGGTGCAACACTTTTACATTGGAACCGTGATCAAACTGGATACTGGTTCGGAACTTGGATCATTTGATCTCGGATCGGAGAAGATGATGCCTGCGTCGTTCTACCCGAATCCCATTGTGTTACGATCCCGCACACCCAGTCGTTCAAAATCGTAACAAGACAGGAATACGACGATCGCAAGAAAACTGAATACGACTATCACTCCGACGAAGACTTACACTGTTTTTCGACACACGCACAAAAAGTGTCGGGCCGCAGCTAGAGTTAGAAAAAAATAGGGAACGAAACAGGAGGGTATATCTTAATGGCTTTGTAGTAATTACGTTGTTCTTTAATATCTATTGTGTTGATACTAAAGTTTCTAAATCTGGCTGGTGATTTGTTTTTTTTCTGGGTGGGGAGTGAAATTGTACACACAATTCTACATCAAACATTTTGTGATATTTAAATTTTACATTATTTATATAATTTTATAATGTGCTTTTGTTCTTGTGCGTATATTATTCAGTACGAAAATGTCACAGTTGTAAAGAACTATCACGTAACTAGAAATTAATTTTTCAACTTTTTATAATTACTGTCTGCGTCGAACGAGAAAACTGTTATTTGATTGGGATGTGGTTTTCCTAGCGAACAACCCAGAACTGCTACCTGAGCTATGCCGTCAAGTGTTTAAGTCACTGATCCGTGGTCAGCGGTGGCAATATCGCTTATGGAGGACAGGTACATTGTTGGTAGCACTATAGCAGTCGAAACAAACGTCCACCTAGAAAAATTCCTTCATCGCCGTTCTGTCCACCAGAAACATTCAGAAAATAAATACATACACGGTATTTATTTGTCACATTATACTCCAAAATGTGTCGTCAAAGTAATTAGTTTCCATCCCCATATTCAACAATGCAACTATTTTTGCAAGAGCTGTGACTTCATGTATAACACGTCTACGCGCATTTTTCTTTTATAACCTAATTGCCATGCATCTGGAACAAAAAGAAAAATCCACCGACTTAATTCCTGTTATCTCCAGCAACAACACGTGATTAAAATAACAAAATGTAATTTTTTTAAACAGCATAATGATGAAGTTGAAAACAACTAAATTTCAATAAAAAGCGAAGATAAAAATAAAATTAAAAAAAAGCGTATGGGAAGAAGAGAATCGTTCTCATTTTTAAAATAAAAAAATTCTCGGCACTCCAACGGATCTACCCACTTCAAAAGCGGACAACCGTCGTCCCGAGCTGGAATAGCACGGAGTCGCAATGAGCGACACATATGTCGTGTTACACATACGACAAAGAAAGAGAAAGAATACCTTGCTGTGGACAACCTAAAATACTATTTACCCAATACTCGTGGAAAGCGTTGTTTTAAATACACTTTCTCCACCACACCACAGACTTAAAAAACCAAGCACATGACACATTTTATATACGACGCCATGACGTTCTGAATATTTCTCCGCAAGTAAGGGATTTTACGATTCTGCCCGGCAAATGCCCCCGGGAAATTTTGATCCCTTCCACCTTTGATTTTGAAGTTTTCGCTATGTCTTTTGTTTCGGAGTACATATCAATTTTTGGCGCGACAGAGCACAAATGACAACATTTTCCACGAAAACATCCGGCAACCCCAACAATTCGATTAGAACATGAAGACGGGATGGGAAATAATTGAGCACTCGATTCAAGGGAATCGACAAAAATCATACCTTCAAACATTTGACGCGATCAGATGTTTCTACGAACGATTTTGCGCATCTTTCGCTTTCGTAATTACGTCCGGGGCCCGGTAGCCTCGTGGCTAAAACACCGGCCCCCCTTCCGCGGCGATCCGGCTTCGGATCCGGTGCTATACACGGATTTCGCTCGTGGTAAACGTGGCGTACGTTGTCGTTATCCGGTGTTTTTTTCCTTTTCTCTCGGGGTGCTCCCGCTTACTCATATGCCGACTTTGCGTCGCATCTTCTCGCCACCGTACGATTCCTTTCCCACGCCACACTTCAGGTCGAAGGGCACCTGCGAGTAGTAATTTTTTAATTTTTAATTTTTATTGAATCAAGTCATTATTTAAAGGAAAATTTCTAGGGCGTCACAAATATCATAAAATACTGTTTCGATTATCAGATAACACAAAATGTGAAGACTAGGCTAACGACCAAGAATTAAACCTGCATGCTTAAAGTTCTTTACACAACTAAACATTTTAATGAAAAATAAAATAAAATAAAAAACAAATGAAAAAAATCAATTTAACATGATTACAGCAGTTTTTGTATGACTAACCAAATGAATGTCCATAACACAGCTATGAGAAATTTTGTAGTACAGAAACTAACAGTGATACCAAAATAATTAGTACAGATATACTTTATATTATTAAGTCAATGAAAGCAGGATAGTTTTGACTGTCATGAAAAGTCTGGGCGGACGCATAAACATTTCTGAAAAGGGAATGCCCTGTTCATGCCAACTGTCTGGTAACCCTTGCCCACGGATCCCATCTAGACAGTACCGTATTACCCCACTCCAGTTGGACCACTTCATTTGCACTTATACGTGTGAAAATTTGATAAGAGTAAAACTATTAAAATACAGTACATGACAGCGGTTTTTTAGCGACACAAACTGGCGGTGCTGCCTCATGCGGTGTGGCGTGATAAAAACTTTATACGCGTGGAAATGTGTATATCAAATATACGAAATTCTGATTTCAAATGTCGATCTGACTGAAAATAGCACTAAAGGCTGTTCACGGTAAAATGAGCACCGTTTACGATCTACTTGTATGGACGTTGTGCATTCTTCCGCCTTATGTAAAATCAACATTGTCATTGGCCTTTATTCACACGCCGGTCAAGTAAAACGGTGAAATTATTAGGAAAGTAAATATTTTACAAATGTGCTCACTTTTACAGTTCGGTGCATTAACAGAAACCAGAAAGGGAAAGAAATAATTTAAGTTATCACAAACGGTTACCTAGCACTTTTTATCCGACGTTAAAATATGGAACTACTTTCCCCTTCACTTTATCGTGAACAGCCTTTACCAAATTTACTGTATCTTCACACCGCTTCCGCTAAGATAGCCACAGTGGCTGTCTCGCGCACTTGTTAGGTAGGACTGACGTCCGGCACTGTACTGGACTGTGCGACATGCAGAACTCGTTAAAAAGTCGTACACACTATACCATAACTGTCGGAAAATTACGATTTATATGTTGCATATGTAAGAATAATACATTATTTCATACCGCTGTAAAATATTTGGCTAGAGTTTACTTGTTTGAATGTTTAAGATACCAGTTTTAAAAAAAAATTTATTTGTAATCAAAAGTTTCGCATATTTCAATTATGTATGCTTCAAGAAAGCACCGTTTGCAAAAAAAAAAAAAAATATCACGCAATGTTGTATCTGCAATAACCTTTATTACAAAAAAATTAATAGTAATGTTTACGAATATTTCTAATCACTGATTTTTATACACATTCATTTCTACCACAAAAGTTACCATTTAAAAGCTAAAATACACGTTTACACATTTCCTTACATACAACCATTAGTAATCATCATCAAGGCTGCCCAACTTGACGGAGGTTTTCCTGCTAAATGTGCTTTCTGAAGTATCGAGAATGTTAATACGCTAACATTTCGATTAAACATCAACTCAACATTTAAATAAGCTGTTCACGGTAAAGTGTATACTTTTGAGACCCTAGTTAAGTTTTCCTTTCAGCCATTTTTTATACTTCCACCACTTTTTAAAATAGGAATTATCGTGTAAGTGATGGACACAGTGTGTATATTCGACCACACTCTGAAGTTAATGTCTAAGGTTAGTCTAAAATATAATTACCGACTATTATTCCAAAAGAGAGAGCTTTCAAAAGTGCTCACTTTACAGTGAACAGCCAATATTTGGCCCTCATCGCTAAGACGACACATGCTCGTTGGTCTAGTTGGAGATGGCTCCAGACCTGCTGAGCGTAAGGAGCGACCAGTCGGAATCCGCATTAGTTAGAGGGCACGTGCGATCGTTGCACGCAAAACGTGGGACAATTAATTTATACGAGCATTTAAATGTACTGTATCTATTGCCCAAATTAAACCTAAAACCTAAGAACAAAACCAAAATAAACCGAAAACAAGATCAATCCCAGATAGTGAACAGAACAACAAATAACTAATCTATCTAACAGTCAATAGAAGTCATCGTTGCACCCTGTCATGTAATATTGTTTTTTTGTTCAACTCAATGCAGTTTGTCGTTTTCACTGTGGTGGTTGTTCACCACGATGTAAAAAAGAATGGTAAATACCTGACAAGTGTAAGGTAATATTCGCGAACTTGTGTGGGAACCATAGTTTTCCTTACATGTAAGGTAAAATTACCGCAATCTGGAGTAAAATTCACATACATGGTAGTGAAGAATCCCACACATGGATGGGAAAATTACCTTACGATGTGTGAATATCTTAGCCGATTTGTAAATATTTCATGACTATTGAAAAATGTATTTTTTTCTACCTTAAAATTAATTTTTTTTTGGTCTAGTCATACAAGCTGTCCAACGTGGTTCTTTACATGTAAGGTATAATTACTGCACTCTTGGAGTAGCTGTGGAAAATCCCATAAATGGATGGGAAAATTACATTACGACGCGTGAATCTCTTCAGCATTGTCTCAGCAGCTAAATGGGAGGAAGGGCGGAAGAAACAATCCTTTAACACACACTGGTACTGTCATGTCATCGTGGTGTAATGGATAGAGCACCGGCCTATCGTGATAGGGATCCATGGTTCGCACCCACCCGCCAACAAATGCCGACGATTTTAGAGTTAAGGTTTCGGTTACTCTTCGTCATATATAGGCAATAAAAAAATTAACATTAGGTACTAATACCATGTATAATTTTTAATATAAATTTATTATATAATAATTAATATTACCTTACTTGTATGGGATTTTTCCCCACTTTTGTTAGGTACTTTTCCCATACGTTTAGGGAATAGTACCTTGCTTGTTATGTAAATTTACTCCAATTTGGGCTACTTGTAAGGTAATTTCAATTTTTTTACAGTGAAATTTTCTTGTCCAATATTTTGCATGTCGCTCGTTGCTTCACGTTCTATTAGTTGCTAGGTTCTACCATAGTTTCTAGTTATTTGTTGTTCACTATCTGGGATATGTATGGTTTTCGACTCTATTTTGTTCTTAGGTTTATTTAAGGCAATGGAAACAATTCATTAAAATTCTCACAGCAATCTTGCAACAGTAGGCTAATAAAACTTTAAATTTTTAAATATGGCACTGCTGTCTAAAATGGAAACTCGGACCGCGATTTGAACATCGGCGTGTTTCCTCTAGCGCGAGAATGAAGGAAAATAAAAAATTGGAATTACTTCATTACACAGACCGTGACCCGCTTGCAGCAGCCGGCGATCGATAAATCCTTAGATCTCGCGTGTACATCATGCGTATAGGGACACGAAATGAAAAATAACAATAAGCGACCGATTGTTTCTTGGGCTTTTCCTTAACTGCCCGCCTGAGCTGAAATATAAATATAAAAAAAAAACTGCGACCAGACTAAATAATAAGCGACCGCGCAGAAAGCCTACAGATTATAGAGCTATAAACAAATAATAAATAGAATGTGCCCGAGAGGTATGCCGAATTCTATACAATTTGCACTTGGGTGTTGCTAAAATCATGTTAATTTATTCTCTCTCTCTCTCTCTCTCTCTCTCTCTCTCTCTCTCTCTCTCTCTCTCTCTCTCGCACCCCTCCAGCGACCATCAGTTACACTAGGAGGATCAAAAACTTTACAAGGGACGGACGGACAAGAAAACAATTTAGATTAAGTATCATATTTACTGTGTATCTGCTAAAAATGCACGTCAATAACAAAGTTAATATGTTAGTAACTTAGTATATTGCGTAAAAATGTCAATAGGAAACAATTTATTCGTGAATACTAACTAATTTCAAAAATACATTTTTGGAAAAGAACGCTTTTTACAGAGCTAGGTCGCCAAATGTCTCTATAAAACCTTGCCCCCTTAAAACCGAAAAATATTCTGACGCCCTTGTATTTTATATAATAAACGCTCGTTATAAACTACATTATTTTCAAACGCTAACAAGTTCTTTAATTGTGCATCCACTTTGCATAAACTTTATAGGACGTCTTATTTCCACACCGAATACTTCCGCTTGACGTCAGAATCATCATGCTTGTCTCCTATGACAGCCGGGCCGCGGTGGCTGGGCGGTTAGACTGCTCGCCTCCCACCGAGGTGAACCGGGGTCAATCCCCGGCCGGGTCACTCCGGGTTTTCGCGAGTGGGAATCGTGCCGGACGATACCGCTGGTCGGTGGGTCTTCTCGGGGATCTCCCGTTTCTCCCGCCCTTGCATTCGGGCACTGCTACTATATTGCCTCATTTCACCCACATTAGCTCTTAAGACTTCGTTGTTATGAGCCACCCAAATCTCTTCACTCATGCAGTTAACGGGCAGTGAGTTGTTTTCAAATGTTTACTTAAAAAGTGATCGGTTTATCGTAAACAGCCTATAAAAACGAAAAACATTAATAGGCTATCCACGGTAAAGTGAGCACTTTCGAAAGCCATCTCATTTGGAATAATAGTCAATAAATATATTTTATTTTAGCCTTAGACGTTTATCTTCCGAGTGCGGTGGAATATACACACTGTGTTTATTACTTACATGGAAGAATTTATTTAAAAAGGTGGTTTAAAGGATAAAAAATGGCTCAAAGGAAGCAGTAACTAGGGGCTCAAGTGTTCACTTTATTGTGAACAGTCGATAAGAAACTTTTCGTGCCCAAAGACAATTTTCAAGTTTTCATTACGCTTTTAAGGTGGCCGCCTGGGTAGACCGTCGAACGGCGTACAGAGCTCTAGCATAGAAAACGTTTTATTAAAAAACCGTCAAACATGTCTGAGTGAGGTCTGCTTACGAATAGTTATGAGACGTTACGCGTCTGTATACATTTTTCAGTTCCTCGATTTCTCTCTAAAGCATGTTTCTGTGACAGTGAAAATGGCTCAAACGGGTGTTTTCACGGTCATTTTTACGTATGAACATCCCGGGAAAAAAATAGGGATGTGCATCATTCCTTTGTTTTTATTATTATGTCGTAAAATTGTAAGGTCTCCGTTGGAATTCTAATAGAGGCGCGTTATCGACGACAAGGCTGCACGCCATTTCAGTGCTTTGCGCGTAGAGGAGATGGGAGTGTTGATGCGTATCTCTCGGTCGCCCTTAGCGCTCCCACGCTTTTAGGCCTCAGACTTGAAAAATTCCTTGAACCAGGCGGCGACCTTAAAGTCGTGTTCAGGCGAGTCGTCGACGGAAAGACTGTACGCTAGTTGTGCGCCTTGGACGTAGAGGCGATGACGCATTAAGTGAGTGGGCAAGAATCTTGTCTTAAGAGTTATATGGACCTGCACGTTTTTTTGTTTGTGAAATAGTTGTTTGCGCGAATACGCGTATCTCGGTAAATAAATTTTCTGCAAGTACGACTTTTCGTCAGAAAAAAATCAATTATCAATGTCCCTATTATTTTACTTCTGTCATATTTAGTATATTCTTGAGAAAAAAAAATCGTGAAGATGGTCGAATATCGGATATTTAAAGCTTGCCTATGCAGTTTCCTTAAACGGCAAGAGAAAAGTACATAGATACGGATGTAGTTTAATCTGCGGGCTTTCATCGCGTGTAATAAAATCCCACTGTTACAGATCTGAATTGGACAGTACAGCGTCACGACGGAAACACTGCACGCCTTGCGCGTACGAGCGATAAGACACTAGGCATGCGTGTTAGTGTCGCCCGTATTGCTCCCTCGCATTTTGACCTTGGACGCGCAGCTCCAACTACTCTTAAGAGCTCACTGAAAAAAATATTTTGTGGCGGCCACAAAAACATTTTTGTAGTTGCCACCAAATAAGTTTTTAGTGGCGACAAAAGTTTAGTGGCCACTAAAAACTTATTTTGTGGCAACTACAAAAATTTTTGTGTTCACCATAAAAAAAATTTGGCAGGGTGAATACCAACAAAATAATCTTGTGGCCCCAACAAATTTTTTTTTTTTTCAGTGCTCATGCGTTTTGTGGACTCGAACGCGCAAAGTAGCTGAGGCAAAGAGAAAACTGTAAAAGGAGTAGAGAGGATTGAGCGGCTTGAGAGAGCCGATGAGGCTGAAGCGAGGTGAGTACGGAGCAGCAGTGGAATGCAAGGGCAGAGGAAATGGGAGATCCTCCGAGAAAACCACCGACCAGCGGAATCGTTCGGAACGATTCCCACGTGTGAAAATCCGGGAGCGATCCCCCGGGAATTGAACCTGGGCCGGGAATCGAACTTGGGCCGCCCAGGTGGTGAAGAGAGGGGGGAGGTGGAGTATGCTAGCTCCTACAACACCGCGGCCCCATGTAACCGCGTTTTCGGAAATTAATCGATGGATTCGCCATGGTTGATACACCGATGTACACCGATTGAGGCATTTTTCGGGCATCAGGTTGATTATCAATGGTATTTTCGTCTGCTTCCAGACGCAAATTAACGCCATCACCCATTTGTAAAACTCGGCGTTTTAATTATTTTCGTATATTTCGGAATGCTTGAAAATTACGAGATGAGTGTGTGTTAACATTTATTTTTCCGAGAAAGCATTCCAAAAGTAATCGGCTGATGTTCTGGTGCATATCCATAAGATTTTTCAGGCCGATTGAACTGGGGGATGAGTCGGTTTGATCGGATTCAACAGAAACGGCAGTTTTCGAACGTCCGGTGCACATCGGTGGATGCACCGGTGAATTTTCGAAAACGCGGTAAAAGGAAACGAGAGCCGATGGGGGGTTGTCCATACCTGAGAAGCAGAGGAAGTTCTGACACATGGCCTTGACGAGCATGTCAGAGCGGAGACGGCGGGAGGAGGAGGCGGCGGTGGCGGCGGGGCGCACACCCCATGGCGGCGCGCACCACACTGCCGCCGCCGGAGGCGGGAGACGCCCGCGTCGCGGCGGTCGATGTCGCGCATGCGCTCCCGCCCACCGGGACGCGCGGCGTCTCACAGTCGTTCTCCGCGACACACGCTTGGTTTCGGATCATTAACTACGCCACAGTTGCACGAAGTAGGGACGGCTAAATAACGCACTTTTAAAAGCCCTGCTTAAGTGAGAGAGTGAGTGAAGAGATTTGGGCGGCTCTTAACATAGAGGTCTTGAGAACCGATGCGGGTGAAGTGAGCTGAGTATGGAACTGCGACGGAATGAAAGGGCGGGAGAAACGGGAGACCCCGCGAAAACCCGCCGACCAGCGCGGCACCCCACATGCTAAAATGCAGGAGCGAACCCGCCGGGAATCGAACCCGGTTCGCCTATGTGGGATGAAAGTAGTGTAACCACTAAACCGCCACGGTCCCCTCCCTGCTTAACATCTACTTGTATGTACACTGTGTATTCTTCCACTACACATTTAATTATCAATGGCATGGGCCTCATCACTTTATTCGTGCGTCGGTCTAGTGAAACAGAGAAATTATGAGAAAATAGTTTACAAATGTGATAATTCCTACACTTACAGGCTATGAATTAAAAAAAAAAAAAAAAAACAGAAAGAAAAAGAAACAATATCAGCATTCACAAATGTTTACCTCACACTTTAAACTCAACGTTAGGACATTGAACTACTTTCCCTCCCTATGTTACCAACCTAACTGGGCGCCGGCCATTTACTGTTGCTGTAAAAATAGGTTAAAACAGGTAGACTAGTGACAGTGACATTTCACAAAGGTTAATTTCATAAGAGCTCAAATAACCGTGAACAACCTGTACGCAAATATTTGAGGTTCTAAAGACAGCACTAACGTGGTCTGTCTCCGTAGTGCCGAGAATGTATCTTATCCTAAGGTCCAGTATACAAGAGCCAAAATCCTACCATGCACACCTATGATTTTGGTGTGAAACTTTTGAATACGTTTCTACAGTTATCGCCAGAAAGAGTCCTGTAGATACGGACTATGATAGAGGATTAAAGGCATTACAGAAGTAAAATTCATTTTGTACATTTTAAACATATTACATTCTTGTTCGTAGTCTGAAAAAGTATCACAATGGGGAAAAAATACTTTGAACGATTAAAAAATTAAATGAGTTATGGGAATTTGAAATCAATATATTATTTATCGTACAAACAAAATTAATCTGTTAAGATACAGCTCAAATAAAGATAGGTAATTGGGCTTAACGTCTCATCGACAGCGAGGTCAATAGATACGGTGCAAGTTGCACAGGGTAGAGGGATTGAGGAAGGAATGGGAAGGAATCGGGCATGGCCTTTGTTAGGGACCCATTCCAGCATTCGCCTGGAGTGATTTCGGAAAACCATGGAAAAACCGAAATAAGGATGGCCAGATCAGGAATCAAACCCGGGTCTTCCCGAATGCGAGTCCAGTGAGTTACCACTGCGCCACCTCGCTCGGTTGCTCAAATATAAGTACTCATGTTATTTGGATGCCGTGAAGAATATTTCCTGGAAATTTGCTAAGCAGTTCGTTCGTATTTCAATATTAACTTTTGATATCATATTTAAAATCAAATCAACCCACCTCAGGTGGACTAAGTGTCGGGTTTGAAATTAATGTCAAAACGCCAATCCTGCGATTTCAATAGAAGCTTTATCTGAAACCAAACTATAATAACTTTTTGAAATTTGTACGAATAAAGATTTTAACTTAAAATGCTCTTATTTACGCAAAAAAAACCATTAAGGTAATTGTTTTAACACGTTAGTATTTTTAATATAGTTATCATCGATATGTCAGGAAACCATTAAACATGTATAAAATCTAAAACATAAATTCTGGCACTTGAACTGTTCTGACGATGACGCTTACACGGTAGAAGTACTATTTTCATAAGTTTAGGTACTTAATTAATTAGAAAATTATGACTTTTGCGTATAAGGTATAAAGCCTAATACACACGAGGGAGGAAAAAATGGCGCTTGTGATGCTAGCTACCATATTCAAGAAAAACATACCACGCACTGCCAAAATCTCTTAGACTAATAGTGACCGCATTATCAGAAAAGGAAAATTTGTGTTTTTCCGTTATTATCGTTGGTTCAAGTATTGTGGTGACCGCCTAGATTTGTTGTTTGCAAAGATAATTTACTTCCTACCCGAAGTAATACTCGTAGCGGTGAAAAATATGAATAGTGAAAACTGTAAATTAATGTATACAATTTTTGCCACTCCCATTGCAATTGCCTCTCTGCAGTCGTTAAACCACTAGCACAAGTTTCACTACGTAGTCAACAGAGTACCGTTTTGTCCCCAAAATAAAGAATCTACTGTCAACCTAAAAACTAACTCAACATACCAAACAACATTAGCACAATACTAGGAACAAAATAATAATACAGCTTTCTAACCTCTAGTGACACAAAGACCTTTAGTTTATGTTCCTCTACCTCGTGGAATGACCTGCGAGAGGAACTAAGAATTAATAAATTAGTAGTTTTTTAGAGTAATTAATTGTCCACATTAATGACAGCACAACTTGAGTTATTAGACTGAATAAAGTGTTACTCTTAGTTGTAAAATTTGGATGCACGGCTAACTAGGTACATATTTATATTTTTTTAATGTTTTTATCTCATAATTGATTAGTTATCTTCGCTTACTTTTCTTTAGGCTGCAATAACTATTGTCGTTAATTCGTCAATTTAATTTATCTTTCCCTTGTCATTATTTTCTGTAGAGCTGAATTTTTCTACAGTATTGTTTTAATGCTAATGAAATGTTTTACGTTGGCTTACTACTACGTCACTTACATTATTTGTAACAGATTATTTATGGGTTACGTTAACGTGACATGTGCACTGGTAAACCGGCCAGTGGCTGAATGTCGTGTATAAACAGATATAGCGTGCACCGGGCCTAAAAATGATCGCAAACCTGTATTCGAAGTAAAAACACGACGACATTCTCAGTGAACTGGATACGCCTAGCTAAGGCGAGAAAGCAGAACCGGTGATGAATCGAGCCCGAACCACGGCACGACTAACAATTCATGAGCAGCCCGTCTGCGCTTAAGTGCGTCGGAGCACACTACATCAGTGTGGACCCACCACTTTTAGCCTTTCCTTATACGGCCGTGTGACGTAAAAATAAAAAAATTAATCAACGCGCTTGCCTTGAATGGGGATTGAGAAATAAAGCCCGGGAAAACCACCCTGCGTGCTGCCGTTCGGGATTTAAACCGCAACTTCACAAACGCGAGTGTTTTTTTTTTTTTTTTTTTTTTTTTTTTAAGCAGGGCGGTAGCTCAATATCGGGAATGTCTCGGCGAATTCCAGTGCTGATAACATAAGCTACGATCGGTACTCACTGCATTCCGACAATTCCCTGTTCGTCTCCTGAATAATTAATTTACGTGCAGTAATAGGGTCGGGGAGTACGGTCCATTCACGATTATTTCCAACTTTTCTGAAGCCCTGATAAAGTTCTACTTCCAGGCTGTTTCTCCGCCATGCAAATAAACTTTACCTAAGTCTTCTGCAAAATTACACCAAAAAGATAGTGCACTGCATTCATGCTCATTCAAATTATATTTTTGCACAAGAAATTATTTCTTACTAGGCACATGGCCGACACAACATATTTTCTCCATATTGTTATTAGTATTAATTATAAATTAAATATCATTTAGAGATACTATATAAGTTTAAAAAAATTTAACGAAATCCATAACATCACTAATCCTCGACTGGCCCCCATGTAGCCCCGAACTGAACCCGATAGGGCACCTATGGGATCACATGAAAATGCAAGTTAAGAGGACGTCCAGACCCTCCCCAAACACTTGCCCAGATAGGGGTAGCAATACGAGGGGGGGGGGGGGGTTGGCAAATAATTCCACAAACTCATATCTGAAGACTGGTTAGGAGTATGCCCAGACGCTGTGCTGCAGTGATGCAGGCAAGACGTGGCAACACAGCTTATTAACAGTCAACAGGAGTGCACTATTTCCACATTGTGTTTTCAGTGTGTTTAAAAACCATTTGTTTTACACATCCTTAAGTTAATCTATCGATGAGAGGCACAATAAGTGTTCCTTTACAAATGATGTATTGTTTTCGGATTTAGCAAACCTTGAAAACATTGTATACCTTTCATTTCAGCAGAATGGTGCTGAATAGATCAAATATATCCATGCAAAGTCATGACAATCTTTAATTTTGAGTAGTGTCCTTTGCAACCTCCAATTAGCACAGGTACTGTTACAGGGGACGCCCGAGGGGCGTATCAGAGTTCGTGAGGGATGGAGATCTTATAAAAATAAAAGAACTAAATTCAATAATTATATTAAGTCTCAATGCGACAAACAGTCAAAACATCTGTTATTTATCAATCTGAGCGGCCTATTATTCTTATTGAGCGCAATATTTAATTACTATATCAATTTCAATTAGTTCTTATCACAATCTTTACTCTTACTACTGTCCCTTAAACTGCTCCAATTATTTGCACACGTTTAGTTAAAACAGTCTATTTCCATCGTCCCGAAAGTCTTTTCACTCACGCATCCAGTCCACAGTCCCGCAGATCAGTCCCACTCTTCCCTGCACAAAACTCGCCGACGCACTCTCGCAGATCGCTGCAGTCGTCCCTCGCCGCTCCGGAATCGCTCAACTGTCGCCTAAGGTCGCACAAGACGCCAAACTCTCGGCTCTTAATCCCTCCCTCCTCACAGGCCCACACGTAGTATTTATTCTTTAAGTAGGTACCGTCTAGAACGTTCTCGGCAATCCAAGTTGTTCTGGGATTAAGTAATGGCCATGACGACGACATGGCTATGTGATAAATTGAGAAACATGAGCTTCTCGGAGTCAGCAAGGCGCGAGCTGCTATAAGTTCATCTGCGTGTGCGGCGGCGTCCTTTATGATAGGCCGCTCGCTTCGTCCAAAGTTATAAACTTCACCTCCAGCTCTCGGCGCCTTCCCACGCGAAGGAAAAACCGGGCAGCGACATGCAACAGTAAGAATAAAAGTTGAACGCTACATAATTCATTCAAAAGTAGAAAAGAGAAACAGAGTATTTCAAATTCAAATTCAACTTCTACATACATACATGGCTGATCTTAGCCAGACAGAATGCCCCATTTAAACTTAAATTTATTCCTTTAACTATAACTATTAAGAAAAATACATAAATTTATGAGATTATGTTTTCTTTGACCAGTGTAATAAAACTGTGCCATGTTTCGCACAAAGCTTGCAAAAAACAAACAAAATAACATATTGCTTCGCAAAGTTACGTTTTGGTTTAAACGCATGTCTACAGGACACGTATGTATGTACGTAAATATCCGTTATGAAAATATTGAAAATACCCCTTAATTTCTGTTGGCTGGACGGTTCCACTTCATTATTTCCTACAAAAGGGCGACATGAAAATCGCGTAAAACCGAATAATTAAACCAGCAACCAAAATATTTATCACTGCACTCCAAAAAACAAATATGAATAATTTCATTACTAACCAGATTGTAATAATTTTTCTTGTATTACTGAGGCAACCTAAGATACTGACGAACTTCGGAACCACAGTTTTCGTCAATTTATGATTTACGGTGTCCATAAATGAAAAGTTTCCAGACCCACGAACGAATAAAACGGAAATGAATTTCCAGTCTGGAGTAACCTACAATTTCCGCGCCCTGGGACTGCCCGAGATAACAGTTAAAAATGGGCGCGCTGGATTCCAGTCGTGTTTAAAAGGACATTAACTTTCGCCGTCCGGATCGGAAGTTCGATTTCCGAAGTTTTCGGCCCGAGAAGGGGGGGGGGGGGGGACTACTACCCGAGCGAGGCGGGATTCTTTGGAGCGTGTATGAGTCGCATCGCCATCGGATTGCCGATGACGGGCGAAAACTTTCTTGGCCGCGAGGAAACTTGGGGACGCGCTGCCCTTAGAAGCAACCAGACTTGCGCGACACGGTAAGCCCTAAGCCATGCCTCCATCCCGGTCCATTCGAGTTACTGCACGGGAGAGTAGTTCAGCTAACTGGAGCACGGAAGAAGAAAGGAGTTGACACTTCCAGGTTAGGCTTCCGAGCACGGAAATAGGAGAGGTTTCGATACTTGTCTATCTACTAACGTTCGGGAATTGTCATTCATTGACCGATTTAGTTCACGAAGTATCTTATAGCGCTGTGCCAAAATAGAGTTTTTTGTATTATCTGCATAGGAATAATACAACGGCCATAGAATACATACATTCCCCACACCCCCTAACCGAAGCTTAACAGGTTTTGGCAATTCACGGTAAAGTGAACACATTTGAAAGCCCTCCCATTTAGAATGCTAGTCATTAAATATATTTTATTTTAATCTTAGACGTTAAGTTTCGAGTGCGGTTGAATATACACACTGAGTGCATTACTTACATTGCAGTATTTATTTAAAAAGGTATTTAAAGGATTTAAAAAAATGGCTGAAAGGAAAAAGTACCTAGGGCATCAAAAGTGCTCACTTTACCGTCAACAGTTTATAATACATCCATTCAGTTATCAAGGATATGCTCTCACAGGTCAGCGTCATTATTTCCTGGCTGTATTTGAGTCATTAACGATTATTTGATGCCAACCACGAAACATTAACTCTTATTGCTTCGTAATTTACCGAACTTTTATTTGTAACACGTGGAATCAAAGAAAATAGTTTGCACGAAAAAGGCATAGGCTCATCCTAGTGTACCACACAATCGATTCTATTTCAAGTAATATTCTTCTTTACGAAGTTTTCGAAAGGAAATTGTGTTTGTCCCTGCTGTATTGACATTTAGCTCCATAATTACACTAGGCTAGTATAACGGCTGGTGACGGTCAAGCAAGTTCGAATAACATCAATGCGACCAAAATGTTTCAAATACGGCACATGTATCATAAATCGATAATTACTTACCAACTATTTTCGAGGTATTTTCCTGACTTGCATAATTGGAATCCAGTGTAATTGGAATAATAATAACAATAATAATAGGTATAATAGTAATAATAATAAATATTTTACCAGAAAATTAATTCAATCTATAAATTATCACTGTCCAATTTTGGTGAACGCACAATCTTTAGCACTCGATAAAAAAAATACTGTAGGTCCTTTTCTCTGCCCAGCGCTTCGAACTTATCGCTTCGTCGTTCTGCTCTGAACGAGACGAGCAATTGTTTGGCTGACGTTCGAAAAACACGATACGAATCTTACATGTGTGGAGTCACAAGAAACATAACAAATTTTTTTAAAGCATAACAGTAAAAACATGAGACATTTGTCCCTTTAACTGAAATGCTTTGGAGGCGACAGCTTCCATAACGCATATCCAAATTTGTTTTTACGTCTACCCGAGCTCATAACTTTACAATTGGTATAGTCTATTCGCAGTTTCTTTACGTTTTTTAATCAAACATTTAAAAACTCAACCTTCGCATGACGTGCTTGGCTGTTTCCTACACACGCCGTGTATTACAAGCGATGTGTATTTTGTGTACATTAAAGAATCTCATTTTTGGTTAAATTGCACTTTTGTTTAATTTTTGTATATAAATTTGTAGTATTTCATTAATATTTAATATGAATAACAGAGAAAAAAACAGGTGAAATGGTAATGTCTAGCAAGAAATAGCTCTTACGCAAAATAATATTACATTGAGTGCCCACTAATGCAGTGCGATGTTCCTCTGGTGTAATTTTATAGACTCGGCTAAGCCATGTTTTCATAACGCGTAGGCAGGGGCGTAGCCATGAATTTACTTCGGGGGAGGGGGGTATGGAAGTACCTATTTATATTTCTGAATATATATATATATATATATATATATATATTTCTGAATATATATATATATATATCACACACACACACACACATGAACGCCGAAATATTAAAAACTATAAGTTCAAAAAATTATTTGCAAACCAATGGGCTAATATACAGAGACGGAACTACAATGCTATAATAAACATCCTTCCTGTTCAAGGGAGACCATGCATTTATTACATTTAAAAAATAAAAGTTTAATTTTATTTGAGAAAATTTTATTTTTAATTCCGGGGGGAGGGGGGAGTTTGTCCCGATATCCTCCCCCTACCCCCACCTGAGAAATATCCTGGAAGTAGGACTTTACCAGGGCTTCAAAAAAGTTCTATGTAACCATGAATTGACTATAAGCAGGAACTTAACGCAAGTGCCTCGTACGGAACTGAACGAGTGAAAAGATAATCCAATACAAGTTAAAATTATTTTAATTCGTTATCAAACCAAAATTTCTTTGCCCAGCTTTACCCGAGCTACATTTCTACGAAACGATTTTAGTAAAATTTTGAAACCCTGGAAATTGTGGGTGAATTAAGATTTATAGACTCGGCAAAAACGAAACCCCTTTTTAGTTTATTCCTACTTGCTCTCTTGTAGCACGACTCTTCTCTTCAAAGAAGTACGAAGTGTTTTGTGAAAGGTAGCTGAGAGCTGTTCACGATAATGTGAGAACTTTTGAAATCAACTTTAGAAAAAATGCACTGCCCCTGCATGCATATATTTAACGGTGGCACTGAGTGACATGCGCCCATTAAGTTGGTAACGATGGAGGGGAAAGTAGTTCAACATCTTAACGTCGAATAAAAAGTGTTAGGTAAACCATTCGTGATCATTTCTATCGCTTTCTGATTTGTTTTAATGCGTAGAAGCCTAAAAATCAGCAGATTTTTAAAATACTTACTTTCCTAATAATTTTAAAGTTTCACTAGACCTACGCATGAAGAAAGCGATGAGGCCCCATGGCAATGATAATTTTACATAAGGCCGAATAACACGCAAAGTGCATACGAATGGATCTTAAGCAGGGCTTTCAAAAGTGCTCATTTGACCGTGAATAGCCTATACTTTCGCTCGACCGGTCCCAAACTAGGCATCGTAGTCGATACTGCATCACCACTGCGGGCCCGACAGCGATAAAACGGGCAGCAGGTGTAGAAGTTGCCTCTGAAATTGCTATCGTAGCGCCGCTGTAACTTAGGACTCGGGAGCTCTGCCAACGTCGGGTCGCTTCTTCCCGGGAAGGAAAACAGTTGGACGGCGGTGGCATGGAAAGTGGGAGGAAGTGCCTGCGGATTCGTCTGCCCGCCTGCCAGATACCTGTGGTTGGTGCTTAGCAAGTCGACGTGTCTCTCTTTCACTTGAGTTGGCGGAGTCAAGTCCGTTCTTAGCCCGGCGCGACTATAGTGCCCACGCTCCAAGAAGAAGCGCAGACCAATAACATTATCTTTGGTGGAATACAAATTCATGTTGTACCTTGCCCTGTCGGCAGGCTGTCAGCATAAATGGCCAGTAGACCCCTGAACTCAATCGTTGTTACATCTCTACGTACGTAAAATTTCCGCATGCAGGCATAGTCTTTAGGTATGCCCGTTCTACAACACGGAAAAACTATGGTTGTAAACTGACATAAGCATGCAAGTGAATTAATCTCAGGTTTTTACTAAGGGAGTTAGCTGGCAACCAAGAAAAAAAATTATATTATATACCGCGGCTCCTGTTCTTGTTGTGGTGCGTATAGTTATAGAACTTAAAGTGGTGACAGGAAGTCTGCAATGAAGTTCAATATAGGCTACCATCGTGAAATCTCGCGTCTCTCAGTAAAGGCTGTTCACGGTAACATTAGAACTTTTGAAAGATCTGGTTAGGATATACTTATACACGTTGTGTATTCTTCCGCCTCATGAAAAATTAACATTGCTATGGACCTCACCACTTTATTCATGCGTCGGTCAAATGAAACTGTGAAATTATTAAGAAAGTAAATACTTCGCAAATCTGCTTATATTTACACTTAGATACATAAAAAAAAACAAGTAATATAATTAGATTTACGTTATCACAAATGATTACGTAACACTTTTTATTCGACTACATTCCATCCTTCGTTACCAACTTTACTAGGTAAATGTCACTCAGTGCGCCCATTAAAATATATGCACGAAGGAGTAGTAACTCTTTCTAAGGTTCATTTCTAAAGTGCTCACGTTATGGCGAACAAATCTTTAGCATGTATTAAGATGCTGTAATCTGAAACGGCCGTTTTTTAAAATGGCGGGGTGCTCGAAAATAATATTTGCAACACATGTGATTCCGTCCCCGCCTAGGGTGTTTTTTTTTTTCGCGGGTGAACAGATTGGGGACACGTTTAATAATTTCGTTAAAAAAAAAAAATATATATATATATATAAAGTATTTAGAAGATGCTGAAAGGCAGAAAGCGACACGCAGGCGACCGCATTAAATTACGTTTTATAGGTAACCTAAAAACTTCTTGTTTGTAAAGCGTGCGCGCCTTTCTACAACAGCGTTCTGTCACGGGCTGAGAAAACATGCTTTTGAAAATTAAGTCAAACGTGGTGTTACAGTTAACGCCATATTACACGCTACCAGATTATGTAAAAGCTTGTGCAAGGTCAACCATAGCTGCCGTTATACCGGGCTGTATGACTCCCGTCATGGCATGTTTCGCCTGGCGCTGCCAGATTTCATCACAGGTTTGGTAATTGGACACGTCCTATTTTCCGTGGCAGGTTCCATGCCGGCTCTCGTACCTGGCCAATCACATTGCAGTTTCAGAGCGTAGGGCGCTCCCCGTGGCTACTACTTGAAACGAGTTGATGAAGAAACTGAAAAGGATGCCTCCATCTTGGATTTACATCCATGAGGTTGAAACCCTGTCAAATAGGTTTAAAATAAGACAACGGAGAATAATATTGGCGATGACAACTTTGAATTACTTTTTAAAACCGTTCTAAACACTTAAAACATTATATTCTGCATGAAAAACTTAATTTTAAAAATGTACGTTATCTAAAGTATATAAGTCGAAGTGTGACGTATGAACTGGAGGTGCAGCGGTAAAGTTGCGACTCCCGCCGGTAATATGTAACTTTTGGGCGTGAGTTCGAAACTCCGTCAGGACCCAAATTTCTTTTTACCGTCAAATTTCACATGCGGATAATATCCTGGTTCATACAGAAAAAAACTATATTTTGCAAACCGGTTAGTAAGATACGTCAGCATTAAAAATAACACACTCGTACTCTAGTGACTGCACGTGATTTTCAAGAAAATGAAACTATAGTAGTAAGCAAATAATTGATGTAAAACGCGAATAGTAATATAGCAATATTAAGATGTGCTAGCTAGTATTTTTATAGGCCTACGCAAGTTACTAACTGTTAGCAGTTCTACGAATGGGGTTCATATTTACTACAAACCACAACACTGCGCACCCACCGAGGGTGCCAAATGCTCGTACGCGAACTGCTGTCGTGTAATATGAATCTTCCATGGTGACTCATGTAGCGGCTGGTATACCGGCCCGTACACCAGGGCTTATAGGAGCTTGTACAAGAACCAAGTACGGCTGCAGGTATCGTGTAATACCGGCTTTACGGTGACCCCTCCCGCTATATTCAAGCGTAAGTGTAACTTTACTTCCGAAAATCTAAGGGTTTATTTTAACCAGCTACAACGAAAGAAAATATAATTTGCAGTTAAAAATGTTTCGTGTCGGACTCGACAAGAAATACAGAAATGGGAAGCCATGCAAAAATATCGCAGCCTCCAAACAATCTTTGTTCTTCAAATCAAGGAGGGGCCAATCTCTATAAAAAAAAAATAGCTGCAGCAAAAATTTTACTGGGTCCCGGCGATAATCGAATTCGTGCACACACGTTCAAATGCAGAAAGTACTGTTTTTATTAAAAGTACGCGAATTTTTATCGGGCTCTGCAGGGTCACAAACTAGTTCTTGACGCAGTGTGTCTTGGAATTTAAGGCTTTATCACGTGAAGGTCTTGTTGCTTATCTGTTGAAACATCTTAACGTTATCGCGTTGTTTAACATCCACAAACACTGCGATGTATGCAAGAATGTTCTCCACCTAAGTTTAAACGAATATAGTCTACTCGCGATTTCTCCGCACTTTTTGAATCAAACGTTCGAAAAATCACCCCATGTATGACATGTTCGGTTGTTCCCTAAATATAGCATGTATCACAAGCATTTTGTACCTGTGTTAACGTAAAAATATCTCATAAGTTAAACTAGATTTTTTACTTAATAAATTACAATATTTTTTTTACAATTAATACGAATAAAAGCAGAGAGAAAATAGGTGGGTTGGTAATGCCTCGTAAGAAACAGTTCTTACGAAAAGTATCGTTAAAATGAACACACACGAATGCGGTGCGTTGTACTTTTGGTGGAACTTTCTATAAGCTATTCACGGCAAAGTGAGCAATTTTAAAAGACCTATCAATTCGAATAATGGTCAATAAATATATTTTATTGTAGCTTTAGACGTTAACTTTCAAGTTCGGTGGAATAAACGCACAGTGTGTATTACTTACATGGTAATATTTATTTAGAAAGGTGGGTAGAGGATAAACAATGGCTGAAAGGAAAAAGTAAATAGGACTTCAAAAGTGCTCACTGTACCGTGAACAGCCTATAGACTTCGTTAAGCTTTGTCTTTTATACGTGAGGCGGAGGAGTGCCCTGAAAGCAGAACTTCAAGCAGGGTTTCACGAGAAGTTGCACGTAAACAGTGAATGAACTACATCCAGAAACCGCGCACCCGGCCGGGAGCAGCGAGTTTACAGACGGAAAGGCAGGAGAGTAAACCGGTGAATGGGGGGGGGGGGGGGGGGACGAAGCAGTGCTTGATAAACGGGACACATTGTCGAGCAGATGGAGGCCCGAGCAGGCGCAGATAGCGCAGAGCAAACACAACTGCGACTGTTACACGTGGCTTGAGTAGGAGGTGGGGGGGGGGGGGTGAAGGTGTGACAAACACAAGGGTGGCGAGTGGCAGCCGCGTGCGCGATAAACTTGGGGCAAGCTCTCGCCCCCGGCACGTCAGAAATTATCGCCCTCCGCAGCTCGCCGACTACACACGGAAACATACAGCCTTGAAAATTGCCATCTACAGTCCATTCACGATCACTTCCAACTTTTCTGAAGCCCTGCTAGGATTCTACTCCCCACGAAATTCTTCCAACTCGTGCAAACAAAGCTTAATCGATTCTGTAACATTACACCAAAGGGACAACGCACCACATTCGAGCACACTCAGTGTAATAATCGTTTGCACAGGAACTATTTCTAACTATTTTCTTTCCCCTGTTTTAACGCCATATTAATTACAAATGAAATATTACAATTTATTGATGAAATATACGTTGCAGATCCAATTTTACCAAAAATAAAAGACTTTTGTGTTAACAGAAGTACACAACGGTGGTAATAAATTGTAACTATATTTTGGAAACAACCAAGCATGTCATACATGGAAATATTTCTCAAATGTTTGAGAGGCCGCAGTGGCAGAGCGGTTAGCCCGCTCGCCTCTCACCAAGGCGAACTGGGTTCAATTTCCGGCCGGGTCACCGGATTTTCGCAAGTGGGAATCGTGCCGGACGACGCCGTTGACCGGCGGGTTTTCTCGGGGATCTCCCGTTTCTCCCGCCCTTTCATTCCGGTGCTGCTCCGTACTCATCTCAATCATACTCATCAGCTCTCAAGGCCTCGCTTTTAAGAGCCGCCCAAATCTCTTCACTCACAGGTTTGATTCAAAAAAGTGTAGTGTGTAGACGCCGCGAATAGACTATACACACCCGTGCAAGAACGCCCAACCATGTCCTCTATTTACGGTTGTAAATCTCCGAGTTTGGTCGCTGGTAAACTTAAAATTTTGTATACCGGTTTGCTGAGGTGGTGGAGCAGCAGAACGTGCAAGGGCGGGGGAAACGGGAGTACCCCGAGAAAACCCACTGGGACCAATGGCAACGTCAACCATGTTTCCAAATGCAAAAATATGGGTGGCTCTCCGGGAATCGAACCCAGTTTGCCTTGGTGGTTAGTGAGTAGTCTGACTACAACACAGACGAACATATACACCTAGATTTATTAATATTCCATTCCAGTTATTTTGTACTGAAGCGTTTGTCATGACAGCACGTAGGGAAGGTCTTGTTATTTTCTCATTTTCATATGAAGGGCAATTACATCAAAGTTTCTAATAAACTGTGACATACGTAGTTAATCCAAAATAACATCAATTATTAGACTTGTGAAATAATTATTGCCATACAAATAAGACACCTGTGATGATGGATTGCAGTATATTTGGAAAAAAAAACACGTTTAAAAAATATTTTAGCGTGTTTACAATCTGTTTCCACATGAAAAGAAATTACACTTCAGAATAAGGCGGAATAAAACTTTCAATTTATCATGCTTTACTGCAAACACTATTTTGAATATCTTTGACACTAAAAAAAAAAAAAAAAACGAACTAAGAAACTTTGATTCAAAACTTTCTCCGCCATCAAAATTATACGGTCAATGCTTGAAGTCCCATTGTAAATTGTGTACAACGGAAAGTCTACACGCCAAGTTCGGAATCTTGTAGTGGTGACAGAGCCCTTGATGGGGGTATTAGTGTCGCCCTCATCATGTCCTCGCTTTTGTGCCTCAAAAGCGAAAAATATCTTAAGGTACATGAGCGTCATAAATTGGAGACTAAGAAGGCGGCGGGATCGTTCAATCCCTAACAATTAGATGCATGTCCAAATTATGTAAACTGATTATAACGACGATCATAATACTTAAGTACACTCGGGCTCCGGCCCCCGTGGCGGACGGTCGTGTTCGTCGGGAGCCTGGATGGCTCAGTTGATGATGGCTTGGCGCATCTGCTGGGGGCGGCCCAACGATCAAGGCGGAGAATGTTGGGGGTATCCCGATGTGCTGAAACATACGAAGTGTGGCGAACCACTCCACTGCTGGATTCTGCGGGCTGTCAACAGTAGATGCGTGCGGAATGGAATGGAACAGCATCGGACCTTGGACAACCTCCCCCCCCCCCCCCCCGAATCAGTGACCCATGGGCCAGCTCGCCACCCCCCAGGGCTGGTTAGCCACTGTAAGTCCCCGCAGGAGGATTCTTTTGAAGATGGAGGGGATGGCCTCCAGGAGCAGTTCTCGCCTTTCAACTGGACGCACCTGTGTCTGGGCCAGCGGATTCGCCACCCTGGATAGCCCCTGGAAGTCCCACCAGAGAGTTGGTTTTGGAGGATGAGGAGGACTGCCCTCCGTCTTCAACCATGGTAGAAGTCGGACTGAAGGGAGAAGATGGAGCAGGTGCCATGACTGAGTTGCCCGGGTTAATTGCGCCCTAGGCTGGAAGCTTAAGGACCCTGCCTGAAGTCACTGCAGTCGGTGTTGCTGTGCGGGTAGTCAGGCTGCCCGCGCAGGAACATGGATGGCAGTTCCACCTCAAGGGCGCATGTGCCTTTAACATACTGGCCCAAAGCACCGCCACCTCTCTACTAGATTCTTCACTCCCATATTAAACAGCATGGACTTCACACATGCTATTTCCTTTAGCATTTTCACTAGTGCTCCCACGAGTTTAACTCATTTTCTATCGGTATGGGTTTTACCGTGTCTGTGCGGGTTTTACCATACCCCTTCTTAATGTAGCTTTAACTACACTACACCTAGGGAGGTAGGCATGGGCCCAAAGTGCAGGCCATGCCTACCCAATCCCTCTCGGCCGCGATGCCCGCCTCCTTTGCATGAAATTCCCTCTCCTTTAGGCATATAAGAGGCGCAGCCCTGAGATGCAATTAGAACCCGACCTTACCTTCGGACTTACACTTAACACTTAGAATAAGGTAGTTTAGAAAAAAAATACTTAAGTACACTTTAAAAAATGTATGATGTCGTAAGATACATAGCGTACAAGAATGTGGTTAAGAAACGCGCAGATTTTTAACATGCCATATTACTGCATAGTATGTGCCCTAAGAAAAAATATTGTCCCCACCCTTTTACACAAAAAAATATTCACTTCTTTGTCCAAACAAACAAGGACCTTATTTTCATAAATAACTCCACAAGAAAAAACGTGTATTGCCCAAAACATGGAGGAGAGGAAAACTAACTGGCATATATATCTTACATTTAACACTCACTATTGTTAACTACATCACTAATTTTCAAGTTTGGCTTTACTGTTACAGGCACACACTATAGCACTACAGGTTAACTAATGGGCACTGTATAATTTTTTTTGCCAGTTGCCACCGACAATGAACTTCATATTTGTGAATTTGTAATTCAGTAACCCCAAATAAAAATACCACCGTTGGTCTGTACTATAAAAGAGAATTAGTTGTAATTGCCCACAATACTGCACTCAGTTTATTAGTCCAGAAAAGTTTCATCTACTCTCAACTGATATTCCTGGACCTCTTCATTGAACGTCTCAACCTCGCAGAGCTACTCTCTCCAACCCTCCAGAGATGCCATCTAATAGCAACTACTCATTACAGTCCTTAACGCTGAAGTGGAAAAACCCAAGTACTGTGGAGTATATAACTCCTGCTAGTTCATATTGCCTCTTCAAAGGGGCTCTGGTGGACTGTACTTGACCCAGCCTATCTCCATTCCCTGAACTACGCTACACAAGTGGTTCCCGGATTTATTTGTTTAGTTCAAGTCTGTCCCCAAAAACTCGTATGAATGTTTCAAATAAATTATACACACAGTAGGGTCAGTAATAGAGACTTTGATAGAGGTGTTTAATATTGTACAGCAATTTCCTATATTCAGCATTCAAAAGTTTTCTAAAAGTGATCCATTTAGAATTTGTTTTGCTAAACCTGAAGTCAAGCTAATGGTTCTGCTAAGAAATAACACTGGTAAGTCAGGTACATTGAAATATGGAAAGAAAAAGAAAATAATTACAAACATTACCAAACAAAAACAATTGGGATAACGAAAATTTAAAAATTCTCTCACCTATTATTATTTTACTCTTTTAAGTTAATGGTACTAACTTTTACCATATATGTCTGCATTACAATTATGACGCTGCAAAGTTTTAAAAATAATTTTGAAATTAAATTTTTTTCCTACAATCAGCAGCACAAACTGACCATGAATTATGTTTAGGTGAACAGTTCCTATTTAATATTGTTAAAAACATGGTATACTATAACCTCAAAAGAGCTAAATTAACGGTACATTTGGTTCCAAAATGCTACTATTTGAGAAATTGTAGCACAGTGTTCCATTAGCCTTCATTTCTTACTTCAAATATATTTTGTAGCAAGATAATAAAAGTTTTCATACAAGAGGTAATTGTATCTCCTTTAAAGCATATATTACCTTTGAAGTTCAACAAATATTCAATCATATATCAGTGGAATAAAGAAACAACACCCCACATACAAGAAACCAATTCACATCCATTCATAACTCATATTCTAAAATACAGATTGACGCGAGATGCATTTCCACATTTATGATGCACACTCTACTTTCGACTTTGCCCCATCTTGGACACAATGTTCAACCCTATGGGCAAGTCAAAACCCACGTCAACACCCCCAACGCAAGATTATACTGCCTGACTGGGCCATAGTTGCCTCTGACCAAGGTCACACTATTTCCACAGCCTACCGAGGGAGGGCAGCACTTATTCTACTTCCAGTAGCACCTAAAGATAAGGGACGATAGTGCTGCCTCAGCACTTTAGAATTTTCAATCCCTGCGGCTGAGGCTAGCACCCCCCCCCCCTCGCACTACTGACCAAAGAGCTCCTGTACGAGATTAGTATAAAAGGGCTGGCGAGTCCAGATGAAGACAGTCTCTGCTCCTTCACTGCCTTTGTACAGGGTCGGAGGTAGCCATCAGGTTTGCGCTTGCTGGTATGATCACAGTTTCCACCGCCTCCTCTGGGGGCCGGAATCTCTACCAGCCGAAGAAAACACCAACCAGAAGCCAACATTGCAGATTCCAACAGCTTCTGGGAGACTGAACCCAACAGCTTCTGGGAGACTGGACCCAACAGCTTCTAGGAGACTGGACCCTCCAGCATCTCCTGAAGACTTCACTCTCCCCTTACCACCCCCTGGTATATAGCCCAGAACCTGGTAATGGTCACGACAAAGTCCCTCCAGGATCACCCTGCCCAGCGGATGGTGTTGGCATTGACGACACTCACCTCTGGTAGACATTCACCTCATTTCTGTTCCTCCAGAACAAATCAGTGATAGTTAGGCTAGAGTTATTGAATACTTTAACTAACAGAATTATTGTCTTTATTTTCCCATAGCTTTTTATCCATGTTGCCTGTCAGTTTACGTTAGTCGAACTTCCGTGTCAAGTTGTAGTTAGCTTAGGAGGTAGTACATGGGCTTAGTATTTTATTACTAGCTAATATAACATGTGAGTTTAAACTATTCTCTACATCCTGATTTACTTGAAGTACAGTTGTTCCTGAGTAAACACACCAGCCAAAGTGAAGCCGGCCAACCACCAGCACAAAAAAACTAAATACACACCCACTAAGTGGCCACCCGAGCTCTGCCAAACTGGTAGAATTCGGTAGAGCCTATACCACTAGAAACTCCTCCACCAGGTGAATTGAGCAAACTGGGATATTCCATACTCAGCCACCGCTTCTTATCGGGCCAGAAAGGAGCTGGAATTAACTTGGACTGATTGACCCCCTGTGGATACCACACCTCTGTATTCCTGTCAGGAAGCAGCTTGAGCATATCCACGTTCTGTCCACTGCTCTCCTTAGGGCCGGGCGAAAGGAACACAGGGTGCCACTCTGGTTGCAAGACTGGGATTACTCAGAATTACACAGTAGGGTCATGAGTTACTGGCTTACCTTTCGTGAAGATGTATTAGTTCCTCTCCCCTTATGCCGTACTCCCGGAAGTGAAGTGTGCAGAGAAGGTTGAAAAGGGCTGCATACATCTCCGAAGGTAATTCAATTTGCAAAACCCTATTCCCAACTGCTCTCAGCAGTTGTTCCACAGACAGGCCTCACCCCTCTGTTTTACCTACCCTGTTATGCACACCTTTAATCAAACTTGATGGCCCCATTCACCCCATAGTGAAGGCCTTCCTGAGAGGTGAGGAACCCCCATTAGGAATCGCAAAACCCTGGTTTGGCAGTTTCCTAACCTGTAGCACCCAGCAGTAACCCACAAGTCAAGAACACTTCACCGTCCACAAGCAACCAAGGCAACCACCAGCCCTCGCCATGCCAGGGTAAGAGTCTCCAGACAGGACCACACCGCAGCAGCTCAACGTGAACAGGGTAAAAGTGTAAACAAAGGTCAACCAGCTCGTAGGGTCCTGACAGTGGTTCCAGACTTTGTGCCCCTTAGACAGGCCACCAGACTTATCCTATACACTGGTCATGCACCAGTACTCTATTAAGGCACCCAATGAGAATAGTGATTCTGGCATCACGAGTTAAAGCTGTAAAAGTGACTAAGACCTCCACTTCCTCCATTAAATGTTCCGTGATGAAAGTCACCATAACTTCTAACCCCAAAGGTCTTACGTAATTGTTGGACACGACTAGCCCAACCAAGCAATTGTTGTTTCAATTCCTACTCTCCCTGGGCACATGTCAAGAGCTATTCTTTGTGGCATATTATGAACATCAGTAGTCAACATTATTCAGTTAAAACAGTTTAACTTCAGTGTAGGCAAAGCCGTGTTGGAATGTAAAATCAAAGCAAGCGACAAAGAAAATTATTTTAGGAAACTTAACTCAACAGTCTTTTATTTTAACAAACGTTATGTACTGTGGTGATGCATTCAAACCATATACCTACATCATAATAAAAACTTTGTAAAATAAAATGTGATGATACCTATTGAATATCATTTCATAACCATATAATTACAGTTTATATACATTTTCACTTGAAACAAGCAGTGTAGCTTGACAAAACCACTAGTAGAAATGCATTTAAGAATATCCTGTAGGAATATACAAATCTACCCCACTGTTAGTACATGATACGAGGTGATATATGGGACTTATCAAAACATCAAGTCTATGAAACATCCATAACATTAAAAGCAACACATAGAGCAGACACATTAATAAGGAGTGTAACCACCCTGAAAGACTACACATGCAACAATTTTGGTATGCAATTTGTCGTACAAATGCTGAATCTGACATTGTCTGACAACCTGCAATAAGACGCTTTGTCTAATGGCTGCAGACCAGTGTAGACGAGTGGTGCCCTCTACACACGAACACAACCTCTTTGTGTTCTTCAATGCATTTCCACTAGTGTAGTTTTGTAGTGTCAAAGGAATGTTCTGCAGATGTGAGACTTTCGTACTAAATCAGTGAGACTCAAATTGTGGTCGGTTCACACCACAAAGTAGTACAAAACAACCATTCAAAACTCAGTAGTTTTATTACAAACTTCTTGACTTGTACAAATAACATTAAAAAGGGACCAGTTACAAACATCCTCCCTTTCAAGCCCTCCAGTATATTTGTTTTTTATTACCAAGTTGCATAGTATAAATGAGCCCTCAAATATGCTTCCAATTCCTATGAGCCGTTACTCTAAAGACGGTTAAACTTTATTTGATTACAACATTTATTAACTATTCTAACTCATAAAATTTTAACATTTATTTCAATATAAATATCTTTTAAAACACATATGATTAGGTGGCTCTTGTTTCTCACTGCCTTTACTTAGGGTAGTTTTCAAAATTCATACGTGGCACTATACGTTGATTGAACATGACCTAAGAACAGATTAAAATAGATTTCACCATACTAAAAATTAACACACAACTTTTAAATTATTTTAAAAAACACAATCACCTCTACATGGCACACTCCTTGGAGCCGTCAAAGGCCACAAAGCGGCGAGCAGTATAAAATGAATGTAATAAGTTATGCACCAAATTTTGGCCGAACAAAGATGACTACCACAATCTGCTAAAATATTTGTTATTTAAAAACCAAAAAATCTTACTGTATTACTGGCATCTAATTGAACCATACATTCCATGTTTGCATACAACTTAAAAAACGAAAAATTTCATTGAAGCATGGCCATACTATATTCTCACCCAAATATTTCATAAAATATTGCACAATTACCAATGGACCAATACAATATTAAAATTGACTAAAATGATAACCCTCATTTTAATTCCTAGAGATGGGCTGGGCAGTGAAACTGAGGAATAGCCATCAGCGGAGCAAGGTTGAATGCACCCACTACAATCTCCATACACCACCCAACGGCTCACACCGGCAATGCAAGATCGGGAGCCTTTTCACACATATTAAAATCCCTCAAACCAGGAGGCAATTCACCTAACAAAATATCAATCAAAAAACTATTGACAAATTCCTCTTCAATTAAAAACACTAAGAAAAAGAGAATTAAGACGTTCACAGCCAATAAGATTAATCAACACTAATTTCCAATTAATTAAAAGATCACAAACTCTCCAATTCTAAGCCAAGGAATTAAAATTACTTTTCAACATTCTGCACCATCATTAATTCAAATCGCTGTCAGCCGCCGAACCCACCTCTGAGTCGCCGAAACATGGTGACCAACAACGCTGAAGGAATTGTCCGCAATCATTGAATAGAACCAAGTCACCTCGGCTAAGGCTGGAGGAAGAATAGGCTGAGCAATATGAAAATTAAATTACAGGTGACACTCCAGGTGGGGATCTGGCCAGTGCGCACGTGCAAAAGAAGGGGAAGACAAGAGGTAGCAAGGTAGGAGATAGGAAGACGACACAGTGATCGGACGTATGGAGCGATGGCACACTAACGAAGCACAGGCGCTGCCGACAGCGCACTCTGCGCCAAATAAATACCAATTACTGTTGCAATTATCAGTGGGCGATATTGTTTTCATTTCTATTACTGCACCTACTAAAAGAGAGTTCACAATAATAATTTAATTGCATCGACTTGCTTGCTGAACTCACCTGCAGAGTAACAAGCACTTGAAGGTAAATTACGTTGTTTTCTTTTATTGGGCCTCTCAGAATGCACAAGCTAACTGGAATTTTAAATTATGCTTCAAAATAAAAACTAATTTTACCATGTACAATTTGGTAAAAGGTCCAAAATTAATGGGCTCACAATTTTGAACATGTACTACATACTAAAATCAAGTTATACCTTTTCTTAGAAATTTGTTTAGTATTCTGCCACACTCTTTCCATCTCTTGAATAGGGAAAGCAGATTTTCAATACATGAAACAGGAAACTTGGCAAATATTATGTAATTACTGTTAAATCAAAATTATGTCAACTTTCACTCATGAAATTTCTGTACATACAACACTACATAATGAGTTTGAAAAATTTATTAGGATACACCTAATAATCATCTGGATGTAAATTAACAATATTAAATTTTTAAGTTAAACACTTGTAAAACATTTTAACACTTATCTTTCTTTGAAATACGCATGTTTTTGATTTCATTGGATGTCCTTTGGGAAACGGGGAGTGACCAGGGTGCAGCGTGGGTCTCTGGGTCGTAAGAATAAAAATCCCACGAATTTTCCTTAGGCATGTATGGTTCCTATCACTCATTGTAACCGGAATTTCCAAGCCTTAGTAGATACGGGAGCGACCAATAGTGTAATGTAATTTTTTTTTTTTTGGAAATTTTGGTTGATAATAATTTGGTTTCTAAGAATCATATAAAATATAATGTTGAAAAGTGTCTATTGCTGATGGAAATGTAATCAAGAGTGATAAGTTGGTTAGTTTTCAATTTGAAAATAGGATACTATTCCTGAACATATGAGTTTTGGGTTTTTGAAAATATTTCTCACAATGTCATTTTGGGGTTAGATTTTTTTAGGAGCCACCAGAGCAACCATTAACCTAGATCAAAGGTTTCTTTAATTTGGATTTGAGCCGAACATCCAAATAGCGCTCAGGGTTAAGCAAACAGAAAGTGTACTTGTTACTCTGTCAGAGGACGAGGGTTTTGTTGATTTTTAGAGAAACCTAAAAGTTTTGAAAGAGGAATACGGTGACATCATTACCTCCAGGATAGGAAAGTGTGATGTATTGCTGTATAAATTTTTGGTTACCATGATATCCCCGTATGTGACAGACACTTCAAATGCCCTCCGCCTAAGTTAAAGGCCTTTAGGGAAATCATAAATCAACTCTTGGATGCAGGCGTGACAGTTCCTTCAATGTCGGACTATAGTTCTCCGGGGTTCCTAGTAAGAAAAAAAAGGATACTGATAAATTCCGTTTGGTAGTGAACCATTCACTTATAAATAAAAAAATACATAAAGATCCATTTCCTTTGCCAAGGATCGACTGTGCTTTACAACATTTAGGAAAGGCTAGAGTTTTTTCAATAATAGATTTGAATAACAGTTTCCACCAATGTCTTTTAGATCCTAGTTGCAGGAAATACACTGCTTTCAGTAACCCCTGGAGCCAATATGAGTTCACCCGGATTCTGATGGGGTCGAACTTTGGCAGTCAGGCTCTCTCCTGCATTTTGAATAATGTATTATCTGATTTCAACTTTCAATTTGCATTCAACTATGTTGACAACATCATCGTGTACACTGAGGATTTAAGTTCCCATTTGTTACATTTGCGTCAAGTGTTACAGAGAATGCGGGAAGTCGGACTGATGGTTAATCCGGACAAAGTAACCTTAGGTGAAGTTTTTAGGATATGTCTTAACTGAAGGACAGTTTTTAATTGATCCTGAAAGGGTGGAGCTCATCTTGAAATTTCCTAGGCCAAAGAATTTGAAAGGAGTCCAGAAATTCTTAGGTTAAAGGGCTATTATGCACGGTTTATAGATCATTTTTCACAGATTGCCACCCCCCTTAACCATCTTAAGAAAAAGGGAGTTGAATTTCTTTGGGGTGAAGAACAGGAAAGTGCCTTTATGGATTTAAAAAATAGGTTAACTACTCCTCCGGTCTTACACCTGCCAGACTTCATGCGCCGGTTCGTTGTACAATTCGATGCTTCTTCCTTAGCGCTAGATGCTGTGTTAAGTCAACATAATGAATTAGGTCTAATTCCCATGGCCGTTGCTAGCAGAAGTTTCTCGGAAAATGAACGCAGGTAAGGGATATAAGAAAAGAATACACTTGCTTGCATTTTTGGATTAGAAAAATTTGCATCTTACATTGAGCACAATGAGTGCGACTTGTATACGGATAATCAAGTCTTGAACTGGGTTTTGAACCACCCCCCGGTAATTGGGAAAGCTCGGAAGGTGGGTTCTTCGTCTCTCACGGTTTCTTTTTAAAGTTCATCAAATGAGAGGAACTGAAAACCTTGTTGCGGACGTACTATCTCAGATGTAGTATCCTGAGGAATTTCATCTTGAGGAAGATGTCTCTCCTGTAGCTTCACTAAATATAATACAAGGTTATCCGGGATTTTTCATCAGCCTCAGAAGTGCTCAAAGTAATGATTCAAAGTGTCAACAAGTTATTAAAGATCTAAAAGGAAGAACTCTGATATCCTAAGTAAAGGAGAAAGGTCTATTACACTTCACAGGGAAGAATGGAAGAGCAAGAAAGTTAGTAGTTAGTTGTTCCCTTAGCTTTTCGCCCTATGGTTCTATCTAATTTCCATGAATCAGTCTATGGTGGACATTTGGGGGTTAGTAGAATGTTTCACAAAATAGTTAGCCACTTTGCCTGGCCTACTTTGAAGAGTGATGTATCCTTGTTTGTGAAATCATGTGATCTATGCCAGAAGTGCAAATAGGCTCAACAAAATAATGTAGGTAGGTTGTTCATCAGGTACCTGAAGCTCCATGGTGTAATGTCCACCTAAATATTTTTGAACCGCTTAACCGGTCGAGAAAAGGGGAACATCTGTATTTTAATATTATCATTTTTGTTTTAATAAACATGTGCACATGGTATGGCAGCAATATTTACACAGTGCTAAACACTGTAAAAATATACAAAACAAGGTGTTTACCGTAAATTATAAAATCTACATCAGTAATTTGCAACAGCTGAGTAGCTTTGATTTCGTAAGTTGCAAGACTGTATGTTTATTCGTATTTTAGACTAATAAAAAATTGAAAATTCATCTCAAGTCGTCCACTCATTCTGTTTGTGTTCAGAGTTCATTTTCTTATGCATCTGTGCATTGCAAAACGGGCCTTATTAGTGCCACTGTACCATTTGCGACTTCAATTCTCCCTACAGCACTTATCTCCATGAATTTTCTAGACAAGGTGGTGGTTCATCATTCTTAGCACAAACTAGCTGCCAGGTTCACAAAAAGTTTTAGTAATTCATTCAGGTGTATTTCACACCTTCAGCTAAAAATGAGAACTCCAATACCTTGCTTGCTGTTTTTGTGCTATAATGTACATGCTGTCTCATTTATTGTGACTTATGTTATGTGGTAAACATACAATATAAAATGTAAATTCAATACATAAGTTGTGTTAAACCCAGCTAATCACAAATATTTTATAATGAATTATATTTGCTAGACGATGTACAGAGTATGTTAATAATCCGTGAAGTAAAACTCAACTGTGCTGTCAGTGACGGTATTAGGGTCCCTGCACTGTAACCAAAAGTACTTATCATGCAGGGTACATTGCAAAGTACTTACGCTGACTTTTGTTGAGACCCCAGCATGGAATTCTGATATTATTTGAGGTTAATTCTTGTTACTCGAAAAAATGTCTCAATACAGATGAAAGACAAAAATGTATCTAGTCTTTTGACAGCCACACTACTGTTGTACATTCAACATTATTGGGTATCTTGTAATTGCAGAACACCTTTTTAATGGTAAGATATAAAAATCCAACTTTCCTGTGACACTCTGAAGCACATTTTAAGCCACCTGATACACGGGACGCTATCCTTGTTTCCCAACACCATTGTCACTTTGTCCAGTAACAATTGACCGATTTTCATGTAGAATAACTGCATTTTACATCTGCACATGTGGTCCGCTACGAACTTCATCCAGCGGCATATGCGCCATCTTAGATTGTTTTAACGCATCTGCGTTTTTATTTTACCTGTTCATGTTGTGCCCCATGTTCATTAAGTGATATTTGTGTATTTTGTACGGCGGTATTACTTTCCGCCCTAACCTGCAATGTGTATTAACAGTTGCCACACATCACGTGGTTCGGGGATGTGTCCCGACGAGTAGGTGTTTGTGGTGAGAGTAAACGCATGTGTATTGTATTGTTTCATGTTCATACCCCATGTCCCGTCTTCGAGTGAAATCTATAGTCCATCACAGCGGCTGTAGACCCCTTATCCTGTGGAGATTGTGCTCTCATACACCGCGGGGAATTATCCATCTAGGAGTGCACAAGTTAAGTAACGTGCTGGGGGAATCCCCCACCGGAACTGGCTAGTCACGCCCTAGTGTAACCATAAACTTTTCATTTTGGCACAATGTGTAACTTAGACCAAATAAACCCGCTCATACCAGTGTAAATATATGTATTCTTGTAGATTGGACACCCAGCTGCTCCTAGTGTTCAAAAGTGAAATGTTTAGTATTGCAAGTGCTTTGTAAAGTACGCAAAGGTGAGACGAACACACAGAATCCACAACATCCCTAAGTCTCAAAGTGCAGTGTATAGGAATCACTGCTGGCGCCCACCTATCAGAAAGTAAACAGTGTCGGGTCTCACCCGACGGCGTTAACGTGTAGGGACCCACAGCTGGTAAGACACTTCTCCGATGGGTTATCTGAGGTAAACAAGACAGCGGCACTCTCCTCTGGGGGCTGCGCTGGGGTGGCTAACTACGGAACAGTGACTGACACTGGTTGCGGTGGAGAAGTGCCCTCGTTGCTCTATGAGGTGTCAAGGAAGTGTGAAGTTGTGGGAGGGTATGTCTCTGTTAATGGTGAAGGGTCGATTCCCAATATGGCAGTGTCAAAATATAATATAAGAAGTGAGATTCAACCCATGCCTCTACTAAGCAGTGCAAATGAAGTATTACTTTCTGACGTAAAAGAAATGGGATTACTATAGATTTCCACTTCCAAAAGTTGGAGCAATCTCTTTAATCTTTGCTTCTGTCCACTCCGATGCTTACACGGCATGAGGCCGCTTTAAGAAACTTGCAATAAAAACGACATAAGGTGAAACCAGGTAAGGTTGTGCTCATATTGTGTACGCCTGGATATACGGCTATGCCACACACGATCCACAACATAATTCCTTCTAGCCGTTCGCCAGTGTGAAGGGTTATATAGCAGAGTTCACGTATGCAGTCGTAGTACCAAAATGTATTGAGTTCCTAGTGAAGGCTTCCTCCGAAAATTAGCCACAGCAATACAAATTGCATTGGTTAGGCCAAAAGGGGCGGCCACTTGGTGTTGCTTGTATTTGCAGTGATGAGTGGTTCACGATGCAGGCTTTACCTTAGGTACACAATTCATTTAAGAGTGTTCATAAACAAAACACTTGGGGACACAAAGTTGCTAATAATCAGGGGTGACAAGATCCTTAATGTTATATGGATATATATAATATTTGCTCTACTCACATAACGTATAAAGTTCACAGTACAAAAGCAGAATGAAATATTATATAGAATAAATGCAAGAATTAAATATGCAACACAAATAAGTAACTGCGGAAGTTAATGTCTTAATAAAACTCAGGCGAAGCCTACTGTTATAATTGCAAGAGTCATGATACTTGGATAAAGAAGTAGGCCTATTTAATTAAATGAATTATTTAAATTGTCCCACAGGATTCACCTGGCCTTAATTCAGGGTTTGTCCACAAGAGAACTAGGTGGGGACTTAAAGGGGGTTCTTCGCTTCAACTTTGTAATGACGTGGACGGGTTAGAGCCTTAGAGGATGTCTGTAAGAGACGACGACGTTGTGACCCTGTATTACCATGAACAGTACGAAAGAGAGGGGAGGGAGGATCAGGACGACAGGTTGGAAACCTCTGATGACATTGATGACCCTCGGTTGTGGAGGCGGCCGAAGAAGTGGCTGCTACTAGATGGCTGTGGACCTCTGGAGGGATGGCATCGTCGACCACTGGGGTTGCCGGTGCGGCTGAGGGTGTGGGCCATAATCAGGATACCCGGGCTTTCACAGCCTGAAGGTGTAGCAAGACTGAGTTGCCACAGTGGGTGCTGTCCTCGCCTTCTCAGCTAAGATGATGAAGAGCAACTCCTGAGGCCTGGTCGAGGGTGCCTTTAATACAAATTTTTTTCTGACCAAGGGTGCTCCGAGGGTTGCGGGGAAATTAACCCCGTCTCCAACGGGTGGTGTGTGTGATGTCACATGCATGAACCATGGATCCTTATCTAAACTGGCGCTTGAGGCGAGGCGTTGACACAACAGTTCCATATGCGCTCGTAGGGGCTGTGACTCTGCTGATTGGCCCACTTCCTTGAACTAAGGGATGTCTCTCCAGCAGGTGCGGCGAAGTAGAGTGGTGTTTCTTCGGGAAGGTACGATGACGTCACAGCTCCTTGTCTAGTCGGGTTGACGATATAAGTAAGGAGCATAAGGTTGGAGGTGTGTTGAGGCTATGTCAATGTTTGGTAGTTCCACGTGTCCTGCTTTTATTACCATTTGTAATAGTAGTTGACTTGACCGTAGTAGTTTGCCAAGTTTCAGATGGGGCGAAGTCTGTAATTTGGAATGCACTTTCTTTAGGCGCAAAAAGTATCATGCATAAATTTAAATGTTACAACTCATTCTGGAAGAAAATTTAAAAATCATGATAACCTGTCATTCTCAATAAGCAATTAGATCTTTAAGATTCCACGTATAGAGATCTGTTGCTAAACAATTAGCTGGCAATGCACCATTTGAAAAGAGTTCTTTTATCCCAGTGCTTCTGGCACATCAGTGTATAATACTAGTATTCATAGTCAAAAAAAGTCTTGCACATCACTAAACTACCAGAACATTAACACAGATAGATTTAAGTTTAAAGTATTGGGAAAGATAAGCATATGAGAAAAGAAAGAATATAAGAATATTATATAGCTGTTAATTACATAGTTGCATCTATAATCATATAGTTTAGTTTTATATATTATAAACACTTTCATGTCACTTCTTTCCAAACATTTTAGTAACCCACAATGTGTTCAAAATATTTTAATTGGCTTATGGTAGTTTGAAGTGTTAAGTTAAAAGAGTGAACATATTTTCAGGCTGTATCCAGAACACATTTGCAATGTGAATACGCCAAAAAATTAACGCAGCAGAGTTACACTTGTCAAAATTTACTGGAATAAATATACAGCGGTTACCATTTGGGCCATCTGTAAGCAGTGTAAAATAATACCACAAAAAATATTCCCAATCCCAAATAAACAAAATTCAGATTATAAGTGTTCACTTACCAGAAATTATTCCATCCATTTGCTGCAGAGCTGCTTCCAACATTTTACTGGCTTCTGACTGAGGGCTTCTTAAAACTGTGTTATGTTGGTTTTCAAAATGCTGTAGCTCTGCTTTTCCCATTTCTCATGGGACTACCCCTAATCAGTCAAAACTGCAAAAAAAAAAAAAAAAAAAAAGAAAAAAAAAGTTGCTTTAAGGAGTCTCAAATATACATATCTGCAACTATAATACTGTGCATTTTCACTGTGTATAAATAAATTCTAATACAAAATTATATAAAACTTGGAATGTGCCAGCTACACTAACTACTTTGGAGTTTTACGATTTAACAAATAAAAACTGCTTAGTTTGACAGAAGAAAGCAAACTACAAAATAATAAACTAATTAACCTAAAATAGCTAAAGATTTTATTCTCAAAAGTTTTACATGAAAATACAACCACACACAGCAATTGACTGTTTAGTTTCAGGAATTCTATTCACGTTCTGAATTTCGAACATTAGGCCCTACTGTAGAAACGTAGCTGGAGTCTCATAAGTCTGCAAATTTTGAGTAAAAGCTATAATACAAAAATGTTAACTACGTATAGTTTGCATTATGATCACAATGTCGTCTACTTACATACGTTGTATATAACTGAAACAATTTCCTACATGGTTAGATAAATGTCCCACATTCTACATACACATTGGGCACACCTAACACTAAAGGACACTCACTACCATCTGCGCAACCTAAAAAGTACAGGGGTCATAAAAATATTAATTATTTTCTAGTAATTTTAATATGGTTTTCATTATGCCGGCACTGCAAAAAATGCAAGCAAGTTTACTTGCCACACACAATTATAGCAAACTAACACATAAGTTCCAAAATTTGACGGTTAAGTGTCACACATTATTATAACAGGAAGCACCGATATACTTACGTTTAGGCACAAAGGGCTTGTACAAAAGTATAAAAACCTTACTGCAAACATTAAAACTATGTAAGAACGAAAAATATATACATTTAATTTAAAAATAATAAACAACTGTTCAAAAAAAAAGTACACAGAACATATAACAAAAGCAACTACGTTCCACGGCTACCAGCCAAACGTAGGAAAGCAAACATGAAATTTACCTATTCGAATTTTCAAACAAAGTCATTGCTGACATCTAAAGTGGCGTAAATATCTACTTAAAAGCTCTAAGGTATGAACTGGTTTTGGTGCACTAAAATTTAATTTAATATTTATAAAAACTGGTGGTTTTTCAGGTAACACTTAGAAAGCGTTTATTCCCTTCAAATAAGTATCTCACTCTAAAAAATATAAATCAGTTCTGCTGTGTAAAAAAAAACATTGTACAGTAGGTATCGTTAGATGGCAGAAACACGTATTTGAATACACTTTACGTAGGAAAATGTCATGTGTGTGTTGATGTGTGTGTGTGTGTATACATATGTTCAAACGCCAATAGTGTGAAGGATAATTAAAAACGTAATGAAAGGGTTTGGAATAAATATATTAATAAAATTTTGGCAACAATCATTTTTTGAACAGCTCGATAGTAAACCAATAAAATATGACTCAGATATTATTGGGCCAACTAAAATTTATTCATCAACCTTCTTCTTTGATTTGGAATACATTCTCTCTTATGTAAAAATAATTCAACACAATCAGTAAACCCCAAAATACGGTTATAGTTTTATACTTTTTTTGCCATGAAACATGCAGCGTCCCCAGCACCTAACATACGTTCGTCACACCATCACAGACAATTCGAGCAGACCCTCTACTGGGTTAACCATCCCTGAAATGCAGGCGACTTCTCTAAACACTGCCGACTGGAACAGTGTTTGGGAAAATGCACAACTAAGCCACTATACTACCACCAGCATCAACCAGTTGTCCCACCTTCATACTCCCAAGAAGAAACTTTGGTGGGTGAGGGGGGCATGCACTTTTACGCCACCTGAGCACCTATAAAATAAAACCCAGTGGAGAAAATGTTGGGCAAATGAGGCCACCTCGCGACACCATTGGAAACTACAGGTCATATAACCCATGTGTACCCCTTCATCCAACCAGTATAGCCAAAGCTAGATGAAACAAGTGAAGTAAGTGTGCGGAGGTCTCTAACCAGAACTTTTCTGATATACTTCCCTCATGGGTTAGATGGTTCAAATAGGGGTTGTTATAAACACATGCTTGTTTCGCATTTGCAGTAACTACCTGCACCTTTTTTTTTTTTTTTTCAATTTGTAAAAATGGACAGATCCAGTGATGTCAGAATCCTGGTGCAATATTTCAGTTTACCATCAGTAGTTAGACATGAAGCATTTGGTTGCAGAGGTGTGGGGCGGCGGATGAGCTGACGACTGACCAACATCTAGGATATCCAATTTTTCCCTTTATCTTTCGGAATTTCCCTTTTTTTCCTCTGCTCCTGGTGGCCAACTTGGATTTCCAACTTCATGCTCTTGCATTCTGGTTGTGGTTTTCTCCAGATGCTTCCATTCGAATGTGCTTATGGTGTTGCATTCCTTCCTACCGGATGTACCTACTTCATGCTCTTGCATTCCATCCTAACAAATGTCTCTACTTCATGCTCTGGTATTCTGGTTGTGATTTTCTCAAGGTTCTCCCATTCCATCCTACCAAAAGTGCTCGTGCTCGTGCATTCGAACTGTGTGCCTACATCCATCTTGGACATTGCTAATTCATGCCCTTACATTCTGATTGTGGTTTGCTCCAAGTGCACTCATTCTACCCTACTGAATGTGTTCACTTGATGCCCTCACATTCCATGCCCTTGCCCGGAGAGGATGCCCCAGTCCTTACCATGATGCCCCTTATCACTGACATGATGCTCAAGTTCACACCATGAAGCCCCTTGTCCTTCATGAGGATCCCCTTGTCTGCCACAAGGATGCTCTTCAAACTTCTCGAGGAAGCACTAACAGGACCCCAGCCTTATACCCTCCTAATACCATGGGCTTGCTACCAACCCCACCATTTTTTTTGTTTCTAATGGGAAACCCACAAATAATATTTTGTATCCACTGAGGCTCGGTGACTTTTATTCATGGTCTGTTTAGAGCGGGGTTATATACTGCTGTAGCGGAATAACTGCACTAAGGACTCTATACAGGATATACAGAATTACTTTGTTTAGATAATGTGATTGAGGTTTTTGTAGGACCCCCATGGTTGTAAGTGTTCACCTTTATTTGTGCAGATCGTGTTCTACCAAGTCTCAGAAAACATTTTTTAGTACAAAAAACAGCAGTGGAGAATTTATCCAGAAATTAATTTATATAGATAATGAGACAAAAGTCGTCCTGAGACCCCGATGGTTATAGGTGTTCTACTTTATACGTTCAGTGTGTGTACTGCCAAGTCTCTGTAAATATTTCTTAGAACAGATAAATAAGTTGTAATACAAAGAGTGTGAGATAAGGTGATCATGACTGGTATGTATTAATTTCCAGGAAACAATAACACTGTATTGTAGGGAGTTGTTGAGAAAGCAAGCTGGAGGGGGGAGCGTTGGCCCTGCGACCCCAACCAACACCCCTTTTCTAGAATCGCCTATCGCCCTAGTGTATTTCTCACGACTTTCAGTTTCTGTTGTATCTTACACGTGTTCGGGTATGTGAAATATGGATAAAGTGGTATCATCCCGAACCTTCAGAATAGTCGAACATGATAGGTTAATCGCTCACAGAGAGGACGATGACGATGCCGAAGGTAATAACTTAGGTCGAATAGATCGCAGATTCGATGCATTATCTGATGCTTCAGATATTGAAGATGGTTTGCAAATTGCTGACGAAGAAAGTGATGAAATTTCTGCAGATGAAGAGGACGATTTTGAGTTTGAGAACATTGATGTGAGTGATGTCTACGTCTCGAAGGATGAAACATTTATGGCTAAAGGATTCCATCTTTCGACGGAGATTGAGGGTGTCCAACATAATATATCAGCCTTCTGGAGTTTCGACTGAAGTACAATACGATGATAATATTTTTTATTACTTCAAATTATTTCTGTCTCCTGAAATCACTGATACTGTGGCAAAATATACTAATCAGCGGCCAGTTTTTGAAACTGAAAAATTCAACTCTACAACAAAGGGTGAGAAGCATACTGCATGGGATGATGTTGATGAAACTGAGATATATGCATATATAGGGATACTACTGTGTAGTGGGGCAACTAAAAGCAACCGTGAACCTGTTTCTATGCTATGGTGCTCAGATTTAGACTTTGAGAGACGAACATGCTTTTCTCATATTTCCAGATATTTGTACTTTGGTGATTTGCACACGCGAGGAGAGAGATGTGCAAATGATAAACTAGCAAAGATTAGTGAGATCATGGACTTGTTTAACTCTTATTGCCAGAAGTATTACAATACTGTTTTTTAATCTTACAATTGATGAACAACTGCTCAAATTTAGGAGATATGCTCTTTTTAGGGTGTACATGAAAACAATACCAGGAAAATGTGGAATAAAAGTATAAATAATGGCTGACAGTGACACAATTTACTGCAAAAACTTGCATGTATTCTTGGGGAAAAGGATGTGAAACTTGAAAGAAACAGCGAAAAGAGTGGTCCTTGATTTAGTGAGCATCTTAAGTCCTGGTTATGGGATTACAACTGACAAATTTTTCTTGCATCCTTGGATTTAGCTGAAGAGCTAATTGAAAGAAAGTTGACAGTGTGTGGAACACTGAGGAAAAATAAAACATTCATTCGTGTCGAATTTCTTCCTCAAGAAACTGGCCACCAAATTCATAGATTTTTGGTTTGTGTACAATATTGACTGGTGTGTCACAGATAACACTCCGAGGGTGTATTTGATCAGCTCTCAGAACCGGATATAATGATGAAAACCTTATTTTAAGCTTGGTATCCAACTAGTTAGTGCACACATCATAAAGTCCAATATAATTAATTCTATCACGTCAACATCGCAGACGACAAACGATAGAATCGTCGTCATCACTTTCATTTTCAAAAATTAAATTGTATATTGCCTGAACCATTTTCGCTTCATACTCGATTAATTAAATTTGTGCTCTCATCACCTTACAAAAGTAATTGTTTATGTTTTACAGTATCGTCCCGATTACGTAACTCACCAAAAATCAGTGGGGTAAATCAGAGAAAATCGATTTTCAATTGCATGTTGAAAAATAAAATACATATAGTCAAGTCGGGATTTTTATGTCAATTATGGTATATAAACGTCAATAAATTTTCGTCTATATATATAGTATTTCCTAAATAATTTAGAAATGTTAAAACATTATACAACTTTATAAAATATATTATGCTTCTGTAGTAAACCACAAACTGTTGCAGCTTATAATATTTGTTTTATGTACACAAAACTACAAAAAACAATTAATTAAATACAATATTATAAGTTGGGCGATATAAAGTCTAGTATTATGCCACTTAAAATTAAAATAATGTCTTTATAATGTTTTATTCAGTAGTTTGTTTAAAACAATTGGGTGGAGCTAGCAGGGTAGTTGTTAGTTAGCGAAGATATGTATGAGGCAAATGAAAGGAGACATTAAATGAGCAAGGACTTCGCAAGACTTCACCTTTCTCTGTATAGTCTTAGCGATTTTATTAGTAATGAACTGCTGCCACAGCAATTTTGCCTCCCAACTGTGTGGCTAGTGATTCAAGCATTTTATTATAAAAGGTTTATTTGCTAAAAAAAAAATGGCCAGTGTATGTAACATAACCGGTGAGATAAAGATTAGAGCATTACAAACATATGAGAGTTTGTAATGCAGCCTGTTGGCAAAATATTAACGGAATTTTGCAGGTTTCAGCTCTTCTCTGTTTATGAGTGGGCCTTATTAGGCTACATTAATGATGATTGGCTCTAGAAAAGAACTGTTTCATTACTAAACATAGACTACTAATTATTTGAAACGAACAAAATTTCTGTAGCAATTTGACTCACTAGAAGAACCACTTTAATATATATAATATATATATATATATATATATATATATATATATATATATATATATATGCACTGGACAAGTAGTAATGATAACAAACTTCGATAAATAAATAACGGATTAAAATTGTATACAATTTGTTTTACCTATAACTTAGAGAACATGTCCTGGTGTCCCAAACGCACTGTAAAATAGTGTAAATTTACACACGTTTTGATAAAATTGTTTTGTATTCGTAATTTTCAATAGCAACTACAATTTGAGTGGTATACACAAGTGTTTCTAACAATCCAAAAATAAATGCACCTCTAACACATGCATATATAGAGTTATCAACTATATAATATGAGTTGAATTACAAATTTTAAAGAAGGGCTTGTGTGTAAAAATTACAGAGCCCACCATACCACGTTATAAAACAGCATTATTCTATGTAGATTTCCAGATCTTCAACGTCTCGAGCAGCAGAGTCATTAGTTCAGTGGCTGCTGCCACAATCATGATTCATTCTTATGTACCATTCGACCACACAGAAGTCCGTTACGCGAGAAGACAATAGCGTATCATATAGTGGCATCTAGCCTGTTACAAAATTATTACTCGGAATGGTAGAAAAATACATCATTGTAAAATGTAAATCTACTATTGGGTAATATTAATTTACTGTATGGCCACTGTAGAAACACGATCATATCTCTGTAAAAAGACAGTAACTTTTCCACAGTGAAATTTTACAGATACCACAAGTTTGTAAATTTAAATCAACAACCTGATTGAAAAGACTACAATTGCGAATAAATATGACATGACACCATGGTGCCTCAGTAGGTAGAGACAGGATTCAGGGAGCGGTGAGATTTTAAAGGTTATTTTACCAGGGGCGTGAGACATACCTGGGCGATGTCGTGTGAGTCGGTAGATGAGGTTTCCTCCAGGATCGTTCGGCCAAAGACCAATTCAATCCTGGACAGCTGCACCTTAAGAATGCGCTGTAAAAATATTCCAAATGTGTAGGGCGCAGTGGCCTGTTCGGATCAGCTCACTCATTCATGTTACATAGTACTGTTACATACAAAGGCTCGCTGAATACTTTCAAGTTCAGTTGATGCAGTGACTTATCGGCTAGTCACATACCTACATATACGCACACACTACTTGCATATTAACGAATAAAGAAAAATGCATACTGGTACACTAAATGAAAAATGTGCAGGTATTCTTAAAGCCCGTGCCCCGAAGAGCATGAAGGCCACGAAATAATGTCTACATGATCAGTTCTCAATGCATAATTATGCCGCTTATTTAACAATGCCCTCATGCCTACACTTTACATACAAAATAACACTTCACATCTTCAAAACCTGGTGGTTAGGTAATGCTGTGAACATGGCGCGAAGCCGACAAAGCCAGACAATACAAGCACTTCCGGTGAGGGGTGGGGGGTGGTGTCTAGAGCAGCTGATGAACAACAGTTCCGGTTAATTAAATCCTATGGAGATTAAATGATTGAAAAACAAATGGTGAATGCTGTTCGAGCATTGAGAAACCTGAGCCGCAGTAACACACAAAAGCACCCCTGAGATGATCTTGTAGCTGACTGACTAGCATGGTGTGGCGCACCGGCCGAGTTTGGCGTGCCAGTGGGCTATGTGGACCTACTTTCTCAACATTGCAAAATATATATTAACTCTCTGCGTTCCTTACCTTATGCTGGAACAAATGTAAATAATTCTTAAAAATAACATTGCATAAAGAACACTCTTTATGTTAGGGTGAATGAGGTAATGATGGCCCACATTGTGAATGATACATAATGATCACTGTAAAAGAAGATTTAATCACTTTGAAATGTACTGGGGTTGTTTCCTTGTATAAGCTACGTGAACACGTGGACACTTGTGTTTACAAATAAAAATATATAACTGAAAATAAAAATATATTTCATATTCATGCACTACAGCGGGTGCTCTGACGTAACGTGCTAAGATTTACTTTGCGTTGCGTCCACACTTGTATTGCACTGCACTTAACTGCTTTGCTCGTCGAGTACGCATCTCAACTGTGCAGCTCAGTGGGGCCATAACTGTGAAATTGATTTCGGATGGGACATGTGGCACACGTCAAATGCCCCTCTCCCTCGAAGAGCATGATTGTGGCTTCGTGACATCACACATTCCAGGGGCACTGCTTCCCTGGCTGTCTTCTGGGCCTTAACTGGTATGTACTCCTCACCACTTCCACACGGTTGCAAATTGCTCACTGAGATACACTTCTTCTCCGATGCTGCTCATTGCGGGATGTGTTCCCGCCATCGGAAGATGTACAGGCCGCTGACTGTCTCCTCCGCCGACACGATTCGATCAGGGGGGTGGGGGGAAGGGCAATACGAGTCGGACGACCCGCTGCCCTCGCTGCCGCTGTCTCTGCTGCTGCTCGTGCTGTCTTCTTGCTTGCTCCCTCTTTGCGTGATTTTCCAGTGCTGGGTGCTACCCATGCCACTGGCTACCAGTGGGATGGACCACCCTGTTGCGGCTCTCCCATCTCCTCTGCTACTCATGCTGATTCTTGTGCTGCAATTCCCCTGTCTCCCAGCGGTGCTTCTTCGACAGATGTTACTTCGTCAGTTGGTGGAGCTGCTGCTGCCTGTGCATGTGCCGGTAGTAGCACTGATTCTGATGCTGTGGCATTTACGGTGCCTCGCCATCAAGCCTCACTGGGGCTGCTTCCTCCATCGTACGTTGATTTCCAACTCCCTCACATGCTTCCACACCTTCTCCCCTCGCTTGTTTTTCCAGGATGGTAGTGCTGGCTGCACTTCTCTCGTGTCTCATCCCATGTTTGTGCTAAGCGGATTCCTGGGAGAATTTGCCACATCTGGTGTCGATGGCACTTATACATCAGGCGGGGGCCACTTCGAATGAGGTGCTGGCCCACTTTCCTCCCCTCTCGACAGCTCTACATGCTCGGCAGGTCATTCGCCATCATGGGTGATCTGGTCACCAGGTCCGTTCTCGCCGGGGACATCACCTGGTGCTCTTCTTACATCGTCCCGGTAGGTCCAAACCAGTCTCCTCTAGCATTTTCTCTTGCTTGCTTCTCCTCCGTAGTTCTTTTGCGAATTTGATGATGTGGTGCTGATGGATGTGTTGCTGATTGGGTGGCATGACGATTCTCTGCACTGTGTTTGTGCATTCGAAGGTTGTTGAAGTGAACTCGACCCCATGGCCCTGAGTTAATGATGTGGGGTGGAGGATGGAATGCAATTTCCCTTTCCATCACACCGTGTTGAATTGCGTGATAAGTGGGCCGAATGACAACATGTGTGGCTGTCAATGCGCACGTTGCCGAACCAAAACAAACAGGTGTGAATGTGTTATGAAATTCATTACTTTACCATGCTTTTGAAAAAGTCTTGCTGGGATACAGTGTCATATTAGGTTCCTTGAAATACGCGATTACACTTGCGAAAATGAATGACAAAAAATGTACAATGTTCATCCTAGCAAAATTCACATGTTTACACTTTGCTTGGGATCTGTGACCTGTGCACTTGCTTAATCTTGAAATGTGGGCATGTGTGTTGTGCCTGTCTGATATGGTGTGAACAGTGTTTACAAATAAACACCGTCGCACTGAACTCCCATATCACCGAGGAAATGCAGCGAGCCAGCTTGCACAATTGTTGTTGTGTCTGTTTGCTATTACTGTGCTGGGAGAATTTTCGTTTGCGCTTTCGCAATAGTACATGCACACGTAGTACAGGTTTTGCATAAGAGTGGCATATGAATTTTTCCATTCTATTTCCTTCCACACTTGTCACTAGTGCGGTCTTACACGTTGTTGTTTCACTCGCGGTGTGGTCAATGGCGTTTGTTTACATGTGACCACTTAATCTGTGGAGACAGAACATACAGAAGTTTCTTACATTGGAGTAACTGTTCCACTGACCTGTGTTATTGTGTTGTTGGTGACTGAGACTGTCTGACGATTGGCCTTCGGCCGGTTACAACATCCACTATACCAATGGTACTGCGTGATGTTGCAGTATCTGAAGGGTGTGGGGGGTGTGCAGTTTGTGCTGGCATCCTGTAATCTGCTGCGGTGTTGTGAAGTGTGGTGTGGCTTAGTCCACAGTTGCCCTCAGGTGCGTACGGCCTTGGCGCAGTTGTAGGTATCGATTAGGCTGGCTGGCCACGTGGCACTGTGTTTACCACAGCTGAAGTGGGCGGGGCAGAAAGTTGCGGCATGCTAAGCCATGACAGTTTGCTTCAATCACTGGACAAATTAGCTGCGGCTGCTAAAACTTGTGCCAGTGCCCACTGTGTGTCTTGTTCACATCGCTCGGGTGGCGGTAACATTGGTGTTGACACTAATTGTTGTCCAATTGCTGTTGGTTGTTTTCTTGCGCTTGCTTCTCGCTGGCTCGGGAATGGAGTGGTGCGGGTGTGACACGCTCTTCCGCAGGAAGTGCATTCTTCTCTATGACTGCACATTTGATGCACAAAATGCATTATTTGTACATGTCTACAACTTCCCACTTTTCTTTGATCGCGCATTTCACGTCGTAAAGGTACAAGCACTGTTGACAAGATATGATGAGAGTTCCGATCCCTCGGTATCCGATCTTCCAGCAGTAGATCTGTATTTCATCTTGTTGCAGCCCAATTGCTGCGAGTGGTTTTTACTGGTGAAAATTTCGACTTGTGAAATGTTCTTACAATTCACTGTGTTATCCCACCAACAAATTCGGAACGGATTGTTGAAGTGCACTGTTGGTAGTCCTGATGTTACTGTTGTGCCAACTCGCTCTTGCTATTTCTGAAAATTTTCCTTGCACTTTATCCGAAATGTTTGTGTGGTTTGTGCCACCCTGCTGTGGTGGCATAGCACGTCATGGCTGGACAAATTGTCTTAGGAGTGAGGGCATGTTGCACATTTCATGTGCTAAAGGTGCTTAAATCCTAATCATTCGATATGCTAGTAAAATTAATAAAATTAATTGATGGAAATGATAATGTTTATAGAAACATGTGTGTAATTACAAACATTTTAACCAATATTCTGAATGAGTTGCAGAGTAATGAACTTAGAATAGACAAGCGTTTAAATGGGTTAACAAAGGACTTCATTGATAAAGTACACACAATTCTTACAACACAACTTTCAGAAATGCAAAATAACGTAAGGGTTGGAACTAATGAAGTGCAAATAAATTATATGTATGTTCTAGTTATATTCGATAAGATTGAAAAGTCTCAAACTTGTTGACATGTTGTAGCAGTTAGTCGACCTAATGCACCAGTTAGAAAACCATCTAATTAGCTTATATAAATATTGGAATGTTAATGTAATATAATTTTTAAAATGCCTGAGTCCGTTTCGGAATCCCATATTGTTATATCTGGTGTAAAGGAGAAATATTTTCAAGCTAAACAAGCACGAATGGAATGGGATGTTTGAAACGAAGAAATATTTAAACCTCTTACGAGTACATTGGATACATTACATTCTGTGTTGAGTAAATCTAATGAAACACCATTGGAAATTAAATCGGATGAACCTTTTAAGAAAAAAGAAGTAAAACCTTCCCCATTTAACAATCAATTATTTACCTTCAAAACAATCTTCCCCTATGCACGATGTGACATTTGGTGTATATCGACATGGAAACATACGGTGCCTGAGAGATTCAGTAATTACGTTTTTGCCTGAGAATAGAATTGAAGTAGGAGAATATGTAACCTTATGTGAGTCAAGGATTGTTTGAATTATTATTTTAAAACGTTCCAAATGGATATTCTGTCACCGATTTGTAGAAATATAAATTACTTATGCATCATACGAAGACGAATAATCATTCAGGAGATGGAAACCACCCGAAATTACCTTTATTAACCGATATTGTTGGAAGTGGAATATTTAAAGATGTAGTTGTCAATGAATTTTCTCCTGTATATTGAAACAATTATAATGAATTGGTGAACAGATTAAAACTTGTCATCGCTTCGAGAGAGTCTGGGAATAATTCATATACGAACAAAATTGTTTCTATTATTGAAGAGTTGAATGAAGAAGGTTATATTACTAATTAAGTTCAGTAAGATTGCTCAAGAACTTCATTCACCTGCAAGGATAAGGTTACCCAGAATAAGAATTAATATTCATGGTTTAAATTATCTTTTTCAAGCCGATTTGTGTGAAATGACATTGCTTTCGAAATACAATATATTTTAACCATTATATAGGTTTATTAAAAATATGCTTGGGATATACATGTGAAGAACAAGACTGGAAAAGAAGTTACCATTGCAATGAAATCCGTTTTAGAAGAAAGAAAACCAATATCGCTCGGTAAAGAGAGCGAGTTTTTTTCTTTCCAGAAACTAATGGCTGAATCTATTTCAGAGAATATTATTTTTAATATAATCAAAATATTAACTTATTTAAAAATGTTATTACAACTTTATGAAAAATCAATATTTCAAAATAATGTACAGAATTTTACAAAGAAATTTTTTCAAAAATAAAAATTGAATTGTCATGCCATGGAAACCTACTTCAGTGTAAATTATTTGTAGAATATTATTAAATAATAACTTAATTTACATAGTTATTACAACTTTATGGAAAAATTAATGTTTTTTTTTTTTTTAGTAATTTACAGACTTTTACAAAGAAATTATTCAAAAATGAAAGTTGAATTCTGTAATTTCCGTTCCATCAATGTTCCAACTTTCCTGGTTACTTTGTGCAATGTCCGTTACACACTTTTGTGTTCGGTGCATTGTTGTGCACTTAGAAAGAGTGTTTGCAATCCATCTAATCTGAGCTCAGTTCCTGCGGGCGCTCTATGTTTCTACAGCTCGCGCTGCCCTCTCCGGTTGTTCGAGGGGAGTCTGTGGTAGGGGGAAGTATGTTGACCCACTCATCTTTGGCCCTTGCTAATGTTTTTCCCGCATGACAGCTCATCTGCCCGCTGGTTTCCGGCCCTGGGAACGTGTTCTACTTCAAAATCATATGAATGCAATGAGTGCGCCCAACGTGCCAATTACCTCTAGTTCATGCATTGTGTGAAGCCAGAGCAAGCATCCATTGTCAGTTTGCAGTGTGAAATGCTGGTACTCCTGTATGGACAGTACCATTTCACGGCCCACACTACTGCTACACACTTTTGTTCATTTATATTGTATTGACCCTCTGTTGCTCTGAATTTTGAACTGCTGTATTTTATGATTAGTCGCTCCTGATTGTCCCCTATTTGGTAGTGAACTACACCCAAGCCGTTTTCACTTGCATCAGTCTGCAATAAAAGTGCCTTCTTGGGTCATAGCGAGCTAATGTTTTGCACTGTGTGAACCTGGTTTTGAGTTTTTGATAACTAACCTTGTGTTCAGCTGTCCACTAATACGTTCTGTTCGTTTAAAGCATATCAGTGAGTGGTACTGTTACTGTGGCAAAGTCCCCAATGTTTTCCCGCAACCAGTTTACTAGCCCAAAGAATTTCGGCTGCAATGCTCATCTACCAGGTGCCCAAAAAATTGTATGCATGGGTGGCCGATATGACATTTTCGGTTTGTACAGGTCAACTTATTGCTAGATGTTCGAGTACTAGCAACATATGTTTTATGTGGTCGTCCCAGTTCTCGGAACACACCACTACGTCGTCCAGTTACGCGAGGGCAAATTGACCAACGTACTGGCCCCACCCGCTCTCCCCAACCCCGTTTGGCCGCCGTCGCCAACGACCCCAGCATTGCACCACATCAGTCACCGAAACCAGCTACTTCACGAGTGCGGCCGTTGGGGTCGAGTTCAGTGCTCATGTCGTGGGCGCAAGTGCAGAGCAAGTCAGTGCAAGGTGCAGAGCTGACAGTGCGCCTGTACGCACGTATTTTAAAACGTGTCCCAGTGAAACAGGGCATAAATTAACCTAAGTTTATTACGGGCTCAAGGACGCCAAGTCATGCAACAACAGTGCATAATGCCCTAGTAAGTGCCCCCGCGGGACTCGGTGTACTTGTTCATTCTGTTTTGTACTTTTCATCTCTTATGTGTTTCATTCAGTGATTCTTGTGCATTTAAGGGTTATTATGTCTAGTGTAAGCAACGTGAATGTGCAATGTAATTTTTTGTGTGTAACAAAATAGCGCGGCCTGCTTGCCCGCCATCTGGCCAGCACGTCGCTCCGGAGCAGTTAGTTATTTCTCCGTGTCTCGAGGATGTGGATGTGCTGACTGACGGGGTCGTGTTTCACACGCTTGGGTGGTGCTTCAACTTTTGCACTTATTAATTTCTTCGCAATAGACTTTAATTTACTGGAACTTTTGTTTACTTAGGTATCCGAGACTCCCCACCCCTCTCCTTTCCGCAGTTAGCATCACCTTTGAAGGCATAACGTTTCCGTAAGCTTTTGTGGCCACATGCCGTTTTAGACAGTGTTATCTTGCCGGTGGGTTAAGCCCGGCAACTGTTTGTAAAGTTGTTTCCATGAGAAACGTATAATAAAAACCCATTGGACTTACGTGAGTAAGCTTTTTAATTCGGGTTGCCTACGGGTGTTAGGGGTGCGGGTCCCCACCTTTCCCATCAATTCATGAGAGTATTATGCAAAGTGTTTTTATGTGTATTTCCAGTGTTTTGTATCTTCGTTTACCTAATTGATGGGCGCGTGGGTCGCCCTAAGACCTCACTGCGTAGCATGCTTATTTCTGTTAAAGTACTTTATTAATTACGACGGAAGGAGCACCATTGGAAGGATACCGCCATTGGCCGTCGGCACACGACCCTGAGTACAGCAGTCAGCTCTACAACAACTTGGCATCGTACCTGTGCAATGTCTGGCGCCCAAGTACTTCAGAGGTTTGGAGAGAAGTCATGGTAAATTTCCTACCCGAACTCCCAACCTTAAATTTGACCACTTTTGCTCCATCATCCTACCGTCAGTACCCAACTAGTACCAGGACCATGATGGCTTGAAACTTTGCCAGTGCACACTTCAAGCTGAAGGACATTGCACAAAATTGGAACCTTGTGCTGTTTGGGGCAGTGAAGCTGGTTTAATGGTGGTTTTCGGGTCTTATAGGGACCTGCCAGTAGCCACTGCACAGGTCAAGTGAAGTCATGACTCTGGCTTTGCCTAAAGTGTGAATTGCATATTTGACACTTATGTACGAGGGCGGGTCATTTTTAGTGATTTGGTTGATTTGTCTGAAATCTACATAAAAATGCCACATCCTGTCTTTATTTGGTTCCAAGTTTATTGCACTATTGTAATATCTGCAGGTGGGTTCGATCACACCCGCAGCTAGTATTTCTGTTATCTGTTCCCTTATTATTGTGCATTGATGTGGTCGATAGCTTTGTGGGCAGGAGCATATGGGTCGCTTGTGTTCCAGAGGTACGCAATGTTCCGCTACTGTGGTGCGATATAGTAGGTCTGCAGCTGTGAATACGTTACACCATTCATTCAGTAGGTTTCGTACAATGTTGTGGTATTCTGGTCAGACCGCATGATCTAATTCATCCACTTTGATTTGTGGGGCGCACTCTGTGGTTCGGGGTTCAATGTCATACACAGTTCACCGTTCTTGTTGGCCAAAGTGAATCCTACAGGCGGCTGGCTCCTTTATGATGTTTTGCTCTGTGAGCCAAGGGATGTCAAGGATAACATCCTTCTGTAGGTCAGCAGACACGAGGGCGATGGTGTTGGTCTCCAAATCACATATGTGGACAGTTATTAGTGTCTCTCCCATAGCCTCCCCAGTGTGCTGCCATATAGCAAGTTGAAGTAGATGTGCACTCGGTGTAAGTTTTCGCACATACACAAACCCAACATACAAAGTTGTGTGACACTGCTGTGTCAATTAATGCATAACAAGGTTGTCTATTAATGTTTACTGCTATTCTGATCATTTTGTGGTTATGTTTGATTATCTGCTGTAATATGAATCTGTTGATGGATTTTTGTTAATTGACAGATATGTTGAGGCGGAAGTGTTACCTCGGGGCTGTTTACCCTGGGGTTGTAAGCATTCGGCTCGCTTACCCTGAAGGGCTGTTTATGTCGGCAGGGTGGTGTTCCCCTCTTGTGCATTTGTAACAGAGCACTCCCTATGCCAGTGAAATTGCTGTTTCACTTTACAGTACATCCTCGCATATGGTGGCCATTTAAGATTATTTTGCCCCTTTGCTGTGCCCGAGTTTGGGTTGCTTCTCCTCCACCTTTCTGTTCGGGTGTTTTACGATGCCCAGTACTTGTAGACCCGTTTTCTCTGCACCCAGCTGATTGTGCATCTGTATGCCTCTCCTGCTCTGTGTGACATCTAGGGCACAGTAAAAACCCTTCCCAGGCACGCGTGGGTGCTTCTTCCTCTCGGTTAGCCTGGTCCAATAATGTTGCAGAGCATATGAAATCCTTTGTGTTATTATGTATTAGTGGGGCCCAGTACTAACCGATTTTGCTGTCTTACTGTGGAGGATACCACCTCCAGTATTTCTGTCCCTGACATGTTAGAGTGAAAACGTTTAATTTGGTTTATTGTTCTGGTTACAAACGTGATCAGTGATTCCGTCGGTTTTTGCTTCTAGAACTGCTTTACTCTGTGCTCGTGAAGACGAGTATGTATTTGCTAACCTGTTTTGCAGAATTCTGCAGAACTCTTCCCAAGTGATGCCATAGTGGCCTATTATGTGCCACCATATGCGAGCATCCGCTGAGAGCTGTGCCCCCACACAATTTGGCCACTCTTGTTGACTGACACTGTACCTGGTTATTTGCAACGTGCCATCCTCTAAGAAGGCCTACTGGTCCTCGCTGGTCAGACCCGCAAATGTGGGCAGGGGTTGAAAATGGGTTGGTGTTGTGCCCACCTTCACTGCTTTGGTGATTGCTGTTGACACTTCCGACGATGCTGTTGTGGTCGCACTGGTTGGCGGTGACCACTCGAAGCCAGTTGGTTGTTGAGGTTTGGTTTGTGCTGCTGTTGGCATTCTTGCTGGCAGTCCTGTCACTTACCGATTCCGTGTCCGCAGTTGATGGATGTGACACCGTCAGCTATTGAGCTGAGGCACATTGCCCGCACTGGAACCTCCTAGCCGTCCGGTTAACAAGGTTCCGCCTGGTTATGCATTGCCAGTGGGAGACCTGCTCCCACAATTCACATGACACACACTCTTCATTACCACTCTGACACAGGTCCGGGTGACAGTGTCATGGGGTTGGGCAATTTCTTGTGAGTATATCAACCGGTGTTATTGTTTACAAAAAGTGCATAATATGTGTACATTTCCATCTGCTGTTGCCCGTTCTGCTGCACTTAACACACTGGGTGGTAAAAATGTGTACAGTGTGCGCACACTATTGTTCCATTCCCTACGCCAGTACACAGTATCTGTCTTGTACACCACCTGTTGTGCCAATTGGTGATTCTTTGTGTTTCTGTATAATGATCTATTAACCCCTTCCCTGTTTAATAAATTTCACTAAAAACATCCCAAAAATAACCTATTTTTTAAATGCTTAGCACATTGTCTATCAAGTGGAGGGATGACACATTTTGTAGGGTTACATTTTTTGGATTCATATTTTAGAAGTCATGAATTTTGAAAAACTTAAGAAAAGTTTAACCCGAGTATACTAGGGCATAATGTAAATCCATTCCAAATTGGAAAATTTCACTGATGTAAAAAAAAAAAACACATAAAACCACTCTGACTGCCAGAAATCTAAGACATACGTATTGTATAACGACATTTGTTGGTACATAAATTTTTGTTTTATTTTCTCATCCAAGTATACTTGGGCAGACTGTAACAATTAATTTGTTTATTTTATTTTCATCTTCTGTAAATCAATACAATAATACTTAAACATTTCGGAATACATAAAATAATGGTACAACAAAAATTTAGAAAGTTATTTACATGTATTACTATTTATGAAATCAATAGAAAAAACTTGAAAATAATAAATATTAGAAAACACATAAACCAAGGCAAAAATAATGGGGTCACTTTTTCATTCACATTGCTCATAACGTTACATATTATCATTATCTAACATAATTGCCTCTTGTACATGGGAAAGTAATACAATACAAAAGAAAACTTAAATCTAGTAATTATAAAACACATCAAATAAATACTGAGTCACATTTTCATTAAAAAGAATCACATGGAAATCATGTTACTTTGTGTAAACAATATCATCATCTGGTGTAATTGCCTCTTGCACCTGAAAAAGTAATATATCACAAAAGTGTTAAGATGTTTGGTGCCGTGTGGTAAACCCGGAAGCACGGAGTAACACACAGGGGCACATCACAATCTGGACAGTAGTACCTTGTTTCCCGGTGTATCTTTTCCTTTTGGCATACCTCACTTGGGAACACATTCCACACTGCCTGGTTGGCTTCTCCTTCTTTTCTGTTGGTGGTATAGCTTCCGGAAAGTGCCTTTCTGTCAGACACAGAAGAGCAGGTGACGGCCCAGGCCGACCAGCATGCTTGGGTAAAATGTCAGTTGCATGATACTTGTCAAGGATTTCTTAAACAAGAGCTAACCTGAAGTTCAGGCATGACTTTTTCCATCTACATTTTTGGTAAAGAACAAAGGCATTGAAGATACAAATTTCAAGAAAATTGTGAAACAATTTCTTATAATAAATTTTTCCCAGTTTTCATGGGACAGGGTAATTTGCAAGTTGTTGATTAACACGATCAACGCCTCCCATGGTATTGTTATAGACCTCGACAACTTCTGGCTTCGTTACTGGTTTTTTTCCAGCTTTCCGAACTGTCACAGTATGTGCCCCATGCACAGTTGTGAGCAAAGACACCTTTTTGTCCTGCCACAGCACTGTTTTGTTTTTACCTCTCTGGTACGCTACAATCTTGCTTTTCTTCAAAGTCTTTTTCCAAAGTGAATCAGGCATGCCTCTCCTTGAAAGACGCACTGTGCCGTAGGTATCAGTATGATTAGTAATCAGTAAATCAGCAAGTACAGGAGATGAATAAAAATTATCCAGTGTTACACAATAACCTTTATTTAGTAATGGCTTTATCAATGTCATAACAACTTGGGAGGATTTTGGGAGATCCTGATATGCTGCATCAAGTTCTCTCTCTTTCCCTGTGTAGATTACCTTGTTCCAGACATAACCACTGCTGGACTCGCATAACAAAAATTTTTGAATGCAGAAACGCGACCTTTTTGAAGGAACGTACTGCTTCCACTGTAGCTTCCCTTTGAACAGCAACAGAGACTCGTCGATAACAACGTCTCTTTCAGGTGTGTACTACTTTTTGAATTTTTCATTCAAATCCAAAAACACAGGCAAACTTCTTCGCAGCTTTGATCATGGATGTGTGTTGTTTTCAAAACTTGCATTGTCAAAAAAGTACAAAAAAACATTTCATAAAACAAACACGTTTGTAGGTCATGATTTTTGGGAAAATTGGTGCAGTCAGAAGGGCATTTGAGGACCAATATAGCTCTACATCAGGCTTCCATACAATGTTCTGCAGAATGTCAACAGGAAAGAAGATATAAAGTTCATTTACGCTTGTGTTTTTCCACTTTTCGTATTTACATTGTTGGGCATATCTGTTGGTCTCGTTAGTGATTAGCTGGATGAGAGTGAGATCAGAAAACATACAAAAAAAATTTAAAATGCTGTGCTCGTGATTTGTGTCGAAATGCATGCCACTTGTGCCAGTAAAGCTATATCGTGGAGGTGCTGGTGGTGGAGACGAAACACTTACATTACACCACTGTCGAGCCGATGCAATCTGCTGATCCGCATCATCCCCGGAACTTGAGATGCTGCTTTCAGATGGGATTTCATTACCACTTTCCAAGCCACTGTCAAAAACTTCAATATCAGAGTCAATTTTGTTACATGTATAACTTCCCACCGCTCGGAGTACCGACTGACTGAACGTTAACTTCAAATGTGAGCATACGATAATGTGTAAAAAAAGAAGTGCTGCTATCTTGTGTTATGTGATATGGTTCTTCCCAACAACATGGATTTGCAGGCTATCTAATTTCGAAAGACAAGCAAATAATCACACTTTTTTTTCGTATAGAAACTATTGCCGCATTGTAGTAGTAAACCTAAGAAGCATAATCTAGACTTCAAATATTTTTTCTGAGTGACTTGTGATGCCTTCTACAATTTTTCCCAGTAAACATGTCAATGGAGACTAAACTCGGTTGAAACAACAAGGTGTAGTAAAGTAAGGTTGCTGCCCGAATATACTCGGGTATATATATATTTGCGCACAAGGCTTATGCCCGAGATAACTCGGGCGAAACAGGGAAGGGGTTAAGTGTGAGTGCATACACGTGTACGTGTAGTGTGCTACAGGGCTGGAGTTGCCCTGGACCTCTCGTGGTATGCCGCAGTCCATGCGCAGGGGAATGCGCGCACCATCCGAGGTGCAGCTCCAGGCTTGGCTAACACGTTCTCGGTTTACCTGGTGAATGTGTTCATTGCAGCATCTCAGATCGTCCACTTTCCGACACTGGCATGTTATAGGCCTGAATGAGTTTGTTTCTAATGTTGGGCATGGGTAGGTTAAACATAATGATTTGGTATGGCCTACACTTGTCACCAATTAACATTATTCTGCCCATTTATCTGTTCGGTAACGTGTTGCCGCATGCGAGCTGTCAGGTTGAACATGTTGACAGATGTTCATAACTGTCGTTGACCCAATTCCCTCTTTGCGCGCTGGGGGGAGGGGTGCTTATAGTTCTGGCCGGTATGTGTGGCTGTCAGCATGTGCTCGTGCGCCAGAGTGCTATTGCATCTGTAACTGTGTTGAAAAGTTGCAAACAAAATCCTAAATGTCTTCTGATGTAGGACTATTACAAAAAGACACTGGACATATTTTGAAATAACAAATAAGTCACATAAAAAACTTGTGGGTTTTATATGATTGTGCACTTATCGTCACTGATTCTACTGTGGCAGTTTCTTCTGCCATGCAGAGGAAATGATGTGGGCCATGTTACATGCCATAATATTTACACTGCTTTTAGACTGCATAAGGTGCAGGCCCAGTACTTCGGTGGGAAAAAGACATCTGGAGAAGAACAACACATGCTCACGTCTGTGAAGTGGTCGCAGGTGACATGTATCCCTATTTGGAATAAAATCACGTGGAACATCTGCCAATGCAACATTCACTCTCTCGCAGTGCTCAGCGCCTGAACATGGTGAACACTCATAATTAGGTCTGCTGTTGACAGTCCTGGCACGAGGGTGTGGGGCTCAAAAGCACACACTCTTCTCAACTAAGGGAACGACCCCTCCGGCGCCTAAATGTGGTGGAGAGGGCAAACATTGAGCCGACAAGCTGGTCTTGAGAAGCTGAGTACCTAGGTGTGGGCTATGCTGTTCTGTCTATCATGGTATGCAGAGCGGTTGGCCGCCACTAGTGCGTGGGGGTTACTAGCAGAGTACTGGCTCGTATGAGTAAAATTTCCTGGGGTCACATGCAATCCCTTGCTTGGTGTGAGGTACACTAGAGAGGTGCTAAGTCTACAGGAAAAAATACCCTTGAGTCAGAAAATTTTTTGTCTATTCCGCCTTACAGGAAATAAACAAGTGGTGTCGCTCTCCCTCCTAACGTTAGCAATAGCTTAGGGAAGCTTAAACCTACGCTATCCAGGTAGAGGTGACCTGGTCCTGAGCTAACAATGGTGGGGTAGACGAGCGCTATTAAAATATCTTAAACTGGTACTACTCCCTACGCATGTGTTGCCCAGAAGGGCCGCAGTGTCTCAGTGTGTAGACGACGTGTGGCATGGAATCTTCAGCACATAATGCGGTGAAGACTACACAGGTTGAGAAGGATGGCTCTGGTGATGAGGCGCGGTGGAGACCAAAGAGTGAGGTATCCTTCGGCACAAATGCTGTGAAGGAGGGTAGATAGAGCTACGAACGAAGCAAGCAAGGTAGCTGTAGTGAACAGTAAGAGCCGAATGAGGCTGGTCAGTTCTCCAGCAGCAAGTGCGGTGGAGAAATGAAGATTGGTCAAGAGTCTGCTTGTTACTCACTATTTATACTCTTTCGGGTCCTTCTCGTTCTGTCAGCTGGATAGGGGCAGCACTGGAGAGGGGGTGGCAATAGCATAGCTTCTTCCAAGGCGTGACGTCACTGGCCGGCTTGGAGATGAGGAGGCTGCAAAGCACACTGGTGTAGCCAGCTAGCGGTGTGCAGTGGACCTCGGTGCCTTTGATGCATAGTCTTGGTGGGCCGATGAATAACACAATTTCTCCAACTGGAACAGCCATTCTTGCCAAAGTAAACAGTACAATAGCATGATGTCTCGTTGCAGGGTCAACAATAAAAACTCCGTTGAAATAGAGCACACGGCTTGCTGATGGATAAGCTGAAGTCGTTTATTCCATTGTTGAAAAGATGTCATGCATTAAAAAACATACATTTTTCTGTTAATTATTTTTTTTAATGCAAATAAAGACATACAGTAAGAATAACAGGACTAACTCAAAAATAATAATGATTTAACACAGTAAATATTTGTTCCAGAACTGAAATATGTTAGCCTGAAAATTCAAGATAAAATAATCACCAATTCTGGACGATTTATATTATTTGAAATGTTCTTCACGTATGTTACATATATTTTACACATATCTATAGCAACATCAGGCATGAACTCATTTGCAAAACTTCGCACCATTTTATGCGGTCAGCTAAGGACAGTAGCTGATAAAATCACCTTCTACCCCACACTTTAGTTGCTATGGTCAGTCCAGTACACTGTAAGGACAGCACACAACAGAATGTATAGCTCCGGGAAAAGTGAAGGAAAACAGTGCGGATATTGACCTTCGCTGGGTCTTAATGTCACCTTAAATTTTTAGTGAATACAGCCCCCTACCCTCCTGATCTAATAGTGAGAGCTGCTGGGGATGATGAATATCTGGAATGTGCTTAGGTTTGTGTCACCAGCAAGAAATTTTCCAATACTGCCAGTAATACCACTTGCTCGTTCTCGTAATTTTTTTAATTTTTAACTTTCTTTTATTCTAAAAAATAAAATGCACAATATAAAAACATAAGCATTATAGTAATTTTGAAGATGCAGTTTCTTCCCAACACACACAAATAAATACTAAGCCTGTACAGAGATGTATCAATAAAAATGTCTAAAAATACATGTCCATGATATTTGGTAATAATTTTAGGAAGTAGTAACTGCTGCAGGTACACGACACACTGCTGTTATTTGCGTTCCCATAAACCACTCTGATGTATCATTCATGTGGGTCTCATTCTGAGAGATACTCCATAACCCATGGTTTATCCCGTGGGCCGTATGGTGACAAAGGAAAGTCGTACGGCATAGGAAATGGAAGTATGTGGCTGCTACTGTCTTTGTCAAGATGAAAAACACTGTCGTTTACCTGCAAACGAAAAACCATGAACACTGCATAAGATACACTCTGCTACACAAAGCAAAGTACAAAACAATACTTCATACTTGCAACAAAAGAAAAGAAAACAAAATGCAGAATGATAAAGTTATTAGGGCTGGAGCAGAACTATTTTGCACCAGTAAACTTCCTATTTAAAATTTCAATAACATGGTAATGAGGGGGGGGGGGGGGGGGTTGGGTGGTAAACAGTGCACAATAGAAGAAAACGTGAACATTCAGTATGACAAAAGTTATATTATTAGGGATGGACCAATACAGATAGATCAACGAATAAACCCAAAATCGGTATCGGTTACAATCGGCCATAGTCCAACCAAATCATTTCATCAACCCAAATGATTTAATCATCATGGAAATTATGGCACTTGGTTATCTGGCAGGATATTGTTTCACAAACAAATAATTTTATTTCTGCAACCGAGGAACTATTTTTTAAATTAAATTTTTATCTTTTGGAAAAAGGGAGTGAAAGGGGAGAAAAGAGAGGTGTGGGTAAGAAGGGTGGGGAGGGAGATAAAGGGAAGAGGGGGTAAATGGAGGCCTTGCAGTGAATGTGAATGCACTGTAGCTGATAGATATTATTTTCTGTTGCAAAGTTGTAGCTATCCTACACAGGTTTAATTTTATTGGTGAGCCTGCTACTGAAGCAGGTGGAATACTGGTGCATGGACAAAGCTGCAACGTGGGCTATTGCAAGGATGAGACCCCCTAGGGGTGATGATATTACTGACTGTTGGCAATTTGTGGTGCACCAGCTTATTTGGGAGGTTGGGAGATCATTTTCAGACCAACCTCGGTGGTTAAAGAACAAGTTTTGAGTGAGCGGCAATGTCAACATTTTGTGTCCGCTGTTGAGAATGGTTCCGAGTTTGTCCATGCTCTCATGGGGTAAGGGTGCCACCTCACCTATCCAGTGGTGGAAGAGTCAATGACGTTGGAAGCCTTCCCCTCACATGGTTGGGAAACAGGCGACGATATCTTTATGGGTTTTTGTTGGGTGCCAGGGTTTAGTGACACAGGCAACTCAATAATGGCCCGCTGGGCTAGAGGAGGAGCACTACTCGGGCTTGTCCTTGTATGAATTGTAGCAGAAGCATAGCTTGGTTGAGGTTCCAGGCAACTCCCCACCTTCTCTACAGCCAAGGACAGTTGTAACTACAGGCTTCTTGGGTGACGTATGGCGCAGCATAGATATGGCAAGAGGAACGTGCCAGAGTACTCTGAAGTAGGTTAATCAGCCCTCGTTTGACTAGCTGCAGCCTGTCTCTTCCAGGTGTAAACCCTGTTGGCACTCTGCTTTCAGCAGGCTTCTAACCAGAGCCAGTGCCTGTTTGGCCACTTTATCCCGCCCCTGTGTCAAGGCACATAGTCGGGAAATAACTTAGAGTGGGCGACAGTGGGTGTTCAGTACGGGCGGGCACAGTCTGACAGGAAGAACAAAAGGTGCGGTTAGTAATCACTTATTATTGGCCTCCTGCAATAACGTAGGCTGGGTGGGACATTGCAGGCAGACCCAAGTGTTTTACAGAAGGATGCAATAGCAGCGTGGAGCGCCAGTCCCATGTTACTCATCAAGGTGGGACATCATCACAGGATCCAAGCAACAAGCAAAGCTGGTGCTCTCTAAAAGGGGGAGACTATTGGCCTCCTGCTAGTATGATGGCTGGGTGGGATGTCACCAGCAGACCCAAGCCTTTACACAAGGGAAACAACCGGCTTGAGCTACTTTTACGATCACTGGCAACAGTGTAAATGTAATGGAATGTTAACAAATTACAAAATATAGCAAAATATCCTGTGAAACAACTAAAGGGGCAACCATATTTCAACTGTCAATTTGTAATACAAATTACAGCTTGAGCGTAAAATATGATTTAAGTAAGAAGTTCTGTCAAATTTTCAAGTAAACAACGACTTACCAAAAATGTTGGCAAGAAAAGTACTCCCGCCTCGTAGGACATCATGTACAGGCCAGCTCCTGCCCCAGCATCTGATGATACTTTCCCTTTAACCTTGTTCAGCGACCCCCATGCTGCTTTGGAAAGATTGGCACTCGACAGCACGAACCATGCCAGCTTCCCGTAGCATGGTGACACACGTGTGTAAGTTTTGATGTGGGGTACTGCTTCTGAGCGGTGTCGTTTGGCACTCTTCCACTCACTGTCCAAAAAATTGCGTGGGGTAGCACAGCATATTATTACAGCAACACAACACACAGTTTACATTGCTTAACATTAACTTTTCACATCAAAACTGATCAGTTGAAAATCTCTCAATAAAAAATAAATATTTATCTTCAAAGGAGACTCACAGTATAACATATTTACCCAAGTAACTCATGTGAGTGGGCGCACACACGAGCCACACACACACATTTACACACTCTCTCTATCTATCTCTTTCTGTTTCTCTTCCTCCCTCTCAGGAATACCTTTCAAAAGTATACTTGTGTAGCATCTCACATTAAGATTTAGATTTTGACAAATGTGATTGGTCATGTCAAAACATTGACTGCTGAAAACATTTATTAACCTTTTCATCAAACAGAATGTTGCACCAGGAACAGTAATGTAATTTTCTGATGACTACAGTGTAACCTTGATGACACACTCCTGTTCATATCATTTTCCTGTGCTTAAACTTTATTTTGCATGCTCCACAGAAATACTTTTACAGAAAAATATCATAAAAATCTACATAGTTTGATTTCCTAAGGGTAGTTTTCCAGCACCCACCTTCTCTCGGGCTGGTTGGCGTTTGTATAAAGTTCAAGTATGCACCTACACCCCCTCTCACAAACATCAGTTACTGTAGATAATCTGGTAGTTACCAGCACCTTGACAGGTACAAACACAGCCTGTAAGCATGGTAAGTTCAGTCACTCTTTCTCTGCTACCATCACTCCAGAGATACCTGAAGACTGTTACTGATTGGCCACACTCCTACCATTTTCATTATCGAAGTGTACAGTTCTGTATATTGACGCGTGCCGGTTAATTCTGTCTAGACACGTATGTCAGGGATTTTTCCGCTAGACCAAAAGTGGGGTGGTTTACTCTGGTTCTATGGTACGAGGCGAGGAGGGGTGTTGGCTATTGCTTACTTATTCCATCATTGTGGGTATTGCGGTTGAAGGTGGGCTCACCCACTAACGGCGAGCTTGGTCTACTCCAAAGCGACGATTCCAGTCGTAGGGTTTACGGCTCCAGAAGTTGGGGTTTGCCCAGCCGTATCTGGTCTCTGTTCTGTTTAGCAACCCTCTTACCACCAAGTGACATGAAGTGTGAATGTGAATGTGAATGCATGGTGACAAGAAGATTACTAGTACCAAAGCAGGCACTACTGCTTGTCATTTAAGTTGGGCGGCGCGGTCCCATTCTGCCTGCCTGTCCTGCGTAGAATGAGGTAATACTATCCACGGTTTGATAGCAGCGTGAGCCAGGTATCGCACTCTACACCTCTTGCTACTCCTCACCTTGTAAGGCATAGGGCACACTTAGTGCTTCTTGGGGGTTGGGAAGAAACAGATAGCCGTCTGATGTGGATGTCAGTACTCTGGGCTCCTGTTGGTGGTGCACGTGATATTCTGTCCCTTACCCTCACACAGATAAGTACCCTGTAATTGAAAAGCAGAAGAGTAGTGAACAATGGGTGTTTATTGGAGATGCAATAAACACGTCGCCTGTGCTACCTCCTATCAGACCGTGGAGAGCTGAAGGTAACTACGGTTTCAGGTGTAGGCGACCTGGTTCTAGTAAAAAGGGGAACAACTGGTTCTAGGCAAAAGTACTTAAAGTTAAACTGGCTAAGAAAAGAGTGTCTTGAGGAAACAAAGTGAAGTTAAGTATATGTGTATGTGTTCAATGGATATTGATGCGTTGTGAATAGCCACTGGGGGCGTACTCGAAGTTTCCGAAGTTCCCGGAGGTCCCAGTACTGAATTAGTGCTCTGGGATGTTATGAGAGAGTTTGCAAACAATGAACTGCCCAAGCCCGGCAGCATCCGGTCTTATATAGGTGAAACTTATAGGCCACCGACGCGGGCTGCGGTGAGGACGAGTCTCCTGCCCTGGTTGGCGTGGGAGTCGAAAAACTCTGGTCAACATTTCTGCTTCGTGTCTCGTTGGCAGTGCTCGGCCTTGCCCGGTAGCGAGCATATTGTAGGCTCACAGCACGGTAGGGGGGGGGGGGACAAGCCTGCCGGGTTGTGTAACCTTCAGGTGAAGAGAATCTGTGGAAAGTATGAACAATTTGGCGATGAGTCGTAATCGTTGTTAATTATTAGGTTGAGCGGCACGTGTTAATTCGCCCCCCCTTCATTGCGATGAATTATCGTAGAACAGATGGTAGAGAAATGCATTGGACCCCCTTTCTGGAAGGTCTAGGTAGATGTGGTGAGGAAGGTAGCATGGAAAAAATTTTCAGTCAGGTAGCTTGCCGGCGAAGCGAAACGTGTGACCCGTGGAGTGGTGGCGGCTGGGTTGCGACCTTGGTTCTTTCTCTCTCTCTTTCGGGCAGGCATCCTTCTTAACCCCTTGCCCTGGTGATGCGTCTTTGCTGATGCGGAGAAATGTTTATTCCCCCTGTGTAGCAAAGATTACTGGGTTAGGAAGCAGCATTTGTCGGGTGTCCTACCCTCCTACATTTTTACGCGTACCTTGATAAATTCCAGCATATTGCTGGTGGATACTACAAGGGAATCATACATCAAAACCTGAAAGAAAAATTATTTAAAACAATGGCACGACAAAACGAGGGGAATAAAAGTAATAATAATTAAAATATGTACAAGCCTTACTCGCGGAAGGTGGGGAAACGTCACTACTATTCTGGAACTTGCTGCAGTGATTTAAGAAAGATAAGGAAAATCTTTCCAGGGAACCTTTGTGTCTGTCAGCAAGCTAAATAGTTACATGTGACAGTTACTAGGTGGACAACCACAGGCCCTTCAACACCTGGGTTGGCCGGCTAAACAAATACAAAACGAGTACACTACATGCATGAAATATTGCGGCAGATTGTGCGCACATTGGTCACTTAATATAACATAAACGATGAAATAAAATTGAAGTTAAAAATATCTTGCACCTGGTTTTGACAGCTCTAAGGCTTAGAGTCTTTGGTTTGTTACTTAGTTGGTGCACAAGATATTGCAAACATATACACTTTAAAAACACATGAGTGTAATTTAAGTTTTGAATATATAAGCACAATTAAAAGAATTCTTGGTACATTTCTTCACATTGAACCCATTTTAAAACATATAGTGATATTTAGTTGTGTACCTACACATCAAGTCAGATTTAAATGATGAGAGAAAAAACTAATCCAGGTATCCTTGCGGGAGTCCATTTTAGGCATTCTTCATGTAAGTGATCTTCATAAGTACACTGTAAAAACATATCGTAACATTTAGAGGTTTACCTACACATGAAGTCAGATTTAAGTGATGAAGAATTATAAAAATAGATAAAGCTAAAGATGTCATTGTTACGTCAAAGTCTCTATCTTCAACTTATCACTGGCACTGTGGTGAGTGTCTTTACGTGATGCACTTATGGTAGCCATTACTGTCACTGTGGTGAGCGTCTTTTTGCAATGCTACATATTTAAGTGGGCTGTCGGCCACTGACGATTACGGAATCTTGAGGTGTAAAATGTCTATATTGCACTGTGGTGAAAATATACTATTTGACGTACAGTGGTTAACGGCTGTATTTAAAAGTTAATCTGCACATAGTCGAGTGACTAATTATGGTTGTATTTACCTCTTTGGTTCCTTACAATACTTCCCCCCCCCCCCCCCCTTTTGTTGACAGTGGGGTGACGCACTTTTACGGGATATTTTGAATTAAATTTAGCCTAAATGTGATAGTTCTGCTTACATCACTGTCCTTTATTTGCGGCTAAATTAAATGTAGCATACGTGACAGGTTTAGAATGAGCCCTGGGTCTCGCACACTAAGTAGCGGTTAATGGCTACTGCACTGTCTGCAACAACTGCACACTTACTGGCGATCTTCCTTACTTCTTGCGGGACTCCCCCTCAGACAAAGGGCAGCGTGTAGAGGGTACAGCCACATGTACCTTGCTGTGGGTCTCCATGACGATTTCCGGTACCAGCCAGGCGAATGAGCGGCCTTGGCGGTACGCGGGGGTATCAGGCATCGTGGAGCAGCTCGAGGCGTCGTGACGTCTGGTTCTTCCGTAACAGATTGGGAGGACACTCGTTCAAAGGACATTGAGGCAGTGAGGGGGAGTGACTGGCCGTCCGCCCGTCCAGGGTTCCTACCTGTAGGGCAGGATGTTTCTCTGACGGGGCAGTGCGAGGACGAAAGACCTTGATCTCGACTGCGGGCAGCACAGCTCGTCGTGGGACCAGATCGTGGGTGGTATTGATGATCTTTGTGGCCAGGTCCTTGGGCAAGGCAGTGGGAGGGAGAATCACCTCGACCCCCACAGCGGATGATGTGCCAGATGAGGGGTAGTTGGCAGCATCGACGGTCTCAATGACTGTAGTGTCTTACGCAGCAAGATGGTGGGGTTGAGCACTTCCACGTCGGCAGCTCAACGTCCTGGGTGGCAGTAGGTGTTGCATAGCGAGATCTTGAGATGGAGCACACTCGTCAGAGCTCAACGTCCGGGTTGGCAGGTATTCCTGCATTGCAGAATCTTGGGGCGGAGACTTTCATCTTGACAGCTCGATGTCCGGGTGGGTAGAGTTTCCTGCGTGGCAGGTTGCAGATACGGAGCACTCCCGTCGGAGCTAAATGTCCTGAGTTGCGTGTTTTCTATGTGGCAGGTTCTTGGGGAAGAGCACTCTCGACGGAGCTCGATGTCCTGGGTGGCGGGAGTTCTGCATTGGTGGGTGCAGTGGTCCACGTCGTAGATGCTGGCATGTCCTTGGCTGTTACCCCTTGCGCTTCTTCCTCCTTCGCCTTATCTGTGCGCGCTTTAAGGCCAGTGTCCGGTGGTCTATTGGTGTCGTGTTCTTCCTTATCGGAACCCTCAGTCGACTTAGTTGAAGGAGGAATGGCCTTTACTGCTGGCTTCGGAGTTGTACAGGGTGGAGGGGTAGGCGCTGATGTGATTCCTACCCCTCTCACTGAAGGTGTTTCCAACTATTACCTAATGCGGCTTGAGTGATGGGGTGTCTGACGGGGTTCTCTATCACGTGGACTCCGCCATGACAATTCGGAGCAGCTGGTCCTTACTGGATCGCGTGTGGCTGCAATTTTCTCAGCATAGCTGCATGGCGTCAAGGGCATTGATCTGATGGAGAATGCACCTTGGCGTGGTTCTACATCGGGCTTCCATGGTGCAATGTAACTAGGGGCCCGTTCAATAGTGAGATGTGGTGGCTCAGCTCTCGTTGCGAGTCCTGGTTCGAGATCTGGGACTATCGGTTCGATAGGAGGTTCGTCTTCATCTTCGGATTGTCCTGGCATTTCTTCTTCTGTGTTGTCGTTACACCATGTCGGCATGTCCGCTGGGTAGGGTCGGATCTGGCCTCGGGTGGCCTTGCAGATCTGTCCATGTATATCTTCGGCCCAGCAGACGTCTTGTTTGCTAACTGTACCGTATGGTCCATCCCACTTGTCAGCAACGCCAGCGATGAATTGGTTGCCCTGTTTTGCTGAGAGGATGACTTCGCAGATGGACAGCTTTCCCCAGATTGAATTCTCTAACCCCAGATCTTGGTTGAGGGTATTTCCTGAGAATATAGGCTTCCTGGGCGTGCGTGTGTACGTGGTGCGGGCCAAGGCTGCTAGCCGAATGTCCTTGGGTTGAAGCATGACGGTGGGCTCGCTCTCCCACTGCCAGTCGCCTAGTCGGCATAATATTTTTTCCAGGAGTAGGACGCTCGGACTGGTGTTGATAGCTTCGCTCGTTTGGCGTCAGAGGGCAAACAGTATGGTAGGGATGTGTTTATCCCAATGATTGTGATCGTTTCGCACACTGATACGGGGGCACTTCTTGATCTCCTGGTTCCTCCATTTAGTGGGGTTGGCTTGGGAATGGTAAGGGGGGGGGGGGGTAGTCCAGGTTTCCACTCCTCATCCATGACAGGCAGTTTGCCATTGACGGCTTGTAAACTGGGTGCCATTATCTGTCAATATGGCCTTTGGATAACTTCATTGTGCGAAAACTTCCGTCTACATTTTCCGTATGATTGGGGTGATTTCTTAACTGGGTAGACGAAATACCTCTACCCATCTTGAGAATTGATCAGTTACCACAAGCAGGTAGCAGTTTCCTTTCATGCTGCGTGGATACGGGCCCATCAAATTGGTGGCGATGTGGGTCCAGGTCGTCTTGGGTCTCCGTGGTTTTGCGGTGGGAGAGAGAACCGGGTATGGTTTGCCGCGGTAGCACGTGATGCAGTTGCTAACATACTGCCAGACATCGTGGCTTATCCGGTCACAATTATAACGTGTTTTAATGTCGAGCAGGGATTCCCTAGTGCCTGGGTGACCAGCTTGAGGATGGTTGTGATGGTGCCGGCATATATCGGCACGTAGTTGCAGTGGGACCCAGATCTTCCCAGGTGCATTGAGGTGTCCGCTACGCGTTCACACGACATAATCTCGTAGTTCGAATCGTTGGGGCTGTTCCCGTAGTAGGCGTCGAATGTCGGGGTCCTCCTGCTGGCTTAAGGCTATTTGCTGGCAGGTTATTTGTAGTTGGAGAAGCCGGATTTACTCCTCCGGACTTCTATCGACTTGCGGTGGGGGAGACATATTCTCTTCCTCTTCAACTATTTCTTCCTGTGTTCGGAGTCGAGACAAGGTGTCCGGTAAGTCATTCAGTTTGCCGGGGCAATGTTGGACCTCGAAGTCGAACTCGGTAAGGAACATGTCCCACCAGCCGAGTGTAACCTTCGAATTCTGAGACTCGTGTAGCCATTGGAGGGCCTTGGAGTTGGTCCGGAGAATGAAGTGTTGCCCTTCAAGATAATAGTTGTATTTCTTCATGGCCCAAATAATGGCCAGACACTTCTGCTCATTGACGTGGTAGCGCTGCTTGGACGGTGGAGTTGGTGGATATTCATGAAGATGCTCTTCAAGTCGGAAAATGCTTGTCGTTGTTCCGGACCCCATCGCCACCGTATGTCTTTCTCGAGGAGGGGGTGTAGTGGTGCCATGTATTTAGCTATATTTGGAACAAAGTCTCGTAACCAATTACACAGATCGAGGTACCGTCGAAGTTGCTGCTTATTCATAGGTTCTTCTGCTTCTTCAATCGCTCGTATTGAACTGTGTTGCGGGAAGTTTCCTTCCAGTGAGATGACGTATCCCAGATAATCTATTGAGGACTTGCCGAAGAAGCTTTTCGACAGCTTGCAAGTCTTTCCAACACTCTTTGCAGATGGCCTAGGTGCTCCTCCCAACTATTGGAATATATTATTACGTCATCGAGGTAGGTAAAGCAGAACTCACCGATATATCCTGTTAACACTTCCGCAGACATCAGTCATTGGAACATTGCTGGGGCGTTTTTCAAGCCAAATGGCATGACTCGAAATTGCAGGGTTTCGCCTTCCGGCGTTGTAACGGCTGTATATTTGCAACTGTCCGGGTGGATTGCAATCTGCCAATACCCCGACTCCATGTCTGAATATCTTGGCCTTGCCAATGTCTCATAGGGTATGAGAAAAGTCTATAGCTGGGGGAGTGATCGGATGGGTGACTTCATTTAGGGAATTGTAATTTATGCAGAATCGCAATGTCCTGTCTTTCTTTGGCACGAGGACCATGTGTGAGTTGTATGGGGAATTCGATGGCTCAACAATTCCCTGGTCCTTCATGTCGTTGACCTGCTACATAATGAGGTCACGCCGGTGGGCTGACACTTGGTATGGTCGGTTGTAAACCATTCACGTCGATGGTCGGCCATATTTCATGCTGAATAGAACGTATTTGTTGTAACAGCCCTCCTTGCCCAAATGCTCTGGCGTGCTTGTCTAGTACGGCTTTTAATTGGTAGAATTCTGGTTCTTCAAGTTCGTGGTTAATGCACATTGGGTCTATGGGCATCAGCGAAAGGTCATCTGAACTTTGATCCCAGTTAACTGTGATCCGGTTGGTTTCTACCAGATAGAGTCTCCGTTGTCTGTGATCTAGAATACATTGATTGTGGATAAACCATGGACACCCTAGTATTATCAATACGGACAGGGTTGGTGACAATAAATTCTGTCGGTGTAGCAATACTTTGTACTTTCATTGTCAAGGTAACAAATAGGGAGGAGTCAGGTTGCGCCATTCACAATGTCCTGGTTTGCAGTCTTGTTTCGGCGAGTTGGTTTGGTGTTAGCAAATTACTCCGGATAAAATTGCCTGTGACCGCTGAGTCCAGCAAGGCGAGCACCCTGTCATTGTTCACCTCCACTTCTATGTGTGGGGCTACAGGAATCTGTAGTTCTTCTTTTAGTCCCTGAAGGGTGGGACCCTGTGTACCGGGGTTGGTGGCCCGTTTCATGCCCTTGTGGGGCTACAGGAATCTGTACTTCTTCTTTTAGTCCCTGAAGGGCGGGACCCTGTGTACCGGGGTTGGTGGCCCGCTTCATGCCCTGGCATCGACGTTTCCCGGCTTACTACTGGGAGTTGGTTTTCCAGTTTGTTTGGCTGGAATCGATGATGGCGTTTTGTCAACTTGGCTGCATGGAAGAGCAGTTCCCTCTGGTTTTCGAGAGCAGTCCTTGTTCCAGTGGTTCTCTGGGCAAAACCAGTATTTGGGCACGAAGGCCAGGCAGGGAGTTGAGCTGGGGGCACTTTTAAGAGGTGCCACTGGTGGAGCTCGAACTTCCGGGGTCTTGAGTGACAGAGGTTTTTCGAGACTAGCCTGCGCAGCAAAATTTTGTTCTGCCTCTCGGGCTCAGTTAACCAGTTTATTCTGAGGTGGTAGGTCTGGTGGCAAGAAGGACATTCCTAAGGCTGGGTAGAAGCATTCGACTGATGGAGCAAACGACAGTAGCTTCGTCAACATCGGGGAAAACACGTCTGAACATCTGTTCCTTCCTCCATATGAAGATTTCCGCTTCATCGTCAGACACCTGGGTCTGACTATAAAATTGAGTTGTCAACCTAGCCAACACCTCCTCACCCGTGAATTCTGCCGCTAGCCTGCTACTGAACTGCATTCAGTCCATTAGAAATTCCCCATATCTTTCCCACCAGGTAAGGGCAAGGCCCTTCAGATGTAGTTGAGCTCTGTCTACCCATTGTTTCGGCGGCAGGTCCGTCTCTCTGAATTCTTTCTTATACTCTTGCATGAATGTTACCGGGTCTTCATGGGGCCAACCTGCGAAGTCGGAAATTTAAATGTCGTCTTCCCATCCAGTTGCCGGACAGCTAGGGTCCGTTACTGGTTGTATATAGATTTGGGAAGGCTTGGATCTGCGGGAGTGGGAGATGTGTTTTCTTTGGCATCTACTGCATTGGTAGGCCAATCTGGGCATAGAGACGTGCTCATCTGGCCACCCTATACATAAATGATGATAGGGTTCATTGCATGTTGTGCACCTGATGCGATACAGGCCTTGACCGGGACACGTAACTTCATTGCAGAAGCTCGTAGGTTGTTGACGGCACTTGGCACAGTGGTATTCTAGTCCATTGGTAACTCGTGCCTCTTCAATCCAACCTATGCAGGCATAATGAAACCACTTGGCGCATTATACGCATTCTATTTTCAGTGTGCTGCTGCCAGTACAGTCGGCCTGGCTACAGTGGTTATCGGGCTCACTGTCGTGGTTCTCGTCGGAAACGGCATTAACTTCTGAGTATGACATTTTCGTGTTCAAGGGCACCGTGGGGTGTTTGTGGACTCCCTGAAGTCCGTTTAATTGTTTGGTTTTGACCCTAAGTTCTCAAGGTATGGTTGGTATAGTTTGTGCCATTCACTGTGCACAGCTACTTGTCTGACGCCCCACGTTGGGTGCCAGAAAATCTCTCGACGCGTGACGATTAAGTTTGATTGATATGTATGTCAAGGATTTTTCCGTTAGACCAAAAGTGGGGTGGTTTACTCTGGTTCTACGGTACGGAGCGAAGGGTGTTGGCTATTGCTTACTTATTTCGTCGTTGTGAGTGTTGTTATTGAAGGGGGGCCCACCCACTAGTGGCTCGATAGGAGTCCCCACTGATCCCCCACAATGTGGGCTGATCAGGGACGTGGAGCCATGTGGGCCACCAAGCCTCTACTGGTTGTGGATTTGCACCAGGTTGGTCGGCAACCCCCAGACTAAGGTCACTTCAGCACAATAAACACGTCACCTGTACTACCTCCTATAAGACAGTTGAGCGCTGAAGGTAACTGTGGTTCCAGGTGTAGGCGACCTGGTTCTAGTAAAAAGTGAAGTAACTGGTTCTAGACAAATGCAAGAGTATTTAAAGTTAAAATGGCTAAGAAAAGGGTATCTTGAGGAGACAAGAAAAGGGTATCTTGAGGAGACAAAGTGAAGTTAAGTATATGTGTACATGTTCAATGGATATCGATGCGTGGTGAGTAGTCACTGGGGGCATACTCGAAGCTTCCGAAGTTCCCGGAGGTCCCAGTGCTGAATTAATGCTCTGCGATGTCACGAGAGAGTTTGCGAAGAATGAACTGCCCAAGCCCAGCAGCATTCGGACTTATATAGGCGAAACTTGTAGGCTGTTGGTGTGGGCTGCGGGGAGGGCGAGTCTCCTGCCCTGGTTGGCGTGGGAGTCGAATAACTCTGATCAGCATTTCTGCTTCATGCCTCGTTGGTGGCGCTTGGCCTTGCCTGGTAGCGGGCGGCTTGTGGGCTCTCAGCGTGGAGAAGGGGGGGGGGGATGCCTGCCAGGTTCCTGTTGCCTTGTATAGGCGGCCAAGATTTCATGTAGAAAATTCTCTGTCTCCTTTTGTAGCAGTGGAAGTATAAACAATTGGCGATGAGTTGTAATCAATGGAACTTATTAAGTTGAGCAGCACACTTCATATGTAGTTCTAACAACAATCATTACAGCAGGAATCAGAGGAACTTATCTTAGATGAAAATGTTATCCCTAAAACGCAATCATTTTGCCATCACACATTACATCTTCTCCATCCATTTTTAATGAGTACTTCAAGAAAAGTATGAAGTTATTAATAGCTTATGCCTTATGCCACTTCTGATGGTGTATCATATGAAAAGCTTTGCAATTTAACAGCTATAACTGAACTGTATATAGTGAATAAAACTTTTCCTAAGCAGGATATTGAAAATATCTGGCATAGAGGGTACATAGGTACTGTATTTATCTGTGTACCAGACACACTTTTTCTCAGAAATGAATTTGAAAATGGAAATTAAGCGTGCCACTCTTTACTGCTCTCTCCTGGTGCCATGCCTCACCTTGAATAGCATAGAGCAGTGTAATTACGGAGAACTTGAAATAAGCACAACGGACGCGGATATCCTTAACTTAGTTTTGCCTGGCAACAGTCTTGCCAACGCGAGCTCCGGTGCTTCAGAAGATCCCCCACTGTTGTGGGCTGATCAGAAGCGTTGGAGCAGTGTGGGTTGCCAAGACTATCACTGGGTGTGAATTTCCCAACCAAGGCCAGGCCGTAATACCCAAGCATATACCCCCGCCAGCACCCACGTGCTCCGGTAGGGATACAACTCTGATGTACAGTCTCTCACTGATTGAGAAGTGTTGCCAGTGGTCATGGCTCATCTATTCTATTCCTCCAGTACCTGTATAAATGGTAGGAATAGAATAGCTGGCCGTCTAATGGGTGTGTTTTCAACTTGAAGCCACCTGACGGGGAGTCTCCAGTTTTAGCTAATTGCGGAAATAAGAACACTTTCTCGGCGCCGGTCGGCGGTGCGCAATTCGAGGTTCTCCCAGTAATTGGTGACAGAGTACACTATGAATGAGACTCGAGGGTAAGAGAAACAAAGCTGTGTTTATTGAAGACATATTAAACACTGTGACATGTGCTCTCCTGCCAGGCAGACCGGTGGTTGGAAGTAATCCTACGAAATCCAGGTGTAGGTGACCTGGTTCTAAGCTAAGTGGGGAAGTTACGTGAAAAACTGTTGAAGATTACTTAAATACAAACCTAACTCTATATAGGGGGTGTCTGTAGGAGACAAAGAAAGAATTACGTGTTGAATGTATTATGTATGGAAAGCTTCTGGTAGCTATTGGTGTAGTTGGAGCATCCGGTAGCGGAGCTGCAGAGCTCTAATGGTGACGTCAATTGTGGCAGCCTCTGGTGGCTGCTGAAGACTGATAAGTCGTTGGCGACAGCCTCTAGAAGGGCTGTTGAAAGGCTCATAGTAGTCTAGACTCCAGCACCCAGGTGCTCGGAGAAGACTGCAGGAACAACTGGCAAGGGCCGCAGAGCATGGCCTTATATAGCAAGGCAGCTCATGTAGCGGCGGCCACGAGGGAGGGCGTGTGACGTCCCTCAGGTGTGAGGCTGGAGTGGGGTAGCACCCTCTGGTCATCTCTCGGCCTTCGCGTATCCTCGGTGGCGCTCGTGCATGGCCCAAGGCGACTGATGGCTTGTAGGCACTCAGCGCGGGAGTCTACTCACGAAAATTCCCCCCCCCCTTTTCCGCAAAAGTTCCAGAATTTCCTTCCTGTCGACGAAGGCCATCTTGGAAACCAGTGCCAGCAGCCATTTTTTGACCTAAGAAAGTGCCTTTGAGCAAAGTGGCGGCAGTTTGCACAATGTGAATGAGGTTTGAATTGAACAATTCCTGAAGATTGAGAAATCATGCCCGACGGTCATCTTGGTGTCTATGACCTATGTCTACTCACGCCAAAGTCGCTCAAAGGTTGAAGCCACCAGAGACATCCATAACCTTGGAGAATATAGGGCCCTGCACCATCGTAAAATGGCAGTTGATACCAGCAGCTCACTTTAGTACCATTTGTGCTAAGGCTCTCTACTCGGTCTGCTCTCCTCTGCCTCATGAAGAAATGCCCAACTATCAATAAGACCAACGCTAGACTTCAAGCACGTGCTGCAGCACAGAAGAGTCGTTGTTTCCGCCACACTTGACACTTGCTGTCAACCACATATCCCATACTCACCCCGTAAGTCCCGTCAGGATACTATAGCTTGAGTTAGGGTACAGTTGTTGTGATGGCTACCTAATTCATTGCTGTTGCTCTTCAAGCCAACATGCCTTTTCACCTGTCTTTTGCTTTTACCTTCCATAAGTTAATCAGTACACTGATTTACAGCAGGAGAGTATGGGTCAATGTGTTCAATTCTGGATAGAATAAAACACATTACTAGTCTAAATGCCATTTGTTCCTTCTTGTGTGAACTGTAAGTAGTCCTTATTGGTAAGTTTCACCCAGCAAAGGAGAGGCCGGGGACAGCGATTTGAGTTCTAGTTTGTCGAATATAGCGTAGGACTGTGACCTGTCCCCTAAAAGGTCAAAACACTACACATTAGATGGCCACCCATACTGTGGACCAGGCACGCGAAGGTACCTGGTGCCACGGTGGAAACAATTAGGTTTAAATGTGTACCCCCATTAATTTTTTTTTACGTAATAAAACTTACGTAACTCCTACTTTGTGTGTGTCCCCTACATTACTAGTAGAATAGTTTTCCTGATCCATTATAAAGTTCAATACATCACATCCACGGTGGACTTGGTAGCCGCCAGAGGCGACGTGAGAGACGCGTCTTAAATTGAGTGCTCCCTCTTAATAATAAATTAGCTAATTCAAGTCCTGTTGCATTGTTACCTGTAGAACCAATAGTCACCTGTTTATTATGATATTGCAGTACCAGCGACACATGAGCATCCCCTGGATCATTTGTTAGGTTGGTGCCCACCTGAGGACATTGAGTGGGAAGACATAGCTCTGGAAACAACCGAGACAGTTGTACCCGTTAGTGAACCGGAAACCCTGGCAGCCCCTGTCCCAGTAACCCCAGCTCCCTTGAGCATAGTATGCTTAGCTTCGGGTAGATGGATTCGGGTTCAACACCCGACAGTGGAAGCCCTACCTATCGAATGCGTAGTAGGATTAGCCTCCAGGAAATTCATTAGGGTTGACTCCCACCGAAAGTCGCCCCTAAACCATGTGGCAAATCGCCGGCTAATGTTGTTCCGCATGACGGCCGATGAGGCCGCTGCGGTTAAATCACTCCACCCCGGCCAGATTGATCACCCCCACGATCACCCTTGATTAACCATTCACTCATCCATTCACCTCCCTTGGGACTGCTGTCCCACCAATTGATAGCCCTGGTTGTGAGGGTAGTAAAACTCCCCGGATGGGAGCTTATTTCCATACGCCTCATCCTGGGGTTTGATTCCGCTCCCCTCCGCTGGGACAAAGAGGGCAATCAGCGCAGTTACCCCTCTATTCAAAAGAACCGAGCAGTTCGACAAGTGTCATGCTCAATGTTGTTGATCGCCCCGCAGGCAGCAGCAGCATATTTTGTAACACATGTATAGCTTGTGTAACATAGTTGTGCATTGAACTGAAACAAGTTTTTAGAACTGTAAATGTATAATTCAACCCCCCCCCCCCCCCCCCCCCCCCCGGATGACATGTTAATGTGAAGCATAGATTTTACACGGGGGCAGATGGTACATGGATTAATATGGTAAATACCATACCAAAAGCCTACTATGTTACTACAAAATTGTAATAACTAACACAAATTGAGTTTCCAAACCCAAATTATAAACATATGAATTCTACCACATGTAATGATATAAAATTTATCACTGAATACTGACTCATAAATAACTGTCATTTTGGGTAATTTGTAGTATGTATTAATAAAAAATTGTTAATAATCTGAGACATAAGAAAACTAAATTGCCAGTTAAAGTTAAGATGCATAATAATTGTAATTTTGCAAACAAAAAAATTTCTAGAATGCAAAACAGTTCATAGATTGTAACAATATTCAGAAACTGACTCACTGTAAGAATCTTGTGAACCAAGTTTGTTTCTGGTGCGTCTTCATTGAATATGGAAGGCAACTCCCTCCCAGAAGCCCATCCCAACTGCCGGCAACGTTACGGAAATTTGGGTACACCTGAAAAATTTAAATAATACTGGTAAAGCGAACAGTACTGTTTCAGATAGTACTGCCGAAAAACAGATAGATGCCGAAAACATTGATGTTACAGCTGCATGTTATTTAATTAAGTACACATTATCGTAATTTCCGATTTTTAAAAAAATAAACAACTGCCACAACAAAACTTGAATGCCAAATATTAACATGCTCTAAAATAACAATACAATTCCATGTTTCTGGCAAAATTGGCTTCACCATATCCCCATACAGTAAATAACAACCATAATGATGTTTTAAACTGGATGACTCGTACATAACTAATTGTAAAACATTTTCTTCTGTTCACTGCATAACACAGTATGTGGAAGACCTCCAGATAAACTGCAACCTGCTACTAGTACATCCCGGCACCACCATTGCATAAAGATGGAGTTTGTACAAAGGAAATGATTAATCTTTTTGTTCCAGAAAATATAAAACACCTTCTCTCTACAGAAAAACTTTCAGCTGTTGAGAATGAATACTACTTACAGTATTTATTTACCTATACAGCATATAATTTTTATATAATGAAATTAAGGGAAATGCCATTTATTGAAATTTAACTGAAGATAAAACAATTATAATTTGGTGATTTATAAAGGTTTCTTGGAGGAAAAAATCAAACTGAGTTTTACATTAAAAATACGTAGTTTATCATGTAACTTATTTCACTTAAATTGACTTTGTGTGTCTGCTGCCATGTTTTTATTAAGTATTCATTTTTTATCACATCCACCTAGTAATGAAATTAAGTATTTTAAATACCTACACATTTTGAAGGTTTTTTAAATATACAAACGTGTACTTAAGATTGAAAATAGGCCACTAGGCTACTAAAAATATATAAAGGACAGGAATCCAAGTACTCACAGTCTAGTACTTGTCGATAGGCACACACACAAAGTAGGACGAGACAGTTTTTTCATGCCCGCCTGATGAAGCTGGCTTAGCCAGTGAAACATCGTGATTCCGCAACCGCGTGATCTCCAACATGTTCACATTTTACAGGTGCTGGATGAAGGTCTATAATTTGTTTATGAATGCAAGTGAACAAATTATTGCACGAGTGAAAAACTATTTATTTGTTCGTAATTTTTTTTTACTTCCCTAGCAATTGAGTTAAAACATTAAAACGTACTGTATGGTGAAAAATTTCTAAACATGTTTTATGGATAAATTTTTTTAAAAATGTGAATATCTCGTAAATAAGCTGCACCCAATTTTTGTAGTAATTTTTTTGTAAAAATGTGCGGCCTACACACCCCGAAATACAATACTAGTTCATACTGTTATTGTATTGATGCATTTGTAACACATTTTCGGATACTGGGCTATCACTAAGAGGACTATGGGGCGGAACTGCAATTGAATTATGGCTACAACATATGTAACATTATTCCAGCATCACCAAATGCTTACATTTTGCTATCTACATTTCCATCACGAAGGCAACCACATTCTCTCCATCTCTCACTACCTATTTATATATCTCTCTATCCAACTTTATCCATCTCTATCTCTCTACCTATCCCTCTATATCTTTCCTTATCTCTATCACACTCTATCTCTTCCTATCTCTCTATCTCTATATTTCTAACTATCTCTATCTCTCTCAATTTATCTTACTATACAGAATCTCTAGCTCTATCTCTCTCTCTCTCTCCTGTCACACGCACACACATACGTGCATGTGTGCACACACACACACACACACATATCCATCCCCCTCCATATATCTCTATCTTTCTCTCTCTCATGTGTGTATGCATGCTGCATGTGTGGAGAATTATGGCTCATGCGAACTTTGCATAAGACTGGAAACTGACCACTTTGAACTGTGGAGCAGACTGCAAAGCAAGATTGGCCCCGGCCCTCTGAGTCATACTGGTCCGCAGCTCCGCACACATCCAGGACTCCGGTTCAGCCCCCAGGCTGCCGATGGATGAGCACTGTGCGACGATGCTCCAGCTGCTATCAACGGCACCGGTCACATACTTCCTTAGCAGGCTACTGAGGCGGCGATGGCCCCACTTCTCAAACTCTGCACCACGGTGTGTGCCAGGCACTGATGAGACAAAGCACACTCTGGAACACACACGTACATATAGGTCTCGTCCTGCACTGTTTTCTATATAAAAAATATGCACTAAAAGCACCCACCTAAAGATTGTTCATGATAAAGTGAGCAGTTTGAAATGAACTTTAGAATAAAATCACTGCCCTTGCCTGCGTATAGTTTTAATAGATGCACTGAATGACATTTGCCCAGTAAAGTTGGTAACGATGGATAGAAAGTAGTTCCATATCTTAACATCTAATAAAAAGTGTTAGGTAACCATTTAAGATAACAAATTATTTCTTAAGATTTTTGTTTTTTAATGCATTGAAGGGTAAAAATGAGCAGATATGTAAAATATTTACGTTCCTAATAACTTCACAATTTTACTTGACTGATTCATGACTAAAGTGATGAGGTCCATGGCAATGTTAATTTTACATGAGGTGGAAGAATACACAACATGCATACAAGTAGATCTTAAGCGGGGCTTTCAAAAGTGCTCAGTTTACAGTGAAAAGTCTATACCTGAAGATATTTTCTGCACGAGATATGGAAGTATTTGGAGCAATATGGGTAACACTTGCATACCAATCAAGCACCCATCACATCTTACTGGTAAGCTGTGTTTTGATCATTCTGAGTGCAAATGTGGAACTCTTAATGGTGACTAGTGGAAATACTAGTTAAACTCAACGTAGTTGCCTGATTTAGTTTTGCATATATCCAGTTAATATATTTTGGGATAAAAAAAGTCTGAAAGGCAGTTTAAATAATTCAGATGTGTTGAAACTGTATTTCTAATGTGTGGAATATCTCAAAAATACCACTTCTACTTCAACTTAAATGTGTTTTCTGTTCTAAAATCAATACATTGGAGGACATGTTTCGTAATTTTGCAAAAAAAAATTTAAGATTTCAAATACTTTGCATTGCAGTTTAAAACCCAAATAGGAAGGAACATTAGAGTTACTTACCCACAAGAAAAATTACCAAAGCAAATATAGTTATCAACTAATATGCTAGTCAAACCCACCCTTCTGCAAGATATTAAGTATAGACTGTATAGTGCACTACCATCTTTACAATATCTGAAAAATTAATAATGCAAAAAGCCTTTATATATAAATTACACAAGTTATAACAATCTATACCTCATTTTGACTACAAATAAAATACAGCAACTCACAAACACTAGCAGAAAAAAAATCTTTCTCTAAACTTAAAAATACAAATTTTTGGCCACAATTTTTTAACATAAGTACTGAACGTCTGAACTAAAATAGAAGGTAACAGTAATGTCAGAAAAAAATTATTCGCTATCATAAATATTTTGCACATACTTGACAGCAGAGAAGTCTGCCCGACGCACTCTTGCCACCCACTCCTGCAATTGTGGTAATCTGTATGCAGCGAGGTACCTCAATAAGTCTGTCTTGAACTCTGTTGGGGAATCGCCCGCACCTGTATCACTGCCCAGAGGCAGCTCGGGGCATGCAGGACTAACCCACAACCTGCGAGACCATACAGTCCATCATCAATAGCACACATCCAGTACAGATGATTCATGAACTTCTGAAACTAACCTTTAAATAAATCCCTACCCCTAAATTCACATAATTTACTGGAAGTAATGACTAGCACATTCTCAGTACATTCGGCAGCAATGAAAATATAGTGCTTCCATTTCTTGATGCACTGAACAAAACCAAATGTAAACATAGAAAAAAGGTGGGCTGAGGGACACGTAACCGAGATGTGGCAACAGACTGGCTGCTTGTGCAGTCTTATGAAGCTGCCAAGGAATTCAGCTGGGTTCAACGTCATTATGTCTACGTGGCCAACTTGTCAATAGTACACCAGGACACATTTTTATATGGGTTCTTGATGTTGCATCTTTCTCAGTGATCTATCAGTTTTAAATGTGGGTGGGGTTATACAAGGGAAAACAGTATTAATTTTTCGTGAATTCACCTGTCTGAAACTGGGCAAGAGGGGCTGCAAAAATCTTATCAAAATTCCTAACAATCTCACATCTAAACTTGAATGATGTGTCAATAAATTCACTGAGGGTCCATAAAAAATGTTAACATTGTACATGTTGGAAGTATACGAAATGGGCAAAAATTAAATTCTGAGCAAGGTGTCCAAAAAGCTCATAGAATAGTCAGACACATAGCTGGTTCTCAGGCAGTTAAGACTGGTGTAATCTTTGAGTAAAAGACTGCCAAAATTTGTCTTCAAGAAAGAGGCTGCCAAAATATATAACATAAACTAATTAAAAATAATTATTTGTATACAGAATATTGAATCATATGTAATGAATGACAGAAAATTTCAACCATTTACAAAATCTACTATACAATAAAAAGTTGCATAAAAGAAGAATCTCATAAAATTACAATAGTTCTGCTTGTACGTACCAATGAACATGCATGTTCTTACCCTTGTGTCCTGTTTTCCCAATCAGACTCTACGAGATTAGCAGTGCTCACTATAACCCGCATACTTCCATCTGTGTAACGAAGTAAAGTCATTTTACTGTAAAAGAAAATTATGCCTGCTCATTAACTTTTCAAATAAACAAAAAACCAGTATATCTTAAAACAGTGAGCCTAGTGATACTGAAGCAACACAACTTTGTAACATTGCTGGTTTTCAGGTGTTATATTTAACTTTGCTTCTAAATATTATATTTGTATATGATTACAGATTATTAGCTTAGAGTGACAATTCATTAAATATAATTTACAAATTAAGGTTAATTATATGATTTAAATAAAGTGCAGTATAATCTTTGGTTATTTTACTAGTTTATTGACAGAGATCATGTGTAAGTTATATTTAACTTTTTTTACAGGATATTCAGTATTCCAATTTTAATTGTTATTGTTAATTATTTTCCAAGAGGGTGGTAAGCATTGAATGTTATACAACACATGAACTAAAGAAAATTATCCTGGTTGGCTCTTGTATTGCCATTGCCAGTTGGAGGAGAGATGTGGCATGGTCAGACGACAACCAATCACAGAACAAGTAACAATAGAAATAAGGCTGTAAAAAAATTGAATGTAATTTTTTAAAACAGAAATCTTAAGACAGCCAAGGATGCATGTGGTGGGTTTCATGTAGTAAAATTGGGATAATGTATGTTTTAATATTGACCCATGTTGCATTCAGCGCTTTGAGACAGCGCTCTACAAGTGGCCAATCACGCCCCATCTGAAAAGCAACCCCACTGGGGCAGGTCATACTCCCAGAAACAAACAGTACTTGAGGCGGGACACATGACACAACATACGTTGACAAAGACTCAACATACGCCTTTAATCATGTGCTCCACACTTTTACGGTACTCCTAGACTCAACAAGAAGCAGACACATCAGCGCCCCTCTCCGACGATACCTGAAGAAACGAGACTTAACTACTCTGCCGCTCCTGCTCCAGAAACCCGCATGTTTTGGACTTTGTGCCATTAAGGGATGCGGCCCGCCTGGCAGAAAGTCACGGCCTCCACGAGAGCAAGATGCGTCAATGCTTTGTGCCACCGCAAATAAGGATCCATGGTTCATGCAAGTGATGTCATAAGCTGCCCCTCCCCCCCCCCCCCCAAAGGCAGGGCTAGTTCATCCACACCCCTCCGAGTGCCAGCAAACTGAGAAAATCAGTATAAAAAGCATCTCGGAGCAGGTCTCAGGAGTGACTTCTATTGCACGATCTGGCTGTGAAAGCTGAGGGTGTCAGCCAGGGCAGTCCCTCAACTGCGCCGGTGACCACGGTTTACCAGTGGCAGTCGATCACGCCGTCCAGCTCCGGAGGACCACTGCCACCCGGAAGGTCCCCAACTCCTTCGGCCGCCTCCAACAACCCTCAGAGGTGTGACACCATCCAGAGGCATTCCATCTCTTCGGCCTCTGAAAGCAGCTACAAAAATCGTCAATGATACTCAGAGGACCAGCCAATGTCATCCTTACCAGTTCCTCAACTTATTTTCCTACCCTTCTACCAACCAGGTATTTGAAGGTTAGGGCGACAATGTCCCTTCTGGATGACCACTTTAAGGCCCTAGCCCATCATCACTTCACCATTTGGGTGAAAAACTCCCTGTATCACTTTCACGTTAGGTCCCTTCTGAACTAATCCCTCTTGTTAAATTACGGAATTTTAATTGGACTATAATATTGTTAGCTGTTGTCAAATTCAATTTAACAAGTTATTTGTTATGTAAATTAACACAGTCTTATCCAGGTTGCCTCCACCTGGCTTACGTATTGAAGCTTCCGCTTCTTCAAAGTAAATTACTGTGTAACTACACGTAAAGTAACTATCTAGATTATAATTATTTTGGATATATGCCTTCACGTAATTGCAAAAATGTATTTGTTCTTGATTTTCAATATTATAACTGTCAATTACATTCCGATTAAAACATACTCATATCTGTATAACTCTTTTTGTTCTATTTGTAATTTTGATTACCTCTTTATGACTGCCAGGATTTACTTGAGAGATTAATATTCAATTACTTCAGTTAATTCTTTAGTTTATGTAGGGTAATGATTGTTATGTGACTTACAGTAGATGGCAGATTACAGAACACCTAGCGGTAGCCAGAGTTCTGCCAAGGTAATACAAACTGTATTGCAGGGGCTAATCTTCGGGGGAGCCCTTCACTAGCAACACTAACACCTAAGACCCACGACTGTGACTGTCCACGTGTGAATCCAAGCTCTATAATTCCATCTCGTCTGGAGAACGGCTAGTCTGTAGTTATACGGTGGATCACACTCGGCAAGTCCGGATCTTAGAAGTACACATTATGATCATTACTATTACACTGCTTTTCTCTACATTGTTGTTTCAGAGAAATTTTATTATAGCCGGCCTTATGCCGCGCTTGTATAGATGCGGTCAAATGGTTACAGTAAAAAGACAACTGAGAGAATTAGAGTACCTGATAATTCAGAACCATATTAAGAATTCCGCTAAGGCGAAACCTTTTTTTGAGCCACCTGTTCTAACCGCGACCAGAATCCCTTGGAGCATCTTCTAGTAGTGCACTTGGATCTGCAAGTAGTGGGACTCTATCCCAAACTATTAACTGAAACCTACACTGCTATACCTCCCCACCTACATCAGGAACCTACTACTAGCCACAGTACCACTCTGCCGCAGTCAGCATTGGTCGCTGTTGCACAGTCAGCTGCCTCGCAGAGCCAGCAGGAGAAGAGGAGGGTGCTGCCACCTGTCCAATTACAGGTTAAGAGGTAAAAAGTAACTGTATCTGTGACACCTGATTTCGTGCAAACACGAAAGCCTACTACACCCACACTGTATAAAGGCGCCTTACCGACATGGGAGTAGATACCTCTACGGTATGTGCACCACGACGCTGGCTTCGCACCTTCTTATAAAAGTGACTGCCTCCACCAGTATAAAAGCATGTTCCACGTACCACAAATCTTCAAATATAAAGTTTATTCTAGGGGTTACAATCCCCAAGCTCCTGGCTAATCAGAGCCCTTGCCAGGCCTACAATCCATTACCTCGTTTTGCAATGTGGGGAACCCACACTAATCCATTAGCTAGTCTGGGTTTGTGAGAGTGTGATAGACGTCAGAGCTGGAATTAGAGTTTGAGTTCTGTAACACTCCTTCCAATTTGGGTACAGAGGTTCGATACCTCCCAAGTATACAGCTTTGGAACTGCAGCGAGCTCCAACCTCCTTGTGCGTTGTGAATTACAACTACTGTATGAGGTGGTTTAGTCTTTGGTGCATGCATCAATGTTAATGAAATAGTCACTGCTAAATGTTTTTAAAGGTGAATACTAAATAAGGGAAGAGTAATAATACTGATTTATTGTGTTTTAAAACAAGGGTTATTTATTTGTCAACTTGTCTGAAACGATGAACGAGTTTAATAAAAAGCTGAGAAGCTGTGAATTACAACCTTCTGATTAATTTGAAATGTTACAACTGGCAACACATATGTGTAGCTGAAGAGCGAACTTCTAGATCTATGATCTTTAGAAGCTGCACACTTTGGCAAAGGGAAGGACCATGCCCGGGACGGAGTTTCGGCTACATTTCTAAACTATGTGAGTGCTGAGATGCGGCGGCCCGAGGTATGCTGAGAACATCTGAAATACGTCTGCAGATGCAGTAATCAGTTTTCCACACCGAGGGACATTGCGAGAACAGTTTTATATGAAACGCAATTATGGGATAAAGAAAAGTTTTTTTTTTTTGCAGGTTAGAAGAGAAAATTTTGTAAGTACGAACCCATTGTACAAGACCGGCCTGGTTGCTTTGCGGCAGGGGACAAAATCGGGAGTAGGTAACATTATCTTGCGTTTAGTGTGTTTCTTGATGATACCTAGGCTACGTGCTTCGGGAGGCTTAACTGTGTTGGTGGTAGTGGTTGAAGGTGCGGCGGGTGTGTAGGTACTGAACTAAGGAAGCGGACAGGGTGCTGGATGCACTATAGCAGGAACCAGGTAAGCAACGACAGGTGTAGGAGGTCGTTCACATTGGTTTACATTCCAAGGAGTGAATTCTCACTGCATTTGTGAGCACTTATGATACACGTAATATTCATCCCATTAATATCACACAACCATTAATCTGGTACAGATATTTTGAGGAATACAAAAATGGACAACCAAACATATACTTACGTATGATGATGTCCAAAAGCGTGAGGAGTTTTTATCCGTACTGCTTTTATGTGTTCTGGTAGTTTCTTTGGGTCCCTGAGGTCCTTAACATCCTCTCCATGAAGTATTAATAATGGTTTTTTACTGGAATATTATAAATAAAAGTGGAAAAAACATTACAATACTCAATTATTATATAAATAACAGAAAATTGATTGGTACTTTTATTCAGTGAAACTTTTAACAAGGGTAACACAACCTAATGCACCTACTTTACACCTCGTTATGTCATCAATTTTTAAAATCAACCTTTGAGAAATTTCACTGCCTCTACCTGCATATATTTTAACAGCTAAACAGACTTATGTGCCCAGTATAGTTGGTAATAACGGACAAGAAACATCAGTTAACATCTACAGTTACAAATATTTAGCCGACATGGGAAATTGGTTCATAGTGAACAAACAAAAATTGAATGTAAACAAAATAAATTTAATTTTTCTCAAACAAAATAATACTCTAAATAACACTACCATTTCAATTCGGTATAAGGGGCAAGCCATTGAAGGAAAAAAGTCAGCAAAATTCCTAGGCTTTGAAAAAGATGACCATTTAAATTGGAATTTACATATAAACACCACTGCAAATAAACTTGCAAGTGCCTACTACTGCTTATGGACAATCAGACAGCGTGTATTAACTGACTAGTTACGATCAAAATATTTTGCTTATTTTCACTCAGTGATGTGCTATGGCATAGAATTCTGGGGACAGTCAACATTTGGTGTAAAAAAAAAAAAAAAAAAAAAAAAATGGACTAATTACTCTTTCCAAACCATCACAAAGCAAAAAATCTTTTAAAGAACTTGAAATTCTACCTTTTTACTGTGAATACTTTGTCAAACTCCTAATTCTAATAAAAAATAATATTCATCTTGATACAAAAGGTAATATACATTTACATTCAACAAGGTCTACACAAAACCTCAGGATACCTTGTCACTCAAACAGCCAATATGCCAATAACTGTAATTACTTGGGTATCTGTCTATATAATGATCTGCCACATAACGTTAAGCAATTACAAAAAAAAAAAAAAAAAAAAATTACACAAGAAATATAAAAAAAATAGCCCAAAACAGTCTAGTATTTTATTCACTCCAGGAAGTTAAAGATTTTGTAAAATAATTACTTTTGTATATAACTTCATATTTTCACTAGACTGACGCAAGTGATCAGGACTATGGAAATGATAATTTTAGATATGGTGAAATTATACACAATTTGCAATACAAGTATATCTTAAGCAAGACTTTCAAAAGTTCTCAGTTTATAGTGAACAGCCTTTACCACCATGTATACATAATTAATGGTTATTTTAATTATTTCTGGATGATAAATTTAACAAGCACTTTAATAATTTCTTGGATACAGCATCCAAGAAAATTAAATTATGCTATATAATTTTGAAATCTGTGTGACATTTACGTGCACTTTAAGAGATTACGTACTCTACAGGAAATGATTTATGTTTATTTTTATGGTATTTTTTGCCTATAATTAAAGCTACTCGAAACTACTGATTTAACTACATAAAATGAACATTCCTACTACTGAACATAGTTCTATTATAACAGATGGAATTGCATAAATAAAAATACGCTAGAGTGCAGTATTCCACCAGACAGAGCGAAGGGTGTAACTGCAGGGGAGAGGACTTCAACCTTACAGCGCCCTCTGTCGCCACAACCCCTCCCACCCCTTTTGTCTTCGCTTTCACTTATCAGTGTCGTCCAAGTGTCACTTGTTTCCTGCCCTCGTAAAGATTTGTTTGTAGTTTTAAATTAGATACCGGTATTTATAACGAGAGTTTTGAGTCGTGCTGTTGTGCAATAACGTACTTGTATTAGTAGTGTGAGTGTTTAAGGCCGGAAATGGGAAAGGATAGAACTGTTACAAGGCAAACTTCAAGTCAAAAGTTGTGCTGTATGCACAAGAACAAGGTACTCGACTTACTGTGTTTACCCAAGTATGGGTCGCACATTTTATGCAGATTTTGGGTCTCCAAAAAATTAGGTGCAACCCTTGTGAAGATTTTCCACTTTTGCCGAAAAAGTTTGTTTTACTGTGGGATACAATAGGTATATAAATAGTTATACTGCGTTGGTTTTTCCTAAACAAAACTTATGTAGGACAATAAAATGACGCATGCCCGGTTAAGGTCTGCTTGGCACGATCGCCTAGGATTTGTACGCTAGACCAATAGCATGGTTTTATACAGGTTTATCAGCGGCTGGTGAGAAGTGTTAGCTACTGACTTACTCAGATGACCTCCATGATGTTGATGAAGCTGAGGTTTCGATCCTTGGTCTCAACTCAATGGGTGCTGGGTTGCCCCACACCGTATTGACGATTCCAGGCAGTAGATTCCCGGCTCCAGAACCTGGGATTGGCCAGGCTGTACCTAGCCTCAGTCCTGCAAACCAGTCCTCTCGGAACCGGGTAGTACTCTTGGCTGGTGCGAATATTTGGCGGAAAATATACAAATACCACAGGAACAGTCGTGACTGCTTGGCGCCTTAGTGCGGCGGTGCGGTCCCGTTCCGTCTGCCTTTCCTGTGTAGGAGGGGTGAGTGCAGACCACTGTTTAGCAGCACGAAACGCTAGGTTTTTCTTCGTATGCCTTTGGCCGTGCCTTACCTTATAAGGCATAGTGTGTTGCTGCTTAAACAACACACGCAGTGCACTTGTACGAGAAACAATTTAACAGTGTCAGTCCAGTAGCTGCTTACAAGCACGAGCTTGGTAAAAGTCTCCATTTATCCCCCATGCTTGGCGGGCTGATCAGAGACGTCAATCCGTTTGGACCCACAATGCTGCTACTGGATGTGAATTCAGGCAAGGTTGAACGGCAAGACTCAGGCTACAGTCACTACAGCACTATCAGTGCTCGAAGCAAGGGAATAACCTGGGCTTGCTGCCCCTCCTTGGATGAAGGTATTCCCAGTGGTTATGACTCCTCTGTTCTTCCCCTCCAGCACTGCCAGTGCTCGGGTGGTTGGGAAGAAACAGGCAGCCATCTAATGGGTGTGTTAATTCTGTTTTAGGAAAATACTCGGTTTCTGTTGGCAGTGCACTGCGTGAATTGTTCCTAGCGGGCGAAATAGTAAAATACTCTCTAAATGAAAAAGTGAAATGATAGAGAACAAAATGTTTATTGAAAAATCAATAAACACGTGACTCGTGCTACCTCCTACCGAACAGTGGAGTGCTGACGGTTACCTACGTTAGCCAGGTGTAGGCAACCTGGTCCTAGGTTAAAAAGGGAAAGATTGTTCTAGACGTGAAAAATATATTACTACTTAACTGTACTAAAGAAAGCAGTTGTCTAGAGAAGACAAAGTGAAGTTAATGAGTGTTAGCATGTTCGTTGTTCATTGGATGACTGGTCGTCATTGTTGGAAGTAGCCATTGGGAGCATATTTAAGACTTCGTAGATCTCTGAAGGTCCCAGCACTGAGTAGTGCTCGGGATGTCATGAGAGAGTATACAAGAATGACTGCTGGAGCCCTACTGTGCACGGATTTATATAGTGCGAAGTCTAGGCTGCCACAGCGAGGTGCGGGGAAGGCGCGTGATGTCCTTCTGCCTAACGTGGGAGGTGGAAACCCTTTTCTCAGCGTTCCTTGGTTCGTGTATCATCGGCAGCACTCGGCCGCACCCGAAGTGGCTGAAGTTTGTAGGCACTCAGCGCGAGAGGAGGGGGGAGGTGGTGTGGTCGCGGTTGCATAACCTATGGCCACGTGCTTGGCCATCCGGGAGATTTAAGCTGCCGAGAACTTATGCGCAAAGTGGTGCATGCACAACTCACATGTGGGTGTTTGAAGTAGACAACTCTTACACAGTTTGAAGTAAGGGTATACTTCACGTAAAGAGCAATGTGTCAATCATAGTTGATTAGTAGTATAAGCGGCATGTGTCAAAAATTTATTTGGATATGTCAAAATGCCTCAAAACAGCATGTGAATTGCAGACCACGTGCGCCGTGCATAGTCTACCAGTTCTGTTGGCTGTTGCTGGGCAGGCACTGGTGCATGTATGCACGAGGCATCACACACACACGCATGCACGCCACACACAGAGAGAGAGAGAGTTGCTGCTGGCTGTCTCATTTGGTCAGAGAGAGAGAGAGACAGCATGAGAGACAAGTGAGAAGGGAAGGGGGCATTCTAAAAATACCAGTATAGCTCGGCGACATCAATAAAATATCAGGAAAGAATGCAGTTGCATGTCTTGACCTTACTCAAGGCGAGACAATGGAGATGGGGAAGGTCTAGCGAACCAATCACAGAAAGCAACAGTGTCACCAATATCTACTGTACAGTTTGTGCGCATGCAAAGCAAACACGTCAATCTTGCACGAGGTATTCCTTAAGAGTAAGTCATAGCATGTTCAAATAAAAAAGTGTCCTAATAACTGTGAAGTATTACTGGTACGGTAATTGCATTTTTTATAATAAGAAAGTTTCTGGAAGACATACTTAACCCATTTAAAATGCCACAAAACGAGCTGCAACTGTCATAGGGAAATCGGTGGTGAAAATACCTACCTACATAAAATGCACCACGAAATAAGTGTAATAAAACTAACAGATAAAAAAGTATGCACACGAGGAGAAAAAAAATGAAAGATGAGTAGCTGAAAAAAAGTTTGGGATGACTTTGATTTGTGCATTGTTCAAAGCAAAATTCAAAACTTTTATGCCCATAGAAAAGAAATACAAGAATGGCTCAAGGCAAATAATGTTACTTATGAAGAAATTTTTAAAGCAGAACTACTTTGTGTGGTTAAATACCAATGCCAAACTCACAAGTATTATGTGAGCAAATTTCTTGCAGCGGCAACAAAGTAGTCAGGCCGCAGCAATATCACTGTAATTTGAATGCCATAGGATATAGAGGTGGAGGGGTGGAAAGGAAGGACCCCGAGCGAGAGGTAGAAATAAAAGAGAAAGGGAGTGAGTCAGCTGGACTGGCACTGGGCAGCTCGTATGTGTGTAAACACAAATGATAAGCTATTAATTTGTTATTATTTTTTTGACTTTCTTAGAAACTAAGTTAAAACATTCACCTGTGCTGTATGGTGACAAACTTGTCAACAAGGTTTTTTTTTTGGGGGGGGGGGGGGGAGGGATTTTTTTTCGTAAACAATCTGCACCCCACTTTTTATAGTCATTTTTTTTGTAAAAATGTGCATCCTATACACGCCAAAATACAGTACTGCATTCCCACAGACATGATTATCAAAGGCGTATACAGTAAAATCATTTTTTAAATGGCTTCTTAGCTAATTTTTGAAGTACTGTACAAACATGCAATATCTATTACAATTTATTCAACACCAACCAATTTACCTGTGGCCATGTACATAATAGTTAGCCATCAACCAACCCAAGTCAACCATGAAATTTATCTGCAAGGAAGACTCCAAGTCTCCCAAACTCGGATGCAACAGCTCTGAAAAAGTAAGCGAAAGCGGCTCCGAGAGCGTAGGCACAGATGCTTTAACTGTAGTGAGGAAAAAGTTGTATGGTTCTGCAACCTTCAGCTTGGTTGCCGTATCGCCAAAGTTTGACGCCCCAGGCATCAACTCCTTCAAATCATTTAGTCGTCTCTGGCGTTCTTCTTCCGATACCCTCTGGGAAGGTGCAGTAGTTCTTTTGTTTGCACTTTGCTGCTTTTTGTCATTATCGCTGCTGCTATTTCTGCTAATTACATGAGAAACTTGACTAAGAACAGAAGGTGTGGCATTGTTTGCACTATCCAAACTTTCTTTACTATGCTTGTTCGTGGGTGTCCGATCACCATCTGAATAAGAACCAGATGTTCGAGACATAGCCCGAATATTTGGACTTGAAATATCACTCTCTACATTATTATTCCCATTTTTCTTTTTTGGAGATGTCTGCATCTGCTTAGTGCTAGCTGCACGATCACAAGAAGTGTTACTTGTATCTTTTGGTGATGTAGAGTCGTAACATTTTTTCTTGGCAGATGATGAATCTGAAAAAATTGTAAACTGTAATACACAAAACTGCAAACAAATACAATATAGCCCTAAGTATAAGTCAATAATTATTTACAAAATTTTTGTACAAAAAAAATTACTCTTAACTATATGGGGCACTTCAGAAGTGAAGGTAAAACCAGCAGTGAAGAGAGTGAAACCACTACTGATCATGAATAGGTAACTAAAATTAACTGTTACCAACATGTACAGGACATATGTGCTGTATTTAATTTTTTATTTTTTACTTGGGAAATATTTTGTGCGTAAATTAAAAGAATTAAGGTGACTTGTAAGCTGTTAGTGACACTGAGAAAAATTAACTGAACATAAAATTATATGCAATTAAAAGTTTATATTAACCTACTGTTTTTACCTATACCAAACTTTTTTCCAGAGTAAGAACATTAAAATCAATAAGTCAACTTATTTGTAAGCCGACCTATATTCGGGACAATACTGTATCTATTGCAATACTGCATATTTATGTGTTACAGCATATTTTACAGTATAAACCATTAACAATTCTGTATCAGAAGGGCCTATAAAGTGGTATAAAGCTGACTGTAAACTAATATCCATTTCAAGTTGACAAGAGAGTAAATTTGTCACTCCTGGTAATCCAGCCGAGGGTAAGGACCATATTGTATATGGGAGGTGAAGGATGTAGCCATTGGTCACTGTTCTGGAATATAATGATGCAGACCAGAATCTAACACCGAGACATTTAAGTGATGGAAAATGTTCTGCAGCTGCGAGCTCAGAAGGCATGAAGTAAAGCTCGGTGTTGGTGTGTTGTTAAAAGTAAGTAACTGGTGTCAGAAATGATTATGTAGTTGGGTTGGAGGCAAAGGAGTGAAGGGATGGGGAGAACGAGAGAGAGAGAGAGCCACCCTCTCCAATCAACACCCCTATTTTCTTCCCCACACACACACTAGGCTCGGTGTAGACCACCATCTGGCTGCTTGTGCCCTGGTAACTGGTAAGAATACCAGGCCAAATATAACCAACACCCTTCTTCAGCAGCACCTTCTTCGCACTGGTAAACCATTCCTAATCTGGTTATCCTTTCGACCGGCCATCCTATGGAACCATGGTGGTATAACTGCCCACATAGTATACATCGCACTATGAGGGTACCAGGTCCTGGGCAGGTAATCCAGTTACAGAAGGCAGTTTGTCAGGTTTGACACTGGTCGCATCTGTACTCGAGACTGTCTGTGAATCTGGCTTCGTCCGCCCAGCCTAGGCAAACATAGCGAAAGCATTGTTGGTAGTGAGCGCATTATATGTTGTGTATCCCCGTGCCATGTCAGTTAGGTTTGGAGCAACGCTCGTGTCTGGCTTCGGCCATGTTTACATCGGCTGGCTCTAGTAGGTCTGTGTCTGTGTCCGACATTGTTGCGTTTACAGAATACCGAAGTCTGAGCAATAGGTGGTTTGGCTCCCTGGTAGTTGGCCTGAATCGGGGTCATGTTGGCCTGGTTCTGCTTAATTAAACCCCTTAATGAAGGTGCAATGCCCCATGTTGGGTGCCAGAAAAACAGCTTTGACACGCAACGTTATGGGGCTGCTGGAGGCACGTTGTGTCTACGGTTTTTCGGGGGTGCTAAGAAAGATGCACCCATGGTGAAGTCGGACTCTAGTCCTTTCGTGGTATTGGAGTACGTCCAGAATATACGACTGACAATGTGGGCTTCCTACAGGGCACTAAGACTCATATGGCTAATACTATTATGCGTTTGGGCAAGATCTTCCTTATTGGTATACCTGGGCGACGCTTGATTGGTTGAACTGGCTGCGTTTTGGACTGTGTTACGATAGGGTGAGCTCCGGTTTCCAGAGTGCTAGGGCGCAAGTGCCCGTAGGTGCTTGGTGTTGCCGCAGGTGCTGACTGAGGGAATAGGGTTCCCCAAAACCCAAAACCACAAGTTAAAAAGGCCGTGGGCCATGTCTCTGCCACTCAGGTAGGCTTCAAGTACGAGGTGTGTGTCTCCAACGAGCTTGGTGGGTGGAGTGAAGAGGTTCAACTCGTAATCAGGCATAGCTGGTCTCTGGTGGAGGGCTGCTGCTTGTTACCGGGGTCTGAGGTGCTAAAGTTCAGTGGGGATTGGGCTAGGCTCCAGCTGGTATTTAGAAAGTGTCTCTGCCCATTTTACCCTCTTACGGATATCGCTGCAACAGGAGTATGGCATGAGGTCTGAGATAGAGAACACTACTATGAGACTCTTGGAAGTGGAGCAGACGACGCTGTGCTCCTATTAAGGTACCGCCTCCGCCAACCAATGCGGTACCCTCGTATCCGGCACCAGAAGTGCAGTGAAGACGGAGTCAGGTCTCACTGGCCGATTGTCTCAATACATGTGTGAGCCTCGCCTGAAGACCAGTCTTCCCAACTCAGGGAATGCCCACTATGGCACTAGAAGTGTGTGTGTGTGTGTGTGTGTGTGTGTGTGTGTGAGCGAGAGAGAGAGAGAGAGAAAGTATATACCTAATGTTGGGGCTCTACCGTTCTGAGCACCGTGGTGCACATAAAGGGTGGCAGTCCAAAATGCGTGTGTGTACTCTACTAATGTGTGTGGCGGTTATAACAAATTTCCTGGTCGCCTGCTGTCCCTCTGACGGGGCTGATGTTTATGGGGAAAGGAACTATGGCTACTGAAGAGATACCCTTAAGTAAACAAAACTTGTTTATTCCATTGAAGGAAATAAACAATAGTAGTATAGTACTACCTCCTACCAGATGGAGCTTACGGAAGCTAATGTAAGTTAACACAGGTGAAGGCGAACTGTTCCTAGGCTAACGAGGGTAGGAAGACAGTGTTGTGAAAATAACTTAAACAAACTTGGCTACGCTATGATGTTTCCCTGAAGGGGCCGGAAGCGGACGTAGACGACTGGTGGTAGAACAATGGAAATCTTCGGCACTAGGAGTGCAGTGAGGATGAAGGTAGAGGAATGATCTTCGGCACCAAAAGTGTGGTGAAACCAGGAGAGGAGCCGATAGTGCGGTTAAAGAACAGAACAGACTGCTTCTGCAAGGTCGTGTGGACCTGTTGGTTTCCTCCGGCACCAGGCAGTGTGGTGGAGAAGCATAGACTGGCGTTACACTGGACATCGCCTGCTATTTCTCTGGCTGGCGCACCAATGCTTGGTTTAGAGAGGGGGTAGATGTGGCATAAATCCTCTGGCTGTATGATGTCAGTGACCGGCACTGAATCCAGGAGCATGTCTTAATGATCGTACTAGGAGGGCTATCTTACGGTGTGCTATAATACTTGGATGATTTCAAAGCACAGTCTCGGTGGCTCGGCCGGTGAACAGTACAATCTGGCGTGGAGTGTCTGTCCTTTGCTGTGGGTAAACAGTACAAGTTCTGACGTCTCATGGTGTGTAGAATCAATCAAACTTCATGGAAATTGCGCGGCAGAGTGATGCACTCTGATGAGTAAAAGTCGATTGATTAATGTTGAAAGGATGTCATGTGTCAAACTAAACTTAAATTAGCGCAAAAACTCTCAATAGGTATGTGAAGTGATTACACCATCTGTAGGGAAAAAGAGTTCAAATTTTAATATAGCTGCTTGGTACATTACCAAACAATAAATACTGGCTAATAATATGTTTTAGTCAAGACCGAGGTCAAAACTCAGGAAGTATACATGTAGTAAACACATAATAAAATTATATCTTTTATAATTAATAATTTTAAAAAAGTCTATCGGAACTTTATTAGTACACAAATAAAGTCTCACCAGACTTTTTAGTAAGATCCTGTATCACCTGAAGTTGGATTAAAACAAGTGAAGAGTCAAGCTTAGTTTGAACACCAGGTGGGATCTTCAAAATGCTGGCATCCATCTGATCAGCAAGCATGTCCTCCACTAAAAAAAGAAACAGAATAAATACATAATAATTCTAGCTCATGTTTGGCCACAGAAATCCTTTGGTGTTCTGTAAGGGAGTAATGACATGTTGCGTAAGGCATACAAGAAAAGAGCTGCTTTACATTAGGAAATATTTAGCCTACTACATTTATCCAGTGAGTTCACAAGATGAATCTTAAACTTGGTGACCCTACTTTTGCAACATCTAGCCGCATAGTCAAATTATCTTAGAACTTGTTTTGCACAGTCGGAGATTAGATCCCTCTGTAGTGATGCACACAATTTTCAGACAGGTATTTTCTTAAAATAAGATTCTCCGCTTTCAAGAATTTAGTTGCAAGTTTATACATTACATCTCATATGGATCACCAATTAGAACTGAAAAGACTGTATATAATTTACCATCACTTCACAAATCACAACAGACAATCTAGTAAGTTTGTGTTAGAGCCAATGTTGTACCAGCTTCATATGTGGAAAGTCATTTTTCAATTTAGTATGAAGGGTGCTGGTCACACCATTTTACACACTGTTTGTACAATATATTATTCAACTTGTAGACATTACTCGTATGTAACTACTCTGTTGGTAATAAAAATGTTTATAATACATAGTTTTTGCATTACAACTAACCAAATGTTTGACCATGAAAATAATTGGCAGTAATTTATCCAGGATTAAATGTCTGGGGTGGTTGTTGCAAGAATTTTCTGGTCATTGCCCCCAGCTCTCAGCATGACTTGGGGTGCAAGGATCGTGCCACTGAGATTATTTTAGCTGCAAAGAGCCCCCTGAGCCAAAGTAATTGTAAAGGGTTTACCAATATAGGTGAGGAAAGAAGTGGTAACAACAGTGTACACGCAAATTTTAACACAACCAGTGTCACTGATACGCCTTTTCTAGGTTTTGCTACACCTATAGGGGACAGTCTAGCAGGGCAACAAAGTTTTAAGGGGTTCCCCAAGGCACTCAGGAAAAGGGTTGTAACAGAAGTGAAGACATAAATAACAACACCACAAGTGTGAGACACCTTTCAGAGGTTTTTCGGCATCCGCAGGGGATAGCGTAGTAGAGCAGGAAGATTTTGAAGGGATTGGGGAAAACAGTCTAGAATGAAGGATTCTACAGCTGTAAGAGCCAGGCATGCGAAAAAAAAAAAAAAAAAAAAAAAAAAAAAAAAAAAAAAAAAAAAAAAAAAAAAACCACATGCATGCACGCACACATGCACATGAACAAAAACACTAACAAAAAAGAAAACACTAACACACAAAAAAACACGCACACGTGCATACACTTGCCCATGCGCGCACACACACACACAGACGGGTGGTACTACTGAAATGGATAGGTGAGTGATAGGCAGTTGGAATGATGGCGATAGACAAATTGAATGTGTGTAAATAATGAGTGTGAGTTAAATGACTGTAACCAATATTGAGAAAGTTATAAGGATTTTAATTAAAACTGAGAAAGATGGTAATTATAAAGCATAAGGGATTTTCCGAAATTGGGAAAATAATACCAGCAAATGTTATACAGTATATGGTCATTATTATATGGTCATTATTAATCACACTTAATAAGAATTTTAGTGGTGCTTCATCTAATTTGCAGTATATACCATGAAATGTGATAGTAAAAAGGGATATGAAGATAGGGGTGTTTATGCAATAAAACACATAAAATATATACCCAATATGTTTATATCGGGTTGCTAAATCATGTTAAATGTGAGAATACCTTTTGAAACCAAACCTTAATTCACAAAATGTGATTCACAGGGTATAGGGTAAATTTATGCTGACGCGGTAAGGATACATAGGTATAAACTACAAATCAAGCAGTGTCGAATATAATTTAATTCTGTTGAATTTCTCAAGGCTTACCTTGTCGATATTCACGAGAGGATTGTACTCAGGAACCCCAATAATATGTAATTTACATAAATTTTACATGTTTTACCCCAGAATTTCTGTGATCTTCATAGCCCCCCTAACTATTGCATTTGGTAGTAAGTATGTAATGCAAATATTGTTATGCTCCTAGAAAATTTATGGTCAGTGTAATTAGTAATTACAATTTAACATGGTAAGGGAACTTAAATGACATGGAATTTACATACATTTGATGTGTTTTACTCCTAAATTTCCCTGATTTTCATAGCCCTCCCCACTATTGCATTTGATAGTATGTAATGTGATTATTGCAATGCTGCTAGTAGATTGGTGTTCTCTGTAATTAGTATTGCTGATTTATACCATTTTGTCATGAAAATTTATTTCATTTTCAGGAAAGCCCCTATTTTATTTAATTACCCAGTAGTCATGCTTTGGCAAAATGATTCATTGGTGGACCTGAGTACCATCGCCTCCTAATGGGATACATTTACCTGCAACATATTTATTTACTAGGCTTAACTGAAACACATTGAGTGACTATGGCAACAGTTAATATTTCAGCCCACCCACCTATGTCATTTTTATAATCTCTCAAACACTCGAACATTACACAAATTGACTCCATGGCTAAGGATAACTTACAGTATGGATGAGAATAAATAAGAAAATGGTTTGGATTCTTCCTGTAGCAATTTTCTCCATAGCTGCAGACTGAACGAGATTTGTTGAATGGTGTGCTGGCTACGCTTGGAATACCTAAGGAAAAAAATTATACTTAGCAAACATTTTGAAAACGACACATTCAAATAAAATTTGTAGGTTTGTGTAATGCAATTATTTTATTATTTGCTATTTAATCACCTAACTTAAAAAACAAAATTGCTTGATTTATATCATTTCATAATATCTATGGTTTAGTTTTAACAGAAGCAGTACTTTATTCAAATTATATTTCTGTATGTTATTTGGTTCTCCTAATAGTATTAGCACACAACTCCATCCTTCCCTTTTCACAGTACTTAACAAAATAGGTAACATTGTAACAAATAAAATTATTCCACAACACAAATACCAGATACCATGCATAACTCAATTGACTCCTTGCATACCATGCAAACCAACCATCTCTTCTTCTGTCTCATATGTACCATATTTAGGTAAATGGTTACATCAAATATTGTATGCAAAAGAAAAGTACTGGACAGCCAGCACATTTATTACAGATAGTGTGGCTTCTGTCATTCACCCAAATTGCTGCTGTGTTAAATATGACATTGAGTGATTCACAGGAAAAAGTTATTTATCAATTGAGAAGTTTGTGGTATTTATTTAATATTCAGATAACAGTATATGTGTATCATAAAACACACAAGTGTAGGCTTCAATCATATTATGATAGCAGGAGGTGTAATGAGTAGTGTACCTGAAGCATATAGCACAAATATGTCACAGGTATCTTAGAGTACAATTTAGCAGATGGAGTTAAACATATTTCCAGATACTGTTGACGCAGTTGGGTGAGATATGAGACAAACGGTGACACAATAACTTACGGTAGATGGGCGCCAGCGGTATTTCCCAGTCACCGCACTGTTGAGACCCAGGGTTCTCAGTGATGCTGTGGGTTCTGTGTGTCCGTCTCACCCGAGCGTACTTACAAAACACTTTGCATTACTAAACACCATTACTAAACTTTTATCACTTAAAAATTTGGCGAGATGTGGCTGTCACTACAAAGGAAAGACTTTGAGTACTGGGTACTTGCTTTTATTCTGAAATCATATAACGTTGCGCCAAAATTAATGAAAACTTGGACGTGTCTAGCTAACTCCGTTCGGGTGCTCCCCTGCCCGCAATTAATCTAGCACACTCCTAAATGAGTGACTTCTCTGTGGTGTTAGAAAACACAATCTTCACAAGGAAAGGGGTCAACAGCCGCTAGGGTGGACTGCCGATTTTTCCTGAAGACAGGGCGCGGAGAATTATGAAATGGACAAACACATGTGATTATTTGGCATCACTAACGCAGACTTGTTGGGGCTCGCCTTGCTGCACGTGGTTAGTGAGGTGACCGCCTATACACGTAGCCGGCTAGGACGGAAATAATATCACCGTACACTTTCCATAAAATGGCACAAATACACTGGAAATATGATGGGACACGACGTGGATGGCCACAATAAACACGCAGATACGTGAAAGCAAACTTAGATGACACGGATGCTGCTGGATATGATGCATAGTAGATCACGTGGTGCAGATGAAATTTCAGTCTTTCTCCGTATAAACGACAAATTTTGTTCAGATAAATTGTTCTGATGAATAGGAAAAATATTCTCCTGAAAATTGTGACCTTGGAAGGCTTTTAACATGCCTGATGGCGGGAAAATCAATCTTGAAATAGACAGCATCTTCATACATACAAAGCATCAATTACGTGAAAAAATATGCGACACTGAATAAAAATTACATAGAACCCTGAAATAAATTATGGCCCACATGATTTTACAACAATAAAATTCTCAAAGCGCAGGGATGGTGCGGACATTGACTTGGCAGCTATTAACCACATGGTTGTGAGTGAAGTGGCCGTAAAACAATTAAACATGAAAATAACCCTGAAATACAGACAAGAAAATAAAGCCCTTAAAATTGCACGCAGAATGATACAGAAATTACACTGAAACACCTTTAACATAGTCAGATGGCGCTGATTCAAGTTGCGTGGGCCGCGTGGTCATCTTTCTTCTCCTCCTCCTTTATATTCAAAAAGCTGCAAGGGCACAAATTATTTAGCTAAGCGGAAGCATAATGATGGGGAATGTCTGGCAAAACGTATGCAAAGCAAAGATTAACCGGTTTACTAAAGTGAAACTATTGTAATATACATCAGTGTAAAAAGTTTGTAGTGCGTACGTGACAGCATTTTATCTCGCCAGCTCTCCTCCATGGACTGCCCAGAGGCAGGGGTCATGTGAACCTACCATGGCTGCCTACGGGGTTCACACAAGCGGAAGTGCTATGCAGGTTGAGTAAAACTTTGATATTTGAAAATAAATGGCACATAAATAATTTAAATATTGATTAACATTTTTTATTTTTCTTATGAATTGTCTCTATTCTTTAAATGTCTTTTTGTGACGGCGTTTGTTCTGAATCTTCGCACAGCGCACGTTTGAATTTATAACCAAACATTGTGCAATATTAGCAAACATACAGTTTAAACATTTAAACACTTGAAATAACCTGAAAATAAACAAGCGACATAATTTTACACTTCAAATCAATATTCCGTTATGGCAAGTTCAGGTTACGACCTCTTTGTGCACGTGCATGCCCACGTGTAATGTGAGCGGTGAACGCCATCATGGTCTTAACACAGCTGACTGTTAGCCGGCGTCACTGTATACAGTATCTGGTAGTACAATTGAGTGGATGGCCTCAAATGTACTACCAGATACACCCAAAATACAGGTTGTTCAAAAATTTAATTCCAAAACTATTGGAGGTGATTCCTTACAAAAATAAAGCTGAAAATATATTGGACACTGTGTACCTAAACTGAACATTAAACGAATATTGTGTTTTGAAAACTTATTTTCGCCGAATACCTTGTACAACTCCTACAAAGTCCGCAGCACAAGGGTGACATATGCTGTGCATGTTGCAGAGACACATGTTAATGCTTCCTGTCCCTGCTCTGTGCGCACTGTTCGACTTGAGGAAACGGTATATCAGCACGTTGATAATGTGCCTTCCACTAATACATGCTCTGTAGTGCACCAAATAAGCATGTCCCATTAGACCGTGTTGGAAGTACTGTGGTTAAATCACAGCCATCCCTACTGCTGGCAGAAAGTACAAGGCATTTCGTAAAAATAAGTTTTCAAAACCCAATTTTCACAAGCTCATTTTTCCTTTTATTTGGGTCTCAAGACCTTGATGTTAAGAGCCGCCCAACTTTCTTCACTCACTCATCTTCTTTAATATTCCGTTTAGATATATGGTGTCCTACATATTTTCAACTTTATTTTTCATAAGGACTCACCTCCCACAATTTGGGTGTTTAATTTCTGAACAACCTGTATATATAAATGTGTGATTGCTGGAATTCGTTCCAAATATAATATAGTACATGACATACAACTGAGTGAACTTTCTTCATTCCTTTCCCTTCCTCCATCATGCTACCTATATATGCATTCTTTGTCTGCTTATTCAACCATCCTAGTCCCCTCCACATGTTTCATAAAATCCCTAACATGATAGGATCGTGTGTTCTTCCACAATGTGTCCACTTACTCTTCATTATTGTTATCTCAAATCGATAGTATTGAGGACCACACCCAACATTAAATTATTTCCTTTGGAACATTATCTCTACAAATTCCTCTCAATTCATTCCAAAAGCCATCTACACTTTCTATTTTGGCCCACTGCTTGAACATATCTCTCAAGAAATTTTCTGTCCCCTTCTTGTTTCCCCTCCTATATTGCCATATTACTCTAACCCTCAACCTTCCATCTTCTATCTTTAACCTTTCAATCCAGACTTCCACCACTGAAATATTGTGAACACTGATACCATTTAAGACTACTGAACCAATTATGGCATTCTTGGGCCTAACAAACACCTTCTCCATTACTTCTTATGGGTGTTTCCACAGCATGAAGCAACCATCTGTTCACTAATCGTGATGCCATCCTCCACATCAAGTTGCCCATACCCTCATCTCTCTCTAACCACTCCTCATCTGCTTGCATGTGCATGAGCAGGGAAAGATGATACTTGAGGATCTGCTAGGTAGGGAAGCAGCTGGATGTATGGAGGGGTCAGGGCTAAGGATCAAGTGTTTAAATAGCAACCAGAGAGGGATAAGGAAACATAAGTAGAGCAACATGGTGAGGTAAGCACTGATGAGACTGCAGGGGCAGAGAGAGAGAGGGGGTAAGCAAAGTAGAAGGGTACAGCAGCATGTTAGCATTACGTTAATAGTGGTGAACTGTAGGAGTGTGTAAAACAAGCTGGAGGGCTTCTGGGGAAAGGTTGAAGGATACGGGGCAGACATAGTGGTAGATGTGGAGACTTGGCTGAATGAGAAAGTGCTTGACATTGAATGTAGGCAGGATAAGTTCACCATTTTCAGAAGAGACAAGGATCGGAGAGGAGGGGGAATTATGGTGTGTGTAATGAAGGGGCTGAAACAGTCAGTAGAATGAATTAGTGAAGATGTTGAGGTGATGGAAATTAAATTAAGTGGGTGTAATAGTAAGAGGATTACTTTGCTGGCACTGTATACACCTCCAGGACAGGGATGGCAGGCAACTGAGATGATCAAGGAGAGGGTTAATAGACTAAAGGACAGGCAGTGGGCTTTGTAGCAGGGGACCTGAATATGCCAGGTGTGAGATGGTGGTGCAGAAGGTGGTGCCAGGTGTGCAGAAGGGATGGGCAGTGTGATGAAGAGAATGGCAGCGCAGCTAGGCAACAGAGGCTTGGTCCAGGTAGTGGAAAAACGAGGTGGAATGAGGAGGGTGTTGGGTCAGTGCTGGATGTGGTGTTGGTCAGACCTGGGAGTGCATGTCATAAGCGATCATGATACTCCAGTTGTGGAAATTGGGCTTGGCAGGATGAGGGAAGAGCAAACTGCAGATAGGATGATGTGGCGGTATGGGAGAGGAGATCAAAAGGGGTTAGAAATCTTCCTGAGGGATAGGTTTGAAAAATGATCTATGAATTATGGGAAGAATTTAGAAGAATAATAGAGGTTATGTTGGAGAAATTTGTGCCAAAGAAAAGATTACAGTCTGGGGGAGATCCACCATATTATTGACAGGAAATACAAAAAATTAAGAAGTGTAGAAAATTACATGCCATGTGGAGAAATAAAGGGATCACAAGAGCAAAGGAATTGATGAAACAAATGGGAAGGGAGCTTGAAAAGATGATCAAACAAGCGAAGAATATATTTTTAGGGAACATGGTGGACGAAAGAAAAGGCAAGGGATGGGAGAAATTGTTTAGATATGTTATGAAGATAAGGGGAGGAGAGGACGGGATCCCTCTGCTGAAAGGTAGGGATGGCAGGACTGCGTCAAATGACCAAGAAAAATAGGAGATGCTGCAAGGCCAATATTTGTCACTGTTTGAGGCAAAGGAGGATTAGAATAGGAAGGGTAATAGAGAGGGGGGGTTGTTTAGTAAGTTTAAGATGAGGGAGTGGGAGATAGGGGATTGAAGAGCAGTAAGGCAGTGGGCCCACACGGGATAGGGAAAACAGCACTTAAGTTTGGTGGAAGAAGAGAGTTAGCAAAATATTTGGAAGTATTGTTTAGCAAGTCCTTAGGAGAGGGTAAGTTGCCACAAGGCTGGAAGAATGTGTTGGTGGTCCCACTACACAAGCAGGGGGAGGATAGGGGAGGCCTGGCAGCTCCAGACTGTCGAGTCTCACATAGGGCACTAATGGAGAGACTGATGGTACAGTATGTAGCGAACATTATGAACAAGAGGAAGTGGTTAGAGGAGTCACAACATGGTTTCAGGAAAGGCTACTCATGCGAGACGAAGCTGGCTGGGCTTTTAGAGGATATAGTGCAGGCAGTTGATGAGAGGATGCCTTGCCTGCTTCATAGACTTTAAGAAGGCATTTGATAAGGTGACCCATGGGACTTAGATAAAGAAAGTGGATGAGCTGATACCGGACAAGTGGGTAGTGGAATAGATTGGGGACTTCCTCAGGGGGTGAAAGTGGGGGAGGCAATATTGGAGGAAGAGGAGGTGACACTGGGGTGCTGCAGGGAAGCATACTGGGCTCTTAGTTGTTTACAATAATGGTAAATGACATGGGTTTGGGTATTAGGGGAAAAATGAGATTTGTTTGCGGATGATTGTGAATTGTTTGCTGAGATGGGAAGAGGGGTGGGACTTGCAGGTAGACATTGACAGGATATAGTTGTGGACCATGGAGAGTAAAATTAAGATAAGTGTAAGAAAAACTAAGGTAGTGAGGTTTACAAGGAAGAAGGTTATATGCAGGGACGTGAACAGATGGGCGAGGCAAGAGATAGAAGAAACAGCGGAATATAAGTATAGTTAATTCACGGTATCTTCGGCCTTTTCTGAAGCCCTGCTTAAGTTCTACTTCCAGGATATTCCTCTGCCTCGTGCAAAATAAGTATGGAAGATAACACCAGAGGGACAACACACCAGATTCATGCGCACTCTGTTGTAACAGTATTTTGTATAAGAACTATTTCTTACTAGGCGCTACCAACACACATGTTTTCTCACGGTTTTTATTCAAATTATTTATAAATGAAGGATTATAATTTACAGATCAAATATGAACAACATTTTAATTTAACAGAAAAAAAAGTAAATTTTATGAACACAAGTATAAAAATCTTGTGATACATGTAATATGTTGGAAGAAACCAAGCACGTCATAGATTGGGAGATTTTTCAAAGGTTTGATTCAAAAAGGCAGAAGAAACAGTGAATGGACTATATTTAGGGATGGTGTTGCAGGGAGATCTAGGATAGAAAAAACCAGGTAGAGAGGTTGACGCCGGCTAACAGCCAGCGGCACTAATTCCATAACGGTGCTCACCACGCACGTGGGCATGCACGTGCGCAAAAAGGCTCCAATTTGAACTTTCTTATAACGGAATATTATTTTCAGTGTAAAATGTGTCTTTTTAATTTTCAGGGTCAAGAATGTATTAAAGTGTTTGAAAATGTATGTGTGCTGATATTGCAAAATGTTTGGTTATGAATCCAAAATGTGCACCTGCGCAGAGATTAAGAACAGTAATATTCTGGCGTGAACGCAGTCATAAAGAGACATTAAAAAGATACAGAAAATTAATAAGAAAATTTTAAAATGTAAAACAATATTTAAATTATTTTGTGCCACTTAATTTTCATATATAAAAGTTTTACTTTGCGTGCATAGCACTTCCGCTTATGTGAACCCGTAGGCCGCTATGGTAGGTCCGGCGACGCTAGCCTCGGTGCAGTCATTGTAGGAGGTCTGGCGAGGTCAGATGATGTCATGTACACACTTCAAACTTTATGCACTGAACCACAGCCCATTCTTAGTATACCGGTTAACCTTTGCTTGCATACGTTTTTGCCAGATAATTCCCCCAGCATTATGCTTCTGCTTAACTAATAATTTGTGCCCTTGCAGCTTTTTGAAACTTAAACGAGGATAAAGGGAGGAAAGATGTCGGAGAGGTCTTGCAGCCCGCGCAACTTGAATCAGGCACCATCCACCTATGCTAAAGGCGCTTCATTGTAATTTCTGTATTATTGCTGCGTGCAATTTTAAGGGCTTTATTTTCATGTATGTATTCAAGGGTATTGTTCATGTTTAATTATTGTACGGCCACATCTTTTGCGACCACGTGGTTCATAGCCGCCAAGTCGATATCTGCACCATCCATGCAGTTTGAGGGCTCATTTGTATAATATCATGTGGGCCATAATTTATTGCAGGGTTCTATGTCAATTTTGCTAGGGTTCAATGTATTTTTCGTGTACTTGAAGATTTGTAGTCTGACCACGCTGTGATTTCAATGTCTGATTTTCCTACCATTGGGCATATTACAAGCTCAAAAGTGATTCAATCTGCAGCAGAATAATTTTCTGAACCGGAATAATATATTGTTTGACCATAGTTTGCCGTTTTTGCTGAGAAATACAACATTTTGCACCTGCACCACGTAGTCCGCTGCAACACTTATACAGCGGCATCCGGGCCATCTAATACTGCTTTCACGCACTTTCATGTTTATTTTGACCACTCATGTTGTGCCCCCTCATTTTCCAAGTGTATTTATGTGATTGTATGTAATTTGTATGGTAATATTATTAGTGTCCTAGCTGGCTATTTGAATAGGCCATCACCTCACTAACCACGTGCGGCAAGACAAGCCCCGACGAGTCCACGTTAGTGATACAAAATAATCACACGTGTTTATTATGTAGCTTGTTCATTTTGTCTCAGTTCATTATTAGCTGCGCCCTATCTTCAGGGAAAATCGTCAATCCACCCTAGCGGCTGTTGACCCCCTTCCCTTGTGAAGGTTGTGTTTTCAAACACCACAGAGAAGTCATCCAACTAGGAAGTGTGCTAGATTAATTACGGGCTGGAGAGCCCACAATCGGATTTAGCTAGACACATCCGAGTTTAATTCACAATTAAATTTCTGGCAGGTTTTCTTTGTACAAGTGGTAAAATAAAATGTAGTAGTACAGTGCATCAAGTGTTTTCTCTTTGTAATGACAGCTACCTCTTGCCATTGTTTTCTTAAAGTTTCGTAATGATGTTTACTAACGCAAAGTGTATAGTAAGTATTCTCAGGTGAGACGGACACACAGAACCCACAGCATCCCTAAGAACCCCGAGTCTCAACAGTGCGGTGACTGGGAAATACCGCTGGCGCCCTCATCAGTAAGTAACCTGTGTCTTCGTTCGTCCAGTGTCACACCCAATGGCGTCAAGGTTAGTTGCAAAGGGAAGCAGGGCTTTGGGTATGTTGGGTAGTATGCTGAAGGGAATCAGCTCTGACGTGAAGGAGAAGGCATATGGCACAATGGTACGACCTATGTTAGAATATGCAGCAGACTTGCAGGTGGAAGTGAGAGAGCTGGAGAAGGTGCAAAGAAGGGTAGCAAAATGGGTATGGGTAGGTGAAGGCAGGGGCAGGATGGTGAGGATTAAGGGAACTATAGGCAATCAGTGATGATGAAATGGGGTGGAGCTCGTTGGAGGACAAGAGGAAAGTTGAAAGGCTGGTCAATATGTACAGAGTAGTGAATGGAGAAGGAGGGTGGGGAAGTTTACGCTGCCAGCTAAATAAGGGGGTGTTTAGAAGGAAAGGAAACAACAGTGACAAGCTTCAGAGGTCTGTGAGAGTGTGGAATGTGTTTCAGAAGGAATATGTATTTGTGAGGGGGCTTAGAAAGTTCAGGAAGGGCGTGGAAGAGGAGTTTGGTCGGGTAGGGGGGCGGTGAGAGCGCTTGCCACAATGCGGTAGCCTAATTGCGGGTGTTGGTTATTATTATTGTTATATTATTATTATTTACCAGCATGTTCAGATCCCTGCAACTACTGTCCATTGCCTGTCCCTTAGGTTATCAATCCTTTCCTTGACCTCATCTATTACCTGCTACCCCTGACCAGACAGCCTGTCAACTTCTAGCAATCCAAGGCTTTGTTAAATTCTCTCCATATACTATGAATTGAAATAGTGGAAGAACTATAAATATCAGGGAAATTGTAGCATAAAAAGATTTTGGAAAAAATGGGAAAAATACCATCAAAAGAAATGCTTAAGGTACAAAAATGTTAAATACATCCACAAATGGCTTCAGGAAAGCAAAATCATGCAAATGTACACCATTCCGCTTTCTGGAGTGCAAGCGTTAGTAAGCATGGAAGGCACAATAATTTACTTACATACTTCATATGGTTTCACCTGCTTCATACAATGTTAACCAGATAAGTATGAAGCAGGTAGAAATCTAATAGGGTAAATCGGCATACCCTCCACGCTCGCTATCGCTTGAGTAAAGCATTAAAATGCAACAACTGAGGAATTAAGTTTCGTAAGCTGCATGAGTGGAAACGTTCCACGTTTAGTTTAATGACAGTAATTTTCCCGGGTGGACGTGTCAGATGTAGGAGTGATTTATTGCTTGTTATATTGGAATTAATAATGTTTGAAGTGTTTGTTGAAATAAGTGTGTGATAATATGAGTGTATATATGGTGTTATTCAGAAGAGAACTTAAATACGGAGCTAAAATATAAATATGTGGGGCGTAGTGGTGTTTTCGAATTAAAATTATATACGTACAGTTGTGAAAACTATGTGTTCCACGTCGGATAATTAAAATGACAGTGGTATTATATGTTGGCAGAAAATGGATATGTTTGATAAAGGTAAGTGTTGATATATTTGAGTAGAAATCTGTGCATCTGGTGTAATAAAGAGTGTTGTAGTTAGGTAATGTTAGGTCAGGATTCTGTAGCATTTGTAATTAATTATTGGATATGTTTGATGTTTGTAGTGACATGTAGAATTACGTTGTTGTAGGTAGGTCCTGTTAGGATAGGGATAGTAAATAAGTTTAGGCGGTATTCAATAAATTGAAGCGTATAATAAAAGAGAAATAATATTAAATTAATCAGGAAATGTGAACGTGTGTGGAAATATTCCATTTCAAGTGATATATGCACCAATTACAATTTATTACAACCTGTGATAAACAAGGTGTGGCTGAACTACCCAAAAATGTGACACATCATTTACAGATACACGTTAATTTAGGCGGCACGTTAGAAAATAATTGACTATGTTTGTTCAAAAATTGCATCCATTACAGTGATTCGTCCACACACGAGCCATGATAAACAAGGTGCGGATGAAGTACTGAAAATTGTGATTCGTCCTTTACAAATATATGTTAGGCAAATGAATAAATTATACACTCTATTTGTTCAAAATAGGCACTTACGATGGTGAATCACCCACACACAACCCCTGACAAACAAGATGAGACTGATTTACCGAAAAATGTGATTAGTCTTTTACAAAAATCAAACATTGGTTTAGGTGGCAAGATGGTAATATATTGACTGATACACATGTGGTATCAGATAGTACAATAGAGCAGATGGGCTCTATCGAATTACCTAGTACCATATGTGGTATCAAAATGTTTAATAGAGCGGATGGGCTTTATTGTAGTTTGCGATACCATCGTCTATAAATGCTGAAACGTGTCCCCTCCCGAAAACCCCCACATTCCCGTGGATGCCCCACTGGATTGTTGTAGGAAAGTAATGGGGCAATATAAAAAATTGAATTACGTCATCAACGCCATATTGGTGACGTCATAAGAATGTATATATACACATACATACACAGGCTACCGCCTGGTGGCGAGCTCTCTCACCTCTCTTTCACCCAATCAACTCCTTTTCCACTCCCTTCCTGAATTTACCAACCCCTCTCACAGATACCAATTCCTCCCTCAATACATTCCACTACCTCACAGACCTCACAAGCACGGACTGCCTACACCGCTCCATTCTCCTTCACACCCTCTGAAGCTTCTCACTGTTGTTTCCTCTTCCCTAAACACCCCCTTACTTAGCTTGCAGTGTAGCCCTCCCCATCCTCCCTCTTCATTCACCACCCTGTACATCCTGACTAACCGTTCAACTTTCCTCCTGTCCTTCAATGAGCTCCACCCCATTTCTTTCATCATCACTGATGGCCTATAGTTCCCTTCTTCCTCACCATCCTGCCCTTGCCTTCTCCACCTACCTTTCACCCATCTTGCTGCCCTTCTCTGCACCTTTTCCAGTTCTCGCACCTCCACCTCCACATACGGGTCCCATATTGCTGCAGCATATTCTAACATTGGCCGTACCATTGTGCCATACGCCTTCTCCTTCACCTCACAGCTGACTCCATTCAGCACCCTTCTCATCATACCCAGAGCCCTTCTTCCCTTTGCAAGCACCCTCTCTACCAGTTTTTTCCACCTGAGGTCTCCCTGCAGTACAATCCCTAGATACTTATATTCTGCTGCTTCTTCTATCTCTTGTCCCTCCCATCTGTACATGTCCCTACTTATCATCTTCTTCCTTGTGAACTTCACTACCTTCATTTTTCTTACATATATCTTCATTTTATTTTTTCTGGTCCACAACCATATCTTATCAATGTCCACCTGCAAATTTCCGCCCCCTCTCCCACCTCAGCATATACAACACAATTGTCTGCAAACAATCTGATTTTTCCCCTAATCCCCAAACCCATGTCATTTACCACTATGGTAAATAACGAAGGACCCAGCACACTTCCCTGTGGTACCCCTGATGTAACCTCCTCTTCCTCCGATATTGCCTCCCCCACTTTCATACTGTGCCTTCGCCCCCTGAGAAAGTCCCCTATTCATTCCACTACCCTCCTGTCTGGTATCTGCGCCTCCACTTTCCTCATCAATGTTCCATGGGGCACCTTATCAAATACCTTCTCAAAATCTATGAAGCAGGCATCCACCTGCTTCCCCTCATCAACTACATGCACCAGATCCTCTAATAACCCAGCCAGCTGAGTCTCACATGAGTATCCCCTCCTGAAACCATGCTGGGACTCCTCCAACCAATTCCTATTGTTCATAACCCTCACCACATACTGCACCACCAGCCTCTCCATTACTTTTCCTGTACTTGATGTGAGACTCACCGGTCTGTAGCTGCCAGGCCTCCCCCTATCTTCTTCCTGCTTGTGTATAGGTACCACCATAGCATCCTTCCAATCTTGTGGTAACTTACCCTCTCCTAAGAACTTTTTAAACAGCACTTCTAAATATTTCACCAACTCCCTGCCACCAAACTTAAGTGCTACGTTTCCTATCCCATCTGGTCCCCCTGCCTTAGTGCTCTCCAAACCCCTAATTACCTTTTCTATCTCCCACTCCCTCATCTTAAACTCACTAAACACCCCCCAAACCCTGTTTGCCGCCCCCTATTCCAACCCTCCTTTGCCTCAAACACTGACAAGCACTGTCCTTGCAGCATCTCCGATTTTTCTTGGTCATTTGTCGCATGCCTACCATCTCTTCCTGTTAGCAGAGGGATCCCTTCCTCTCCACCCCTTAACCCCCTAACATATCTAAACAATTTCCCACATTCCTTGCCTTTTCCTTCTACCACCATGTTCCCCAGAAATACATTCTTTGCCTGTTTGATCTTCCTTTCAAGCTCCCTACCCATTTGTTTCATCATTTCTTTAGATCTTATGATCCCTTCATTTCTCCACTTGGCATGTAATTTTCTGCACTTCCTCTTCATTTTCAAAATCTCCTGTCCATAATATGGCGGATCTCCCCCAGTCCATAATCTTTTCATTGGCACAAATTTATCCAACATAACCTCGATTAATCCTCTAAACTCCCTTCACAACCCCTCTACACCCTCCTCCATAGACCATTTTTAAACCTGTCTCTCAGGAATATTTCTGCCCCCTTCTTGTCCCCCCTCCCATACTGTCACACCAACCTTTCTGCCATTTGCACTTCCCTCATCCTGCCAATCCCAATTTCCACAACCGGGATATGATGGTCACTTATACCATCCAATACTATTGCACCAACTACAGCATTCCTAGGTCTGACCAACACCAAATCCAGCACTGACCCAACACTCTCCTCATTCCGCCTAGTAGGTGTTTCTACTACCTGGATCCTCTGTTGACTAACTGTGCTGCCATTCTCTGCATCACGCTACCCATTCCTTCTACACCCTCTACCCATGTACACATCGTAGAAGCAGGTTCTTAAATACTCCCCAATATCTTTGAACAGCTACGTATTGAAAAAAGATCTTACGGTTGCAACAAAACAAACAAACATGCAACCTAATCAGAACTTGACACTTTAGGAAACTTCTAACCTGCTCGCTTTCCTAGCTGGTTTGTCATTTTGACACAACCACAAAAAAGAAAAGCATGTATGTGACAACTCAGTGTCACTAAACTCAAACACTTGTCTAATGTCTAGACTTGACTCATTGATAACTGGCATATATTGTGTTTAATTTACAAGATTTTTACAACGTAAACATTATTAAACAAAGCACAGCTGGCAACACGTGTCATTGTTCGTTTCTGTACACCATAAAGTGTAGCCGGTGTAGCGCAGTGTGCTGCTTCCCTTCTTTGTGCAGCTATTTGACAGGTATAAAAAAAATACTTTTGTGCAGCTATCGTTACAATTTTCTTTGTACTCTTAAAACATGTATTTATTATGTGGCGGAATTTTTTTGCCATGAGATAAGGAGTGAATTTTATGTCTTAATTTTTTGTGGCGTGAATTTTTTTTCGTTACAATAATGTCTGAAGAGGCGTGCAGTGAAAGTGTACTGATGAGATAGAAACGAACATACTTGCGCAATAAAAAAAAACATCACCTTCTTCCGTTAGGTCACCGCATTAATGCGGTCAACAAATATGAAGTCGGGAAGTGGGTGTTGTGTACGAGTGTAGTTGCAAATGTGGGAAATTAAAAAGGACACATTAATGGGGATATGTGAGTATGCTCATGTAAATCAGCAGTCGTATATTTTAAGTTGTCAATTCGTGCATATGTTGTAAACTAATATTTTACTGATATTTTATAATTTAGTTGGTCATCTGTTAGTAACCTGGATTGGGCGGACGACACATTTGAAATATATAAGCAATGTGCAGCGTTTTCAGGTCATATGTTTGTCATGTAAAAATTATATTTGGGTAATAAAAATGATGTTCCAATTCAGTAACTTGTCGATTAGAGAAGGGCAATATAACTCGCGTAGCCTGTTCTTTGTAAATAAAGTATTCTCCTTTGGAAGTAACATATTTGTTTTCTCGTTAGTTGTAACAAACATTCTATCGTACGTGAAGCTGATCTTATTGGTGTCTTTCAATGTGTGTAGGTAGAGGACTTGTGGAGGATGGCCGAGCCAGACAGGAGCTCCACAAATGGGACACCAGAAAATGATAATGAAGCAGACTCGGGAACTCCAAACGACTGTGGCAATAGTAATGAAGAAGGTTGCGATCAAGATAACGAAGCCGACCAGTCAGGCGGTGGAGTAAGTCCTGGAGCACCAGATGGGTCCCTAACCACAAACTACGATTCCAGCGACGGTGTTATTCCTTTACATCAGTGTGATAGGTGTGAAAATTTTGAGACCTTGACGCACAGCGCTTTACTCGTTCATCTGTCCCAGTGCACCGGTGGTGATGGAGATGCTACTGGTGATGGTCACCGAAATCATGACCGTAAAATATTTGAATGTGATGTTTGCAACATGAAGTTTTCAAATGGGGCAAACATGCGCCGGCACAAGATGCGTCACACTGGTGTGAAACCTTACGAATGTCGAGTTTGTCAGAAACGTTTCTTTCGGAAAGATCATTTGGCTGAACATTTTACCACTCATGCGAAAACATTGCCTTACCATTGCCCAATTTGTAACAGAGGTTTCCAGAGACAGATTGCCATGAGAGCACATTTTCAAAATGAGCACGTTGGTCATCATGATATGGTCAAATCTTGCCCGTTGTGCACGTACAGAGCCAATTCAATGAAGAGTCTGCGAGTGCATTTCTTTAACAGGTATTTTTATGGTTAGTTAATATGGTGGGGGCTGAATAACATTAATTTCTTAGCGAATGTAGGTTCACATTAGTTTTCACTTTTGTTAACTTCCTGTAACTTACGAGGTTGTCACTCATTTACGAGGCTGTAACTCGTGCAGAAATTATTCGTTTTTGTACATCATAACAGAGAAGTGTCAGGGTCGTTACTGAAAATGTTTCATTAGTCTGTAGAAGCATTACATTTCATGTTTCTGTAGAGCTAGTTGTTCCTGTTAATAGGTGTTCCGTGGTTGTTATTTAGAGGTGAGAAAAAAAATTAATATATAAATTTATTTATTAAGTTAATTGTTGCAAAAATATGCATTAGTTCATATATATTATGTCTGTAATGATGGACATAGCAATTAGCCAAGCTTCTTCTGTCACATTTTTCAGTAAATCCTAAAGTCAAATTAGGAAGAAGAAATTTAAAATTCAATATGACAGGTGATGCTGGCTCGTAATTGCATGTTACTTACTCTAAAACGAACATAAAATGTTGAGTTTGAACTTCTGGAAATCCTAAAACCCAGGGATATTAAGCTTGTATAAATTGTATAGAGTAACCTAAAGAATAATTAAAAGTATTTTTGGTGCTGAAGTTACTGAATTAGCATCCTAAAACTGCCACAGAGAGAAGGTTACGAAGATTAGGAAGACTGGGCTGTATTTTTAGATAAATATACTTAAAAAAACTAATTGGCACAGGTTTTGTTTGAATTCATTTTTCTGGAACTAGCTAACACACTGTTCAAAATCTCAATGGTTGCAAACATTTAATAAATAATGTACAGATAATGTTCAAATTGCCACTCCACAACAGAAAGTGCCGAAGTATATACTCTTGGCTGAAAACTGCATGAATGCGGACGCTTGGAGTCAAATAGTTTTTTTGTTGCATTGGTACAGCGTAAATAAACCAGCATTTGAAAATTTACTATTAATGGCAACACACAACTACTTTCTAACCATGTGACTGGCTGGAAATTCTTTTGAACATTACAGTGGGACAGTTTTCCATTTTTAATGATCGGTATCTATCCTCAGGACCTGTCCGACAGAAAATAATCACAGTCCTTGGCCAGTTCAGTTTCCATTGACACAGGATTGACTATTAAATACTTTAAAATATAAGGCAAAACATAGGCCGTAACAAAAAAAATTGGACACGTTCACACACGCAATTAACAATTTTTAACTCCCTACATGTTTGGACTTCCACACTCTATTTAGATACACTGTGAAATTTCAGAAGATCCACGAAATCACCCACCATGGTCCTCGCCCCCAAAATCTACATTTAAACTTTCATTAACATCAAAACATATTGAAATGGCTGGACAGTTAATTTTTTTTACTTCACTTTTGTTGATGTCAGTTTGGCATTATAGGATGTAAAGGAACACAGCAGAAAATGTAAACACATGTTGGAGTCTAGCACAATATCCATTTTGTGAAATGCAATCCTCGGACCAAATCACTAGGTGCTGCAGGTTTTTTTTTCAATGCTGTGAGTTTTGTGTGAATTCACTTTTCTGGAGCTGTTTGGCGATTGGTAAAAAATCACAACATTAGTACAGCTATAATGAACTAAATAAGATTGACGCCTTCGGGTGAGACACGGAGATTATCACAATACACTTTTACCTGTGGTGGATGGGCGCCAGCGGTGGTTCCTACACACCACATTTTGAGACTCTGGGATCTCAGGGATGCTGTGGGTTCTGTGTGTCATGAAACAACTTTTATACATAACACTGCAAATACAAAACACTTAGGTTGGGCTGGGTAACTGACGCTACTGAAAGACATTCGACTTTTACACTCAGAAGGCATGTTTATTTATCAAAGTACACCTCGTGCCAAAATATGATTTGTGATTTGCGTCTCGAGCATACTAGCCAGTTCCGGTGGGTGGTTCCCCAATCATGTTACTAAGAAACTTGCGCACTCCAACTGGATGATGCTCCGCGGTGCTTGAAAACATATCCCTTACAGAGCAAGGGGCCTACAGCAGCTACGATGGATTGCAGGTCTTGCCCAGAGACAGGACACGGAGTATGAAATGAACACGTATAACTACTCGCGCAGCTAACGCCTACTTGTTGGAACTCATCCCCTAACCACGTGGTGTGTGGCGACGGTTAGTTCCGCACAAATTACACTTGATGAATATGGGCCACTATATGAGCAAGGAAAATAAACACACAAATATGTGAACTTAGTTTTAGATGGTGCGGATGCTGCTGGATTGGGTTCGTAGTTGATGACGTGGGCTGTTGTAAAAACAAATTATTTCTCTGAAAATTCTCACAGGAATAATCTGCGCTATTTTGGATCTGTATTCTAACTTTATAGGAACGAGTGTACAAAACCTTTGAACGCCGGTTGGTGGGAAAACACAAGTACATGTGGTGACTGCGTTGTCAAGAACAAAATGTATTAAGTCACGAAAAATACAGGAACCCTTATTGAAAATATTACATTAAACCCTGAGGTAAATTATGGCGCCCAAGATGAAACAACAATTAGCCCTCAGAATGCGGTGATTGCGTAGGTACGGACTTGGTGATCTCTGACCACGTGGCCTTGGGTGAGTTGGCCGCAAAACAAGTTAAAATTACAAAAACTCTCAAATAATGATACCAACATATTGCCCTTAATATTGTGTGTCGCAAGTAAGCAGAAATTACATAGAAAAGCCCTAACTAAGCATGGGCAGATGACATTTGATAACCTTGTAACCTCTCCAATACAACTCTCCGTCATCTCGTTAGCATCTCAAAAAGCCTAAAAGGCTGCAAATAATTAAGTGAAGCGATAGCACTACGCTGGGAATGTCTGGCAAAACGTACGCAAGGCAAATGTTATACTAAAGGTGCTATTGAAACCTACATCAGTGCAAAAAGATGAAGTGCATACGTGGCAGCGTCTTACCTCGCCAGCTCTCCTATAACAACTGCCCATAGGCAGAGGTCGCGCGGACCTACCATGGCTGCCTACGGAGTTCACACAAGCGGAAGTGCTATGCACTCCGAGTGAAAATGTTAATATTGCAAATTGAAATGGTACCAAAAGAATTTCAAAACAGTTTTACATACAAAATTTAAATTATGATTTTTGTTTGGTATTGAATTGTCTTTTGAAGGCGCTCTTGCCTGAATATCATTGTCTCTTTTCTTCGTGCCACGCGCACTTTAAATTTCAAATAGGCCTAGCAATTTCACACAAACCTTCAAACAAGACATGTTACACTTTACAAACATCTTTACCCTGAAAGTAAATACATAGTACACTGAAACAACTTATATCCCATTTTAGGAAAGTCCGTAACCTGTAGCGGTGCATGAACATGTGCTTACCCACGTGTACCACTAGCAGCGAGTGCAGTCATAGGCTGACTGTGGCTGGCTCTTAGCCAGCGTCAAGATATACCTACTACCGTCAAAGCATCCAGCAACTAAAGCACTCTAGTGGCAGTACTCGCCTTTCAACAGAAAATCACACTAATGCAGATAGTGCTATGGTGAGAAAATAACGCATTCTACCCAACTAGTCATTGTGTTAGTATAATGTACGTAAACAGCCATTTGTCATTTTAGAGCAAAAGTAACACATCATCTTTATTATTATGTGGTTGGCTAAAAATACTTGTGGACTTTATTACACTACCCATTATTTTATTACTTACAATCTGTACATGTCTTGCAGGACCATTGCATACTATGTATTAGACCAGTGAAGAAAATATTGTTATTTGGGTATTATATGTAGCCTTAAATATGACGTATATTTGCTAAAAATTATTTTGTATACAAACAATGTTATTAGAACCCCATCCAAAATTTTATCAGAAATGTTTATGTTGGCAATTATAAGTTCAAACAACTTGAGACTACATTTATTTTACAGGCATGGTATAGACCTGGACAATCCAGGACCAAGTGTGCCAACAGTCTCGTCGGCTCTACCAGGGGGTCATTGTTCCCCGCTCGAAGCCAATGTTTCTGCCACATACAGCGACAGTGGAGACTCGATGGGTGCTCGCTCTGTCGACAATGCTACGCCGCCCATGCATTTTCTAACTCCACATGTGGAGATATCCATGGCAGATGCCCCTGCATCCTTTTCCTCAACAGCAGTAAGTTTTGAGACTAAATGGAATGCATAAATTACTAAGGGTGCACAAAGACTTATTTTTTTCATTCAAATCAAAGTCAAAGATGACCTAAGTCTTCACCTATGATGAATTTGAAGTTGAACACTTCAATTTTTTTTTTTAGGCTTAGAAAATTTTAGAGATAATATATAAAATGAATTACTGTTTTCAATTGCATACAAAAATATCCTGATTTGGTGAGTCATAAAAATTTGTCAAAGTTAAAACAACATTTTTAGGCTTTTCCCCTGGGAAGGTCTCAATTCTTAATAACTGACCAGAAAGTAAAACAGTTACTACTACAGGATGTCCACCCACAAGGAAAATCTGGAAAACAGGGAATTTCATATGGCAGGGAAATGTCGGGAAATTTTCACCTGGATGAGGGAAAATATAAATAATTGCTACACTGCGAAATTTGTTAAGTCTGGTTAATACAGGATAGTGTAATTATGAGCATACGTTTTATGATTTCAGTTTTTAAGTTTGTGAACTGGCAATGTTACATCTTTTCCAAGTGACATTGGGATTATACATGCAAAATTAAGTATTTGTGTCTTAGTAATGGGGACTTAATGTAAAGTCAGTAGCATGTATCGCAAGAAATATTGATGTACTGAATAACATGTCCCTGCTGGCTTAGCATCTTGCAGTGTAATTATTTTTTTATACTTCGCTGAGATCGTATTGTTCTGTCAGCAGTGAAAATATGGTGTTCAATGTTTTGGTATTTGTAAAATTAGGTCAGGGAAAACGATAAGATTCTGCCTGGAAAACAGGGAAAAGTCAGGGAATTCCAAAATGGAATTTTAGTGGACAACCTGTACTAGTATTGGGTACAACTCCAGAATAGGGAATTTTTCGAGGAAAAAAAATCTTGGAAAGTGGTATAATTCCACTCTACTAATTACAGAGAACACTAATTTACTATGGGCATCAACATCTGACCAATAGAAACCCCACAAACAGGTAGTGGCAGGGCTATGAAGATCAGGGAAATTGAGGGGTAAAACAAATAAAAAATATGTACATTTACATGATAAAATTGTACCCCACAATTTCCCCTCAGTTCATACCCCTCATTATTGTATTTGTAACTTGTATTGGTAACTTTGTCAATCGAAGTATTGTGCAATTACATCTATTTGTATTTATGAGGTTTTTGTGATAAAATATAAGTACTCTATCACGAATATCACAAAAATACATTAAATTGCATTCCTATATCCTCGGGGCTGGGCAGCCATCGGTCTGTCGCTACAAGATTACTCTGGCGGGCGGGCGCCGCCACTGCCGTCGTTACAGGACCGATTCACTTCGTAATAGTGGCCCGGTATTGGGGAAAGCATGCTGATAGATGAGATTCACGTCAATGTGTTGAATTTCTACAAAATTTAGGTGGCGTGTTGGCCTCTGCTGTGGCATGATGAGGCCCGGCAATGTTTACAGGATCAAAAAAATTTAGTGCGTTCTACTTTAAATATTAATTATCCCGAATTTTTCATCAAAAACTTCTGAAGTGGCCTATACATGCACATGGCCTTACTCACCAAAACATGGTAATATAAGAACACATTTTATTTGCAAACACTTACCTTTATTCACTTTACACACAAAATTGACTTCACAAAAAAAAAATTGGTCACCATAAAAAATTAGGGCGCACATAAACTTAAAAAAAAATCATTAAAAAAGGACGTTGCATTAAATTTGAAGTTATCATACATACACTGATTAAGAAACTAGTCTGTAATGTGCCTCTGTTTTTACTGCAAAAGAGGAGGGATAACGGAAATGAAATGTGACAGGGAGGGTAAGACAGAGGTGGCGGTATGTGACTAGGACAAAGAATTCTGACTGACCTTGCCTGCAACCCTGCAACTTCCCCCCTTCCGCTAACTTTTCCAAAAACACCCCACCCACCTTCTGGCATGAAGTAATTTATTGCTGAACGCTGCTTGGGACAACAAATGTCTAAGTCTATGATGGCAGCTTGAGAAATGCACGACGACTACCATCAGTAAAGGCTAGTTTTCCATAGACTGAAAACCGTGGATAATAGAAACTTATACCGTGTTTGGAGAAATGGCCTACAAAAACAAATCTGTGCATAACTGAATCTGCGTTTTAAGATACAGCGGTTGGCGAGAGATTACTGTATTCAAAATGGTAGTGAAAAAATTTTAAAAAACAAACTAACGTACAAATTCATTTCACCTGAGTGACTGCTGTAAATAAATTCGCATATTTATCTATGTTATGTTGGTACTGATATTATACAGATACTTATTTCCAATGTTCACCAAGTACAACTTGCCCCAAAAAAGTAGTTCTTATACAATAATTATTTCATCAAGTAACAATTTATGAATTCGTTCATCTGATAAGTAGTGTTTGAAGAAGAAGCACTACTTCATCAAGTATAGCTTATTTGCCATACAAGCCTCAGACTGTGAATTCCAGCCTATGAGTGAGAATACATCAAATCAGATTTAAAATATCACTATATTTAATGAAATCGTGAATATAACATGGAGTCCACACTCTCCTGAATTTAATAAAAAGCAAAATAATTAATATAAAAAAAATAATATTAATTTAACAGAAGTCAAAAACGTTTAAAACCAGGCAAATGCTACCTGGATTACATTGAGTGTGTGCTCTACTCTGTGAATCTGAATTGAGCATAAAGTCAGGAATCAAAATTTGCTAATTTTAATTTCCTGTTCTTATTGAGGACAATTGTCCTGAAGTGACCTAACTGTTGAATTCAATAGAGTTCTTCACCCAAGTGGTGAAGATGTGGCCTGGCTAGGACCTTATGGTGAAGTCCAGAGGGGACGTCTTCACAGTGGCTTACTTTTACCTGGGCAGAAAGGTGGTAGGAAGAGGTTGAAGTGGTTAGGGGACGATGTCAGCAGGACCCTCTGGTGGCTGTCGACTGCTTCTGGAGCTGCTGGTGAAAGTCCAAGAAGTTGAAGGCTTTTCGATGGTGGCGGTCCTCCGGAGCTGTTGGAGACAGCCGAAGAAGTCTAAGGTCTATGGAAGATGGCGGTCCTCCGGAGCTGCTGGAGTTGTCGATGGCCACTGGTTATTCCGCGGTCACTGGCGTTGTTGTAAGGGACTCTGCCCTTGGCTTAACACCCTTGGCCTTCTCAGCTGAGTGGTGTAGCAGACTGCCCTGAGACCAGCGCTGGAACTCCTTATATACTAATTTTTCCAGCTTGTAGCTTTCTGAAAGGTGCAGGGGGAATCATACCTGCCCATTGGAGGTGGATCTTCTGATGTCACACATGGGTTCCTGGATCCTTATCTAAGCAACGTTCGGCACGAGGCAATGACATATCTTGCCCTGCGTGTTCGAGGAGGCTGTGACATTTTGCTGGGAGACCTACTACACTTCAGCGATGCATAGTTTAAATCTTGCCGCCATCCTGGTGGGTGTGGCAAATTTGAAATGGTCGCTCTTCGGAAATGTGTGTTGACGGGACGACTTTTAGGCAAAATGCCGCAAACACTAAAAGCTGAGATCACGTGGTTTGAAGGTTCTGTTGAGGCTCTGTCAACTCTAGTAGACCACTTGTCCCACCTCCATTACTGTTTTTATTAGAGAGGTGACTTGCCCATTGGATGACTGTGGCTCAAGATGGGGCAAAGTCAGTTTGTAGGAAGCGCTTCCCAGAAGCGCATGAATATGTTGCGTGTCAATCACATCCTCTCTCTTCTGACGAAGACCCATCTTGAAGTGGTGAAAGTCAAATTTCTGTGTTGGTTAGTATGGATCAGGCCATGGGACTAAATAGGAGTTTTGCTTCTGTATCTGTAGTGGTTCTGTGCGCAATCGGGTTTGGAGCCCTGCGTGGCAAGCCGTTATCTCCCCCTCCCAAATCGGCAGGAGGCGTCTCCTGCCACATGGCAGGTCTCCTCTGTCTCTTTTCATGCGCTCCTTCTCCTTTTGGCTTCCCCCTTGCTTCCCATTGTCTGTAGCGCCTAGCAGCAGACAGTGTCTCGGAATCAGCTGTGCTGCTTCGGCTCCGTTTCATTCTTGCTGCAGGAAGGCAGGCAGGAGTGGGAAAGGCAAGGTCATGACACGTGAACTGAAGCTTGTTAGCTGATGTGTATGTTTAAAACTTCCTAGTGTGTAGGGGCTACGTTCCTTCTCAAATTTTTCCAGGCCAGTTCACAATTTCATTGGAAGAGTTCTTTTCTTTTACAGTATTGACTTAATCATTTACCTGAAAAAGCGAAAAGAAGTTAATGCACAAGATGATACGACTCGACACTATGGGATCCAAGGTGTCCCCTTCGTATGTAAGGGACAGGGGGAAAAAAGAAGCTACGGTTTACTGCACGGGAAAGGAAAAGATTAAATGTCTGCCTTGGAGCTTGTGTGTTACACGGCAAACATGAAGGTGGTGTGGCCTTCCGCTGCTCACACATATCTACTCTCTCAAAGGCAAACAATGTACAAGTCACAATAAAATTTTACATCGAGTTATTTTACGTTTCTCTACTCTGCATGTGGATGACTAACTACATCAGATTAGATTACATTGGGTATGCAAAACTCTACTTTGTATTTTGAAATAGTAATAACATAATATAATTTATATTTGGACATTTTGTCTTAAAACTGAAGGTACCATGATTTGGGTTAAAGTAAGCTTTGTTACTAACACATGATTGGCTTACCAAAAAAGATTATATAAGGTACCAAGAATCAAATTCTTTTTTTCTACTACAACTTCCACACATTATTTAAGTTCTACGGGTTACATGCACACTTCTGTAACATATTCCTTCGTGAAAACATTACTTAATTGCATAAGCCATAGTGGCATCCTAATCTTTACGCATAATTGTATTCCTTATGAATTTCTAACAAGTCATAGTGGCATCATATTCCTAATACAAATAATTTTTAGCCCGTAGCTTACACCCTAACAGATCACTGTCTTTAGAATTAAGTTTACGTGGCAGAATTTCTTCTTTACCATCATCTTTACACTATGTGAACAATACAATTATAATAATTACTAACACCAACAGGGATCAGTCCATCTATCCTTAACCAATAGCACACTGGGAGAGGGTGGTGGCATCTGTTAACCTTGGTCATAACCGTTCTTTATAACAGCCCAGAGGTTAGGTCTCTTCGTATGTCAGTTTGAAGCACTTATAATTAATGCGTCCACCTACCTGATGAGTGAATGATGTTGCAGTTTGTCTGAAATACACCTTTTTTCACAGAAACTGCTATACGTGTTGGGAATTGGTTTTCGTAAGAAAAGAAATCACATTTCAGTCTATACCTGAAAAATATTTTCAAGGCACCCCTCGTAAAGGAAACCTGATTTTGAAGGTATTCGAAATCGCTCAAAATGGCATTTTGAAGCTTTTATATCTTAAAATGTACTTAGAAAACTGGCATGAACCTCAAAAAGGGGCATACATTAAAGTTTTGTTCCGTATTTGCAGTAGTAAAATGACAGGGTCACCGCAATAAATTGAGAGAGAAACGCGTATTCCTGTGGCTTGTTTTGCACTTGCTGAGTGTCCATCAAGTGGCACTCTCTTCGGCCATTGACCGGCCCAGCCTGCGCGGCAAGGGATGTGGGAGAAAGGGAGCAGCTCTGGCACACTAAGCCGCTCCTCCCTCTCACCACACAGGTGTGCAGTAAACACGTCTGAATTGAGCCGTATCAAGTAAACTGAGTGAAGGAATTCTTTCTGCTATGGAAAAAAATTGTTAGTTTTATCTTTTGAGTGATAATGTTGTGGCACTGGAATGAAGAAGAGAGAAGAAAGCCATGCTAAGGTTGCACAAATACATTATATTTTGTGATATACACAACTGGCAAATAAGTAAAGCAATACCACCAAATTAATAAAAATAATCAGAAACTGATTTACTCATCAAAATTGATTGAATCTAATTCCTACAACATAGAAAATAAACTCTCAGTTACATGATCCATGTATTTTCATTTTTAAATCACAGGCTGTTTTAATGTTGATTATTTTTGTAATACTCTAAAACAAAAAATAATATTTCATTATGTTTTAGTTACACTAAAAATTATGTTGTTCCACTGCACTAGCCTACAGTAATAGCATAAGAACAATTTAAATAATTCTATTCACCCAAAAAATGTAAGTCAGCAAAATTACAAATATTATGCCAGTAGACTACTGAGATTCAATTAAGTTTTGGTGACAGTTTTTATGATCTTTAGCGCTTTTGAAGTTTAAAAGCGGTTGATAGAGCAGACATGGACTGATTAAACTTTCATTAATTTATAATCCACTGAAATGTTCTGCACTGTCAAGGAACTTCTTGAAAAATTGAATATACCATTCCCAGTCTAAATCAAAAGCTCATATTAACTTATGTCCTACGTTAATTACAGACTGCAATACGAATGGGAGTATTTACATATATTTAAAACTCATGTGAAACAGAAAGCTTTTGAAAATTAATATTAGGTATATGCTGCTGAATACCGACGTTTCAGTCTTTTGTATAGACTTTTACTGCACTGCAAATTCGGATACAATGAACAAAATTAAATTTCTGCCATAAACGAACTTCTCGAATGTGCCAGCATGCTTATGCAGTGACAAAAAACTTATAAATTTACTAGGTAGGTAAGTGGGCTTCACGTCTTGTCGACAGCGAGGTCATTAGAGACGGTGCAAGTTGCAGAGGGAAGAGAGATTGGGGAAGGAATCGGCCATGACCTTTGTTAGGACCCATTCCAGCATTCGCCTGGAGTGATTTAGGGAAACCATGGAATCCTTTGCAAATTATGTTTGCATTCTTGGCGAATATTTTTTTACTTAGGTAACTAATTTTGTCCGTTAGCGTAGATTCACACTAATACCTGTACTCTACAAGTTAAATAATTATGAGAAAGTTTTGACTGCAGGATTATTATTTGCTTGTTACATGATCACGGAAATTTGTATTCTGTCTCAAATTTGTTATTCCAGTTTTTAAAATCTAGCCTGTGTTCATGCTATTATTTATGAAAATAATAACACACAGTACCAGGGTAATTCAAATGGTGAGTGGCGGTCCGTGGCTGGGTTGTCGACAAATTGAAGGTTTTTTTTTTTTTTTTTTGAAAGGAGTTATTTTTCCGAGCAAGGTGCCGCATGTATGACAGTAAAAAGGTTCCGGTCATTCAACGACAGTTCGCAAATTATGCAAGTTTGGTAAACCCTATCCAAATAATTCACACTGCAATGTTGAAAAATGTTGAAAATTTTACAAAGAACTTCTTTGTTATTTTACAAACCACAGTAGAAGTCCTAAGATACTGCTTATAAAATGTCCAAATAATTCATACTGCAATGTTGAAAATTTTTGTAAATTTTACAAAGAACTTCTTTGTACTTTTACAAACCACAGTAGAAGTCCTAAAATACTGCTTATAAAATATCTTGTTTGTAAAATTACAAGGTTCATTTTGTAGTAAAACTCTAAAAAGTTTTGTAGTCAATAAGATTCGCTTTCAGTCGACTCCATTTGAGTCGTGATTTCTATATGCCATACTACTGGTGGAACACGTTACATTTATGTATTGTGCAAAACATCACTTGTTAAAATACATCAAACTTATCTTATTGGGGATATTTCTTACTCTTATGATACAATGTTCAAAGTTACAGAGAACTCAAAAATTATGTTTCTTAACTTCTGGGGGGGGGGGGGGGGTGTTTATACATACACTTTATCTACCCTAGTAACAGCAATTTCTCTTAAATTAGAGTTTCTAACATTTATGTACATTCAGGTTGTTGGTCATTTTTAAATTTTTCCCTTTTACCTTGGTAGCGCTACATGGACTTTAGTACCTTTTGCAATTTAGTAAGGCCGAGAATTTCCTGGGCGGCAGATATGGCATGCTCACTGAGAGTTTTCGCCTCATGCTCTTACTGTTTACATTGGTTACTAATGCAATGTCGCCCAGTGTCGCATTGTTAGGAATGGTGAGGGTTAAATTACGTGTTTTCATGGGTCTGCTGATAGGCTTCATTTACGGGTATCTCACTTCCTAATAGTGCTCACTGAGTTTTCGTGACTTTCGTGACAATACGTTAAATGCGTCGTGCAATATATTTCACCACAATCAGTCTTACATTATTTACTATTTACGTGCTTTACGTGAGCACATGGGAGGAGTAGGGCCAGTCAAACATCAGCTTTTCAGTTTGTTTTGGATTTCCGCTACATTAATTCCTCCATTTTATCTTCGGCAAGCAATGGATCAAAGTTATGTATTAAATAAGACATTCTAAATTTTTACATCTATGTTACAGGTACCCATTGCTAGGAGGATGTCTACAGTTAAAAAGACACCTATTAGTGTAGGACTTCTGTTCCTGGCAATGCAATCTGAATTCCTAACCTTAGAAATTCTTAAGATAACATTTACACGTTTTTACAAAGTATGTGGTTTTGCATATTTATTTCTTCGGGACAAACACTGCTTGTGTAACATTGCCTAACTAGCCAGGTCAGGATTTTATTTTTAGGAGATTCTGCATCACCTAACCTTCTCTATTAAACTAGCTAGTACGAGTGCGTGCACACTCGTATTAGTTTGTTCACTCTATACTATCACTCCCTACAAATTTCACTTTATCTAAATGTCCTAGTGAGTGGAGTAGTAGTCAGAAATTGCTTCTGCCAGGTACTCACTCAGGTGATAGTGACGTGAGTCTATGGTTCTTGATGAGGCGTCGCTTTGGTGGTCGTCCTCTCTTACGTTAGGGTGTCGCTGGAGTTGTTGGACATCGGAGTGTCGGGGTGCCCTCCAAGATGTCTCCTTGTAGCACCCCGGGATGTGACTCTTGTGCCTTGCACGTAGCAGGGCTGCTCGTTGGATGAAGATAAGCTGCAGGTGGCTGCTTTGGGACAGCTGCCTGAGTCATCAATACAGGTTGGCTCTGGCTCTCTCGAGCTGCACGGGTTATTGGTGCGCTGTACTCACGGGCACTTTCCAATCCAGGTTGTGGAGGGGTTGCTACGGCAGTAGCGACTCTCTATGATGTCCGGGGGACTGTTGTTATACTTTGTACTGCACGCTGTCCCCGTTTTCATTGCCTCTCCAGCCACTTTTGCTTGGCCAGCTACGTCGGTCGCCTGGTTGACTGACGTACCAGTTGTTTCCATAGTCCATGGTGGGCTTCCTCCAGTCTCGTTCATCTTCTTCCTTCTTCCCAGGGATTGGGAGGATGGGTTGGGTAGCAGGGCACGTGACCTTGTATCCCTATCCTTGGACATATCCATGCTCTCAGGGGGTAGAGTTGCTGGGACTGAACCTGGGGGTAACGGGTATGTTGCCTCGTCCAAGTGAGCCTCCGGGGGTAGAACTTCTTCCAGTACAGGAACGAAGGCCTGGGGGTAGGCATTTGGCGGGGGCGTCTCACGAGCTTCGTGGCTCTTGACATCCAGGGTTGCACAAGGGGAGTCTGTGGCCAACTGTCCGCATCCTTAGAGGCGTCTGGAGATTCACTTGTATCCTTGATAATGCTTCCTACGGGTTGCCTTCCTACGTTGATACTATTGGCTTGGCTACACCACAAGCTTTCAGTAACTGGACTGTGCTTCGCTGTGCTGTACTGGGTCTAGGTGAGTACGGAATGTACGAACTTGGAGTAGGAGATAGTATCCTTGAGGATACTCCTCTATATGATTGTTTGGGGTATGTGCAATACAACAGGGGAGGGTGTGTGCCTTGCCTGTCTCTTGGGAAGTCGGGGTTCAGTTCCCTTGTGGGGTTCCGTTCCTACAAAACTCGTTTCTGGAACTTCACACTGGAAATCCTGGGTTCAAGTCCTGGCGCAGACTCGGTCGCACTTGCAACTGTCTAAGGCTGAGTGGCCTTCCACTAGCCTTGGTTTGCTATGGGTGACGTGGGAAATGTACTTCGCGATTTCGAGGTTGCACATTCTGCGAGCAGGGAGGAGGGGCTCTCGTCTCCTGCGGTTGCCACATCGGGTAGTCTCTGTTAAAGTGCCGGTCCGGGCAATGCCAGTAGCTTGGCAAGGGGGTGTCGGGTGGAGGAAAGGTCGCGCCTTGCCCAGCGGGCGGTCTGGTGAAGGGGCTGGGCCGGCGTCCTTGATGGCGTGTGTCAGCGGGGTCTTCCTAAGACAAGGGGCGGCTATTCATCTCCATCTCCCTCGCTATGCCTGCCAACTCTTAGACGGTGTGCGGCCGTGGGGCGATGCTTCTGACCCTCTGTCTCTCATTTTGTTCTGGAATAATACATTTGTGGATCCACTCCTTTTTGCGGATAAATAGTTCCACTTCCTAATCAGGGGTTTTTGTCCTTGAATTAAGTCTCTAATTACGCACTTTTGACAGGACTTCATTGCCAGTGATATGCGTGGTCTGGGTTCGAAACTAGGGCCATCCCTCAGTGAATACCCCGTACTTTTCCCACCATTTCTGGGCTTGACCGCCCAGTTGGTGGCATGCTCGGGATACCCATTACTTCATGGGTATGAGGTGCTTCCTCATTTCTCTTTTGAATTCACGAACGAAGACCCCGGGGTCTTCGTATGGCCTACCGTGGAACTCTGGCAAAATTATTTCCATGGGTATTCCGGAAGCCACCGGACTGGTTTGCGATACCAGGTTTGTGGGTTGGTGGGTGTGTTCTCGTATACATACCTCACATTGGTATACCTGCCCTGGGTTTCTCACGCGTTCGTCTGCCAATACATCTGTGGTGGTATTCTTTGTTACAGATGATACAATGTACCCTGTGGTACCCTTGGCCTTTGCACCCTGGCCATTGGCAAATCCTCATGTGGGCTTGCCTACAAGTTTGACACCTGAACACTAGGCCGTCCATAAACCTCGGTGTCCTCCCATCCTAAACAAGCATAATGATATTGTCGGTGACAATAGGTGCACTGCATGACGTTTATGCCCGTTCCAACATGTGTCTGTACGGGACACTTGGTTTTTTTTTCAGGTTTCTTCGAGATTAGCTTCTGCTAATTCGACCTGTGGGTCCTTCAAACTCTCCTCTGAGCTGTACATGGTCTTCGAAAAGTTGAGCGCCACGAGGTGTTTACTTTGACTCCCCGAAGTCAAACAAAGTGCTCCTCTGCGAGGAGGCTTGGTGAAACAAAGGGAGGGTCTGGCTAAGTCCCAGCTCCTAAGGCTGAGCTGTATGCCCCATGTTGGGTGCCAATTGACGCACCCTGAGTGTCGGTGGGAGATAGGAGTTACTCGGCCTATACCTTGATACCTTGGGGTGGATCGTTAAGAGTGCTAATTTCCCTCTGGGTGGTTTATAAAAAGGGGGGGGGGCCCCCTTCGGCGGCGTATAGGTTTCTAACTAGTGTTTTTTGCCTGGTGGGACGGGGTTGGTCCCACGTTGGAGTTCTTACGTGGATACTGCCTAGTGGAAGGATTGTGTTTGAAGGGAATAGAATCAAACCCCAGGGTGAGCTTAGTTGTAAAAGATTCCCTCCCAGAGAGCGCTACCTTACTTGCAGTGAAGGTTGCCAAAATACCGGATGCCAGCTGTCCAAAAGAATGAAATATCACAAGTGGGGTTGGAGATGATAATGGAATGGGAATGAGTCTGACTTTCCTAGGATAGTTCCTATTCTGGTTCTTGTTCACTTCTGGGACGTCCGAAAGTGGCTGGCCTCATAGGCTTTTGAGAAAGAACAAAGTTATGCGGGGGGAAACTATCCGGAATTTTGGTGTAGCTTTGGGAGATATGGCGAGTTTAATTAACTTCCTGGCTGCCGTTTAGATTATATACGTCTTTGGTGGTGCAGTGTCGGTAACTTGGGATGGGGCAGGTGGCTTCGCAATCAGTGCAGGGTCAGAAGGGCTGAAAATGCTAACATATTTGTAGCTTGACCATGGCCAACAGATGCCTAATTCAGAATCTAGTTTGGATTTGTGTTCGCAATCTATATAGGGCAAAATCAGTCGTAGTGCGGGAGCATTGACTTTTGGTAAAGGGGGCGGGGGTGCAGTGTCGTGAGTGGAGTCGACTGGCTGTGCATCACCAGACTGAGATAGGTCCCTCTATGTCGAGCTCGACGACACTTTCTGCTAAACAGTCCTCCTTTCTTTCTAGTCATCAAAATTTATGAAAATTTAACTTTACCAAACTAATGTTATATTGAAAAATTAGTTCTCTCAGCTGAAGCTCTTTTCATTAATGTACTGGTTGGTCTCACCCTCCCCCCTAGCTGCTGAAGTGCAGCCCTCGTGGTAGTGTCTTATTCTGACTAGGAGAAATGACAGGCTAGAGTTGGAATGGTACCGCATACAAGCGCTGGTGTACCGGACACAGGAATCCCAGTATGTCTTTGCAGACTATAGCCTTTGCAGGCCCTGTGATCCTGAGTGGTTCGGCCCACTCACTTATTATGCAGTAAAAGGTTAGGCTTGTTGCTGAGCCCCAAAAGAAATTAATTAAAATTTAAATGATTAAGGATGTATAAATGACTACCTCACCAAGGTTAGAATTTGTCGTAGCGTTTTATTGATGCTTGAGAAAACACTGGGGGTCCAGTTATTTTATAATTTAAACCAATAATAATTACTAATTATTTAATTTTACACCATGTGAAGGCGAACCTGGATGAATTCTCTCCAAACAAACAAGCTCCAAGAATACCAAACGTCGCAATTAGCAGCAAGTTAGTTATCGGAGGGGTGGTTGTCCATAGGGGATGTGACAACGGCCTGCTACCGGGGAAGTCAAGGAATGACTGGGATAAGGGGTGCAGGGTTGCGGACGATGAAGTTACCGGGAGAGCCTTCACAAGTTGCCGGAACTGAAGGTGCTGGAGAGCCTTTGCAAGCTAGTGGATGAGCCTTCGCAGGCTGCTGTTACAGGAAGGCTGGCCTTCTTCAGGCTGGGAGTGTTGGAGATCTTGTACAGACCCAGGAGAGTCCTCCAACCTTTGTGGTCGGCGGGCCGACGAACTCTGGCAAGAGCATTATATGCTCTGTTTCATATAACATAGCAAGAAAATGGCAGTCAGGCAGTGGCAACTTGACGGAACCGAAACAAAGTGCAGTTTACAAAATCCTGTATCAGCTGATGCACAAATGAACAAAAATTAATATTAAGTTGGCTATTCTGAGTGCACTGGCGACACATATCAGACAAGCAGAAAATACACAGTAAGAAAGAGTTCCTAGATTAATTAATACATTTTATTTGACATAGTCACAAAACAGAGGTTGTAAGTGTTGAAAACTAAACTTCTTACTAAAGTAGTAAAGTAGCAACTTCAAAACTTAGATCTTTTCATGTCGTATCCCCACTCTCCATCCATGCTTTCCATTCGTGCTTGATATTAATTCCAAAAGCCTACAGAAATATTGCATGGTAATATTTAATTATTTTTTCAAACAATTTGACTAAATATATTTCAAATTCGCATCGTTTTGAGACAGTAATAGGAGAAAGGTCAAGTTTTAAAAAGACAGGCGAACCTGCTGCTATCTGTTGGCTGTTGTGCTTTACCATGTCATGCGTGCTGTGGTGGCAAGAATGTGCGCCATCTGCCTGCTCTCTCCCAAACCTAACCATCCAGAAAAATCAAAGGAATAGGTTTTGTGTGTAAAATAACAAATTTACGAACATATACAGATAGTTGTATTATTCTGCGAGCTCTGCATCATTTTTTACTTGTTTAGTGTACTTACTGCGATTTCGAGTACTAGTAATTTCTATTGGGCCGGTAATCGTCCACATCCATTACATGCTATATTTTTCGCCCGCAAACCCATTGTGTTGTTACTGTATGAATAAAACTGGGAAAGTGTGACGTGTGAGTAGTTTTTAAGCAATTGTTTTTCTATGCAACATATTTCCAACTCGAACTGTTTAGTAAGTGTTTAAGTACTACAATTACTGTGTAACAAATATGTTAACCCAAATTCGCTGTCTCTGAAAAATTAAAAACGAGTTGGCAAATATATGTTTTTTGTTAGGTTTTATATTTTTACTTTCATAACTTACAAATTTTTTAGACAGATGTCAGTCTAAAATACCTTAAAATTTGTTTAGCATGACAGTACACTGGCAGGTGGATTAGCTGACAGTGTGTTGATACAATATATAGCCTTCACTTGACCCACCAGCTGATGGTGAAAGAATACATAAACAAAAAGTAAACATTGGCGCTACTTTTGTCAAAATCTCGCGAAGTTACACAAGACAGAGAGTATTCGAAATCTTAGCTTTGTGACCTTCACAGGGGTGCAGGGGTTGCTAGCCGTCCACCACAGGTGTGGATTATCTTACGGTAGTGGGCAGCTCTACGTTTTTCTTATCACCCTGGGTAGAGGCTGATGACAAGTTTACTGCCTCTTCTCGAGGCTCTGCGGTTGTGACATCACTGGGCGCAGGGTTGCTGCAATCCTGTGGTGACATTCTAGTCAAATCCTTATAATCACTTGCGATTACTCAAGCAAAAACGTTGACCTGAACTTATTTCGTATGTGAAAATAAGGCTATCCCCCAGTTTTTATATAGTAAAATAAAGTATTTTATTGTGATGTGGCTGAAGAAGCTGGTTCATTCAGTTAAATGTTGTAACCATGTATCCGCACATGAAAATGTCTTGTCCAGATTTTTTAAGGTTGGACCTGACAGTAAAATTGTCATTTTACTTCACTTGTGTAGATATTGCTAGCATAGCAGCCTGTTGGCCTACCATTTTTTTTGCTGAGAAATGTCTTTTGCTTAAACTTACTCTTGACCAAGACTAAAGTAACCATGCTTCTCTTTACAAATTCAAATAATCTTTGAAGTTGTGGTTTCTTGACTATGTCTTTCAGGAATCTCAACACTCCATGATACCATCAAATTGATGTAAAAATTTGAGAGCATGTAGATACGAATATGACAAAGCAGCTAACATGAACTTGAATACATTCAGTAGGTAAAAAAAAAAAAAAACTGCAGGATCTTTTCTTCCAGCAATCATCATTGGAATGGCATAGTAAGATAGTAATTCCCATTTGTTAGTTGAGCAGACCATTGAATTGTAAAGTAGTTCATGAATAAAGAATGAAAGTGTGCAATTTTTAATGTATTATAATTTCATTGAACAAGTGTACATTTTTCATTTTGCAAATTATTTTAACAATAGCTTAAAATTATTTTTATTGTTCTTATGCTAAGTACAAACCACTACTGGGATATTAACATGCAGGCCTGTGAAAACTGGTTTCATATTTTTTAAATTTTATTTTAGCCCACAAAATAATGCAGTGGAACATGTATTGATCTTTTTTGAGTAACAGAAGAAAAAAAAGGTATGCAAACAATGTATGCCGGCTTGTCCCTAAAACCGGTTTGTAATGTAAAAATATGGTAAGTTAAAAATAAGAGGTCCATTTTAACACAGTTTCCAAAGAAAGGCAGCGCTACAAATTTTTTTGAGACGTAAAAACTTAAGCTGTGGTTTTTCAATGTTTACACATTCTATCTCTCACCACTTCCTCCTTTCGTTATATCATCAGTTGAAAACAGTTCTGTCATCTTTTGTCCCACTATTCCCTTTATCAAGTTAAAAAAGCTTTTATCAGTAAGGTGGCATCTGTATCTCTCCCCGTTTGTAAAATGGAAGCATACTTTTGAAGACAGCCATACACTGTGCTGCCTGAAATGGTTAAAGTTGAGCCACTCTTTCTCTGATGTAATCGAGGGGCATGTAAGAGGATGGTAGCATCAGATAGATGCTCAACTTGTATGTTTACAGGCAGTGTGTGTGAGTTTTTCGCTCCAAGTGCAGGTAAACACCAGACATTAATGTTAATGACCTTTGTGACAGCTCAGCTGAGGTGAAGGCAAGCTGGAAGGCTAGGACCCCAGTTGGGACTTAAAAAAATGATAGATGTGGGAAAATTTCACTTAAAAATACTATTCTTGCTGACAATCTTAACGTTGTTGTAAAAGAAAGTTTATCAGGACTTTACAGATTAAATAATAGTTACTGGAAAACATAAATGGGAACATTGGGTCTAGGTTCTACTGTATTGGCTGCAGCAGCTGTAAAAATGTTGGAACTTTTTATGAGTTACAGATGTAATGACGTAACACCTTTGGCAGAACATTATGTGTGAGACGGGTCTAGTATGCTGGTGCATGAGTGTGCGATTGTGGTTCAGTGCGACCAGGGGAGCATGACTGCGGCCCAGTCGAGCAGCTCCGGGGACCCATCATCCCAGCAGCCCCCAAATGGGGAGTGTCCCAGCTCCCCAAACTCTGCGGACTCCAACTCCAATGCCCCGTCCAGCAGTCACATGAGCAGCGCCACAGCCAGCAGGGTCCCTGTAGATCAGGATGCTGCGGCCATCACACCGTCCATATCCCTCATACCCATCAAGCAGGAACCCATCTTGGATGAGAGGCCTCGTTCTAATGGTCCAGTCAACTTGTCTACCACTCGTGTCTGCACGGAACCTGCCAACAGCATCCAATTTCAATCGGCAACCTCCAGTAGTTTGTCCACGCTCATTAAGGTAGAGTATGTCTCCCATCACAGTATTCCTTTGTCATTGTGCAGTGACTGGGATAATTTAAAGTTGCTTAAATACTTTCATATTTTTATCTAGTTTTTTGAAGGTAAGACACATTAATGATTTTATTGGTCCTACTTGGGGTAAGTTTATTCCATGTAGTTTGCTTTTATATATATATATATATATATATATATATATATATATATATATATATATATATAAAACTGTGCTTATTCATATATATAGTTGATTCATGATAACTTCGGCCTTTTCTGAAGCCCTGCTAAATATCTACTTTTGGCTACTGATTTTATATCCTTCTGCTACACGTAAACATAAACACTGCCATGTAACATTTACTTTTATAACTGTCAAATGCATTGGTTGCTGTTCAAAGAATGCTGTCATATTTCCTACGAATGTTCACAATTTAGACCTCTAACAATATTTAGGTCGGCTTTATAACTATATGTTGCACACGATATAGCATGTTACACATTAATATTTTGCCACAACAGTGTTGTTACAACTGTGGCGGAAACAACAGTAGTATTTAACCTGTTGTTATTAATGTGTGTTGGGTTATTTCGTTAAAAGGATTGTCTTATTTGGAATAAAAATTAAAACTAAGAGACACAGTAAATTCAAACACGTAACTCGTGTCACGTATTTATTGTTTGTAGCATTGACAAACGTAAAAGTTAGTGTTGAACATGCAAACATATAGGCCTACCTAACTTTTATTCCGCTAATTTTTCCATGCATTGGTACTTACTGGTTTGTAGTTTTATTGTATTATTTATTTAAATTTATCTGGTTGGGCTTAGTATTTTGAGGGAATCGTGGCAGACATTCAAATCACAGAAACGTAAGCTCATTACAAAACTATGTTTCAAACACCTAGCGCAAAGGTACAACGTTGTGATAAACAGACGTGAATTTCAATAAGTAACTTGGTTATAACATCAGTTCATAGTTAAAACATATACATTTTGCACATATTTGAAATCTGTGCACACACTTGGTCTGCATAACGATTAAAACGCAGCCACCACGCCCTTTCAAACACAGCTATCACAACACAACACTTTTAACCCTGCCATGGAGACACATTTTTATCACAACATTGTAACTTGCTAGGGTGTTTAAAAAACACGCTGTGTCGTTGATACGTCGCCAGTCGCCACATCACTGCCAGTCATAAGGCAATGGGTACAATGGCCCACCATATTGGGTTGGGTTGGGACAAGCACGTGATTCTAGATTCTCCTTTCCACATCACGTCTGCCAACCTGCTGGATTTGTAAGAGTTGCACCATCGCATCACATCTAAATAACAAATAATAGGTATTTAAACAATAAAATCTAGTTTCAGTTGTAAATTACAATTTTAAACATCATTATTGTTGCTGTAATTAGTCTAAAATGTGCTCAAATTATAAATAATAAAATTTATACTTTTCCTGCCACACAGGTGGTACAAACTTCTCGAGAGAGAGAGCGACATGATCCGCTTCGCTTAAACTTTTCTTCCGGATGGAAAAAAAAACAGTGTCACTAGAGCAAGCCTACGCACAGTAATTTCCGCTGTTACTTTTTACTGCAGCAGTAAAATGTGTCTCCGTCAGTGCTACCTAACAATACAAATATATCATTTGGCAACGTTAATTTGCAAATAGTATACATAAAAACGAGGTTAAAAAAGATTGTAACTGTGAACTATTTCTTATCTGCCGTTGCCAACACGTCGATGCTTTCACCGTTGTTAATTCGTATTTAATACGAAATGAATATTACAAGTTATAGAAGATAGTAAGTAGATTATTAATCTATTCAAGAACACAGTACTTTAACATTAATCACAGGATTATATAACTTTTGAATACAAGTGATTGAACACAACAGGTTGACATGTTACGCCTAGGGTGATTTTTCAAAGGTTTGATTCCAAAAGGCAGAAGAAAGTGTGAATGGACTATAGTGACTGGAATCTTCTCTATGAAAAAAAGCGGTGGCTGGTAAAAAATGTCAACGTGAATTAATTGTGTTTTATGATGTTTTAATATTACTGTATTAATTTACCTATTTTTGCTGATTTTTTGTGCTAATTACATTCCCATCATCTTGTTATTCATGCTAGTAATGAAATATTGCATTGTGAAATATTGTATGTTTAGGGAAAATATTTTAGATTTTGAAACTAAATTACGGCTGTCCAGTTAACTGACCTTATGGCTTACTTTGAAATGAAGCACCATTTGCTTAACCAGCCATCTTGGAGCATGAAGCATTTATTATTTTTTAGCATCTTAAACATGCGTTGCACTGCCAACATTTTAAATGATCAATCTGTGGCCAGTACATGAGAATGGTAAATTTTCTTAAGCAATAATACCGTATTTACTAGAATCTAAAATGCCATTGATTCTAAGCTGCACCTAGTTCAACGCTACTTCGTGCTTCATTAAGGACCTCATCAGCTCTCCCCTTAGGAGCTAGGCATCCATGTGCTCCGTTAACTGGGATTTTATTAGAGTTGTCCTTGTCAGACAGCATGCTTTGTCTGGGCAAATGGGGCCTTAGCCGTCGCCTTCCTCCCAGCATGACCAGGCATAGGGATAGTGATATGTACTGTACGTACAAAAGCAAATGGGTCTGTCAGAAATCTGTAGGCTTAGTATTGTGTGGGTAATGTTCAGTGTACTCGGTCATCAAAGGAAACACTAATCTGGCGTGGTCTTCCCAGTGAGCCGGCAGTGCCTCCTTGTGCTGGTGCTATAGGTGTTTGTCCCCATTTCTGTCCCCATTTCTCTTGTCAACAAGCAGTATGCGGGGGCGGGCAACACAATCACTAAAGTCTTACTGTTGGGTTGAGAGTTGGTAACTACACAGTCTGAGGGGAGTGCTGTTGTGGTCTTCTCAAGAGATAGTCCACTAGCTGGAGCCTCGGAGCTTTCCCTCTTTGGGCCTTAGTGGCCAGGAAAGATTATATACCTTTGCCAAGAGAGTGCCCAGGTGAGTGGCGTGACCTGCTTGCAGCCAAGCACCCAACTCTGGCAAGAACAAGGAGTATCCTTCCGGGCCTGATATATAGAGGTTTGCGTCGCTGCGAAGCACATCACGAGTCTAATGTAGGATAATGGTAAGCGTCTTTAATGGCAAAGTGCCAAACAGACTCCTGAACTATGCCCAGAAAATCCTGACGGATGAGAACCAAGCGTAAGGCAATGCATGTGATAAAATCTAATGGCAAGGGCACGTGGCCAACTTTGGCTGACTGTATATACTAAATTCCGTTCCGTAAAGATAGCTGGCTACCAAACAAAGCTGCGCTCCACCTGGGGACTTACTCCCAGTGAGCTCTCAGAGAATGCAGTTACTAACGTGTGTGTGGAAGACAACTGGACAAGTGTCACAGAGTTCAGGCTAGGGCACTACTCCCTGCGAACTTTCATGGAAATGGCTGGTCCGCGGTCTATATATACTGTAGGGTGTGGTAACCAACCCTCCTGCACGTCAAGGATGCGCTTGCTGTACTAGCCGGCCCAGTGCAACCTTGTGCAGGGGGTGGTCCACCCACTGAAGTGGCGAGCGGCAGTGGCTTATGGACTGCCTACCGGCAGGTGGCCCAGTACACATCCAGCATTGAGGTGTAGATGACAAAGGTGTAGGCTACTATAAGCCAAGCACGTTGCCTCTTGGTGCTTCAATATTTTTGGGGAACGTCCTTTAAAAAAATTATTGGTTTACATTCGAGGCCACAGGTTAAACCGCCATTTCAGTAGGAAATGTAATTTCTGAAAGAAAATTTAAGTTTAATTTTGTCTCGATAGAAATGATTTTCTATCAAAACCGATGTATTTCACTATGTAAAATGATAATTTTGTGCTTTTGGAAGCAAATAATAGTATTTCCGGCTTCTTTCCAGCGGCCCGAAGTCCACCACCATTACTGCCACCACCACCACCATCACCACCACCACCACCATCTTTGAACAATAAGATTTTTCTGTTGCAACTTGGTGTCACCTAGTGACTGAAATAAATTAACTATGTCTTTAGGTTTCCCCTCTCAAGTCTCTTTTGCGAGATGACTTAAAACGCAAGATCAGCACTCAGAATCACACGGTAACATCTCGTGGGCGGTCAAGCTCTGACTCTCCAAAGCCTGAGAGTTCGTTCAGCATCCAGCCCATTGCTGCAACAACCACGAATGGTACAATAACCTCGACGGGCCCAGAGCAACCTCTCGACTCTACTGCTTGGCTGCCGCCTAAGAGATTGGTGCCTTCACTGCAGTGTGTGTTCTGTGGCATTGCTTTCCCCGACCAGACCCTTTACTTCTTGCATAAGGGCTGTCACTCTGACAGCAACCCCTGGAAGTGCAATATCTGTGGGGAGCAGTGCTCGAACGTTTACGAATTCAACTCCCATCTGCTCAGTAAGACTCATCAGTAGGATTATTGCTCATTCCATATTTATTTATTTAAACCACAGAGACTTTAAGACTGCTGTATAGCTGCTCTCATTTCAAGTAGCTGGTTTTTCTAAAAAAAAGAAAAGAATTTGTTATATTTTAATATTTTTGTATATTTTATGTTTTGTATGCATTTTAGTATGTTAAGAGGGCATAATACCATCACACAATATTGTCTTGCAACACACACACACACACATATACATACATATATGTATGTATATATATATATATGTGTGTGTGCGCGTGCATGCGTGCGTGTGAGAACATTTGGAGCAGTGCATGTTTTCTAAGATTGAATTTTAAGAAAGTTTGAGTAAAGTACAGTTAAAGTTAGTTCAAGCACGTATCTTGTGTCGTTTATTTTTGGTACGTAGCAGCGACAAGCTTAACTACAGTATAGTGCACACATAGAGACCTGCAATTACTTTTATTCTGTTCATGTTTCTCTGCATACTTAGTTTTTACTAGGTTTCTTTAATTATTTATTCTAAAATTTTCGTGCTAAGCTTTCTTTCAGCTAAAATTGTTTTTAAGTTTTCTGTACAGTGTGTGGTTATAGGCCATTCATGGGTACTTCACACTGTTATGAAGCCTGGCTAAGGTTCTAATTTCGGTTTCCAACTACGCATCCCTGTGCTACATGTAAACGAAAGTACTGCTATTTTTGCTACAACTTTCTTTAATCCTGTTAAACTGTGGAGGGACAGAACAATTTCACTTAACCTCTTATTGGTGCGAGTTGTGTTATTCTGTTAAAGGGATGGCCTCATTTTAAATCAGTATTAAAATGGAGTATTCCGTGTAATGAAAAGACGGTTAAAGTTAATTCAAGCACATATCTTGTGTCACTTATTTTTGGTACGTAGCAGCGACAAGCTTAACTATAGTGGGGAACATGCACACAAATTGGTCTGCTATAACTTTTATTCCGTTCACATTTCTTTGGATACTTAGTTTCACTAGGTTTATTTAATTATGTATTTTAAAATTTTCTTGCTAAGCTTTAGCGGTTTGTTAGGACTGAGGCAAACTTTAAATTCACAGAAATCACAGAACGTAAGCATGTTAGACAGTTGTGTCTCAAACTCGTAGGGTAATGTTAATGAATTGAAATAAATGGATGCATCTTTCAAATAATAAATTTATTCATATAAACCATTTAAGGTTAATAAAATGTATAAATCTCGCATGTACAATATTTGCTTTTGCACACACATGCACATGCAGACTCAGTGAAACAGCCATGAAGCAAAATGCGACTGTGGCCAGTTTGATTTCATAAACATCACTTGCAACCAACACGACACACGTTACATATATTTATTCCTGTTGTGGAAACACAAATTCATCACAGCCTCGTAAGTTGTCTAGGTAGGAAGACAATATAATTAATTTACATACCTAATTTTCATTTAATTATCAATTGAGGAATTGAATTAGCTTTGTTAGCATTCAGGTTCAGTATTTTCCATTTATAACCTGCTCGATGCGACTTGGCTGTGATTGCAGTTGCACTATGTTATTCGATGCGCATACGTTCACGGATATTAAAACTTCCTCTGAAAGTTGTAAATTTGTGTCGATGTACACACATTTTACTGCTAAAAATGGAACAAAAAATTTGAAATTTCCTCTTAGTGGACTTTATGGAACTATAAAGAAAATAACAGCGAACTGAAAAATTCAAAAGCAATGTTTTTAAACAAATTTAAATTGATATTTTTGTTTTATCATATCGTAAGTCCAATTTTTTTTAAAATATGATACAGTATTTTTCTATTAAAATTGAAGTAAGTATTTTAGAGAAGTGCTCCAAACCCAGAGGATTAATTTGTAGTGTAACAACTAAGAGTATAAAAATATAAAACAATACAACATTTGTAGCTCGAATCTAATTTTAAGTACATACAGTCATTATTCTATGTTTATTTTTGTTTTAATGGAATAAGTAATGATAGAGTGTTATTCACTATGTCTAACAACCCACAAACTTCTTTACTTAACTTAAAATATTTTTTGGGATTTTTCCCAATGGCAAAATTTCATTCTCGCACACCACTAAAAAAATATCATTTTCCAGCTACTAGAACTGTAAAACTTAGAGTTAAAACATAATTGACAAGTTCACAAGTATAGATAAAGGAAACTTTAATTTACAAACAATTACAACATACCCTTTTTAATTCATATTTAATATGAAATGAATATTATAATTTATAGGAGAAATATAAGTTAAAGTTTCTAATTATTAAAAATATAATTCTTTAAGATAATCACAGTGTTATATATTTTTGTTATTTGAATGATTTAAAAAACAGCTGCACATTTACTCTATGGTTATTTTTCAAAGGTTGGTTTCAAAAAGTGTGAAGAAACTGTGAACAGACTATAATGATGCAAGAAAAGTTATTCTTGGAGAAAGAGTGTGTGTAGATTGGGTGCCTTGCCATTAAGTGTAATGTTCCGGTGGAAAAGTATATTAATTTTTAACAGTGGTTTTTTATCATAGCATTGCAGTTTCCAAGACCATAACCAATGTGCTGCAGTAAGATGTACTTATCGTTTTTGTTTTCACCAAGGCATAAATACCACATATTTTTTCACAGTTTTTACTGTGTTGTTGTGAATAATTTTTATGTTTTATTTATTTGATGATGTGTTGCTAGAATGTTAAGAGTGGAATGGATCCCCTGTGGGAACCCTGCATTCAAAGTCAAGAAGCGAGGGAGCGATACGGGCTACACTAACACGCACGCCTAGTGCCTCTGCGCTCCTACGCACAAGGCGTGCAGTGTTTCCTTCATAATGCTGTACTGTGCAAATTAGATCCATAACAGCGGGGTTCTATTACATGCAATGAAAGACCACAGATTAAACTATGTCCGTATCTTTGTACTTTGCTCTTGCCACTTTAGGCAACTGCATAGGCAGGCTTGAAAAATGTGATATTTGACCATTTTCACCAATTTTTTTTCTCCAAGAACACACTTAATATGACAAAAGTAAAAAAAATAAGGGCATAGATAATTTTGTGTTGGTCGTATTTTTAGAACTTTTATTTACCGAGATACCTACCTATATTCTCGCAAACAGCTATTTCAAATAATGTGGGGGTCCATCCCACTCTTAATGTTTTTCAGATCAAAATTTAATTTTAGCTGTCATGGTTAGGGTAACTCACCTATTTGTAATGTATGTGTAATGATCTAACAGGTGAAGTTGTTATCATGCTAATACTTGATATTGGTATTGACTGATACATGGTTTTTTAGTAGAATCTCTATTGGGCATATATTATGGTGTATCTGTTTTAAAAAAGACAGTGCAGTTTGCTTTAAACATCATCAAAATCTAGTACTTTGGGAGTTAGAAGTTTTCCAGTTTTTCCAGTTTCTTATGCATATATAATTTCTTTGTACTGAAGATGTAAAAATTTAGTTGTAACTGATTTAGTAGGCTAACCTTGTGTCTAGAATGATGATGTGCTAAGGGAGGCACTAATCACACGACTACCCTCTTGTATTGGGGTAATTAATTCTCATTGCGTAGAACTCGCAGTGAAAAGGTCTATACTAGACTGTGGTAGCATATTTGTAGGTTCATTGTGATGTTTTTTCTTTCTTTCTTTCTTCCCTCGGTGCATACGTTTTTATGTGGTTTCAAAGTTGTATGTTTGTAATTTTTAATGAAATGCAATGAAACTGGTTGATATTTATATGCATGTGAATTGTTCCTGAAGTAACACCCAGCTGTAGTTACATAAAAGTTTTGTTTAATACTTTTTATTTTATACAAGTCAAAATAGGGATTTTTTTCCACAGGCTTAACTAAGCTAGATGTTGGGACGTGTTGTTAGATAAGAGGAAGGGGGAAGGTAGTTTTAGAGTTTTATATTGATTGTGAGAATTTATCATTTTAAAATTGTAAATACTTTATAAGCTGCATATTGGCTTATAGTTTCATAAAATTTCATGCTTAATGCAGCCATTCATGTTTGATTAGCAAAAAGTAATTTTCTTATAAGGGAGGTGTTAAGAATGCTATAGAAATGTGACCATCTGTATGTCCCAATATCTTGAATTAAAACAACTGTAGTTTCTCCTTTGTTAATGCATTCCATCTTATACATATTTCAGTTTTGGTTCCTGGGCTACTCTGGAACCTTAATTAATAAGACATTGTGTTCTTAATGGGAGGAGGCAAAAGCTCATTTGTAATCCTTGCTTCCCCAGATATACACATAACTTCAGTACATAGTACATTGATAAACTCTTCAGAATCCTCTATAAATAGGTTTACACACATGTAACCTTACAGTGAATAATGGTCTGATTTAACCTCGAATTTAAAACTTCCAGCTAGGCAACAGTTGTCTTCAAAATTTTACTTGTGTGTTTTATTACACATACAATCTCTCAATGAATAGCTGGAAAAGAGAAAAAAAAATCTCAAATAACCAAAACTAAGAGAACATTTGTAGTAAAAACTTGAATTGAGATTTAATTATTTTATACAAATTTTGTGATCTTTTTTTTTTTTATTTTTTAAATGTTGAACCATTCATTTTCACATGTGTATCCCAGAATTATTATGTATTGGAATTCATAGTGATCTGCAGCTAGTCTATAAGATATACCCCAATGGGCTTGACATATTTTTGTATGTATGCCCAGAGGTGGAAAAATTATTTTACAATGTAAGCTCAATATATTTTTTATTTTTATTGTATCGATAAGGTTGTGAGTGAACATTCCATTGTTATTTATTTTCCATTTTGGTGTTGTGCAAGAATGTTCTTTTATAAAATTATCAAAGTTGAATTTGATGAGAAACATAAATCTCTAGGCATATTGTTGGTTTAGGTGAAATATTATTTCTCTGCAATTTATTACAATTTGTTTGCTCTGAAAATTGATTGTGGTATGCAAGCTACATAATTTTTTGTTACATTTATAATGAAGCAGTAATTTTTTAATAATCAATGCACAAGTGTGTTCTGTGTAATGTGGATGAGAGTTTTGGTGGTTTTTACAAGCCTGTTAAACATTTTTTTAAAAATGAAGAGAAAGAAGTTGCTGTAGAGGAAAGTATGCAAGGGTAATTTTCATAACTATACTTCTAGCCTAATGGACATATACGTACAAGGTACTAGATTCTGTACTAGTTTTTCTAAATCTGCCTTGGCAGCTGTTGTACCATCTAGTATGTCAGCCATCATTATAATTTTTGTGTGATAATGATTTTATTTGGTACAAGGTGTTATGTTCTTTTGCAGGTTCTGTATCACCTTTCATACTTGTTTAATGATATTGTATTTTCCGATGATAGGGCACTGCTAATAACAACTGAAATAATTGGTCAGCCAAAAAGGTTGTAGCTATGTATTTTTATTGCAAGTCCTTGGGGTTGAAAGTAATTAACATGAGGCTTTAAAATAGGAGTCGGTTAATATTGTTAATTGTAGTTTTTTTAAATGTTGTTTTATTGATAATTTGATATACATGTCAGTTCATCTACTGAAATCCTGGATGTATGGAAATTTTTCGACAGTCCCCTGAAAAACGGTAGATAGAGAATCCACTGTATACAGGTATGTTATTGCACAACTCATGTTTGCAATACCGCTAACAAAGTGAGGTGATGGCAATGGGAAAATTGTATATGTCTGTGGGAAGAAGAGAACAAGCAATGCTGATTTAGTCGGGAGGGGGGTTTCCAGAGGATCCTGCAAGGTCGAAGATCCCCCACCCCCATATTTCAGGAGTAATACTGTACTGATGCCCCACTCTTCAGTAGTCAGTGGGTTGTACAGCAATACTAAAATTCAGTGCAGTTTTCACTTAAGGTATTAATTATCCCGATTAATGTATTTTTTTGGGTATGAGGGTTCTAGAATGAGTGAGTGAGTAAGCGAAGAGATTTGGGCAGCTCTTAACATCAGGGTCTTGAGAACCGATGTACGTGAAGTGAGGTAAGTATGGAGCAGCATCAGAATGAAAGGGTGGGGAAAACAGGAGATCCCCAAGAAAACCTGCCGACCAACGGCATAGTCTGGCACAATTCCCACTTGTTAAAATCCGGGAGTAACCCGGCTGGGGATTGAACACTGTTCGCCTTGGTGGGAGGCGAGTAGACTAACCGTTCAGCCACCGCAGCGCCTTTGAGGGTTCTAAAGAAATATGGAATGAGAAGTGACAGCATGCACACAAGGTGATGTTATAAGCCTGGCAATAATGAGATTGATTTTGAGAATTGTTTCTTTCTTTCTTTCTTTTTTTTTTTGGACTGTTGATACTTTTTTTACACACTTGCATACTTTTTTGATGGGTTTTGATCTGCAACACTCTCTTAGTTTGAGAATTGTACATTCATAGGAGAGTTGCTGTGTGCATTCAGTACATTGTTATGTAAGTAGCATCTTATTTCTGTAGCTGTTTTTCCGTGTAAGTAACGTTGCTTTGATTATCTTTAGGTATTTACCAGCTGTGTTCATCCAGTTTTCCAAAAATCTTTTTTTTCTATTTTTTTTGTAAGTGTGGTGATTCTATAAGGAAATAAGACCATGTGTTTAAGATCAAGTAATGTACAAACTAAAGATGATTATGTTTTAGTTGACATTTCATGTGTGTTAAAACTCCTATGAACGAGTATTCACACTTTCACTTATTCATAACAAAAGAAAGTGAAATGGTACTCCCAAGGATGTGTATGATGAAAGTGCAATAACTACAGGAAAATGTGTTTCGAGATTAAGTGATCAAGCCTGCAGAAAAAAATAACTTGACTGAAATGGGAAAGGCTTGTATTTTAAGATTAGCAAATATTCATGGGCTGTAGAACTGTGATCAAGATGTGCCTGTTCAAATGGTTTTATCAAAAATTTTTTTTTAGATATTTTGAACTGTGGTATTTTCCTCACCTGTGAAGAGACATATTTACGTATTGTATCAGTGACTACTATACTGAATATTATTTGTACAATCATCACACATTCCATTTTTGCATTTAATGGGTATGTTAAGCCAAAAATTTTACGTTTTTGAGTGAATTATTTATTTTAGTGTGTATTTACACTAAACGTGTAGCAAGCCTTTAATGTGATATGTAGCTTGGGTTGTGGTAATTATGTACCTATTTTGTGATAGTGTTTATGCAGCTATACCATAAAGTACATATGTATGATTATATAAATTTTTTGTAAATAAGTTTATTTTTGTTTATGATGTTCACAAAATGCACATCATATTTATATTGTATTTAACACAATTCTACACAAATTTGTTAATTAGTTTTAGATTTTATTTTCCAAGTGCCTGGGATTATTACTCTTGAAGAGTAGCAGAGGGTTAGCTGTAGAGATTATTTATACTGTAATGCCATTAAGAAATTTAGTTAGATATTTATGTACCAGTTGTGCCGAAATCAAAAGTAATTGTGTGCATGAAAATTTTATAATTGCATGATTGGAACTTGAAATTACCAGTGTAAAACTATATTTATGATTGAATTTGGATGCTGTTTTTGTATGATAGATTTAAGTGAGGACGAACAACTACATAAATTTATGAATGGAAAGAATTTGTATGCGAGTGTGAGATACTTTCTGTATTCATCTAAATATAGGAATACCTTGAAATCAAATGACCCCACATATTTACTTTGGTGTGCACAAAATAAAATTATTTCTCCACAAATTATTTGGGCATGTAATTTAGCAATTTTTATCCATAGATAAAAATAAAACCTAAGTTACCTTTATTAATTGAGAAGCCAAAGCTTGACAATGAAATGGGAATTAAAAGCATTGTTTTGTGCTCAAAAAAAGTGTACAAAATACTTGTGGCCAAATTCTATGCAGTTAATATAAAAATTTACCACACCACAAATGCATTAAAAAATTTACGCCTGTCTCTCAAGTTAAGTGGTTAGAGTGTTGACTGCCCTCCTAAGCTCGGTAGCTGATCCTTCTGAGGCGTGTTCTCGATTGATTTGGCCCGGTGGGTCATGGTAAGTTCACAAGGGGCTGCTTAGAGCATGGATTGCTCCGGATTGGAGAGGAATCAAACCGCAGGGTGAGTTGAACCTTGATTGCCTCCTGTTTGAGGAGTACGATCTTCCTCACTGAATGTGTTGCTAAAAGACTGAATGCTAGCAGTCCCTGGGTACGTGTCGTGTTCACTGATAAGCCATGGCAGCGGTGGGAGTGGTAGATTCCCTTGGCGGGTTGCCTCTAGTCGCTGTGGCCATGTAAGGCAACGGCTGGGGATGTAATTTAAGGGGGTAGAAGTTACGCTGGATTTAGGGGTAGCTCTAGGTGGTAGTCTGACATGAATCACCTTCCCGGAAGCGAGACGTATCGTACACGTATTCAGTGAGGTCTTACTCTTATCTTTCTGGGGAGGTGCTACGATTACGGAATTCAGGGGTGTCTCCGGCTGGAGGTACCCCTGCTGGAGGTACCAACAAATACCCAAGTACGTTTCTAGTTCAGACGTGTGATCGAGTGGGAGGTTGGATGAAATATGCTGTGGGAGATCCTCTGGTTTTGCCGGTGGGGTTGCATCTCTACGTTGGGTGTCTACTTCCGCTTTTGTTTTAGCTAGCCTCTGTGAGCCCGCTGCTCTTTGTGCCGATTAAGACTCTGGGCTCCACCTTTTCTACTAGACATTAGATCAACCTTTTGTTCTTCCCGCAGACGTACAGTCCTGGGGGTCTCTCTTCTTCAGACACACCCAAGGCACTGACGTTGAGATGGGCAGTCTGGAAGTAGGATGCCACTGAGGATAGGCGAGGGAGCACTGGAATCTCAGGAGCAGCGGAAAGTCTTTCCGTACTCGAGCCTTTTCAATCCTTGTCTCCTGTAGGGTTCGGCATGCCTTGCGACTATTCCTCAGTGGGGTTCCAATACATACAACAATTCTTCAATGACAAAAAAATAACCCAGTGATCAGGGAATTATTACTAAAAGAAAGGTGGTCAATGATTTAAGCTTGCCGTAATATTTATTGCTGCATTTGGAAGGCAATGGGGAACCCCAGTTGGATTTTACACACTAAAATAAATCTCTAAATTAATTACGACATCACGCAGGCAAAGGTAAGCCTGGAAAAAAAAAACAAATCAAAATACTCTGGTCTGAGAAATATTATATTCTACACAATTTACAGTGTAATCTCTGAGGGGTGAGTGTTCAGAAAGGAAATGTCTGCACGCCTGCTACCGTGGAGTCAAGGGAATGACTGGTGTAGAGGGGTGCAGAGATTTGGATGACAGGTTACCTCTGGAGTGACGTACTGGCTCTTGAAGTTAGCAGGTGAAGTTGAGCCTTCGCAAGCTGCTGGAGAGGTCATCGTCTTGCTCAGACCAGGGAGAGCTCGCAGACCTACGCGGCCGGCGACCTCTGGCTAGAGATGATCCTGTGCCTCCTTATATAGTCGAAAATCCCAGCATCATGAATCTTCCAGGGGTGTGGGGGATGATAGCCTTCTCCGCAGGGGTTGTTTATCATAGGGCTGCAGCGGCGCAGCGCATTCCTTGTCTCCCCTAGTGGAAGCTGCTGACAAGTTTACAACCTCCGCTGGCAGGTCGGTGGATGTGGGAGAGATGTGACGTCACAAGGCAGCAGGGGTGTTGCAATCCTGTGGTGTAGGTTGAAACTTCCTTCTTTGTTATCTTTGGGCAGTGGCTCGTCGGGTAAAACAATCTTGGAGTCAAAGGGTGGCGACCACATGTTGGAATCTAGGCAGGCATTACAATTCATAATTAAATGCGTTAATTATTTTTGTGTCAGGTTGTCCAACACGTGGAGTCAATTCTATCGGCATGTAAATGGTAGACCGTCATTGTTGCAATTTGCCCCGAGCTCTTGCTAGCTCGTTTGTGGGGCGATGTCGCCCGTATTAAAGGAACTCATACTTTTGTTTCTTTCCTTTTTTTTTTATGTTTGGCAGGTGGCTTGTAGTGTAATGAAACATACATCTGTTCAGAATTATTGACAATCACTATCTGTTTGAGCATAAATAATGACCAAAAAATTTTTGAATGCTAAAATGTAAATCCTTAACTGTTCAGTAGTAGTAATTGGCATGAAACATCTTATATTTGAATAAATATGGTATTTATAAATGAAAATATGTAGGCTGTGCTGGAAAGCTAGAAATATTCACACAGTACTTGTAAATGTAACATGAAAGTCCATTTTTATAATGTTAGTTATTTTAAAATTTACAGATGAAATGTGCCCAAGTGGAGAATTTTAACGTCCTAAAAGTCAAATGATTAAATTTGAGTTATCAAAAATGCTAATTTACTGCAGACAAACGTCTTTTTGGGGAATTTTTCGGTAAAATTTGGAATTTTTGTCCCTACTTTGTTGTCATGAAAAATTTTTTTAGCAACAATTCTTACATACTGGATGCCAAATATCTCCCTAAAAGAAAAGGGATTTTTAAATTGTATTAAAATCATGAGACTCAAAAATATGTACATCGATATTCCTTAAGCTTACTTTGTATGACTGTAGGTACTTAACAAAGAGCAAGCAGAATTCATTTTTTAATTACCTTCAAACTTGGAAATATATTTATTACAGAAATTTGGCAACATAGTTTTTAGGTATGGATGAGTAGGAATTATTGAAATTTTTGTTCTCGGGTATTTGGTTTGGTGCACTTAGACTCTACTGGTAGTTCATAGTATTTCAGGTACATAGCAAAAAAATTGAAACTTGTTATTTTGTTGAACATTAAAATTATTTTTTCACATTTATCATTTCCATTGTGTTCAGAATCTTGCCCTTTTTTATGGGTAAGGTTTTTAAATTAACTGTGTCAGCACTTTTTGTAGAGAAAAGAAAATTGTGTACAAGAATGATGAAGTTTTTTTCATTTCAATTTGAGATTTCAAAAATTTTTTAATTTTGTATTTAATTTTAAAATTTTTTTTTAAATCTTTTTAAAAAAATATTTGTAAAAATCGCCCCGAGGTCCAGTTCCACAAAAGAATTAAAAAAAAAAAAAAAAAAAAAACAGATATCACTTTTAATCCCAAAAAAATCCCCGGGAGTAGAAAATTTTTTTAAAAAAATTGTTGTTAGACGGGTTCCTTTTTGCAGAAAAAAATTGAACACCATAAATTTTAAATGAAAAAAATTTGTTGGGTTTCGTGGAATTTATCCATTTGGGGGAAGGCCCCAGTCTTTTTTTGCGTCGCTACCCCGCCCAAAAATATCTTTTTTGTATTACTATATTGTATAAAAAAATATTTAAAATATATAAATGTGGGGGTTTTATATAAAATATATATATATTATATAAAAAAAATATATATATATATATATAAATAACTATATATTTTTATAATAAAAATTTTTAAAATAATTTAATGTTTTGGGATATATATAATGTTTAAATTTAAAAAAAATTTGTTTTTATGTAAAATAAAAAAGGAATAATATGTAAAATTAAATTTTTAAAATTAAAAAAAAAAATTAGTTAAAAAAGAATAAAATTTAAAAATAAAATTTTTAAAAAAAAAACCCCCAAACAAAAATAAAAATAAAAAATTAAAAACCCCCAAAAAAAAAAAATTTTTAAAAGGATAAAAAATAAATAAAATTATAGGAAAAAATAATAAAATATTTTAAAAATAAAATATATTAAAAAAAAAATAATTTAAATTAAAATAATAAAGTAATTTTAAAAAAAAAATAATATTAAAATTTAAAAAAGGAAAATCAAATGAAATATAAACAAAAATTATATTAAATAAATTGAATAAAAATAAAAAAAGGTTAAAAAAAAAAAAAAATAAATAAAAAAAAATTAAATAAAAAAAATAAAAAAAAAAAAAAAAAAAAAATAAACTAAAAAATAAAAAAAAAAATTTTAAACAAAAAAAAAATATAATAAGAAAAATAATAAAAAAAAAAAAAAAAAAAAAACACCAAACCAAAAAAAACAATTTATAAATTTCCCCAAAATTTTAAAAAAAACCCAAAAGAAAAAACAAAATAATCAAAAAAATTAAAAACACAAAACCCCCACACTAAACAAAATAAAGAAAAAAAAAATGATAAAAAATTTTAAAAACAAAAGTTGGGGTTAAAATAAATAATTTTAAACAGTAAAATCCCCCCCTAGTAAATTTTAAAATTTTTAAAAATACCAAAAACAAAAATGGAAAAAAATAAAAAAAACCCCAAAAAATTCTCCACAATAAGAAAACAAAAACAAATAAAATGAATACAAAACAAAAGATGAAAAAAAACAAAACTAAAACAAAAAATAATATTATAATAAAAAAAAAAAAAATTTTTACAGAAAAAAAAACAAATTGAAAAATTTTTAAAAAAAAAAAGAAAAAAATTTTAAAATAAAAAATAAACAATTTAAAAAGAAAACACTTCAAAAAAATTTAGAAATAAATCCCCCCCCCCCGAAAATTTTACCCCCGAAATTTTTCCATAAAAAAAGGGACAATTTTAACCGGCTTTTTTTGCCCCCAAAAAGGGAGGGGTCCCCCCTGAATCCCCCAAACTTTTTTAAATTTTTAAACATTCCCCAAACCCCCAAAAAAGACCACAAGATAAAAGGGAAATTTTTATCCTCCCCCCCTCCAGTTTTGTTTCCTGAATTGCATAAAAGGGGGTTTGAAGGTATGTACTGAAAGAGAAAAGATCTTACAGTGAAGTCCGAAAACCTGAAATTTTTCCATTAATTTTTTAAGAGTGCAGAAAATCAAACAACAGCAGTTATTGTGGTAGATAATGCTTGGTTATGATTTGTTGGCTGGGACAAAAAAAAAAGCAGCAAAAGTGAAATGTTTTATTTTTGAGGCTCTTCCAGCAGATGCTTTTAGTCTTATTTCAACGCTTGGCACTGTATGCAATATCGATGGCTCGTACTTTGTTTTGATTGTGTCGCTTTTTGAAAAACCTTCAAATGCTGTTTTGATTTTTTTTTTGTGTGAAAACATCTGATAAAGAAAGCAACAGGCAAGATATCAAGATTCCAACAGGTATGCTGTGAAATGTAATATGTATTAGATATAGTTTCCATATGTTCACCATCTTAATTTTTGTACAAATATTAATAAATATACAATATTTTTTTAGCAGTTAATTGTTTGGAGATTACAGTAAATCAGATTAAACATAAAACTTCTCTTAAAAAAAATCAAAATTACCATGTCACGCCTTTAGAAGGATGAGTCTCGATTAATTTTTCAGATGTTGAAGCGAGGATAAAAGTAAGTATGAGAGAGTGAGAGTCATGCATGCATGCAATGCATGGGTGTGCGTGTGTGCCTGTGAATGAGTGAGCAGTTTATTTTCTCCTTAGGAAAGGTGATAGCCTGAGAAAAGCCTTTTTCACATGAATTTAAAAATTGATATACATACATGATACATAAGTGTACTAAGTAGTGAGGGTGTGATGTGTCTTATCACTAAATGTTGTCTCCCCTTGACACGTGACCCCCCTTCTCAGATTGGCGAGCACTATGTTAGAAGGAGGGTTTGGTTTTGCAGGGCGCTAGGTCGGGTTTGCACCCCTTCTGGTTGGGTTGTAGTGTCTATGTGGCATGGGTGCTTGTGGCGTTGTAGAGATCCGGCCTGATAGCTTTGCAGCAGGGCACAAAGTTGTGTTTGGGTAATGAGATCTTGCACTTTAGGCGGAGCAGCCCTCCCTCCTTTCCTATGTATATCGTGCAGACACTTGAACCATTACTCTTCAGGACTCCAGTCTGGGCTATCCCGTGCTTGGCAGCTTTAACCTTGGCCCAGCCCTATTGTGAGGCATAAGGGGTGTGATAGACCAGATATGCAGATAGTGGGTGGCCAGTAGGTGGGTAGACATGGCCTAATGAAGAGTAGGGTGTTGCTGGGTGTGGTAAGGTAAGCCTGGTCTACTGGCCTTCAGTCTAGTGGCTTGGCAAGTGGGAAATCGCTGGCAGACCCAAGTACCAAACTGAGGGTTACAGTTGTAGGTTTAGGGGCGACCACACTGATGGTTCCCTGGGTGAGTGAGGTATTGCTGGCGGACCCAGGTGTCATGTAGAATAAAGCTCCTTAGGGGTTGGCCAATAGTTTCCAGCAGGTTACCTGGTGATCGAGCTGTCGCTGGCTGACCCAAGGCACTTAATGGAGGGGCGATATTCCAAGTGACAACTGCCCAGGTGTTTGCCCAGGAAGACACACTTCATAAGCTGCACTTCAAGACATTTCCCAAAGAGTGAGGTAGGGAGCTAGGTTTCCGGCTCATGGCTATCCCCTGTAGGAGTCTTAGGTTGCCAATCTGTAATTGACGTAGTCTCGCAAGATGCAGCAGCACAGGAGGTGAGGGCAACCCCAAGTCAGTGGTACTTGAACTCGCGTCAACTGTGGGTGAGCTAAGAGGTAGCTGGAAGCGCCGCAGGCTTCAGTGTGCGGGTCATGCAGAGTAGAACTTTTACGCCTCTGACAGTCACATTCTGTGAAGATAGATGTGATGTCAGATGGCGAGGGAACTGGTGCGAGAGACAGTCTTGAACTGAGGACTGCGAGTCCTCAGTGGCTGTGGCCAGAAAAAAATGTGGAATTTAATTAGTTTTCTTTCAAATCAGAATGAAATTTTACAGGAATAAAATACTCAATTTTGCAATTATGTTTGGCCTTAGCAATACTAACTTCTCTCGTGACCGAGGTTGTTCCATTTTTACTTTAAACTTGGTATTGAAAAAAAAATTTAACTTCCAGGAAAATAAATAAATTGTTTCACTTATCTGCAGGCTAGCTCAGTGTGTTTTAAGTTAGATCTCTTATTTCCAAGTTGCTTATGGTTTAAAATAATTTGTAGTCAGTTCAGCTTAATAAAAAAATTATTTTCTCTTCTTTCCTATAATTTTAAATTTTAACCTGAAATAATTAAAAAAAAAACAAGAATTCCGTAAGTTCTAGTCATTCCTGTTGCTCTTGTTGATGGCAGTCACATCCCCCTGGATGCGACAAGACAGGACCTCTCGTCGCAGGCTTTCCCTATTCAGGCTCTCGGGCCTGTAGTGCCTTACAGTCCCAGCACATATTAGCACATTTGGTAGTTGGAACAATAAACCCTTAAAATATATGCGGCGGCAAACCGAAAGACATACTTCTTCCTTAAACTTGCCTCGCGTCTTCGTCTCCTTAGAGACAACTTAGTTTTCAGGTTCAAACTCGGGGTCCCTGTTAATATAATCTTATTAAAAACCCTGCATGGCCAAACTCATGTGTGCTAGTGTCCTTACCTTTGAACACCAAGAATGTCTACAAATCCTTCCAAACACTGAATTAAATAATGCTGTCTACATCTGACCAATGACGAGAGGACTAGAGGCAAGAAGTACTCAACACATCACTTAGGTACCATTACAATGGATCAATAACTGCTCATATACTAGGGTCTTGTTGCGTGCCGCTTACATCAATATACTATAAACGACTACAGCTCATCCTACGTGCTTATAATCAACTACCAGATGTCTAGCAGGAAGTGTTCTCGTGGGAGACGTGGAAGATACTTGGTTCCCCGGACTGTTCCTGACCCACCCTTCTTTCTACTAAGTGTGTGTGAACACGTGCAGGAGCAAACCAAGCACGATGTGTTACGAATGCGTAGAGAGTGGGTTCAACTGGAACGCACTTCAGATACATGGTAAACAAAATATATTTGAAGCGGCCGTGCAACACGTAAGCCCCCTGATGCGCTCTGCAGACAGTGTCGCCACACCCTGTAAGATGACAGAGTGCCGCGGAGCACCTGAGGCGATATCACGAGCGCGAGAGGGTAGTTCTCCCACCCCGCACATTCCAGGCAGGCGTCACAGTGGCACGTCACACCTCCCTCTCCGGTCTCGCTGCACATTCCAGGCAAGCGTCACGGGCACGTCACACTTCCCTCTCCAGGATCGCCACACATTCCAAAGGCGGCGCATGGCGGCCTTATATACATAAGGCCATGAGCGGCCAAGGTCGGGAGTTGTCATCTCCAGTATTGCCTCAACACTTCTGGTGCTGGAGCTCTCTACTGACCACTAGGCCCTCACTGCTGCCACCACTTGGTATTGACGTCACCAGAAGCTTCTACCTGAAGACATTGAACACGACTTAACACTTTAGTTGTTGACACCTCCTGGGTCTTAAGCTGCCACTACTTACTGATAGTGGCTCTCCAGTTTAAGGTCAGGGCATCTTCTAGGCAAACCCAGTTAGTGCTAGTTGCGACAGTAAAAGTTAATATTCGCTTGCCTCTAAGTAGCTTAGGAGCGGGTCACCTTCATCCGTTATATGCATAGGTTAAGTACTTCCGCAGCACAGACTTATTGGTAGCACATACGAGTCACCTAAATATTTATTGTTTAATAAATATATCAAAGAGTTCTTTGTTATTGTACTGTAGCGTATCTATCGCCAGTATTCGACCGCCAAGTGGCAAGCAAGCAAAAGAGCATTGAATCAAGAGTAGAACGTCAGTCCTTTAAGGGTCTGTCGGTTATACACACACCTCATCTTTCAACAGCTACCCATTCTGTTCACCTCAGTGTTCAGAATGGTAGAGCCTCCACCACTAGGAGACACCCCACAGAGGCGGGACAGCCAACCAAGTTGTATCTCTGAGCGGAGAGCCTAGCCAAGGTGCTGGCAGAGATATCTGCTGGGGATTGGAGGCCCTACATCTGTGGTTACACCCAGCAGTGACGGGAAGGTGGTCTACAACCCACGACTCCAGGCGCTTGCACTGTTAGGCAGTCAGGGAGCGCACCGCCAGCCATTGTCAGTTTACATGCCAAGTTAGAGATTGTTGATTGCTTGATGCCCGACAGGAAATCTGGTACGCTATCAGCCTGTGCCATTCAACAGCAGGCATGGAGCTGAAAAGATCTATTAAGAAGGCAGAATTCAGTGCTGTCAAGCAGGTATGTTGCGGCAAACCTAGTTGCACCAGGATCCGATACTCCTAAGGAGCAGGCTCAAGCGCCCGTCACACGGGGAGACCTGCATCTCCCGCCGGTACCTACGCGTTCCACTCCAGCCCAGTGTGAATCGGCTACGAGGTCCATCCGGTGGTCTGGTTTCTAGTCAACAGGAGCGACACCAGGCTCGGGAGGGCCAACCCACACATCGGCAGCTGGGCCAGCACAGAGTGGAACTACTGCTGCCACACAGAGGACTCCCACAGCCTGACCTCCACCATGTCCAATGGAACCAAGGACTACAAACGGTTCGCCTGCCACACTGCACCTGCCACCTAACAGACTGGAAAGACATAAATGTGTATGATAAAATATAAAAAATAAAATTTATGTGAGTAGTGAAATTACATACCAATCAACATAATTAATGTGCCAATGAATATAATATCTGTGAAAACATATTCCATTTTATAAATACTGTAGATAAATAGAAATATTTACATATGGCTCGATTTCACGTCGCACAATAGAATTGATCCGAATTTTGAGTGTACTTCAACTGTAATATTTCCCATTTGGTGCAAATTTAGTGAAAATTCGGCCAGCCATGCAGTTTCTAAAACGCACGGCAATGCTAGCCGAGGTCTATTGACAATGCCTGCACTGATATGAATGTAACTTCACCATAATACTAAAACACGTTACCTAGGTGATGACAATCCATTTCATAAAACTGCATTCTAACATTTAATGTAGAATGTAATTTTGTTCCCAAATTACCTAGTGACGTGTAGCAGGATTCCAGGGATGATGAGTTGGGTTCGTATCCGACCTGATATATCAAGTACGATGAACACTGATGAAAGATGCCTGGCGCCAGAACTCGGTAGAGCTCATGATGAGGGTCGTTTGGTGGACAGCCCAGTGGGACCCTGGAGTCATTCAAGTAGATTGCAGGTTTTATATTACGTGCACTTACCGTCACTGATTCTACTGTAGCAGTTTGTACTGACACACAGGAGTAAGGTTGTGGGCCACCTTTCATGCCGTAATACTTGCACTGATTTTACATTGCATAGGGTGCAGGTCCCATGTATTTCCTAAGGATACACTGGTCACTGAATTTAAACTTCACCTTTCCTTACCATGCCCAAAATTACAGTGAGAGGTAAATGCAAATAAAAGGTGAAAAATAGGCTCCAGCTCTTTTATTTAGTGGCTGATTGTACATGCATGAACACTGTAAATACAAAGTTAAATGGATCCAGCACTGTGACCCGCCGGTAGCCAATCCTGCAAAAAGGCAGCATGCACCATGGAATTACAATGTGTTAAGTTCAGATTGTAAACTTGACGGTCGACCCCTTGGCACTAAAATGAAAGAAAGGTTCCAGCTAATGAAGTCACTATTGATATACTAAAGGTTGCAGCTTAAATTGAGGGTGCAGAGGGGACGCACTTGGAGCGCAATTTTTGTGCAGCTACTTACTCTGATGGCTGAGGTCAGACTGCGATCATGGCCACGGTCTCGGATGATGCCAAAACCGTTCCAAAGTGGCAAAAAAAAAAAAAGCACATTAAAGGGATGTAAAGCGTGGTGCCAGCTGCCCCCATGTTCCCTCCAATTGCTCTTGTGCTCGGTGGCTGTGGCTTTAGTGTAAACACCATTTGAGGCCACCTACTAATTGATTACAAGAGTTACCTCTTACAATAAATTAAAGTAGTGTTGGCTCATGGACCACGCATTGCCGATTGGCAAGAAAAGTGTAAAAGACGCGTTTCTTGTCAACTTGCACCTGCGTGATTATGACCTGATGTACGTTAGCCTGGTATAGCTGGTGTGGATGATGCGACTGCGTTGGTGCAAGCAGGTATGAGGCATAACTTGGACATCTGGTTCATGTCACTAGTAAGCCACTACCTACAGTTTGATATATCGGCTCATAGAAATTAAACCATTCGGACAGATATAACACTGTTTTAAGATACTCTGTGTACTCAAATCTTAATACACCATCATTTCTAAGCTGCACCTAGCTTTTTTGGGGAAAATCCTGGGAAAAATGATTGGTATACTACTACAGTGTACATAGGCCACACAAAACCACCACATCTGTGAGAAATGTAATTTCTGAAGAAAGTTCAATTTTGCTGTCGATAGAAATGGTTTTCCTTGAAACAAATATATTTCACTCTCTAAAAAGACAATATTGTGATTTCGGAAGCATATAATTCATTACGTGCTTCTCTCCAGTAGCCCAAGTTCAGTTCATCAATTCCAAATAGCTTCCCAGCTGCTGGTTTTAGACTATATTTTGCAAAAATAATCACATTTGTTCTAAAGAAACACAATAAGAGCAAGTTATTCTGTTATAAATGAAGCATTGCATTATAATCCCATTGTTCAACACATATACCACAGCCGATGCATGCACAATCATTTAAAATTGAATCCCAGTGTAAATGACCACTATTTATTTTGCAGTATCATTTATTGAATTTTAAAAAGAATATTGCAACTGTAATTAAAATTTTTGAGCTATACCATTCTCAAATTGCTTTCGTTTAAAGATATGTGTAAACTATTTCCAAGAAGTGAGTGAGTGTGAGTGTGTGTGAGTGAGTGAGTGAGTGAGAGTGAGTGAGTGAGTGAGTGTGTGTGTGTGAGAGTGTGTGTGAGTGAGTGTGAGAGAGTGTGTGTGTGTGTGAGTGAGTGTGTGTGTGTGAGTGAGTGAAATTGATGACCATGCTGTTTTATCAGCATGTTGCTGCCATGTGATTTGCTGGATGGCTTCGCTGTTACTCCGCATGCAGTTGCTAAGTTTTGCACTAGATAGCTGCGCTGTTCATTACACGTAAAGATATAACGCATCTCCCTAGATCATGTTTCCGCCTAAACACATCCGTCGGACATGCTATCACTGAAATTTTCATTGTTTTCTGGAGGATGTTATGTAATAAAAGTTTGCATCTGCACTTTTAAAGTTGCGTGTGTCTAAGTCAGTTGGAAAGACTGAAATTTTAAGTTCTGTGTATACAGTACATTTATGTTTTAGGAATTTCATTTAAGAAGGTATTTTTTGCAGTTTTGAATTTCAGCTAATGTTAATAGTTTCAGAAACTTTCATGAATTGTGTATTTTACTTTGTTTTCAATTATTTAAATAGTTAAACTGATAAAGCTGGAGCTATTTAAAGTTGTGAAAATCTGGTGAGATGATTATCTTGGGTAGGGTATTTATTTTACGTAGTTGCTGGTTTGTTTTGGCATAAGTAATTCACTATTTGTGACTAGATTGACGCCGTCGAGTGAGACATGAGACGAACGATGACATAATTTATTTACGTTAGGTGGGCTCCAGTAGTGTTTTCCAGTCACTGTGCTGTGAGACTCAGGGTTCTGCGTGTCCGTCTCACCCGAGTATACTTGCAAAACACTTTGCATTACTAAACATTTTAACACTGAAAAAGGCGAGAGGTTGCTGTCGCTGCAAGGAAATACTTTATCGCTGTTAAGATTGCTTTTATTTTGTCACTCATACAGAATCGTGCCAGAATGAATTTTATGGTTAAAAACTCTGACGTATGTAGCTAACTCCGTTGTGTGCTTCCCCAGCCTGCAATTAATCTAGCGCACTCCTAGATGGACGACTTCTCCGTGGTGTTAGAGAACAGTCTTCACAAGGAAAGGGGTCTACAGCCGCTAGGGTGGACTGTAGATTTTTCCTGAAGACAGGACATGGGGAATTACAACGCTACTGGCTGTTAGCCGGCATCAAATGACTCCTCTCTCAAATGTCAAGACAGTGCGAGGAACTCAACTCTGCCCTGGCGGTTCTGCCCGGTTGTGACCCGGGACCACCGGTTGCGGACATAAGAAGCATGGCCTCAGAAGTCTCCTTACTCTGCTGCGTTTGCAGGGGGTGGGGGTGTAGACTGGAACCATGTTGTTGGGATGTAGTGGTGACTCGTCTCGTCTCTTGTGAATGCTGTGATGTTGCTTGTTGACATGTGGCGTCACACTCACTTCCCTACTAACTTCCCCAAACCCTTAGAAACACACTTGCCCTACTAGGCTATACCCTGCGGGGCCGAAAAACCTCGGAAAGGTGTTACACTTGTGGTATGATTGTTTACGTTTTCACTTATATTACAACCATGTTGACTGGTGCCTTGGGGAAACCCCTTAAAACCTGTGTCACTGGCACAGGTTGTGTTGCAATTTACATGTACACTATTGTTACCACTTCTTCCATTTACAAATGTGAAACCTCTGAAGTTACTTTGATTTTCTAGAGTACTGTTTGCCTTTACAGGAAAGCCCTGAAACGATGATTTACTACTACTACTAGCTTCATGCTCGGATGGCGCGAAGCCCCTAAATGACGTACTGTTTACAGTGGTGTTGTTTACATTTCCCAGGTGCATGGTCACGAGACTGTTGTTGTTGTTTTGACACGTGCTGCTTCTGTCATTCCTTGTACCACGTGGTATGCAACGTCACACTCGCTGAGGTACTGGGCTTTCCGGTTTCTCCTTGCCCCTCGTCCTTACAATTGTGCGGGCTATACGCAGGTCATCGCGGTGATGATTCCTGACTCGTGGACCCAGCTTCATGAGAAACATGGAATTCCCCATCTTTGCCGTTACTCTTACCGGCCCAATCCACTTGAGTGCCAGTCCTGCACAGTTGTTCCTGACTCCCGCTGATAATGGGTTTTCTCTTACATAGAGATACATGCCGGGTACTAACTCTGGTGGCAGCTTTCTGGTGCCCAAGTATTACAATGATTTTACTGATTTGCCCTCGCCTCTTCGTGGATCTGCATTTGGTGTGCAAAACTTTCTTCAGGCGGTATTGGCAGGCTTTTGTGGGGTTCTCTGGGCGCACACAGTTTGCAACACTGTACCATCTCTGCAGGTGTTTTCCCAGTTGCCGCATTCACTCGGTTTCGTAAACAAAATATGACCTCCGGAATCAATTCCGCCCACCTCGTGTGATCTGTTCCTAGCCTGACCCGCAACTGAATTTTTACGTTTTGGTTAGGACATTCGGTCTGGTTTGCCCTGGGGTGGTACAGTGTTTGGCTCCCCATGCAGTACAATAATCCCTCCACTTTCTTCCTATAAACTGCGTACCTTTTGTCGGTCATTAGGATCTCGGGATGACCCTATCTTCAAAGAAATTCTGCTTGCATTACCTGTGCAACCGTGTGTGCATAAACATTACTAACTGGAAATGCCTCGGTCCATCTGGTAAACAAATGAGTGGCGACAATGAGGAATCTTTTACCGCTTTTGGTGCATGGGTACGGGCCCATGATGTCGAGTGCGACAGTTGGCAGCCTCGTGGTTGTGGAGCATTGCTGTCTGTTCTCCACGGTTTCCGGGTGTTGCATGTAACAACTCTGTACATACTTACGTACGTCACCTTGTACTCCTGGCCAATGGAAAAACTTTTGTATGTTCCTATGTGTCTGTTCGGAACCTGGATGACCATGCTCTAAGCTGTCATGTGCATGTGTCAGTACAAGTTCCCGTGTTTCCTTAGGTACGTATTATCCACCATTTTGTGCAATTCCTGGGGGGGGGGGGGTGTTTACTTCGATTTCCCAGTCCACTTCTCTCCAATGTTCCAAGTACCTCGCGGCAGTGTTGCCGGCATTGCGCAGTATCCAGGGAATTTTCTTTGTGCTCTGTGTACCTCTCTTAACACATCGTGGACATTTAACGAGACAAGTTCACACAGGTGGTGTGGCAATAATGTTGTGCAAAACAAAAGGTGGTGTGTCTTTTGCTTGTGTGGCATGGCAAGGTGGTAGCGCCTCTTCCCACTCAGTGTCATCTGTTACTGTTATGTTCGGACAAGGGTTTCTGGACAGTGCATCGGCGAGCTCATTGGTTTTTCCCACCACGTGTTCTACTTTCAAGTCGAACTCTTGTAACAGTAAAGCCCAGCAGGCAAGTTTACTCTTCCCGTTATGCATGCCTTCCAACCAAACTAGACAACAGCTATCGGTTTTCAATGTAAACTGTCTCCCTAACAGATACGGCTGGTACTTCCTCAGTGCGTGTAAAATTGCTAAACACACTTAGTTGTTCTCGTGATATTTACGTTCTGCCTCGCCAAAATTTGCGCTGTGTTTTTGTGATGTGTTTTTCCCCCTTGTTCTCCCACCTGGTATAACACCGCCCCCAATGCGCTCTTGGCTTGCATCTGTGTGAAAGACAACAGGTAACTCTGGGCTAAACCTGGCTAGTGGTTATAGTTTCGGAAAGCAAGTTTGACATCTTCAAATGCTTGGTCGGCTTGAGGTGTCCATACAAATTTACGCTTCTCATGTAGTATTTTAGTCAACGGTGCAGTTATTACAGAAGAATTTGTAACGAATTCCCTCAACCAATTTATCAAGCCAAAAAATTTTCGAACTTGTTTACGTGACCTTGGTGTGGGTTTGTAATGTATCTCTTGTACATGATGTTGTTCCAGTTTATGTAACAAGGAATGGATACAGTGTCCCAAAAACTCCATCTTACTCATTCCCAACTTACACTTGTCCACCTTACATGGGAGTTTGTTGCGTTCGAGCCTCTCGAACACAAGGCTCGGGTGGTGTAGGTGTTCTTCCCAGCTGTTCCACCATACAAGTTCATCGTCAAGATATGCCATCGCAAAGTCTCCTATGTAACCATCTAATACATTTAACATTAAGTTTTGAAAAGTGGCGGGGGCACATTTTAGGCAGAATGGCATTGCAACAAACTGAAATCTACGCCCGTCTGGCGTGGTAAAGGCAGTCTTTACGGTCTTGTGAGCAGATAGGGATGTGCCAATACCCTGATTTAAGGTTGTGTGAAGTAAACACAGTAGTTGGCCCTAGAGTTGACAAAGTGTCTTTAATGTTAATGACTGGAGGTGGCATGTTTACAGTTGTTGAGAGGACGTAAGTCTACACAAAACCTCCATCACTGCTAGGTTGTTGATCAATCACGGTAACCCCAAAATCATTTCTTCACACAGGTCCGGTACAATGTAAACATCACATTTAGTACAGAGTTCAAGTATTCCCACTGTCATGTGCATTACGCTTCTTGCCTCATCCTGTTGATTGGTGGTGGCGAACTGTGGGCGACTTGGCAGCACTCTAGTTGTTATCGCCTGTATTAACCACTTATGTACGAAATTGTGACTTGTGGCAGTGTCTATCATGGCAATCACATTCTTACCCTTAGGCACGTACAGTACTGTCACTGACCTGGAACACGTACCTTCCTTAGGCGGATTCCTATGGCCTTGTAGTGAGATTGGTGCAGGTGCTGTTTCACCAACCTCCCTACTCAGTTTCCCTACCGATTACCCTGATAATAATTTTCCCGGTTGTTTTGGTGAAAGTTACTCTGTCCACAGTTCAATTTCACTGGTGTAAACAGTGGCGGTGGTTGCATGACATCTAGCATCATGATGGGTGTTGACATGCAGTAATTCTGTCTCTGGGATTGGTCCCACGTGTTCATCTTGCTCATAGAGGCACACCTCCAACATGAATTGCTCTACACTCACCCATGTTGCCCATCGCAAGTATGGCCTAATATCCGGTGTTGACAAGGCGACGATTAGCTCTAGCACTCCACGGGTAGGTTGTCTTAGGTTTAGGCGCTTGTACAGACCTAGTTTGCACTGGATGAACTCCTCAATCCCTTCACGTTCGCGCTGTTGTTCGTGGTACAATTGCGCTTGGGCCTGGATGGCGTCTCCATCCGTATCAAACCTGCCCAGTAACCTGTCTGATGACATTAACACGGTGTCGGACATGCATTGGCATAGCGGTTGATCCCATAGTTTTTCACTAACCAAGTTGACTTGTAGCACGCCTGATGGCAGGAAAATTGAACATGAAAGAGACAGCGTGGTCATACATACAAAGCATCAATCACGTGAAAATACACAGAACCCTGAATAAAAGAATACATAGAACTCTGAAATTAATTATGGCGCACATGATATTACACAAATAAACCCTCAAAGCACATGAATGGTGCAGATATTGACTTGGTGGCTGTTAACCACGTGGTCGCAAATGATGTGGCCGTAAAACAATTTAACATGAGAAATACCCTAAAATACATACATAGAAACAAAGCCCTTAATATTGCACGCAGCTATTAAACAGAACTCACACTGAAACGCCTTTTACATAGGCCGATGGCGCCTGATTTCAAAGTTGCGGGGTCAGCGTAGCCTCTCCGACATCTTTCCTCCTTCCTCCTCGATTAAGTTTAAAAAGCGCAAATTACTAGGTTAAGCGGAAGCATAATGCTGGGGAAATGTCTAGCAAAAGGTACACAAGGCAAAGGCTCTGACAATGCCAGGGAAGTGTCGGTTGACAGCACTAAATTATATTAAAATTACACAATTACAATAAATAATTTTCCGACATTCACTAAAAAGAAAACACATTCCATTGCAACTAGACAAGCCCCTTAAAGGATGAAACAATAGACACTACACACTTTAAAATGCAAATTTAAATTCATTGATGTCTGCAGTATGACAGCCCATTTTATATATATATATATATATCTGAAGCAGGCCTTTCCAAAGCGTCTGCAGTAAATTATTGTAAAAACATAAATGCAACACCAGGCAAGTTGTGGAAGCTCATGTCCACTACCAAACTTGCAAACGGCTGATCGCAAGTAAATGGGGCACAGTGGCAATGATATCACATGGTGAGGCCTAAAATCACACACAAACATTATGGAAACATACCAATCTATGCCAAATGAAAATTTAGATGATGCAGGCCTAAACATAATAATTTCCACAAAACTCTACTTCACTGCACATCCAGCTAAAACTATGCACACGCTACCAAAAAATATGTTACAGCTACCTTGATCTGATATGCTGCGGAAAATTGCAAATAAATTAACTGACGTCCACAACTCACCGAAAATCTTGTCCTCTATTCGCTCACAAACAAAGTTATTAAAAATTTAACAAAACACCAGGCAAACAAATTGCCACACCAATTCATATTGTGTGCCCATGACATGATGTGCAAAACGAATTGCATGTCTGCGGTAATCCACGACGTGAAGGCCACCTCCGCTACGTCTTGACCCACTCTTCTAATATTGCCCTCAGATGAAAATGTCAATAGGGAGTCTTAAGACCATATTACACGATACTATATTCCGTAAAAGCTTGTGCAAGGTCCGCCATAGCATCTAATTTACTGGCTAGTATGGTGCCAGTGATGGCATTTCCTGCTTTGTACTGCCAAATTTCATACCAGGTTTAGTAATTGGATGCGCCCTATTTTTCGTGGCAGGTTCCACACCGGCTTTTGTACCTGGCTAATCACATCACATCACAGTTTCAGAATGTAGGGTGCTCCCCATGGCTACTACTTGGAACGTGTTGATGAAGAAACTGAAAAGGATGCCTCCTTCCTGATTATACATCCATCATGTTGAAACTCTTCAAATATATTAAAAATTTAACAACAAATAATATTGGCAATGACAACTTCTAATTACCTTTTTAAACCACTCTAAATAATTAAAACATTACCTACTTTATGGAAATATTAATCTTATCTTCTGTATATAAACACATCATGTTGTGTATGAACCGGTAGTACAGTGGTAGAGTCGCTGTGTCTGTTACTACAGTGTATTTTTTGGGTGCGAGTTCAAAACTCTGTCTGATCACTATTTTTTTTATCATTAAATTTTACATGCGGATAATATTGCAGTACGTAAAGAAAAAACTATATTTTGCAACTGGTCAGTAATTTTTGTCAAAATTAAAAATAACACACTCGTACTGCGCGTCCACAGCAGCAGGTAGAGGGCCTTCTCGGGCGATGAAAGGCAACACAAAAGAGAGATATACATACTAAGGGGAAAAGGGAGGGCAGTTGCACTAACACAATTACAATAAATGCATAACACAACTACCACCCTAAAATACAACAAAACTGTCATGTCCTGGGATGGTACAATTTGAGATGCACAACATGCGCTTTTCTAAAAAATTGGCCAGCAGAGGGTCTGATTAAACTAACAGTGTTGGGATTGCTACTGTACCACTTCCCTGGTTGGGCAAAACAAAGTTCCTCTACAGGACAGAATCTCCAAAGCCCATCTGACCTAAAAATGAGACGTTCACAAAACATTAAAAAAATACAAATTAAAACTTATAAAAGCAATTCAAGCACCGAAGATCTCAAATGAATGCACTTGCAGGTGGGTTAATTCAAGGCTCTCAAACTAGCACAAGTCAATGTGGTCCCAATTCAGACCATGAACTTTTCAGGCGACTTGGAGCAAAGAGTTTAAAGTTTAGTTATCAAGAAAATGATTCAAAGAAAAGGTACTATGGGCACCACATACTACAAGTTAATCCAAACTTAAATTTTGAAAACACCATGAAAAACCAAACAGAATTTAGAATGCAAATAATATAGCACTCACATAAAACCCTAACTCGAATTACCAGAAAATTTCTATACCATGTCACGAACCCACCTCATTGTGCAACTCGTGCATTGCAGGATACATTTCAGCTCGCTCAAATACCAGAGAGGTATTCTTGGTGAGCTGATCTGAGTAGAAGTGAACGAGCTTTGCTCGAAGGCAAGCCTCGTCCAGCCAAAAAATATACCAACCAATCACATCACTGTTGCTCACGCATGCGTAGAAGGGGTAGGGGTCACTAAGAGGTAGGCGGGAAAAATGGGAGGGGAGAGGAAGCCAAGGCAGTCGCAGGTGGAGCAGCAGTTCAAAATCTTTACACCAGATCAGCGCACTCTATAACGTTGAGGGCGCAAGCACAAGCTGCTCAAGGGCATGAGAGGGATATTCCAAATGTTTAATAAGGGATGAGTTAAAGAAGGACAGCCCAGAAAAGGTATGGATAGAGGGGTGCTGGTGGAACCATGCAATGAACTATTGAAATCTACGTTGAGAAGATCAAGGTCCTGATCCCACATGGTGTGATCACTATTATAAAATATTGTGAGGCAAGCTTTCAGATCTTTATTAAATCTTTCAACTTGGTTTCCATTAGGAAAGTAAGGGCTGAAGGAGAAGTGCTTAACTGTCCATTTGAAGCACATATCCTTGAAGACTGTTGACGTGAAATACCTAGCATTATCAGTCAATATTTCAGCGGGAGCACTGCAAACTTTCCACCCTTGGTCGCAAAGGGCCTTCACAATAGTGGATGATTTCATGTTCCTCAAAGGCAGTAGTATTACAAATTTAGATAAGTTATTGCGGAGAATTAACAAACAAACATTGCCCTTTTTTTTTTTGGAAGGAACCAGTGGCCCAAAAATGTCAAGCTGTACCGGTTCCCAAGGAGCCTCTGGGAGCTGAACCACATTCTGCTCTACATTAGCACGGCGGGCCTGTTTGCAACGGTGACACGTGTCACAATTGCGAACATATTCAGCCACTTTGGTTTTTAATGTTAGCCAAGCAAAATTCGAGGCAATCTGTTTGAATGTTCTTGAGATTCCGAGATGTCCTCCAAACACCGAATCATGGAAGTCTGAAAGAATCATGGGACGTAAACACAAGGGACCACGATCTAGCATGCCCTTCCATTCTTGCCTTTATAATACATAATTTCCTCAACAACATGGAAGCACTTCACCATTACTCAAATCCTTAACCACCTTGGAACAAAAATAGTCATCGACCCGTGCCTGACGCAATTTTACAGAAAATTTAGGGAAACCCTGCATCAGGTCTAATGAAACAACCGGATTGTAGTCATGTTTATGTTCAAAGTCGTCGTCCTTATACATGCGCGAAAGTGCATCAGCAACTTGATTTTCAGAGTATTGAACATGATGCACCTTGGACCGAAACCTTGACAAACGGGTAACCCATTGGCCAAGTTTCCCCTAATGTTGGGGTGGGTGATTCAGGACCCGAGTGTCTGATTATTGGGGTATAAGTCACATTCCTCGTGTTCAAAATAAGAGGCAAACTTCTCTAGACCATAAATGCAAGCCAAGGTCTCCTTCTCATAAATACCCAAGTTACGTTCTGCCTCCAAAAGACTCCGGCTCCGCGAACACAACTGGTGCCAGGCCGTGTTCGGTTCGCTGGCTCAAGATAGCTCCAAGAGCCAGGGAGGAAGCATCAACCTGCAGAATAAAGCGCTTAAGAGAAGTCAGGCAAATGAAGAGCTGGAGAAGAAGACAAAATCTTTTTAAGCGAGGAGAAAGCGAGCTCCTGCTCTGGGCCCAAACAAATTCCGTTCCCTTCTTCTTTAACTGATCATGGGTGCAGCTATTTCAGAATAACAACCTATAAATTGAGCATAGGATCCTATTATACCTAAGAACTTCTGAACACCTTTTAGTTTTCTCAGACGTGGGATACCCAAAATGGGAGCCACGCGGTCAGGGTCAATGAGAAGTCACAGAGCAGGCAATCAAGAAATTTCATCCGATTGGACCCCAGCATCACCTTTTCAGGATTAACTGTTAGTCCAACCTCTCGCATATTTTTGAAAACCAAATGAAGATGATCCAAAATCCAAATGACTCTATATCTTCACTTTAAACATATCATCTACGTAATTGAAAACAAATTTAAACTTAAAACCCAAAAGAATATGATCCAAAACACGAGAAAGGGCTAGAGTTCCATGGGTACTGAAGACAGTATACTTCCGACACGAAGGGTCCAACAGACACCGGTGGAAACTATTTGTGAGGTTCGAAACTGAGAAAACCCTTGCCTTGCCAAGATGTTGAAGGGCGCAGTCAATCATGGGGAGAGGGAAGGGGTCTTTATGAAACTTTTTACTAACTAAAGAATGGTTTACGACTAAATGATACTTATCCCCATCTTTCTTCCTCACTAAAAAACTTTCAGAGCAGTAGTCGAGGTACAAGGGACATTAACTCCTTCAGCCAAAAACTTATTAATAATCTCCCGAAAGGCTTGCAGTTTCAGGGGAGAGCTGTTGTCTACCAAAGTAAATTAATAGGGCAGCACATCGCACTACGAAACGTGATGACTTCCTTAAATTCCTCGCGAAGAAGTTTTGATTATACTCGAAACTATCAAAATCCAAAGAAGGTGTAGAGGAATACTGTATTTCGGCGTGTATAGGCCGCACATTTTTACAAAAAAAAAAAAATTACTACAAAAAGTGGGGTGCTGCTTATATTCGAGATATTGGCATTAAAAAATGTTTTTCCTCAAAACATATTTAGAAATTTGTCAGCACACAGTACATTTTAATGTTTTAATTTAAAGGAAGCAAGGGAAGAGGATGAGAAAAAAATCATTTTTCCACTCTTGCAATTATTTGTAAACATTCATAAACAAAATAACTTTCATCCCACATATGTAAAATGTAAACATGTTGAAGCTCAGCCATAGATGCCATACCTGAGAAAATAATTTTTCTGCTGCATAAGAGAAAGATATCTTATGTATTTCACACGCTCGCCATAGCACTAAAAGTACACATTGATATGACACAATTTTGTGTAACATGTTGCCATGGTTTTGCTTTCTGAAGTCACGTTACCATTGTTGCCATCTGTGGAATAGTAATCGTGCACTATACCTTTGTAAACAATGCAACATAATACAAATTTTTTGTCTCATATTTTGCAGGGGAGAAATTAAGTCGGAATTTATTATGTTTGTACAGATTCGTAGCTTAACAATGTTTACAGGAATACAAAATTTCAGTGCGGCCTCTACTTGAAATATTAATTATCCCAAATTTTTCATTAAAATGTTCTGATGCGGTCTATACATGCCAAAATATGGTAAATAACAGGCAAGTCCTCGACCTGCAGTCAGATGCGGATGTTGGATGCGAAGCCAAAAGACATATAACCTCGGGCAAGGTTAACTACAGCCCTAGACTTGCCAAGAAATTCAAGACCCAAAATAACACCTTGGAATAAACACTGGAACACACAGAAGGGATAGGTCCAGGAATATCTCCCGATTTTAAAGTGGAGATCCACAATGACCTGGGATTTAACAACATTTCCATTCATCACACACAAACACTTCTCCAGAACAGTACTGACAATACCATTAGAAACAATTTTACGCTGAATAAGACTGTCAAGAAAAGCCTGACTCATCACACAGTGAGTTGCTCCAGTATCCACCAATGCCTGGAAATTTTTTCCGCCACAGGAGATTGTGACAAGACACTTTTGCATAATGTGGTGTGTTTTTCTAGCCGCAGGACTGGCTGACCCACGTCCACAGCTAGTCACTGACCATTTCCCGGCCCTTTACAGGAACTTCTCAGATGTCCAGTTTCATCATAGTGAAAGCAACACCTTTCTGCAAAGCTATGCTTTTCCATATTGCAGTTTGCCACAGCTTGATCCAAGAGCGTGCAGTTGGCACAATGCATCCTGAGAGTCCGCTCGACACATTGCAATGACAAAACTTGAGAAGTCACACCTGAACTCACCACTTCCTGGGCGGCAGAAAACCAGGCATGTATTGATTAAAGGTGGCGATCAGGCCTTGGACCTCAGTGGCAAGCTGACGAAGTTTAATAACATATCTGGGTGGGAGCAAGGAGCACGACACAATGAGCCTTAAACGAAGGTGAAATATTATCAACAATTATGTTTACCAGATCAGACTCATTCAAGGACAGACACAAGGCATCATGATAAGAAAAAACTGAACCATGAAATTGCAAAGGACCTCTTCAGGCCTTTGAAAGCTGTAAACTAAGTCTAACTCATGCTGCCTCCCTACTCAAGGCGGGAACAGTGCATGTAATACACGTAACCTAAAGCCAAAAAATGTAGCCCTCTGCAGGGGCACAAGTGCTTTGCGCAGAAGTTGCAACATAAAGCAGTGTATTTTAACTAAAACAGCCTTTAGAAAATGTTCCTCTGGGCAGAGGTTCAAACAAACCACTTTGACCACTGCAGTAAAAAACTGCAAGATGAGCACTGGTTCTAAAAAACCAAGAAAAGATACCTTAACTAGCAACATAAACAACAGTTTGTTGGTGGATGGGAAAGGCTTACTCATCACAGAGGCGCCGAACATTGTCACACCTTTGTGCAACGGTATCTGTGTCCTCGAACTCACCTCGAGGTCATGCAGAAGCGCCGTTAGCTCGTTGCGTGCCAGGGTATAAATGAAACTCACGCTCATGGCGATGGTAAATGATGTAAAAACATGCAACAAACAAGCAGACAATGTTAATAAATATGCAGCAGAGTCGCCGCAGATTTGAATCACACCAGGGTTCAATTGACAATAATATCATGCAATGTACACTTTTGTTTCATTTTATTTTCAAAACCTCTGTGAAATATCAAAATAAGCTTGATCATATTGAGAGCACAATTAAAAACTGTGTAGCAATACATGTAAAACTTAAAGCTGAAGTGACACTATACACATTTTACAAGGGTACATTTTATTAAAACTTTATTTATACAGAATGTCCAAGATCCGTAGCACCCATAATCCACGCCAGCAGGTCTTCCTCTGATTCCACAGGGTTCTTGTAAATCATGCCCTTCATGTGGCCCCACCAGCAGTAGTCTAGCAGAGTCAAGTCGGGTGAATGTGCAGACCAAACAATCGGGCCACCTCGATCTATCCACTGTGGGCCAAAACGTTCGAGATGATGGACTGCAAGAGGAAAATGAGGTGGTGCGTCATCGTGCTGAAACCAAATGTTTTGATGCACATGCAGTTTCACATCTTCCAAAAACCCAGGCAGTATCTTGAACGTCCAGGTATTGGTGATCGTGTGTGCCAGAACATAGTACATAGGTACTGTGTTTGTGTAGATGTCGCTGGTTGTCATATTGAGCCCTTCTTGTAAGTGGATCCAGAAGAAAAACAACGTAGAGTCTGTTGCAGACTTGGGAGAGGTCAACATGTGATGTGGTGGTGTTTTGTTTGTCAGGGGGAAACGGTACGTTTCTGCACCTAAGTTCCTATGCAAAACGTAACCGTCTTGGTCCACACTACAAGCCCTAACATTGTGTAATGGGAATTTAGGCACATCCTGTAAATAAAGTTTCAATAAAATGTACCCTTGTAAAATGTTTTCCAACTGACTTCAAAATATTATGGCACTAATATTCAACATCACAGACTCATTTTCAAAAGAATACTAATTAAAATTACATTCAATAGTTTCTGTAGTACAGATCTTTACAATTTAACGTGCTTGCCAAGATTAAATTAAGAGCTCTGCAAAAAAGGCACTTCATAAATGTGGTAAATATTGAAAGTGTACACAACAAATCTCATTTACCTATTCAAAAGGTTACCTTTGATATCACATTCATTTGTCTGAACGAACTTCAGAGTTTGCCATATGCAATAATATTACGTAATGACTTCATAAAGCCAAAGAAAATTACAAGAACCCTTAATAATTATCAGAAACCACGTTATGGCAAAACCAAATTCCTTGATAGTATTATTTGAGCTGTACCTACACACTGCAGCATTCAAAAAGTATTCAATAGCTAATTCAAAACACATTTTAAAAAAGACTTGTACTCTGTAATCAGTTGGTGTACTCTCACCTTAATATTAGAGTTTTACACAACACTGCAAAAAGTAATTGCCTTAACCAAAAATGCTTTGAAACATAGGCTAGTTATTTTTCATCAAGAAGGCCATACAGAATAGGTAAAATAAAATTACGCATAGCCGTTTGATGGCTCGGACAATGCCATGGAAGTTTCAGTTGACAGCCAATAAATAATTTTCCGACATTCACAAAAAAGAAAACATGTTCCGTCTCAGCTAGACAAGCCCCTTAAAGGACGAGACGATAAAAACTACACACCTTAAAACATACAGTAAAATTCATTGATGTCCGCAGTACGATGTCCCAAAATTTTATATATATATATATATATATATATATATATATATGGGATTTTTCAAAGCGTCTGGCGCAAAAACTGTAAAAATAAAGATGCTACACACGGTAAGTTTGTGGTAGGTCATGTCCGCTACCAAACTTGTAAACAGCTGATCGAATGGGGTGCAGCGGCAATGATAGAACATATCGGCCAGTGAGGCCTAAAATCATGCACAAACATTACGGAAACATATCAAAACAACACCAAATAAGAATTACGATGGTGCGGACCTAAACATAAATACCACAAAACTCTACTTCACTGCACACCCAGCTAAAATTATGCACACACTACCAAAAAATATGTTGCAACTACCTTGATCTGACATGTTGCGGAAAATTGCAAATAAATTAACTGACATCCACAACTCACAGAAAATCTCTTCCTCTACTGACTCACAAACAAAATTATTTAAAATTCCAAAAACCCCAGGCAAACAAATTGCTGCACCAAATCATGTATGTGCCCATGACGTAATGGGCAAAATGTTGCTCAGCTGCAATAGAATTGCATGTCTGCGATAATCCACGACGTGAGGTCAAACTGTGTCCCAGATAGGAGGAGGACAGCAGAAGAATGCAAAACGGGCTGCGGGCTCTCGCAGAGCTCTACTCCATCGATATAAAACTTGACGTGCACAGGAGGGGAAGTAAAGTGAAGGAAATGAAAAGAGAAGGAAGAGGACACAGAGAAACCTAATTGATCCTCTCTACCACAGCGATTGGTCTTTAATCGAAGCACTATAAAAAGAGCTCCTCTTGCTCGCACCATTTCCCCCCTCACCCTGCTCCCACCATCTCCCTCCCTTCCCCTCCTTCCCATGCTCCTCCTCCCTTCCTCACCACTCCTTCCCTATTGCTCCTCTCTCCCCTCACTTCCTTCCACTCCCTCCTCTTCCTTCCCCTCACTCCTCCCCTTCTGCCCCCTTCTCCCTCACTTGCTTCCTCTATCTTCATCCACCTCACTCCCTCCCCTTGCCCCCTATATCCCTTGCCCTCCCTCCCACTCTCTCCCACCCCATTGCTGCCTTTCCCTCTCCTCTCCCACTCTGTCCCTCCCTCGCTCTCTCTACTTCTTGCTTTCTCTCCCTCACTCCACTTCTCTTCTCACTTCCCTCCCTTGATCCCTCACTTCCCTACTCCATCACACCCCCTCTACTTCACTCCCCTTCTCAATCATTCCCCCTCTCCCTCACCCTCCCTCTCAATCCCCAACTCCATCACACCCACTCTCTCTCACCTCCTCCCTTATTATCTCTTTCACACATCCTCCCCTGTCCCCCTCTACCTTCACTTCCTCCCCCTTCCATCTTCTACCCCCTCCAACCCTCTCTCTTCCTCTCACTCTCTTTCCCCTCTATCTCCCTCTCTCAATCTCTTTCCTCTCCTTTTTCCCCACTCCATCCCTTTCTCTCCCTTTTCTCGCTTTCTTGCCCCTCTCCTCTTTCTTGCCTTTCTCCCTTTTTCTCATCCCTCTCTCTTCCCCATCTCCCATTTACCACTATTCTCACTCTCCCTCTCCCCCTCTTCTCTTCACCAACTCTCCCCCTCCCCATTTCCCCCATTCAATGTTCCACCCCCTTTCTCCACTCTCTCCTCCTTCTTTACTCTCCCTCCCCCAACAGTTTCTTCTCTACCTGTCCCCTCTACCTCATCTCCCTCCCTCACCCTCCCCTTAAACCCTTCTCTTTTGCCCTCACCTCTCTCTCGCTCCTCTCTCTCTTCCACCTCTCCCTCCACCCTCTCTTCCCCTCTACCCTCCTTTCTTTCTTCCCCCTTCTCCCTCCCTTCTCCTCCAAACCTCCCCCTCTCTCCCACCCTGCACACAGTCCTCCCTCTCTCTCCATGCTCCCTCTCCCCTCCCCTCTCCCACTACCCATCACCCTCTCTCTTCATATCCCCCTCTCTGTCTCCTTGCTCCATTCATCTCCCCCTCTCCCTCTCTCATCTCTCTCCCTACCTTGTTCTCCATCTCTCCTCTCTGTCACTTTATTTTTCACCCTTACTCTGTCTCTTTCTTTTACTCCCTCTCTCTGTCTCTTTCCTATCTTTCTTTCCCCTCTTTTCCTCATTTTCACCACTCCCCTCTCTCTTACCATTCTTTCCTTCTCCTCCCCCTCTTTTTCCACTCTTTCTTTCCTCTCCCCCTCTTCACTATCCACCCCTCCTCACTCCCTCTTCACTGTTCCTCTCCCACCCCCTTCTACCTTTTTTCCTCTACTCTCCCCCTCCTCACCATCTCTTCCCTACCTTTATTTCCCCTCTCTTCCCTTTTTCCCTTTCTCCATCCTTTTCCCTCTCTTCACTTTCATCCCCTTTTCCCCTCACCATCTTCTCCCCTTACTCCATCTCTCCCCATTCTACCCCTCCACCTTTTCCTCACTCTCTCACATCATAGCTCTACCCTCTCTCCCCATCTATCCCTCCTTTTCTATCTGTCCGCTCTCTCCCTTCCTCATTCCCTCTTCAAACACCCTTTCCTACCTCTAACCTACCCCCTTACCCACCCTTACCTCATTCCTCTCACTTCCCCCTATCCCTCTCCATCTTTACCCTCTTCTCCCTTTCCTCTCTCATTCTTTTTACCTTCTCCCACCATATTTCATCTCCCTCTCTCTCACACCGTTTCCTCTACTTCCACACTTTCCCTCCCCCTCCCCAGCCTATTTCCCCCTCCTCCTATTTCCTATCTCCCACCTCTCTTTACCCATTCCTCTCTTTACCCATTCCTCTCTTTTCCCTACCCCTCTCCCTCTCCTCCCTATCACCAGTTTCCCACCTCTTCTCTCTCTCCTAGAGAGAAGAGAGAGGAGACAGTGATGGGGTGGAGAGGGAAGAAGAAGAAGGGAAAGAAGTGGGAGCGGTGAAGAAGAGGGAAAAAGTGAGTGGTGGAGGGGGTAGAGATGGGGAATGAGAAGAGAGGTGATAGAGGGAGATGGGGAGAGAAGGGAGAGGGTAATGGGGACATGGAGATATAGGGGACAGGCAAGAGAGAGGAAGGAGTGAGGGTTTAGGAAGAGGAAAATGTGGAAGAGAGAGATGAAGATACGAGGGAAAGGAAAAGAGGGGTGTGGGAGAGTGAGAGGGGGATAGGGGAATGAGATAGGGAGGAGGCAGGAAATGGAGGTGTGAGGGATAGACGGAGAGTGATAGAGGGAGAGTGGGATATGAATAAGGAGAAGGGGAGTTAAAGAGGTTGGAAGGGGAGGGTGAGGGGAAGTGGTATAGTGAAGAGGGAGAGATTTAGTAGAAGGGAGTGAGGAAGGAGAAAGAGGTTTGGTAGTTTTTGGCGAGGTGGAGGGAGGGGTAAAATGGCATGTGTTGGGGTGGAACGGGGAAGGTGGTAAGGGGGAAGAGGGTTGAAAGTGAGATGGTGATATGGGGGAGAGAAAGGAGGGAGGAGGAATGAGATGGGGGAAGGAATTGCATAGCTATTTTGTATTTGAATCTGAGAATGCCTTGTCATTTCCATACTAACTTTTTGGACAATTTTGTACTGACTGAAGAAATTAAATGTTTTACATACATTGAAATAGTTAGTATGCATTACATTCTACTTCAACAACTTATAATTAAGAAGGTGACTATTATACAGCAATGGAACGAAACTGCAAGCTAAGGGAAGTATTAATTGTATTGAGATATGCTTACGCGAAATGTTGTGAAAGATAATTTTTTTTAAATTGGCTAGTAAACTTTAAATTAAAAGAAAGATTTCAAAGTAATATGTATTGCAATTTCAACCCTTTCAGTCTGTCGACTGTAGTGAAAGAATTTATCCCCATAACTATATTAAAACTTTTGTTGTATTCCTGATTTTTATAATATGATAATGACTGGAAGGGTGAGAGAGGGAGGAGGATGGGTGATGGGGTGGGACAGTGTGGTGACAGGGGATATGTGTGAGAGGGGATGGGGAAGAAAGGAGGGAAGGGGTGAGAGAGGATGGTGAGGGGAAGGAAGGAGAGAAAGAGGGGAAGGTGGAGAATGCAAAGAGGGTGAGGGGAGGGGGAGAAATGGAGTGTGGAAAGAGGGGAGAAGGCTATGTGATTGGAGGGGGAAAGGGTAAGAGAGAGGGTGGAATATATGGAGGGAAAGAGGAGGAAGAAAGTGTGAGATGGATGAAAGGGGGAGGGAGAGATGAAAGAGAAAGGGTGAAATTGTTTCTCTCACCCTCTCTCCTTTCCATCACTCTCACTCCTCCCTTTTCACCCTGACCTCACCTACCGCTCTCAGTCTTCCTCCCCTCTCCTCCCTGTTTCAAATTCTCTCTTCCCTCTCTCTCACCCCTTCATCTCTCACCTCTCATCCACTCCATCCCTCTCCCCTCTCTTGTCCCACTCCTGTCCTCTCTTCTCTCCCATCCCTATCTTGTCCCTCCTCTCTTCTCTCCAATCCCTATCTTGTACCTCCTCTCTTCTCCTCCTCCTCTCATTTCCTCTCCCCATCCCTCACCACCACCTCATCTCCCCTCCCCCCTCTACTCCTTCTATATCTTTCTCCTCTCTCCTCCCACCACTTTCCTGTCTCGTACTCTTCTCTCTTCGCCCTTATATCCTCCCACACTCCCTTTCATTTCATCTCCCCTCTCTTCTCTTCCCCCTCTTCCACTATCCCCCTCTCCATCTCTCTCTTTCCTCCTCTCGTACCCCTTCCCCTCTTCTTTTCCCTTTCCATGTCCCTTCCCCTCTTCTCTCCTCTACCCATATCCATTATATCTTTCCCCTCCTACCTCTCTACATATCTCTCCATCTCTCTCTCCCCTTCTCTCTTTCTCTCCCCTCTCCCTTCCCCCTCTCTATCCCCCTCTCTCCTCTCCTCCTTCTCCCTTCTAATTCCCCTCTCAAACCTTCCCCCTCCCCTTCTCACATATCTCCTCTCTCTACCTTCTCCTCTCTTCGCCATTCTCCCCTTCTCCCCCTCTCTCCCTCTTCTCTCTACCTCTCTCTTGCCATATCTCCCTTCCCCCTCTCTTTCCCTTTTTATCCTCCTCCCTCCCTCTCTCTACCCCTCTCTCTCTCCCACCTCCTCTCTCTCCTTCCCCCTCTCTCCCTCCTCATCCCTCCCCATACCCTTTTCTCCTCTCTTCCTATCTATTTCCCTCATCCCTACTCTCTCTCTCTCTCTCTTTCATCCATATATATATATATATATATATATATATATATATATATATATATATATATATATATATATATATATATATATATATATATATATATATACACACACACACACACACACACACATGCCTCCCCCCTCTTCCTCTCCCCCTATTGAACCATCTCCCTTCTCTACCCCTCTTCTCGTTTCTCTTGCCATCTCTCCCTTCTCTTGCTCCTCTCCCCCTCGTCCCCCTCTCCCCACCCCCACCTCTTCCCTCCCCCTCTCCACTCTTCTCCCTTCCCTCTATTCCCCTATTCTATCTCTCCCCTCTCACCCCCCCTTTTTTTTTCATATGTATAGTGAACATGATTGAATTACTCCTGCAGTTGATGATTGCAGGCTTTTGTGCCATTGTTGTGATTGATACCTTATTATATATTGATATAAGGGTTGCTTCATACCTCTAGGTATAAATTTCTATGTCAAATAATTGAGTGTAGGAAAACAAGACACATGCAGTAAAAAGAGAAGGTGGTAGGGCTTACTCAAGACGTGAAACTGAAGATTACATGTTTTCTTTCTGCAAGTACAGATTTAGGTGATGGCGTAGGACTTAATTTGTTGCCCAACAATGCTAGATTACCTAAATAGTTTTGAAAGTGTAAACCTTCAAATTCCTTATATGTATGATGTACCAATATTAACTAGGAAAAGTATACTCTGAGAGCAGGGGAATCTGAGAAGTTTGTAAGAGGGTTTGACCCAGGGAAAATAAAATGTAATGTCACATGTACATTGTTTGTTTGAAATTTAACACATTGACTGCCGTGGCAGCTATGGTAATGGGATTGCCAGAGGCCAAGTACCTTTTTTCTCTCAAACACATTGGTAGTATTGGAAAATATGATTTTATATCCATTTAATTTGGTTATCTACTTTATAATAGTAAAAATGAACAATAAAATGTGTCAGTCACATATGTCTGACGTTGCCCTATTATTTGATGACTTCATTACACTGCTGTGTCAGACACATATGACTGACATCATAAAAGGCATGAACTGTCTGTTTGATTGTGAAATTCATTTGAAATCATGAATCCTATTCATCACCAAGCACAACCAATAATGTGCATGCTCTCTCAGCTCCATTGCAGTTGTGTGTAAATCACAAGTTCATGAAGTAGATACTTCCTCTCACATAATTCTCATAGTTTTATTCTGTTGACCAAGAGAGGCCATGAGAGTTGTGTCAAAAGATTCACCAGAAGCTATGTTCTCACACTACAATGTAAAATCTAATTTGGTGTCAGTTAGGAATGCCTGACACAGCCTGTTCTGAAATGGAGTGTGTCAGCCGTATCTGTCTAACGTGGCCTTGCAAGAATAGAGTGGTGTCAGTCAGATATGTCTGACGTGGCAGTCAAAGTGTTAAATGGGATCAGAAAATTTTATGATTGGAAAAAATAAAATAATTCCTGTAAAAAATTATGAATTAAGAGTTAGTAAATTGGGGTTGCCAGAGACAAAATAATGGCAGCTAAAGTCCTAAATTTCACTGTTGAATGTTGCTTGAAGTTGAATCTTCACAATTTCACTTGTATAGTAGGGTTAGTGTTTTCCTTCAACCCTTCTATGGTACCCCACCACATACTTCCGTTCTTCCATGTTTTAGCATTTATCTCGGTTCAAGTTTGGTTGGACAAGACACAAGTTATTTTGAATCTTCGGTACTCATCTATTAATGAGTTTAATCTTACTTGGTCCAACTTTATTCTACATGAACAAAATTTAAAGATGCGCTTTTTTATTTACTTTGTCTTAAAATCTGAACTACTGTATTAAATTCTTCAGTATTTTAACAAAAGCTAAGTATTATAAGCTAAGTATTATTTTTTCTTAAACTTAACAGAATTAGATTTTCCCATGTGCCAATTTTGAAATACCATATAACTTTTTATCTGTTGTCTGAAAATATCCTGATAGCAACAAGTTTAAATTTTGTCATGTTTTCTGTAAGTTAACTAGATTTTAAAAACCAGGTTGATGATGTAGAAAAACATGGTTTATTTTGAAAGTACGTTATTAGATACATTTCATATAATACAATCCAGATTCAACATGTTGACAATCTGATAAATATAAAAAGGAAATTAACTTACTCAAAACTCATATGAGTAAATTGAGTAATTTATTTTAATATTGTATGCACATATTTACAAGATCTCAGAAACTGGGAAATACGCGTACAGTTACTTATTTGAGAACAAAATTAAGTACAAACTCTGTGAATCATAGTAGGCAACTACGGTGATATGACGACTTTCAGGGAAGTGTATGTGTCTTTTCTGAATTTTATGATTTTAGATTCAAAACACAGTTACATATAATACATAATATATTTATGTATATTGCCCTATATAAGCGTATAGAAAAGTTAGATGAAGTAGCATTATATATTACAAGACGTAAGTATATACATTTTATGTTGAACATGTATTAATACTGTCTTTATATAAATAGTTTTGAAATGGCCCCTCCGGAAAATTTGGTCTTGGCATGAATTCTTATTCGGGACTTACAGTTTGCACAAGTAAGATTTTTCATCTTGGGGAGATAAATCCAAAAAAGAAGTACTGCTAGACTGATGTCTCAGGAGAATTCTTGTTACTGGTAATAAAATTGCGGAAATCAAAAAGTTTAATTTTTTTTTTTTTTTTTTTTTTTTTTGGGAGGGTTTTATAAATATGTGTACAGAATTATGCTTTATTAAACATTTCTATCACTTACTCTTTGATTTTGTCAATTTACAAACTGTATCACATCAGCCATTCTGCTAAGACCTCACAGATTACTTTAATGTAACATGATAACTTTATAAATGCTCACAAACACAGCTTTCTTAGTCTTATAGTAAAAACTCTGGAGGAAAACAGTATAAGATAGGGTCACACACACAGCAATTTTTGAAGTTGTGCATCAATATGCAATACCAATTCAGGTCACATAACCAGCATACTGATTGGATTTCTTTGCTAGTTTTGATTAACTTACGCATAACAATTCCTTGTTCATGGCATTAAACACTGTTTTTCTAAATGTGTTTATTTTTGGAGAACATGACAGTATAAATGCTTTAATTATGGCAGAGTTTAATTAATTCAATAATTAGTAAAAAGTTTATAACATTAATCCATTGTAATTACAACAAACATAATTTTTTTCTGAACTTACCAGCTGTGTGTAAATAATACATCAGTTTCTGTAAAAATAAAGATGAATTAATTTACTGTTAAAATATTTTCCCAAATCTGCTGATTTGTTAATTACTAGACACTAGTTAAACTGTGACCATGTGGTATTGCATCATAAATTTTTAAACAGTTTAATTGAAAAGATAATTTATTTTTACATAGTTTTACAAAATTTTCACATTAAATCATTTATAGCACACAAAACCTAACAAGTAAATTAAATCAGAATAAGCTTTTGCATACAAATATTTAATCACTAGCAGAAATATAATGTACAATTTATGTAATTAAACTGATGTTTGTATTGTAATTACTAACATTTCAGAAATTTGATTTAGGTTTCTGAATAAAATAAAATTGACACAATTTATTTTATCTTCAAACATATTTCTGACATGTTTCAATAATATCAAGTTATGGATAGTGTGAAGCTTAGAAAAGGTGTGATTAAATTTAAGTTGTTACATGAAATTAGTAGGGAAATTAGACATGTATTTAGTTTGATACATTACATGGACATGGGTGGTGATAGAGCAGGCACGAAAATCTATTAAGGAGAATCCAAAGTGTAAGTAAGATACCCATAATTAAATAAGAAGAGAAAAGTGAGAATGAAAACAAGTCTTTTGAATAAAAATGTAAGGTACTCAGCCTATGGCAAGAAGGGTACATTTATGTTAATAGAAATGGCTTCTTAAGCAAATAAGTCTGAGAGTTTAGTTGTACAAAAAGTACATAATAGTGGAAAATGGTTATAATGCAGGTTGGTAAAAGCTGTTCATGATAAAGTGAGCCCTTTTGAAATAAACCTTGGAAAAAAGTCACTGCCCCATATTTGCATATATTTTAACGGGTGCCCTGAGTTACATGCATCCAATAAAGTTGGTAACGATGGATGAGAAGTAGTTCCGTATCTTTACATTGAATAAAAAGTGTTCGGTAACCATTTCTGATAACTTAAATTATTTCTCTCTATTTATGGTTTTTTAATGCATCGAAGTGTAAAATTTGCAGATTTGTTAAATATTTACTTTTGTAATAATTTCACAATTTCACTTGACCTACGCATGAGTAAAATGACGAGGCCCTGACAATGTTAATCTTACATAAGGCGGAAGAATACACAACGTGCTTGTTAGTAGATTTTAAGCAGGGCTGTCAAAAGTGTTCATTTTACCATGAACAGCCTATATGCACACATCTTCCACGATATCAATGTGAAACTGTGTATGCTGAACAGTTACAACTCACTGTTTTAATATTTAAAAAATTAGCCATGTTCTTGCTTATTTTATTTTGTTCATTATCCGAGATAAGAATACTGAAAAGACCAAGTATTTGACTATGTTGTTTGGCATTCGCTCCCCTCGTGTATTGGATTTAAGCAGTTTTGTTTGTGGAGATTGTTTCTGGTGTCCATAGTTCCACTGTGCCTGCACAGCCACATTCAAATATGCCCACAAGTTTTGGCAAAATCCATAGGCATTTCGTTAAACTTATTCATAAAAATAATTTGTAAAAGAACAGAAGCACAAATACTCACAGTCTAGTACTTGTAAACAGGCACACACACAAAGGACATGTTTTACACACAGTTGTGCAGTCACAATGTTTTGGTGGCTAAGTCAGCTTCATTGGGTGGCAAGTTGTAGGGCACTGCAATATGGTGGATAGGCACTGTTGGTAGTGAACCTACAGGTGGCAAACTAGTATGATTGTGGAGTATGGTTTTGGGGCTGTGATTATTGAGGCCCAGAGGCTATCTGGATTCTGTTATAAATTGATGTATATATGTGTACGTTGTGTATATTTTGCGTGTATATGTGCATGTGTATATGTATATATTAAAAATAATTAATATATTTATATATAAATAAATTTATTTATTTATTTAGGCCAACAGAATATATTTTTAGATACTGTTACTGTGGAAATGTAAACATAACATATTCAGTTCATTTTAGCATACTCTGTAATTCTTTTTTATGTGTACTATATACCAGTAAAAAAAAAATTTTCTTTTTGCATAATTTTTCTTTCCTTGTTATGAATGCTGCATAGTAATTGCAAGAAAATTCTTTGATTCAATGCACTGTGATGAACAATGTGAACATGGTGAGCTTATCTGTAATAGGCATGTGTGATCAAATTCAGTTTTTTAAATCAATATTTGAAACTGTTTAAGTGCTTTATAGGAAGTGCTATTCCTCATGTATTACTGCAAAAATAATTTTTTAATACTGTTACCAGCTGTATTAAAAATGGTATTTGAAGGATATAGTTTTCCAAACACACTTGAAAAAATATGAAATTTGACAAGAAATACATCTGTAAATACATCCCTGCATGATTAAATATTAGTATGCAATTAAATTGAAAAGTAATCTTTTTCATATAAAATTAACAGATATAACTATTTAATTTTTTCTTTTTTAACTTTTTGTAAGTCTGACACAAAAGTATAAGAACATAAATCTGTTATAGGAACTTTTTGACAGTTTTGTAAATAATATTTACATTATATAAGTTTTGGATTTTTTTAAAGTTTATTGTTCTGTAAAATAGACCTGTTTTCTTTTTTGATTCACTATGGTGCAGAGCCCGAATCACATTTTTCAGTGATAACTCGGGTACTATTGTAGCTGAATGGTACCCACTTATAAAAAAATCAGCGAAGGAAGGAAGTATTGGACCTACAACTAGTCTTGTAACAAAAATGCTCCAAGTAAACCCCAGTTTTGCTACAGTAAATAAAATATGTTCATTGTTTTCATTTTGGCAGATACAATGAGAGGACACCACTAAACAGGCTTTGGTATTTGAGATGCAAAGCTATCTTTTTCAGCCAGCCTGAAGAATAGATGAGTTGGGTGAGGAACATTGGCAGAATGAAAATGGGAAGGCTGTAGGAGCACTCTAAAGAAACCTCACAAACCATGAAAACATTTGTCTCGCTTCCCGTATGTGAAAGTTGGTTTAAAAAAATTTCCATTGTGTCTGAAATCAAAACAGGGATGACAGTGGTAATAAGTTAGCTGCAAGCTAGTAAGTTTTCATGAGTCAACAATATTGTAGTGGACCTAAAAATTGAATGACACATGTTGTAATATAATTAATGATGTGTGTATTCATATAAAATATAATCTTACGAGCTTTTCAGAAATAAAGTATCCACTTTTTAATGCTGCAAAGAGAAACTTAGGCTTCCATGATAATTAAGAATACTACTTTATAATAAACCTAACAATCCCATACTGCAAACATTTGGCAGTGTTTAGAATTTTTTACATCTTTTATAAAACACCACTTCTTTTAGATCCAAAACAATTTTAAGTTATCTGAATTAATGTACAGACCATGTTGAGAGATTTAAATTCTGGTTTTGTACAATGGAATGGAAATAATTAGACTTGGCAGTCCAACTTAACTCTTGGGCTTGGTACCCATTTTTTCTGTAATTAATCATGAGTGACACTCTTATTGACATATTAAAATTATGCACTGACAGGTTTATGACCTAACTGATTACAATGGATTTAAGTGTGATGCATTATCTTACCATTTTTTAAACTGAAGCTGTGTATATAGCAGTTATAAATGGTAACTGCTAAAAATGTACGAGATTACATCTTATAGTTTAATAATGTATGTGTATATATACATTGTGAGCAAGCATCCTATGCAACATTTTGAATTTAAATAATGATGGCTGTCTGCCTTTTAGCTATCAATTGATCCTCAACTCGTGACTAATTTTTGAGGAACACTCATTTCATTGACAAAAATGTATATTTGAGTTCTGCATCATAGCATTTTTCAGTAAATACTTTAAACCAGGGGCAGATTCAGTGAGGGGGGGAGGGGGGTTATCACAGGGAACATAACACTTGTGCCCCTCCAAAACCCTCACATTGATTTGAAACTTTCCTGTAAATGTTTTAAAAATGTAATGAAATATCACCACAATTGTTTAACTACCATAGTGATTTTATTTGATTAATTTAATATAATTTTTTAAAACGATGATGGAACAATGCTCTGCCTATAAATAAAAAATCTAGACCTGCACCTGGCCAATGGGAATATTATCCCCTCCCCAAACCAAAAAATCTGGATCTGCTCCTGCTTAACCTTTTTAAAAAGTTTCATTCTAATTTACAACAAAAATTCAGCAATAGCAACTATTAGACTAACATAATATGTAATAAAATACTGATAGGAACTAAAACATAACATTAACAGCTACTAGCTAGCTAACAATAAGGAACTCATTGCAAGGATCACAGTGTTTCAGATTTTTAAAACACATCCAAAATATGCATTAATATTTGAAATTCAAGGTTAATGTAACTTTTTTCCCAGTATTTACAATGACATTCATGTTTGTCGAAATATTTCACAGCAGAATATTTCTTTGAAGATATATCTAATATATTATGTATGCATCTGTATTTACAAGTTCTGCATGGCAGATAAAACTGTTAGTATATAATCACAGTTACACATAGAAGTAAGTAATTTTCGGTTTTAAAATTTAAATTTCTTATAGGCACGGAGGAGGCATTTTTTTACACACACAAGTTATCAGTGATGAAGAAAATATGTCTTCTGACTTTCTTTAGACAATGTACAGCTTTCTTTACCTCATTTTAAAATAATTCGAGATAAGTATGAAAATGGACTTAGAATGTTTAATATGTTGTAACAATGTACTTGAATTGATTAAATTATCTCAACTCTTTCTATAAATCTATATTCTCATGTTTACTATAAGTAACTGCACATAAAGTAAAAATTCTTGTTCCATTGAACAAGCTGTTATTACATTATAAACACTATGCTTTTTAACAATATTGACTATTACAATACATGTGCAATGCTTCAGTTTTGTCTTTACATTTGTTAACTATAACCATTGTGTACTACAGTTTTATTGAGATGAATATCATGTTTGGTAGTATGTAATTGTAAAAAATGTTTAAACTCACTAGTTATGTAGACATTGTATGATGGTACAGACTTTAATATCTAACATGCTTTGTAAAACATAGTCTATCTTGGGCAAAGTTTTTTTTTTAATTTAGAGAAAAGAAACTTCATTATAATCATGAGGAAGCAGTAAGTGTAAATTTTTTTTTTTAAAGGTTTGATTGCTTGACTGGATGTAAGGGACTACTAGTTTCCATTGTCAATAAAACTGTGGTAGCAATGTACTTTTGATTATTTCTAAAAGATTTGCTATAAGAAATATCAAGTACTTGATACTATATTACATGTAGTAATTCAGTTTTATACAGTTTTATTTATCACAAATGTGTGTGTAATTCATAATAAACCACAAATTCAACAGCATGCAAATGTTCTTACTCTTGAACGACTTTCTTAAATGTAAGTAAAAAAATTATAACCAAAAACTATCTGAAGTATTTTACACACCAATATTTTTTGGTATCACAGTTCTCAAAATTTAAAGTTTTGACTCCTACACATGATTACCATCATATATACATAGCCTACTACACAAAACAAATTTGGATTATGTAAAAATTTAATTGCAACAAACACTGAACACCATCATAGTCAGTAATAGAGTTTAAACATACATAACATTTGAAGTGAATAACTCTAGAAAAACATGTTAATAATTATTCAGAATCTGTAAAAATTAATTTATTAAGTACAGAACGTAATGTGTTAAAACAAATTTTATTCAAAATTAAATGAGAGTTTATAATTTAAAGAAAAAAATACAGTACGTAGTATTACACTATCCAAAAATTGACAGATTAATTTTTTGAAATTTTTTGCAGTCTGCAGTAAAAAAAATTACTACACAGGTGAATTTTTTCATAAAATACATATTTCGAAATTTTTTTCACTGAAATGTATAGAAATTAAATAGGAAATATCAGCTAAATTTCTCAGGAACAAGGTAGACTAACTTGTTGATAGATAAGTGAAACAATATTCTCAGGGAATGCAAAACATTTTCAGGACACATTCTGTACATTGTTTAGTTGTTTAAACATTTTTCTGTAGTCAAAAGATTTAGACATTAAAGAACACAAAAATCCTGTCAGTATGGTATGCACAAATGCACAAAAAGGTATTACAGAAATTTCCTGAAGTTAAAAGTACGTTGGACTTGATTATAGATTTAAGTTATTGAAAATTGGCAATGTAATTTGCAAAACACATTTATGAACTGGCATGTTGAAGTTATGTGGGAATAAGTAAATGAAAATATAGTTAATCATTGAAGTATTTGTACTCCACAGCACTCATGTCTTACTGTCTCAAAATTATTAGAAATTCAAGTTACATACAGACAGTTCGGAAACTCGCATGAAATATTTAGGAAGGTGATCCCTGGTGAAAAATGAAGTAGATGTATGTAATACAACTTATATCTGAGCTCAATTACTGAGGGACATATATGCCCTTAAAAATTGAGTTTAAAAATTTATTTTTTGCAAAATATCAGAAAATGCGTGGAATTATGAAGCAAATTTCTGGATAATTTTTAGTTTTATTGAGACCTTTAACATAAGAAAAAACAGCTGTTATGACCTTCCGCATTCATAAAAATAATAAAGGTGACCACCTTCTTAGTTGTATACAACTGTTTTACCCTTAGGTTTTATGGAAGTCTGATACCTTCTTACTGACCAGTATGTTCTGTTTAACCCAAAAGGTCCTCTTGTTGCATGTTTCTAGGACCTATTGTTTCCGTTTAAAACACAGAGTTTTCAGTGCAAACGATACAATGTCTAGCATGTACGCAATACTTATGCATGTGGGGGTAAACACATCGCAAGCAATCAATATTGAGCTGACTGTTCTTGAAATCATAAGTGAAACGAGACAGAAGGTGTGTACTGGACTTACATGTTTGTAGAACTGCAGTGTAGGCAGCATGTCAAGGTGCATGGCATATATATATATATAGAGCACATAATAAGATGGTGGCCACCCCTATTATTTTTATGAAGGCAAAAGTTCTTAACACTTTCATATGTTGGAAGTCTTGAAAACACTAAACATTATCCAGAGAATTGTAGTTTAATGCCATGCAGTTTCTGATATTTTACAAAAATTCAATTTCTAAACTCTATTTTGAAGGGTGTATATCTCCCTTACGAATCAAACTATTGCATATTCGTGGTTTCTTCACACTTTTCGAATAAAAGCTTTGAAAAATCACCCCATGTATGATGTGTTTGGTTGTCTCCTAAATATGCCATGTATCACAAGCAGTTTATATTCTTGTTAATATAAACGTACCTTATTTTTAGTTGAATCGAACTTTCACTAAAATGCATTTATAAATTATAGTTCATTTATAAGTAACAAAATAAAAACTGGAATAAAATAGGTGTGTTGATAATGCCTAGTAAGAAGTACTTTTTATGTAAAATATTATTACATTGTGTGCCCACCAATGCAATGTGTGGTCCCTTTGGTATAATTTTCTAGACTCAGTAAAGCTTTGGTTGCATGAAGTGGATGAATATCCCGCAAGTAGAACTTTAGCAGGGTTTCAGGAAAATTGGAAGTAACAGTGAATGGACTATAGGCTATAAGTTGTATTGCATATGTCTACCTTATTTTCCACATGCAATCACCTCCTGAAATATGTTGGGGGAGTTTCTGAACAGCTTGTATATTAGTGTTTAGCACAGCGATGTACACACTTGTGTAATAAACAATATATGACAAGTTTGTTTGCTCAATTAAGTGGTATTTTTTAAGGCCAAAACAGGCAATGCAGCTGTTGACTATAGTATCAGGCTTATCAAATAAACTCAACAGTCAAATCAATCAATTTTTAAGTCGATATTTCAGCAAATAATGTAACTTTTCATAAATATCTTGTGATTTGGTTGGTCACAATAGTTGTAGTGCACTGTATTCCCTACTACTGTATAAAAATTCAAGTAGGATGAGCCATGTAGGTGGCACGATGAGGTAGGATTCAAACCCATGCAGGGAAGTAAGCATAATGGCAAGTTATCGATGCTGAATTCCAGTGTTCCATTGGCAGATTAGCCGCTTGCTTCCACCCCTCTGCAGCTTGGCGTAAACAGCAAGTGAGGGAAGGGTGAGATACTCAGAGAGAGAGAGAGAGAGAGATAAATAGTTGGGAATGGACGGGAATTTCCTTGTAGCCAGATGCAATCCACTCTACCACACATCCATGCCATCAAAAGTATATCAAGGGTGGGAGAAGGCCTGGTTGCCCCCTGCTATATTCATCACCTGGTATTGACTGATAGTCTCTATGGAAGTTAGCGAAGAAAGTAGTGGGGTAGTGCTGGTGTATATATTGAGGAATGTCAATCAAGATGTGTTAAGAGCCCAACCTGGACCAGTTATGGTTGGTAAGTTGCATAAATAGAGAGTCTTGGCTGATGGTGTTCTGCCCAAAGTGAAGTTATGGAGGTAGTGTTTGGTAATGAAATTTATTTCAATGCCCTAAATCCGTGATCCTGTGAGATGGCTTGGCAGGTGAATGAAGATTGTTAATTGAATCTTAGTGATTCACCCAAGAGTTACTGCTGCCTGGTCCAGCCTGACATGGTCTTCACTGGGGTTGAACATGAGCTCCAGTTGGCATACCAACAGTGAGATTATTCCTCTGACAACACAGGTGTTAAGCTGTTGGACTCATCCATCCACTACATCTACAGGGTCATGTTGCTCAGAGTTCGTATATCTGTGGGAATTGGTGGTTTCTGCAAGGGGCTGACCCTCTGCCAGTACCTTTCAATACACATGGCCAAAGTTAATTTTGAATTTTAGTCAGTTTATGGGACCATGAAACAGCAGTGTGTGAAGGGCACTGTTTCAGCTGTCACCAGAGATCATTATCCAGGAGAGATTCCCAGAAAACAAGGGAGGCGTGTACAACCTAGTATAGGCCAATTTTGAGTGTCAACCTTGTCAGCAGTGTTATCCTGTAGAAGCCTGCTTAGGGATCAGATTGCTAAAAAGCATAGGTCCTCTTGAGAACAGAAGTGGCTATCTTCCCCAGGCTGTCCTACAAAGACATGGTAGTTACTGCACAAAGAGTTACATGGCATCCTGAGTAGTTCCTAGTAGGTGAAACCAAGACTACATTATAAACATAGGCCAGAATACTTGCTGTTCTGCTCCTGTTGAAACCGCAGTTCCACTCAGTTCCCACAGTAGAATTGTACTGTTACGCACTCTTCACTGCTTTGGATCTCGCGCAAGTAAGTGGAAGTGAAAGACTGCAGTTATATAATAGCGGTGGCAGCAAGTCAAAGGATTGTTTTGAATGAACAAGTGAGCGATAGGCCAGTGGCCATGTATCTGTTACAGAAATCGAGCTGACATGATAGTTCCTTTTGCAGCCTGCGCTGCTGACTCTGGTTGTATTGATTTCTGTGTTTATCTGAAGAATACTCCGGATTACTGACCTTCTCTCAGTGTGACTCGGAGTGCGTTGAAACTTCCAGATGGTCAGGGCGAACAATATATAAGTATGACAGGCCTCCTAGCCACTTAGTTGATGAGTGAATGATTGACTGAGTTCCTAGGGATAGAAGACGAGCAGCTAGAGAAAGGGAAATCTGCAACTGCGAGTATCAAGCAGTGGAAAGTGCGGCTGGCAGGCTGGACTATTGGACTAGATGCGTGAGTGAAAGACATATTAAATGGTGGCAACAGATAGACTGAACACATGTTAATGATGAGTATGAGTTAATTGACTGTAACCAAATAGAGACAATTAAGAAGGATGTTATTTAGAGTTGAAATAGACATTAAATATTGCGCTCATTGTTAAATAAAAAGAGTAATAGTGGGGACAGATAATTTACTGCTTTAAATAATAGCTGTGTGAATAAATAATAAATAAAATGTAGTTCTTTTGTTTTTATTTAGACCCATCCCTCGTGAACTCAGATATGCCCTTCAGACATTCATGTAACAATACTATGTGGATTGTCAAGCCCACAAACCACTCGGCCAAAATGAGTGCCATGAAATCCTGAGAATTGAACTACTGCAAGAATTAACTGTGCTAGTCAGTGTTCAATCAATGAGTGTGAAGCAGGGTACATTGCTCCCTTCCTAAATGTAGTAATGGTCTCTCATATTTTTGTTCACCTATATGCATTTATATGTTTATGCACACTCTCTAATGAATTGGTATAAAGTATAAAAGATTACAGACATTACTTAATCTTTTATGCAGCTTGTAATTTAGGTTTTGATTGCACCAAAATGGAACTTATAAAAGAAGCAAACACATCTTATGAGGAGTGCTGATTCAAGAGAACGTCTATTTTTTGTACAGTGTATGGAAACACAGTACTAACATTTAGGAATTTAGTACTAGTAACACACGTTTCCTACTAATTTTAGATAACTGTAATAATGGTGATTAAAATTATCTCAATGCTTTAGTTTGTTTTTACTCGGAAATAATTTTGCGAACCCAGTAAGAAAATTGAGGTTACAGCATAAACAACTATCATTCTATGGTTTTACTTTACATTTTGCAATGTGCTGCTCCTTTATGAAAATTGTTGTTATCACCACATTTATAATTTTTTATCAACATACGACAACTTCAACTGGTGTATTCTTCTTTAAATTAAGATACCACTACATAAATGAATTTTGGAAATATGAATGTAATACAGATGTAAATGTACATTTGATTATTAGTAGAGCATCCAACTTTCAGAACTTACTGATGATGATATCAGGATCAAATAAATCTCTAGGTGAGCTGTGCTGTCTATGTACAGTATGGTGCAGAAGTCTGGGATCAGTCCCTGGCTTCCACGCCATTCTGTACTAGTGATTTGTCGATTGCTGCTTGTGTGTGTCTGTCTAATGTTACTAGTCAACTACAGATCAACACACAGCTTTTTGCAGCTAGTATGTGGTACATTTTAATAGTTATAACTACGATAATTTAAGTTTTATTTGTAAATATGCAATTTTAAATGGAATGGCAACGTTTAATGTGTTGTTCATATTAAATTATCAAATGCCTTCTGACCACCATCCAATAGTAAAAACTAATACAATTAACAAGGCCTTCATTACTTAAATAAACCAACTTATCGATTCTATTTTTATCATAAAATATTTTTATTTCCTTTAGTAAATTACTAGTGTGTGATTTTTAGGTTGTTTTTGTCTTTTATTGCTGTGGACTACTTTTCTACTGTATAATTATTTACAAATTCTTTCCACCAGAGAATTGAGGTGTGAGGGAATGGGGAAAAAAAGAAATGCAGTAGTAAAGAAATATGTTTCACTGAGAAACTCTTATAAGAACCATAGTAAATTCTGTAAGTTGAATGCACTATTATTTACATAGTACATTTATTTTTCATTTGTTTAATAGGTTGCAAGAAGTGTTCATTGTAAATGTATCTTGCCATAAACAGTAAAATTATATTAATTTATAACTTCTTATTATACTTAATGAGTAGGCATTTGATGATTACATATTTTTTTCCTCTGCAGGTTACAACCAACCACGAGAACTGGATTATTTTAACTTTCCATATTTTATTTGCTAATGGAAAAACTGTAACTTGTTTACAAATGTAATTATCTAAACTAGTATTTAAATTATTTGGACAAAGGACAAATGCATTTCATGCTCAAAATAGTAACTCCATTTTTGATCAAATTTGCTCTACAAACTACCTAAGGTTTAAAACTGAGCTACTCTAGGATACTAGAATATTACAGGTCATAATTAACTGTTTCACTACTTCTGAATACAAGATAAGGAATATTATGTTTTGAACTCTGCAGCTCTTACAAAGTTGGGAAATTGGCATTATTTATAATACACATTGTTACCCGCAACTTATACCACTTCATATTGTGTGCTTAATTCAAGCACGACTTTACAAATGGATAGTGATTAATACAAATAATTTATTGTGTTTTTGAAAGTATTACCATGCCTAATGCAACTAGAAAATAATTGTATGAGCAAGAAGTCAGTTATGTCAGCATTTATGATATATGACAGGAAATTTTCCATCTGTGAACTGTGTTAGTAACTAAACAACAGAAAAAATTTCAACTTTAATAAATTTGTCGAGTAAGCATTCTGCAGCTTACAATGGGTATTTATTGCTTTATTTATTTATGTACAGTTTGGAAACTATTTACATTGTCTTATAAAATAAATTTTCATTGGGTCCAAAACATTTAACAGCTACCATGTGTGCATGCACTGACAAAGTCTATTATCTTTACTTGATGCAGGAATAAGGATGTATGGTTTGCTTTATTCTTACAAAAGATGCTTACGAAAAACCAACATGGTAAATGTGATCCTGTTGCTCTGCCTGTTTGTAAACTCGGTTAATCAAGGTTTATCACATTTAGAAACAATTTTGGGTTAATGTGGTTACTTGTTCAACTCTATAAACTTGTCTGCTTAGCTCTAGGGTGAACTGTCTGTGGCAAACAATGAAAGCAAAATGGTGCAATAGGAAAGTAAATAGATGTGTGACAGGGGTAGCCCATAGTGGTGTGTATGTGCGCGCGTGCGTGCGTGCATGTGTGTGTGTGTGTGTGTGTGGTCAGTTCTCATTTCTCCCACATGTTGACTTAGCCCCTTGCTTATGTAGGCAGCAATTTCATTGGTTAAGAAGAAATGAAAGTTTTGCGCAAGACAGAGGCATACAGTTCTGATAACACCATGTGAAGGGTAAAGAGCATTGAACAGTATTCCTGGCCTATATACAGGCCTGCCAAGAGGGGGTGGCAACAGGTGCAAATGAAGTATTATGTAAAAATCTAATTTGGACACTCAAAACGTATTAACTTTTTTGCATGGATGACGACTACTTATGTTGTTGTAAATGGTCTATTTTTAGTGGAAGGGGATAGGGGGCTCCCACAGCACACATTGCTCAGGAGCCCGGAATTTCTCTGGGTGGGCCTGCCTGTATGCACTATCTTTATTTGCAGATCCCTCTTTGCCTTTGTACACAGCCACTGGGCGCATCATTCGCTAAGGCCTGGTCGGGATATTCTTGACTATGGAAAGCCTATCCCTAGTTTGGTCCTGCTTCTGGCAGATGTCGGGATGCTTCAGGCCTGGTGGGATACTTACTGACCAGTTGGGAGGATCTGTTATAGGGACAAGCCATATTGTCCACAGCTGCAAAACTTTCTCCTGTCTGCTTTCTCCCTTTGCCGTGCTATGGTCCGCCGTGAGAGGTGGGAGGCATCTGACTTGTGAAGTGTTGGAGCTATTTCCAGCTCTAGTATGTGAGAGAAAGATGAAGCAGGTTGCAGAAAGAGCTAGTGACGAGTCTTTTATAAGCCTCTCCTAACTTAAGAGAACCTACTACCTTCTTGTGATACTGCTGCATAACCTCAAAGTATTGAGGTTAGGAAAAGTGGGAATGTTCCAAGTGCTCCCTATGCCATGTTTTACTAAAAGGGGTATCTGCCTCTCTGGCTAAGCTTGAATCGCGGGTAATCGTGATGGCGGTGCCTGTTGGTTGACTCCTTTACGATCAGACCTGGGGCCCAAGGCAAGAATTTCAATGTGAAGAGATTCCAAGGCATGGCAATGGACGAGACTGGGGCTGATGACTGAGGGATTCAGTCCAATCAGTCCAGAAAATCTGAAAATGCCATGAAAAGGAAGGAGGAGCACGGGCCGGCCTCGGGACCCCGTTAGAGGTTTTCTCAGTTAGTGGATCCCTCACAGTTTTGATGCATAGCATAAGGGCTTGTAAATCGGATCATCATTCCATAACACCCACAAGGTCAGATGAGGTTGGATTCGTGCTGGCAGTGGTTTAAATATTTGTGATGGTAGTGGTTAGGGTTCTTTCTCCTATTCCAAAGAATGCCCGAGGGGCAATATAGCTTATGCACAGTGGGGCAGGTGGTCAAAAAGAACATGACATATAAAAAGAGAATGTAAAACCTGGGATGGTCTATGGCTAAATAGGGTCAAGAGGTGCCAATATTTGTTAATTTATTTAGTATTTAATGATGCAGGTCGCTATGTGCTAGCAACTAGGTTTTATCATTGATGGATATTCATGTCATTCTAGAGATGTCACAAGTCTTCCCAAGGTACGCATCAAGGTATGCTCAGCTGGAAAAACATACTGGCATGATTTGTTGTCAGTTTGCGTGTGAATGTATGTCCCACCATAACAATGTGTACATGTGTATACACTGTTCATGGTCAAGTAAACATATATAAACAAACCATTGGGAAAAATTATTGTTCAAATCGCTCTCTAGCTTTCGCTCTTTCTTGCTCTCAATCTATATCGTGCTCTCTATCTCTATCACACTATCTCTATCGCTCTCTCAATCTCTATTGCTCTCTCTATCTAAATCTACTCTCTATCTCCATAGCTCTCTCTATATCCTTCTCACTCTCTCTCTCTCTCTTGCTCACTCTCACTCACTATCTTTCACTCTCTCTTGCTCACTCGCTTTTGCTCACTCTCTCTCTCTCTCACTCCCACTCTCTCTTGCTCACTCACTTTTGCTCACTCTCTCGCTCAATCTCTCTTGCTCAACTCTATCTCACTCTATTGCCCACTATCTCTCTCTCCCTCCTCCATTACACAATGACATGCCGGCTCCTTGTTAGTTTGGCAGAAAATTATTGAAAGTTTTTCTCAATACTTGACATTGTACTGAGACTGTAATGTTTAAATTTATGGTCACTGAATTTAGCATTTCTTTTTTAATATAAATTAGAGTGCATATTAGTAATACATTTACATTCCCAATGATTCCATGGTTTCACTTGAGTGGCACATGAATAAAGTGACCAGGTCCATGGCAGTGTTAATTTTACGTAAGGTCAAAGTATACAAAATGAGAAGTACATGTAGAGCTTAAGCAGGGTTTCCAAAAGTGCTCAATCAAGTGTGAACAGCCTATACTGACTAGCATGTGCCCAATTGTGGTGCATGCTGCTAGTGTTAAGCGAGTGGATGCTAGGTTCCCTGAATTTAATGATGGCACAGCGGTGGATCATGGAGTAGCACCAGTGGTAAACAGTACATGGATGAGCATTCATTGTGTGTCCCATTATGTGACACCTGGGCGCTTCATTCAAAGTGGACCAAATTCATGTACCAACCCGTGTTATCCCTCTGCTCGTAAGAGGGTTGGGGGAAGAGTAGTTTCAGGTGTGGAGAATGCGCTTGGCACCATTTGAAGGACATGAACTCTAGTAGAAGGTCTTAGTAATATAACTCACAATTAGTGGCAGATGAGCCTGTGCTTTGCCACGTTCTACATCTTTGAGAGGAGAAGGGTGGTGGATCATGCCTAGGCACATCTTGCACCTCAGTATCTCGTGTTGTTTTGTTCATAAATATGATAAACAGAGTGGGTGAAGGAGCAGATCTGTGCACAGGCCCACCACATAACTACAAGAGGCTTTACACTGTAGTATAACAACACGTTGAATGCATAGTATGCGCACAAGGTTTTTTTTTTAGTGTTTGAGTGAAAACATATGGAAGTTGTCTTTCAAGCTTTTCTTTTGGCACAAGACTAGATATGTGTAAGTCATAAATATTTCAGGGTTCAGAATTTTTTATCATGTTCACCACCATACAAAAATTAAGGAAATTCTATGAATATTCTTGCCTCTTTGTTTTTGTAATAAAATTATTGTACAACTCACGAGAATTTGAAAATTACCTGATTTACCAGTACGATAGAATTATTATTATCATGTGACCAAGTTAATCCATTTAAGTTTACCAGGTTAGTGTTTGTGGATGCTACAATATACAAGACTTTGTAAAAGCAAACACAAATATTGTTACTACCCAGTGTCCTAACTGGGATCATGAAATCTCCAGTTTAATAACTTAATGTTTCAAAAGAAATTACATTCAAGAATTGAGAGCATAATCTCCAATAGTTATAATATAAAGAGTATGCATAATTGTGTGTTTAACCATAAGTCAGTATTTTATTGATAACTACCTTCTGTGCTTGAAATTTAAGGGCAGAGTGTGAACCTCATGTCTTCTGTTATGTTTTGAAGGTTGTGGATTTATATTTACCATCAACATAATCAACAAGGCTGGTATTTTATGTAATCTATAATTAACCAGGACCACTGGCTCTGCAATGTGATTGCAACTGATGCCTTCCTTTGGCAGTACCAAAATTCTGTAAATGTGTGAAAATTTAACAATTACAGAAAAAAAATTATATATTGGTTTTTCTAGTAAACAGGTACTCATGCAATATAAAAATAATTAATATTTTATACATTCCAAAAGGAAAAAAAAATTGATTCGTATGAAAGTCAATTCATAATAGAGGCAAGATTATAATGAATAGCGATAAAAATGCAAATGCATATTAATACACAGTATAACACTCAAATTTAAGGGGCCATGTTGGTGTAGTGGTTAGACTACTTGCCTCCTTACAAGGCAAACTGAATTTGATTCCCAGTGGGACCGTCCACAAATTTTTGCACGTGGGAATCGTGCCGGATAATGCCGGTGGTCGGCGGGTTTATTCGGGGGTCCCCCGTTTCCCCCGCCCTTGCATTCCAGTGCTGCTTCATACTCACCTTGTTTCACCCTCAACGGCTCTCAAAACCTTGATGTTAAGAGCCGCAAATCTATCCACTCCACTCTCTGCCGATACAGTTTCCATTTATAAATAGATCCAGGCAGTACTACTGCATTAAAATTGAACTTCTGCACTGGTATGGAAGCAAAATGAACTGTGTAGTCGTATGAGCATTGTGGCGGATGCTATGGGGCCGCGCACGACTGGTTAAGGTAGCATGGACTATACATTTCTTGCGAGCCCCCTGTTGCCATAACACACGTCGATTGACCCACTGCCGGAAGACTATAAAGGATGAGCGCACCATGCCACCCCTCCCCTACCCAGATTTACGACAGTGACCGACGAAGAACAACGTGAAGTTGTCCGAAGACGAGGGCATCTCAATTTTAGGGCCTGGAGGAGCTCTTGGTCGCACATCAGTCTTCAGTATATGGGGAGCATAAGTTCAGCTTGGCAGTTAGGGGTCATCCAATCTCTCGAGGTCCCGTTAACCATTCATGTAACTGATCATTAATTTCTGGCAAGACTAGGGTCATTAATTCCTATTCCTGTTAGTCGTTTGTACGAGTTGATAGTATCACTATGGTTAAGAGTCAATGAAGTACATTATTCTGAGTAATGTTGATTTGCATTATTCTATATCAAATATTAGTTAACATAATAATAAATGTGTTTTTTATATAAGACGTCTTAACGTATTAGAGTAACCTCTGACCACTACGCACACTTTAGTGTCTCCCTTCCTACAGTGTTTATATTGTACAGGGAATAACCCGTGTAAGTAAGTGAAAGGAGCATCAGGACATTAGATAGTGTTAGGAGGAAGGGAGTTGCTATAGCATGTATAATTTTTAATACTCTGTAATCAGAATATGAAAAGAGGGTATGTGGAGCAGTATCAAGGGAGATGAGCAGGGCATAATGTGACTCCACACTTTCCTAGCCAGCCAGAAAAATTTGCTTCTGTAATTATTTTTGTCATATTTTATATTAAGTAGGTCTGATCATAATTAGTGCTTATCTTCAGCATGTAGGATTGTACAAAATTTTTTTTTTTAGCAATTTGTTGCTGACTAGTTATGGTCAGCAATCCACAGTATATTTTTACATTGGCTATAGTGTTTTATTCCCAGCTTTGTAAGTATTTCACTCTTATCCACATCTGAAAAACAAGCTCCCTTATCCTGCTATTTCAGCATGGACCCCTTCAAAGTTCTGTGAGATTTCCAGTATGCATATTGGCACTAAGTTTGGTAGGAGCATGGGATGCATCTTGGGAAAGCCCTGTACTCCGAGGTTGGGTTTATTATGTTAAAAAGGATGCATGCACCATGGCTGATGAAGAGTCTAGATTTTTAGGGCGCAGCAAATCAACAGAGTGTATTTTCGACAATCACATGATTTGTGTTATTTTTTATGGTTTTTAGGTTTCTCTGAACATGCACGTAATACAGTCAGTAGAAAATGCTGCAAGTATAAATTCCTAATGTTTGAAGGGATATTTTATTTAAGGAAACAAAAAATGGTATGTGCTTGCACTTTTAAATAATTTTACACTATTTTGATGACATTCATTCTAACAGACACAGTTTTGCTGCAGTTTCTGTACTCCTTGTAAATAACTGACTTCTGCTAGCCCAAATGGCATCTAACTTTTGGGACGATAGACCATAAAAATATAGTTCCCAATTTCCAACTTATAGATGGTTTTGTTTATTCTAATGGTTTTAAAGATATTAACTTAAAATGAAAACAATAAATAAATCAAAAAAAGTACACAAACCAGTTACTGTTCACCAAATACAGAAATTTTACAAATACTAAAATCATATTTGTGTATAATAAAGGGACATTACTTGCAATAAAAATTCTGTTACTGATTGGGTAAGGAATATTGAACCTGCAAAGTATAACTGTTGCATTTTCACTACGTAACATAAAGTCATGAGAAAAACATATCAACAGAAATGTAATAAAAATTCTTGTCTGAAATTTTATGAGCAATTCTGTAATAAACTGCCATTAAAGCTAACCAACGTAGGAATGCTTTATTATAAACAAACTTGAACCACACTTAACATATCAAGCTGCTGCTGCTGCTCATCACAGATTTCATTACTGTGAACATTTGTGGTAGTCAGTAGCAAAGAAAGGACCACTGTAATAAAATCTGCACTGTGAAATTTATAAAAACTTACAAATTGATTTTGCATGTATAGTATTCAAGAGTATGTTAGTTGTTTTATTTTTTATCAGTGCACGTAAAAATGTTTTGTTTACTGTGACAAAATGCCTTTCACTAGGCAAAAATGTAATGATTATTGTTATTTGCCATCTAAGTACTTGATTTATGGTGAAACATACATAGGCTATAAAGGCTGTTCACAATAAAATGAGCACTTTAGAAAATGAACCTTAGAAAAAAGTTATTGACCCTGTATCCATGTATTTTAATGGGTGCACTGAGTGACATTCGCGCAGTATAATTGGCAATGATGGATAGAAAGTGGTTCCCTATTGTAATGTTCAATAAAAAATGTTGGGTAACAATTTGTGATAACTTAAGATTATTTCTTTCACTTTCTGTTTTTTTTTTTTAATGCATCGAAGAGTAAAAATTAGCAGATTTGTGAAGTATTTACTTTCTTAATAATTTCACAGTTTTATTTGACTGACATGAATATAGTGGTGAGGCCCATGGCAATGTTAATTTTACATAGGGCGAATGAATACACAATGGGTTTGCAAGTAGATCGTAAGCAGGGCTTTCAAAAGTGCTCATGTTACCGCGAACAGCCTATACATACTGTATTGGGCAATGGAATAATCAAGACAGGGAAGTAACAGCCAAAACCATGTACATGTTATGTTTTTATAATTACAGTATAATTTAGATTCATCTGGCAATTTGAACCTCAATACTATGCAGTTAGATAACATAAATTTTTGTTTGAATCTTTGCTCTGATTACCACATATGTTACATACATTCTTAAATACTTAAAAATAGAACTCCAAATTTTCCTTTTATCCACCTTATGTTCGTTGAGATATCACACAGAAGTTACAATGTGTAATCTCATTAGGCATAATTAAATCCTTCACATCTTGAATCTAAACTCTTCTAAATGTTCAGTGGTCAAGACAATTGTTACTTAATATTTGCTGTCTTTTAATTCCAAACACCTGTCCATGATATAGCAAAATGTTATTCCGTCATTCACGGTTTTGTCGACAAATTAAGATACAATACAATACTTTATGCACTAAAAATCACAAGTCCAGCACACGAAGAGCACCAAAATGTCATGACAAATTGTTCAGGTAACCGAGAGACTTTGAACTGGTAACAAAACAACGTACAAACATGTGCCACAGCGCAGTCAAAGTCCGTTACACGGTCGTATGCTAGACTTCGTCTTCGATCGACCTGATAGGAATCTGCTGCTTTTGTGCAACAGCATTCAGCACGTACATGAGCTGATCTATTTTCTTATCCATCACAGTTAGCTGCAACAAGACAAGACATCAGTGGGGAATTTCTGTTTTCAGCCGTAATGCAAGTTGAACTTCATTTAAAATCATTTTGTCATGTTACAGACCCACATGCATGCATACATTTATGCATACATTTGTGCATACATACATCCTTTTTTTAATATACTATAGAGGTGAATCTACCTACTCTTTATTTTTATGTCATGATGGAAGTGAATAGAAAGGGAATCAGAACTTAACTAAGAAGCATTGTGGGTTGTGTTTTTCAAATGTAATAATTAGAGCTGTTCTGATACCACTATTTCCTATACCAATACCCATATGCCACAGCTGCTGATACTGATATTCCAATATCACTTTGTTAAACATTCCGAAGTTTCCCTCATCCTTTTATCCCTTCACACATGCTGTATGCAGTTTTCTACCCACTTTCCAGAAGAAAGAAAGACTTATGACATCACTTTCCTGTGTGTGTCGGTGCATGCATGTACGTGTGTGTGAGTGTGTTTGTATCTCCCTTTTCAATTTTTGGACGTGCAAACCAAATTTCACCAAACTAGGTACACCTAACTTTTATAATTTTCCAACCACTCTGGGTGCTTTCTTTCAAAATGGCTGCCATTTAAAACTGAGGGTGCTATATCATAACTTATATCAACAAATTGAAACCAAATTTTGTACATATGTTGACAGCGCAGGTTGTAAGCATTAAATTTAAAGATGGATATTGTTGTTGGTATGCCATTTTGGAAGATAGCACCATGTGAAAAATAAAGATTTTACATTATATCTCTAAAACTATTCAACCAATTCTCACCTAAATTGGTATGTAGATAATACTATTGCAGGCATTTATTTTCAAAATGGTGGCAATACAAATTTTGTATGCTGACAGTATCTATTACAAGCATAATGTCTGCCAAAACCAACCACTTTTGTCAGCCATTTTGTAAGACAGTGGTACATGAATTCATAAAGTTTTTGTGTAATAGCTCGAGAAAACAACATACTGTTTCCTACCAAAGTTGGCAAACAAGTAGTAATGCTGCAGGTGATGTATATAAATGTTTTAAGTAGGTCAGACACATATCTGGAAAACAATTTACCAATTCCTACAAAATGTGGCAAACAAGTGTAGTACTGGGGCAGGTGATGTTAACTAGTATGTTTAAGTAGGGCACTTATTTTCAAAATGGTAACCATTTATATGTATGTGTGTGTGTATTTTTTAGTTTTATATGCTATATCACCAAAACATGTAATTAATTAGAATGTATTTAACTTTGTATGCTGACAGTATTTATTACAGTGATCAAATGTGTCCACACAATTTCTCTTTCATCCACCATTTTGTAAAATAGTACCACATGACAAATTAAAGTACGGTATGTCATATCTTTGGAAAAACAACACATTTCTACCAAATTTGACAAATGAGTATCAATATAGCAGACCATTTAAGTTAATATGCCGCGAGTGAGTTGGACACCTATTTTTAAAATGGTGGCCTTTTAAACATTCTATCTTAGGCCGTGTCCGAACTCAATTATATACTTGTATACTTGCATCCTTGCGTCCTTCATTTATCCTTGGCACCAAACAATGAATTTGGACATGCAATCTTTTTAGCTTCGGTGTTGGTTATTAGCCAGCTAACCACTTTAAATGTTCATGTATTCAGACTAAGAATTTGATAATTGCCAAAGATTTTAGGGATTAATAAAATATTAAATAATATTTAAATTTGATTTACATTTACATTTATTGCCTTGTAAGTGTAAGTGCAGTTTGGATTACTTTTTTTTATCTTAGCTTCTGTAGGTTAGAAACATAGGCCTAATACAAATTTATTGCTTAGACCTTTTTTAAAGGTCAAACTTGCAATAATTATTTATTCAGTTCAAAATTCTATGTCTACGAAGTAGGAGTGTTGCCCTATTAAACTTAAAATAAAATAATTATGTCAAATCAATTGTAACCTATGAATTGCTTCTCAAAATGGTGGCACACATTCCGCAAGTATGCGAGAAGTATACAATTTCAATTACTTGTATACTTAACTTGCAGTTCGGACATCACTTATGACGTATCTTCCGTCGACAGGTACGCACAAGTACTTCAGGTGAATTCGGACATAGCCTTAGTATGTTTTATTTACCAAACTACAAAACAAATCTCATTTTAGCATTGTATGCTGACAGTATCTATTCTATCAAATTTGACTTTACAAAGACTTATTTCTCCACCATTTTGTAAGATAGCCCCACGTGCAATAGTAAAGTTTTTGTATTGTATCTCGGGAAACAAAGAACTGATTTTTTTTAAATTTGGCAATGAAGTTATGCTGTGGTAGGCCAATTAATCTGTATGTCTAAAGCGTGTTAAACACTTATTTTCAGAATGGCAACTATAACAACACTTAGCTTAGTGTGCTATATTATGAAACTATGCAACCAAATATAACTTTACTTTGTATACTGTATCAGTAACAATCATTAAAGGTGCTAATATATAACCTTTGTGCCCTCCATTTATGAAGATAGTCACATGAAGAAAGTTGAGGCTTTTTTTTAATATCTCGAGGACCTATCAACAGATTCCCACCAAATTTTACAATCAAGTAGTACTGCAGCCGTAACGTGAAGTGTTATATATGGCAGGCATGTTTTAATGGGGTTTATATAAATAATTTATATAAATATGTTATATCTATGAAATGTTTCAACAAAATTCAACCAAATTTTGTACACTAACAGTTTTTATTAGAAGCATCAGTTATGCATACAGAGATAGGTACTCTTTTGCCAGCCTCTTTCTAAAATATAACCAGATGAGTAAATTTAATATTTTGCCATATTTACGGAAGAATTAAACTAATTTCCACCAAATTTTGCTCACCTACAAAAAAGGCCATGTAAAATTAATTAAATGATTTAAGTGGGGTCAGACATTGGTTCTCAAAATGGTGGCCATATAAATTTTTTGATATATTTGGCATATCTATTACAAACTTTGTATACAGAGCCTCATTTTTAGGTTATTTTGTAAGGTAGCCATGTTTAAGAAAATAAGGATTTTATGCTATATCAGACCAATCAACCGATTTCCACCAAATTTTTCACACAAGTAGCATTATGGGAGGCCACGTGAACTTTTTCAAAATTATAGCCATGTAAATATTTCAGTTTAGTAAACCCTATCATTCAAAACATTAGACAGCTTTACATCCAAAGTTGATGCCCCGAATCCTACCTCCGTGATACAGTTGATTGTACGCTAGCTTAATTTCATGAGTTTTTCTGAGTTCAAATCCCTGGTAAGTCATGTATGTATTTTAATTCATTTGTACTGTTGCATATATTCTGGTTTCATCTCTAGTAACATTACTGTCAATGGGACATCAATCATCAATGGCAAAATACAATCTACGCTTTTACGAATGTCATTAAGAATTATTTGCATCCACGTAGAGGAAAGTAGGCTCATTAGTTACTAGTAACTTCTTGTTATTAACCAAAGGAAAACAATTTTTTGCCTGTGTCCAATTCAGGACATGTTCGGTAATGATTGTATTGTCATGAGTTTAATTTTAGTTGTATTTGTCAAAAGTTGGTAGCCTTGTGTGTGCGAGCTATAGTTCTTACTAAGCTGTCTGTAATTTTAATTTTTATATTTTTATGAACTTTTATTATGATTCTATATTTCATTATGGCTTAATATTATGATCATAGTCACGTAATTTTTACTGATTTTATATCTCAGCTACAATTTATATTAATGTTTGTATTTATAATTATACTCTGTCCAGCTGCGTGACCGTAGATACTCTTTGTCTTTTAAGGTGTGTTTTGTGTGGTCACTGCGAGTAGAATGCGGGTCATAACCTTGCGTAGGGGTAGGTTGCAGTCAGAAGTCGTTAGCTGACTTGCCAAGGTGAAGGACGGAGGTACTTACGAAATCAGCTGTTATGCTGCGCCTGATACAGCGGAAGGCGAGAGTACAATGTGTCCGCCACGCAACTGTGGTTCGGCGGTTGCAGGTTAATGAATGGTGCTAAAGACGTCGGTGTGTTGTTGAACATAAGTTCGTTGCGTTTTCATACTGTATGTCAAAGGATAGCCTACACGGATTTTGCAGTAATTTTTGTGTGCTTAGCACTAGTTACAGTAAATGTTTGAATTATCACATCATGTTCATAACTGTTACGTGTGTGTGAGTGAGCTACGGGAACGAAGGCACGTAATTTATTTGTCTGCATTAATGTGCCACATTTTTTGGAGAATTCCCTTCGCTATGCCGAGTAGCGTGCGTTCGTTGTCAGCCATGCAGATGGTCCCATTTGGATGGAGTTCTACAGTGGGCTGGAAGGCCTGACGGGATTGCGGCTGTTAAGGACGTTATTCAGTTCACGTGTATGCCAGGAGGTTTGCATAGACGTTTTCATTGGCCAGCTGAAAAAAGGGTACTGTGTCTACGAATGTATTGCCTGAGAACATCACGGCCGTTAACATCTGAAATGTTCCTCGATTTTGACTGAGATAGTTCACTCGTGCTGTCTACAACCGGCAACTACTTCTTTTTATGTGTGCGAATTATGTATTTTAAGTCAAGTTTTGGCTTTCGGCACTAGTGCGTGACTTGTAAAAATTTTTATGGTGCCATATATTAATTGCCACGTGATTATGGCCAATGCTCACCTTTTTTTTTAAAGTGAAGTCACAGTACTGTACGAATAATATTTACAGTGATTGGTAATAAACAAATAGCAATGCACTTTCCACTGATTGTCTATTAGTAGTGTTGCTAACCCTGCATACACTTAATTTAAAATTATCTGACACAGTAATCTATGCATTTTCATACGAGTATAAGTTCCTTAAGGCTTATATATTTGGTGTAAATATATTCATAGGGTTGAACAGCAACAAGGGGTCTTTGAACACGAGCACTGCTTGTTCCTTGAAGAATAGTAATTGTTCTGAGGGGCTAATTGTATGTGAGGTAGTGTTGACTTACCTGAGCCCTTATAGGACAGTTTGAATGAATAATTTTGTTATTTCATCATTTTAAATTTGGTATTTTTCAATTTGGATTATGTCTACAGTGGTATTTGTTTATCAATAGTAATAACTATACATCAAATTTTTAACCTAAAAATACATTTTACTGAATGTAATAGTTAACAATGTGTGTATATGGACGCTGTCGCGTGAGACACGAGACAAACGATGACACAAATACTTACTGGTAATACGGGCACCAGCGGTGCTTCCCAATCATTGCACTATTAAGACTCAGGGTTCTCAGGGATGCTGTGGGTTCTGTGTGTCCGTCTCACCCGTGCGTAATTACAAACGCGTAGGCAATACTAAACTTTTACTAAACATCACTGGAAATAAACACTTAATAAAATATATGTGGCTAGGACACTGTCACTACTGAATAAAAGAGTTACGTTCACTGTAGACTTGTTTTTATTGTTATTATGCAGACACATCAACGTGCCAATGAAATTATGATTATCTCGGTCATGACAAGCCAATTCCGCTTTGGTGCTACCCAGCCCGCAATTACTCTAGCGCACGCCTAAATGGATGATCTCACAGAGGTGCGTGAAAGCACAGCCCTCACAAGGGAAGAGGGTCTAAAGTCGCTACGGTGGACTGACAGTTTTGCCCTGAAGACAGGACACTGTGAATTACAAATTAAACCCTTAATACATATTAACACGTGTGATTACTCGGCATCACTAACGCAAGTTCGTCGGGGTTCACTCTCCAGCACGTGGGTAGTGTGGTGACGGCCTATACACAGAGCCGGCTAGGATGGGAATAATTGCACCATACACTAATTACAAAATCACATAAACCCTCAAATGATACATGAAACAAGATGGGACACGAGATGAATATTTACAATAAACACACACGTGTGAAAACAAGTTTAGATGGCGCGGATGCCGCTGGATGAAGTTCGTAGCGGACCACATGGTGCAGGTGAAATTGCAATATTTCTTTGTGGAAACAGCAAATTAAATTCCAAAAAAATATTATTCTGCTAGAGAAAATTATTCTCTTTAGGATTTACGTGATTACAGGCTTGTAACATGCCTTATGGCAGTAAAATCAAACATTAACATGACCGCGTGGTCAAGTACAAAAAGCATCAATTTACGTGAAATTACATGGAACCCTGACAAAAATTTAACATATAACCCTGAATAAAACATTGCACATATGATGTTGCATAAATAAGCTCTCAAAACGCAACGGTAGCGTATACAAATACTTGGCGTCGGTCGACCACGTGGTTATGCGTGATGTTGCCGTAAAATATTCAAACACGAAAAATTACCCTCAAATATATACATAAAAATAATGCTCTTAAAATTGCATGTAGCAATAATGCAGAAGTTACAATGAAATACCATAAACATAGGCGGATGGCACCTGATTCAAGTTGCGTGGGTCGCGTGACCTCTCCGACATCTTTCTACTCCTTCTCCTCGATTAAGTTAAAAATGCCGCAAGGGTGCAATAAATTAATAAAGCGGAAGCATAATGCTGGGGAAAATGTCTGGCAAAACGTATGCAAGCAAAGGTTAATTGTCTATGGAAACCTAAATCAGTGAACAAAAGTTGTAGTGTGTATGTGACAGTATCTTACCTCGCCAGCTCTCCTCGACAGACTGTCCAGATACAAGCGTCGCACGGACCTACCATGGCCGCCTACGGGGTTCACATAAGCGGAAGTGCTATGCACACAGAGTAAGATATTTTATTATAGAAAATAGAATAGCACAAATTAAATTAACTATTGTTTTAAATTACTATAATTTTCTTATGAATTTTCATATTATTTTAGTGTCTCTTTATGACGGCGTTCATGCCAGAATATCAGTGTTCTTAATCTCGGAGCTGCGGGCACTTTGAAAATCTATAGCCAAACAAGTTTAAAATAGCAACAAACACTTGAACACATTTTAAGACATTTTAAACCCTGAAAATACAATAGAACACATTTTACACTGAAAAATAACATTGAAAGTTCAAAATTATTGGCTTCTTTGTGCACGTGCGGGACACATGACACGTGTTTGGTGAGCGCCATCATGGGCTCTAGCGCCGCTGACTGTTAGCCGGCGTCAATTTATATGTTTTATATCCAATCATTGACAGACTTGTATGATATTTTATTTGAAAATTATAAGCCCAGCATTTCTAGTTTACAATAAAATTGCAGTTGTCTTAATGATTTAATGTGCTAATTATGATAAAAAAACAGTCTTTATTCCAAATTAGGTTAATTATATACATCCTAAAAGATATTTTATAGGTTCAATTAGTATGTCGCTTCTCCAGTTTAAAAAAAGCTCAGTGTTGATTTGGTAATTTCATATTTTCTTGAATTTTTACTATAAACAAAAAACCAAATACAAAATTATGAAAAACATAATTTTTGCTTACAAAATATAGTTACTTGATCATTATGTTAGTAACATCTGTCAATTTGGGGTGCAAAATAATAAAATCATTTTGAGAGTTTACTTTTTTTATAATTTGTAATGAACTTTTCACATCACAAAATACACCACTGCTGACCACAGCATATGTATGTATGTATGTGTGTGTGTGTGTGTGTGCATGTGTGTGCGTGCATGCATGCGTGCGTGCGTGCTTGCGTGTTTGTCTGTCTTCCCAACACCATGCAAATTTATTTAAAAGTATATAAATAAATACAATCCAGCACCTGTTTTGTTTATATACACTTCATATCCTGTACATTAAATACCCCTAATGGCTTTGTATGGCATTAGTTACAAGGTGGGAGCAGATGGAAGAATGAAAGCAGTTGTTTCTGCTTGGCTACTGGGTGAGAATACCAGAAGGGAAACAATCCTAGTAATCTTTTTTAACAACACTCAATACCAATAGGTACCTTAAACATTGCAAATATCTGTCTATACTGATACTTATCGGAACAACTCTAACTAATGTTATGTTTGTAAAAGTTAGATAATTTTGTCCTAAAAACAAAACAACTTACACGTTATTGATCTTGCTTGTAGTTGTGCCACTGGATGTTTTCTCTGTCCCTCACATTAGTAGGAATCACAAAGTGTGGTAGTAGGGGAGTGGGAGAGTTTCATTTCATTAAGTGAGGGACAATGTCCTGGACAATCTTACAACGATAACCCCAAACATAAAATCGTACTAATGACAGAATGTGGCAGGATCAAGGCCTCCAGTAGGGGGCATTTACTACGAATTTCTATTTCAGAACCCCCTAACATCACCTTATACGGTGGTAGAGGTATGCTGGCCTTGAACCATATGGGATTAATTGATGCATTTTCTGATTTATTAGCTAATCTGATAAATTTGCAGATCAGATTAAAGTGTTTTTCAATTTTATGTATCAGATTAGTGGCTTAATCTGTTTTTGAATTTCTACTGAAAGACAACATAATATTCACACATTAATTAAAATGCTTAACCTGATTGACAATTACGATGCACACTTAAAATTCAAATCAACTATGTGATAATCACTCCTCGACTAGCACAAACAGAACATATTTAATTAAAAATCAATAAAATGCATGGCATGTCCAAGATGAATGAAACAAAAGGAACTAATTACCAGTTAATTCAGGCCAACTTACCCATTTCCACATTTTACCTAACCACACGCACCACATTTATATTAATATCGTAACTCCTGCAACACGCGCATAATGAATGGATCACACGTTCACAATATTAATAAAGTACCAGTTACTATCCCACCCTGTTTCCCTACCAATATAATATATCCAAAACAACACGATAAATCACTTAAAATACAAAAATCTACAAAATAAACACACGCAAGAAGTAAAAAATGAAACCTGATCACACCCAACGAGATGTAACAAATGGATTACACTTACGGGGGGCGGTTCACACCATAAAAATCATCAGTGTTACAAATCGTTATTCTGAAGATACAAAATGGTAGATGGTCTCGAAATGATGTCCCCCACCACTCCACTGGCCTGTATATAAACCGGGCTACTTCCAGGAACCTTTCAATCAAAAGAGAGCTGTGAGATGGGGTGGGTACATCACCCTGCTCGGCGAGGGGTTGTCGGCAGTCTCGCGAGTGTCAGACCCTCCCCCCAACCCCCGCTTCAGACAGCTTGCTGCAGCAATGTTGCCAGACTTCCCTTATATTGTCTGTGGCCCTTGTGTTGTCTGCTCGTTTGGGCAGGCTGGCTTGGTGCGTCCGACCAGCTGTGCTCTCGCTCACACGCACATACACAGTCATGTTGCACCGTTTATCCAGTGTATTAATGTGGGTTTATCATATTACATAACTAATGCATTTTGCAGAAATGTTATAGTATGTTGGCGAAAATTTACGAGAAACTTCCATGTCTTGTAAATGCTGATTTAAATGAATTTTTTTTTCGCGTATAAAAATTAATTGATACCAAAAAAAATTGAAATAGTTACACAAACTAAAATTAGTTTACACTGAAAACATAATGTAGATTACCAGTGAATACTCTTTAAAGAAAATTTGTTATAGAACTGAAAATCAAATGTGAAAATGTGGCAAATCCAATTTATTTACAAATAGCAATAAGTATTTTGCTCATTAAAAATTACAATGAAGGTACGTTATTACATAAAATAACCTTGTTATACAATGTTTAATGTCAAGTTTTATGTACACATGAACACAAACTTATTTTAAACAAAATACTAACATTTCTATATTTTAAATTCCGATTATAGTTTATTCGTGGTTTCTTCGCGCTTTCAGAATCAAACCTTTGAAAAATCACCCCACGTATGACGTGCTCGGTTGTTACCTATATATAATTTATCAGAAGCATTTTATAAGTACTCGGATTTACATAAAAATACCCTTATTTATTCAAATTGAATTTATAATTATATTTTATCAATACATTGTAATATTAAATTTATAATAAATATGAATAAACAGGCAGAAAGTAGGTGTGTTGGCATTTCCAAATAAAAATAGTTCTTATACAAAATGTTATTATACTGAGTGCACACAAATGTGTTACATTTGTCCCTTTGGTGTAATTTTCTAGACCCGATTAACTTTCATTTGCATGAGGCAGAGGAATATCCGGGAAGTAAAACTTTATAGCAGTGCTTTAAAAAAAGTTTAAAGTAACAGTGAATGGACTATAGTTAGGACTAACAATCTGGTGACGGAATGAACTGAAAAATATGTTTCATTATCTTTAATTTGTTGCTGAATGGTGGTAACTTCACAGATATTGAGAATTCCGAGCATGAGGCAGATATACGTACTGTGATTTGATACTCACAGATGATTACTGACTCTCGTTTCTACAAGCCGCTATGTGGTGCTCTGCACGATGCTAAATTCATTATTCCTTAGGACTGATTTTGCTGGAGCTACAGTGGTTGCACATGGCAGTGAAACGAGATATCGGAGAGCGATTCCAATGTAGGTTCTCCGAGTTATTTATGTAAGTGTATACGGTAGACTAATTTGAATACAAAATAGTCTAGATTGAAATTCTGCACAAAAACAGCACAAAATTAAATTCAAAGCAGAATTTATGCTATTAAAAATTTATTTTTCTTCAGAAAAACAAGTATCACTGTGTTTGTTATTTGTAAGAACTCTCTTAAATTAAGATAAAAACAAGATTAGATAAATAGTTATATTGATAATTTAACCCGTTTTCTCTAATTTTAATGAGTACCACTGTCAAGCGTACCGAAGACATGCAAAATATTTACTGTTTACTGCAGGCTGCGCTCTTATTACTGACGAACACTGATAAACCATCAGTGATCTCAGTGCTCATCATCAGTAATGGATTGCGCCCACAATATGCGCAAAGGAAGCAGGCATTTGACAACATAAATTACGTGACAAAACTTTGGACTGACAAGTCTAATAAAATTAATATCCCTCAGCGTTAGTATTAAATATTGTCATGTTTTTGTAAAGATTAGCGCAAAAACAAAGCCTATGCTATACTGCGAAACATTTACACATTTCCATATCAGCACACATAAATGCAGTGTGTGTAAGCATTTTTCGGTAACAATAACTACTAATAAAATCAGACAAACAACAAGGATTATTCACCATAGTCATATTTTATCCCAAAGACACTGAAACTATAATCAACTTTTTACCATCGTTAACAAGTTACTTCACTATGTTTTATGCGAGCCATTTCAACACATCAAAGATTTAATTTTCGTTATTTAGGCCCACATATCTGTATATTCTGTGGGAAATGTACTTGGCATTGTAACACAATGACTATAACTCATAACCAAATGCTACAACCACAATAAATGTGCAGAAACATGCTGTGTTCACGCAGTACACGTGAAACAGATAGTTCCACTTTACGATGGCCAAAGACGTGCTGTTCACTTCAATAGTCAAACAGGTAGAAAACCATCACAAGCTGTTCACTGTAATGGGTTTCCAATTTTTCGAATTATTTGGTAAATATTACGACTAAGAGCCACATTCATATTACATAATTTGCTCCAAATGACTTACAGAACAGGCCCTGTAAGGGGGGGGGGGGGTAATACCTGTAACCCTGTGTGTATGTGTATGTATTTATACATATACACACACAAATATCATGAACATGTATAGTTCTCATAAGTAATGTCCACAGGTTGAACATAATTTCATACAAATATCAAATAATGAATTTTTCGGTGACCAGGCAACAACCCCCAACATTATGGATGGCGATGAGATATAGAAATGCAGAAGAAAGTAGATGGCATAGAAATTACTTGATGATAAGCAACCATATGTAAGGCATATGCAATTAGATGCAAGTCACCTAGAAATGAATGCAGGTCATATACAATTGAATGTATGTCACATGAAAAATCATGTAGATTACAAGGAAATGAACAGAAGACATGTAAATAATTGTATAAGGCATGGAAATGAATTTAAGACATACAGTTTCTTGTATATGACATACAAGTGAATTTAAGACATGCAATTAATTTTATTGAAGCGTTGAACTTGATAACGGCTCATTTTATCGGAAAAATTAGTTTGCTATGGTTCTAATTTTTTTATGAAATGTGTTTGACCGATGTTATTTATTATTATATACCTTTTTCTGACAATGATAACTAATATTTTAGAAATAATGGCACTTTTCAAATTATGTTTTTTTTGCGGCTGCAAAAACCAAAATATTTTTCTTCTAAAGATTTTTTTTTGGAGATATGCCCTTAACCCAAATCAACCCCTCAATTGTATGCAAATGAATGTAGATCACATGTACAGAAATGTAGGTAACATGCAAACAAGACAAACAAATTGTACACACTATTTACGGAAACAGTGATGGGTGCTGCATAAGTTGAAAAAATGAAATAAATAAATACATAAAATAACAATAAAATAAAAAGTAAGGACAATATTTTTGTTTCAATATTTAATCTCCAGTACGATAGTGATTCTTGTGCATTTATGTTGCAATGGAATTAAGTCAGGTTTAAATACACAAAATTCTACGCGTAGTTTGGGGTCACTAAGCTAGTCAATTTTTACGTTTCAGTTTTCAATAGAAAATGCTTTACTATACCTAAACAATAAACAATTATTCACTTAGCTGAACTGATGCTTAAAAATTATTTTCTTGAAGTATTGTAACCTTCTGCATAATTTTCTGTCATAATTTTCTAACTGTTTATTACTTGTGGGTCAAGAAGAGTACAGTTATTTATACATTCATGTCCAAAAATGTATTGTTTACATTTTCACTTGCCTCTGCTTTAGTCTCTGACGTACACGCGCGCATATGCACACGCCAATACTCACAAGGGCAGAAAGATAATTGACTTATTATAAATGAAAACATGTACACTGCAATTTATATAATTAGTAACAAAAGAGAAATTAAAATTAGGAACCGAATTGTCAGCTCCCACAGAAGAGAGAGCCGAGCGCCAAGTCCAGCCATGCAGCACCCTGTTCAGCCCTGTGCTTAGCCCGCTTACATAACTGATGACACTTGTCACAGGTCTACCTGTGTTGCTCCCAATCATTGCGCTCTGTAGTGTATCAAGTAAATAAAGTAATCCTTATTTTTTATTTTTTTCCTGCATACAGGCAGCATACAATAAATTGGGCAAAAATATGTGTGCATTATAGACGAATGATAATCTCACTAATATTATTAATTTTGGTAATGAAATAAGTAGAAGAAGTTTTATGTAATCTTCAAATTTTTTTTGTGAGAGGTAACTTCACAGAGCGCAGAAACCTGTAAAGTATGGGCTATGGTGGAATTGTTATACTAAGTATAACAATATCTTATCGAGTCTACGAGCTATTGAGGTATCCTCGAAAACAAATTTACCTCTTTACACCCTTTTAGGCAATATATTTCTAGACAATTTTGAAATTGCATTGTAAAAATATTGAGGACGTTGCCTGACAATTTTGAGGAGGTATTTGTATCTTTGTTAGGGAAATGTATTATTCTTTAAATGTAATATAAATTGCATGCTGCAATTTATTTACATGGCAGGCAAATATCGCGTACGTGTATGGAGTAATACCATTGTTTTAAAATTTCTTACTGCTGTACTTAGTATAATAAACTGATTTATGACTATTTTATCTTTGTAACTATTTTGTGTATTTAGTCTTTATTCAAAACTAAGGAAATATAAATCATTTTAATAGTGAAGCACAGTAGCTTAGTGGCAAACTTCCAACACTGTGTTATTTGCGGTGCTCTAGCTTTTAATTTGCATGTTTAAATCTCCATTGGATGATTGTTTTTGTACCTGTTCAAACGTATTAAGGTATTTTTTATTTTATTGAATAAATAAAATGCAGGTCAATGGTCAATTAACGACAGTAAAAGCTATGGGGAAACAATTTTTTGCAGTGCACTGACATAACATCTATCAAATAAAATTGATATATATCAAACATTTTAATAATTGAGGCAATTGAAAGACCATTCAGAATTCTATTACTTTTTCAATTTCTTCTTACATTTATGATTTTTAAAATTTACTATTTTCCAAATTCTAGCTAATAGTAACGGAAATGTTTTCAACTAATATTTTCGTCATTGAAATGTTTTATATTTTGAAGAATACAGTTTTCATATTTTATTAATTAAGATTACTAGGCCCTATCACTCACATGCTGTTAAGTCCTGATTATGTAAATACATCTAAGATATAAAAAAATGTGTAGTGGTTATGAAACTGGCCTGAAATGCTGGTTTTGCTCCAACCTCCACCGAAGAAGACAAATTTTCTAAATATAGCTAAAAGTTCGCTTACGCCGAGGATTTCTTTTAAGTAAACAAAACAGCAATATTTAGCATTTTCGTTATTTTTATCGTCATTTCACTTGCCCACGTGAAAGAAGCCTGCACTCGCGCTTCACCTCGACCTGCCAGGAGCGCGGCTCTCTGTGTGCAGTCGCAAAACTTCCTACACACACATTTCACATTACTTGAGGTCATGAATGTTCTATGTACAGCACTTCGATGTTGAAATAATAGTTTACCGTGTTGACATAAATGTATTTGTTATAAAGGAGATTTGTGTCTTCAAAAAACACGTGTAGTTATATGGTTACATTAATTCTTCTTCAAATTTATTTTTCCCATTCACATAAATATTAAACAGTCATAAAGAGTTACCGTTTCTAATGCAAAAAATTATATATTAAAAAATAATGAGAAATGGCAAATATATGTATTTATTAATGTTTGAAAAAAATTCATTTTTGCTTATAACAAAACCATAATTTCATAAGCTTCAAACACAATTTGACAAAGGTACATTCTTACGTCACTTTTGTTACACAATGTTTTATGTCAAGTTTGCATGAATAAAACACGCACAGACTACTTCAAGACCAAACATAGTAATTTGTATTAAGAATCAAACATCTCGTCATAAAAAAAAAATAACCCAAAGTAAAGCTAATCATTTTGTAAATTAAAAATACTTATGAAAGAGTACACATCTGAATGTCTAACACATGAAGAAAAGCACAAACATGTTACACCAAACCCAAACAGGCATATCTCAGATATGCTTTTTAAGTTATATATGTAGGTGTGTGTATGTAAAAGCATATATTTTACTGTCTCAAATGGCCTTATCTCTGTAAGTAGGCTAATAGATCAGAAGTTGGATGCAGAAAGTAGCCTATTTAGGGTAACTCAGATACTAACATTTAAAATGTAAGGGTTCTTCCAGTCTGACATGCAGGTCACTCCCACCAAAGGATGCATTTCATAATGGGATTAAAGGCGAAGGAATTATCGATAGAGATTACGCTCATCCTCAAGCTGCATGAGATGCGTTCAACTGTGTAAACATGTTGCAGTATGCCATACAATATTTACATGTGGACACTTGTTTGCTGGGAAATGTTTTTGAGAATTTCAGGACCATACATTTGGCTCATTATGGTCTTGAACCTGCCATGTACTTCACAGCTCCATCTCTTTCATGGGATGCCTTAATCTTAATGATACATGCATGGCTAGAGTTGTTGACTGACCTAGACATGTATCTTTTCGTAGAACATGGGGTTAGGGGTGGATATACCCAGGTTCCCAGAAGGTGTGCAGAAGCCAATAACATTTACATGGGTGAAGATTACGACCCCAGTGTGGCATCGAGATATATATGCTATTTCAACGTAAATGGGCTGTACAGTCATACAACGAAATGCAAGCATCCCTTTGGTAATATTGAGTGGGTTGAGTCTGATGATTTTTCATTGTGGGATTTCGCAAACACGGTGAATGATGGCGACACTTTCTTTTTCGGGGAAGTGGATTTGTCTTTTCCATACGAATGCCGCGATGCTCTTGACCCCAGTGACTCCCAACAGCTCGCAATGAAAAACTTATTTTGACACTCGCACCGCGGAAGAAATATGTTATACACTGGGAAACACTGAGGCACTATTTTATGTATGGGACCAACCTTGACTCTGTTCGTAGTGTTCTGCGCTTTGAAAGAGTTCTTGGATGGCACCGTACATCAAATTTAACATTGACAAGTGTGTTCAGGCTGCAATTGAATTCGAGAAATTTTTTTTTTAAGTGTGTGAATAATTCCATATATGGAAAAACCTTGCAGAATGTCTGCTGGGAATGGGACAAGAGTCATTTCCAGGTATGACACAATTTTCGGTCTGCGGAGCTAATAGGTCGTCCTACATTCGAGGTGCAGCAAATCATTGATCAAAATCTTGTCCTTATCAAGATTTAAAAGAGCTCTGTTACATTTAACAAGCCTTTGTACACTGGTGCCGCCATTCTCAACCTTTCCAAACTGACCTTATATGAATTTCATTATCAGTACATGTGTATCAAATTTCCTCCGCTAGTCTTGCACCTCTTATATTGTGACACCGATTCACTGATTTACTCTATTGCTTGTGATGACATGTATAAAGTAATTGCGCCAGATTTCAAAGTGCGGATTGATACTTCTAATTATGCGCTCAATAATCCGCAAAAATTCTCACGCGAGAAAAGATGACTACTGGAGTTATGAATGACAAATATGCCGGCCACATAGTCACTCACTTTGTGGGTTTACGTCCTAAGCTTTATATATATATATATATATATATATATATATATTGTTGCGAATGAGCAGTGTATATTTAAGGCGAAGGGTGTAAAATCTAACACGTTGCAAAAACTCGGTTACGAGGATTGTCGAGATTGCCTCAAAAATTTCTCCGGGGTTTTGGGAACACAATATCACTTTCGTGCATGTGGTTACGAAGACTACACCAAATGTGTGACCAAAGTAGTGTCACCGGGGTTGGATGATAAGCGCTTCAATAAATTGAATCGAGTATCAACTTTACCCTGGGGGCACTACAGAATCCCTATATAAATGTTTTCCCACCCCTTACTCATCCACCAGTGAGCTAGTTAACCGACACAAAATCATCTGCGAGTCAATCAAACTTCCAGCCATATCACGAGTGAGGCAATCAACTGACAACTAGTGGTTTACAACAACTAACATATAATCTGAAAGTATAACAGCCAGTGAACCAACGTTTCGTCTAGCATTCACTGTAAATAAAAACATTTCACAGATTTGAAAGTAACGAGTTCGTCTCCCTGCGACATCAATTACATGTCATCAACATCGCCTCCCAGGTGTGGGATTCACTGTGTCACCAACTATGTGACATCAAACACCCAAAGTGTAATGCATGAATATATATTTAAATGAATAAAGAACTTAGTGTTCCAGATATATAAAGAAGATTGATTGTTTTTGAATATGTAATAAATAAATATTTTAAGAAAAAAGGGTTCTTTTTGTATATGTAAATAAATATTGTAGTTGTTGGAAAAATTTGATAAATTAAAATGTATTTCAATCTGATTGTTTGTTTCATTTACTTCCAAAAAGATTGTGGATCTGGAATTTTATAAAACATATATCTTAGAGAAATGAGTGAGTCAATGTTTATGCAAAAATTAAAATATGATGTATTACTTTATCAACTTATCTTCACAACTTTACTCAGTGTTTGTGTGAAGAACACATAATTAGTTGATGTAGTATTTTTACAGATTACAGATATATCTTGAAAAACACATAACCACATAGTAAAATAAATAAAAATACCTGCTTATTTGATATGTTTTCATTGAACAGAAATATTTGTGTGTGAACATAACAGAACACGTAATTTTCATTCACTTGGCCTAACAAGTGTTTTCGCAATACCTGGCGTATAATTTTCTCCGACCGCATTCCTTATCAGCAAGCAATACTGTCTCGCTGTGAAGTCAGTTTGCGTGAATGTCACCTATAAAAGCAAAATTTAATGCAGTAAAGACTTGTGTTTACGAAGAATCGCAACAGAGCAACCAATTTTTTGCCTTATCTGTGCCCTTACAGAAAACAAGGTGTAATAAATAAATAAATTGATTAATAAAATACTGTTAGTATACGTGGTTTAGAGATGCTTGTAAAATATAATTAATTGGTAATAGCAAACACAGACCGTTTTCATGACATATTTAAAATGCATATAAATGTGATTTACTCTATATCCACACTTATAGTGTAAATCAGTTCATGTACTGTGTAATTAATTAAAACAGAGTATTATGAAACTTGATGATACATGCGTCTTTGTGTGTTACAATTGTGGATTCATAAAGCAAAACATTTTTGTAGCTAATGCGAGTTTCGGAGCCAGCATTTTCCTATGAGTGGTCGCAAGCATTGAAGCAGCGATACAGAAATACACATTCCAGTGTGGATCACCATATTTTGGCTTGCTCGGCACGCTGCAGCCAATGCTCTCACACGGTTGGTGTGTCACAGGTAAGGGATGGAGGAAGGGAGACAGAGAGAGCCAGACAACGTTCCCGACCGCTCTAATGGGATAGTTCAATACCTGCGTTGCTGCCCTGGGCGCTGGTCAGTCTGGTTAGTCGTCGCTAGAGAGAGCGGACATACCTATCAGACATGCTGAGCTCTCGTTCGTAACATACAATGCGATAGGGGACAAAATAATAGCTGCGCATCTCCATGTAGGAAATTTGGTTCGTACATTTATTAAACATTTAATACCGGAAATGTGTGATATTTTTCTGAAGTGAAAATAATGATGCGAGTTGCGTGTGGCGGGCGTGGTCCGCCGGCATACAATGCGCTATCATAGGATCACTGTGGTATACTTAAATGCACTTTGCGTGTGATATTTGCAATTTTATTAGAGTTGTTTTTAACAAACTTTTTTTTCTAGAGAAAAGCGCTAATGCAGTACAGTGCATTTTTAAATTTTTTATTTTAGGTGCATATAAAAAATGTTGCGTGTGATTGAGGATAGGCAGTTTTTTTCTTGTTTCATTAATAAATTTGTAATTGATCGTGGCTCATTACTGAGAGGAGGTAAGGGTGAAGGGAGTTGCGTGTGTAAGTGTTTCGAGTTTATGCGCTATTATGCTTAAACGTAACTTGCGTGTGATTGAGGGTAGGTCATTCCTTGCTTGGGTAGGGCTGTACACTTCCTTTGTGCTTGGTTAATATTTAAGTCCATTTGTTAATCTCATTGGGTGCAATCAGATTTCATTTTTTACTTCTTGTGTGTGTTTATGCTGTAGATTTTTGAGTTTTAAGTGATTTATCCTGTTGTTTTGTATATATTATATTAGTAGGGAAACAGGATGGGATAGTAAACTGGTACTTTATTAATATTTTGACCACATGGTCCATTCGTTACGTGAGTGTTATAGGACTTGGGATATTAATATAAATTTTGTACGTGTGGTTAGGTAAAACGTGGAAATGGGTAAGTTGGTCTGAATTAACTGGTAATTAGTTCCTTTTGTTTCATTCATCTAATATGTGCATTTTATTGATTCGTAATTAAATATGTTCTGTTTGTGCTAGTCAAGGAGTGATTATGTCATGTAGTTGATTCTAATTTTAAGTGTGCATCATAATTGTTAATCAGGGTAAGTCATTTGAATTGATTTGTGATAAATTATGTCATCTTTAAATGGAAATCCCGTATTTGCTAATAATAATTTGATTTCGCCAAAATACTATTCCTTGTTATTTTAAAACATTCATTTCCAAATACTCTTTTCCGATGATAGACCATAGTAAAGCTCAGCATACATTCAGACACTGGCCAAAGCAGACATATCTCCAACACCCCCTCCTCCCTCCACTCGTCCAGTCACCGACCTCTGTCCTACACAGTCTTCCCAAGTGGACATGTGCCCAGGTTTCTGACACCCCGTTCCCTCGGCCAGTCACCAACCTCAATATGACATTTAACACACTCTTCCCCAAAAATAAAACTTATGCCACTCTGGCATCAAACTCAATACATATATTGCTGCCCACACACCTACCCACCTCAGTCGCCTGCTAGACATCCATGGGTGAAGACCGATGCTGCTCTCCAAAAATAGAACCCAATCAAACAATTACACATATGTACCATTAAAATTAAAAAAAAAATTAAAATCTTTCAAAATTTTCCAAAAACTGTTTAAGCTATTAATCCGATACATCAAATTTAATAACACATTTTAATCTGATTTGCAAATTAATTGGATTAGTCAATTAATCTGCTAATCTATCAATTAATTTGATAATCCAGCAATTAATCCCATGTGTTTCAGGACCAGCGCACCTTTACTACTCTACTACTGTACAGGATGATGTTAAGAGGTTCTGGAATAGAAATTCAAAATAAATGCCCCCTACTGGAGGCTGGAGAGCCTGCCCCATTCTGTCGTTAGATCGATTTTATGTTTGGGGTTATCGTTGCAAGATTGTCCAGGACATTGTCCCTCGCTTAGTGAAATTAAAACCTCCCCCCCATCCCCCATCTTCGTGTTACAGCAAGCTTATTTTAGTTCAGGTTTTACTAATTTTTGTAGTACACTTAATTTCATCATGTGTTATTACTTTAACTTTGAGCCTGAATTTTCACATGTGGGGAACATGGTGTAAGTATGTTGCTGGTGGCTGATAAGTTTTCTCAAGTAACTACAGTTTTCCCAAGACTTACATTGTTTCACCACTTTATCATAGGACTTCATTCTGAATCACCCATCATCAGAAGTCCAGCGTGCCCCTGTGAGCCCCACTTACAGACCTGTCACTTCAATGGGTGTTAACCCTACCCTGAGATGCGCCCTCCATATCAGCTATTACTATTACTTGAAATTTGTTTTTTTTTTTTATTGTTTCTGTGCAGAGCTGTGGTAAAGTGTGCAAAGACTTACCTGCTGTTCAACCCTGTACAGTCTGGCTCCTATTGTCATGGGCTTCACGTTACCTGACCTGTCGAAACCTGCGAGGTAGCTGCCAGGTTTACCCAGAGTCTGGTCTAACCTTCGTTGTAATTCCTGGGAACAATAACCAATATCATCTCTAGCTGTTCTCTGTTCACTTCTACTGTGATGTACAAGTTACTGCAAAAGCTGTGAGCTTAGATGTGCCATTGTAAAGCATTCTTAATGTAGTTATACGGTGTTGCTTTAACTTGGGTTTTAGTGGTAGTTTATTGCACACAGTTTTTCATATGCAAAATGATGAATGTTAATTGTTTCATGTTAGTTACAACTGTTATTTACAGAATTGAAATATATATTTATTATACATATAGGTATTACATATGTAGATATGTACATTATTGAAGCTTGGTTTGTAAACAAGAGAGAAAATAAACATTTTTAGTTATTTTATCATTAACTTCATTATATTACTTAACTAAATATTTCTTATATTTACTATCTATTTGGTTCTCTGCTTACTTGGGCTCTCAATTCCTGTACTGTATTTTTGGGTGGGCAGCTTTGTTGTTTCTTCTTGCATTGTCCGTGTTTGGTATGACTCAATGCTGGCAAGGCTACCCTATAGTCACAATCAGACTGGTACTCAGCTGTGAGTCTGGGGTAAAAGTCTAACTGTACCTGCTATGTCAGTAAGGACCCTCCTGTTTACTGGAATGCCAGATTAAAGGGTGACCGTAGTGGGTACCTGGACCAGAAGATGGGGTAGTGGGTGCCTCCACACTGCCAAACCCACCCCCACTCGGCTTAGGTCTAGTCTCTTAGGTCCCGACTTTTTTGTGTGGCGCATCAGTGGAGCTTGTCACTTACAAGATTAGTAAAGAGCTGAGAGTTCACAGACAGGGCTGGAGCTTTGATGTTAAGAGGTTGGACTGGTAATAGATGTTGGATGGTCGTGGCCCCTGTGTCCCAGGCTGCTGATGTCTCCTCCTCAAAGACAATGTGACTGTACTTGGAGTAGGCTTGTGTGAAGGTTAATGGGACTATCCTGGGGGTCCAGTTTCCAATTTTTACAGAGGATGTGATCAAGAGGCATTACAGGAATTAGTTGGCATACCTGCCTCTCATCCCAGGTGTCTGATAAACTCACACAATAGTATGAATTAAATAAAATATGGTTAGGCCTGTTGGGATGCATAAGAAAGGAAAAGGGCAATACTTTTAGATGTAGACCATATGTTAATGGCCGTAACAACCTCAACACTTACCATACGCTAGGAAGGAACCTCAAAGACGCCCAGCTCCAACTTGATCCCAGGAAAACATCAGGAGGTACCTGGATTTACCACTCCCTTTTTCGACTGAAAGTTTTCCCTGTGTTGAGAAACCAGCATATACCAACCACTGACAAATGCCAGCCTGAGCCATGGTTACCCAAGAGCTGGTAATATTTAAACTATTGACCTATACCTGCATGAACAAGACACTGCAGGGCTGTAAATCAACCAGTGTGCAGTGCTTGAACAGTCCTGAACCTTCTAGCATAGTGACCAATGTGGGTGATGATTACATAATTGCTATCTAGAGGTGCAGAGCAAAATTTACAACTACACTAATCTTTGGTGGGGATTAAATATCTATTGAACTCCATCTGGCAGCAAAGAGGAATGTAGTTTTTCTTGCTTTGCACTGCATCAATGCAAATTCCAGTTAATCATATTTAATTGGGCTTCAGGTCTCCCATCTTGTCAACAAGGTCTCAGATTCCAGAGTGTTGAGAAGGGCAGGGATGTTTTTATCCCCTTAGCTGATATGCTTCCAGTGTAACAGGGAGTGACAAGCCACCCAGGCACAGGCTTGTATATTAATGCAATTACTAACACCACGTCATATTTTCAAAAGGGACCATCCAGTTCTTAGCTAAGGAAAATACATATCAAGTACGTGGGATTTCTCTCACCCTTCCCTACTTTGGACTGAGCTGATAAGTTCTGAGAAGATTTATAAAGATCCGCATTTGTAGCTGATCATGGCAAGACTAGTGGAAGTTGTTAGCTCAACCAGAAGCTAAACAAAAGATCCGTGATCAGCTCACTCAAGCCCTTTTATACTCAAGTAGAGAAATGCAGGAGTACTAATTGAGAAGGGCATCAAGTCATCAGGGATAGTCCCATCCTCTGTCTTTCTGTTGTTGGGAATTCATGTAATACTTCATCCATCCACTTTCCTCTTGCTGGGTGAAGCCGCTGATGCAGGTCGGAGCACCAGATGCAGGCACCTACAAGTGCTACGTTTATCTCACTGCCCGATACACCAGCCGTGACCCGACTTTGAATCCTGCCCACTGTAGGTACACAATTTGGCAACAATTCCCTTTGCCTCAAGGTCACAGAAAGAATCAAAATAGACTTTTTTTTTTCCATTTTGAATTCCAGCTATTTTGTATCCTGTTTCAAAAGGAACTAAAATATGACTTTAAAGAATTCATGGTGCAGATTCAAGGGTTCATAAAAGAAAAATTACAACAGAAGGAAGAGCTGAAATTCCTGAATTGGTGGAAGTTTTTAAAATATTGCTAGTTTACTTTGCAGTAGTGTTTTTCTTTCAAAAATGATAAACATTGGTATGGCTAAACATTAGTGATGCTAAATTTATTGTGTACATTATTAACATAGTAGAAATACTGTAAGCCAAAACATATAACTTTTGACTAGATGTTACTCCAGTTACCTTCTAAAATATAATGTATGGACCATACTATTTGATTCCATAAGGTAATGACAATATGTAATTGTACCAATGTTATGGACTTTGTTAATAAGCCGCTTTACCAGGCACAGAACTTCTCGGCCACTGAAGGTTGGGTGATCTAACTTGCTCCTCCCACTAGCTGGTGCCCATAGCCTATCAGGGCTGTGTGTTGTTGCCTAGTTCAGTAGTTCAGAGTGTTATAGTGTCCACAGAGAGTCTGACGCCATCGGGTAAGACACGAGACAAACAATGACACAAATACTTACTGGTAATTTGGGCACTAGCGGTGCTTCCCAATCACCGCACTATTGAGACTCAGGGTTCTCAGGGATGTTGTGGGTTCTGTGTGTCCATCTCACCCATGCGTACTTACAATCATGTTGGCAATACTAAACTTTTAATAAAATCACTGAAATAAACAATTGATAAACCATATGTGGCTAGGACACTGTCACTACTGAATAAAAGAGTTAAGTTCACTGTAGACTTGTTTTATTGATATTGTTTATACATATCAACATGCCAATGAAATGGTTATCTCTGTCATGACTAGCCAATTTCGCTTAGGTGCTCCCCAGCCTGTAATAAACCTAGTGCACGCCTCAATGGATGATCTCACCGAGGTGCATCAAAGCACAGCCTTCACAAGGAAAGAGGGTCGACAGCCGCTAGGGTCGACTGATGGTTTTCCCCTGAAGACAGGACACTGTGAATTACAAATGATAACCCTTAATACACATTAACATGCATTATTACTCTGCATCACTAACGCAAACTCGTCGGGACTCACCCTCCAGTATGTGGGTAGTGTGGTGACGGCCTATACACAGAGCCGGCTAGGATGGGAATAATTGCACCGTACACTAATTACACAATTACATAGACCCTTGAATGATACATGAAATAAGATGGAACATGAGATGAATATTCACAATAAACACACACATGCCGCTGGATGAAGTTCGTAGCGGACCAGGTGGTGCAGGTGAAATTTTCAATATTTCTGCGTGGAAATGGCAAACTAAATTCAGATAAAATATTATTCGTGTTGAGCAAGTGATTCTCTTTACGATTAGAGTCGTTGCTTGCTTGTTACATGCCTGATGGCGGTGGAATCAAACATTACTGTGACCGCGTGGTCAAGTGCAAAAAGCATCAATTTACATGAAAAATACATAGAACCCTGAAATAAATGATTACACATACAATGTTATATAAATAAGCTCTTAAAATGCAATGATGGCGTATACAACGACTTGGCTTCAGTCAGCGACGTGGTTATACGTGATGTTGCCGTAAAATATTCAAACACGAAAATTATCCTTAAATACATACATAAAAATATAGCTCTTAAAATTGCGTGTAGCAATTATGCAGAAGTTACACTAGAATTCCATAAACATAGGCAGATGGCGTCTGATTCAAATGTGCGGATTGTGTGACCTCTCCAACATCTTTCTCCTCCTCTTCGATTAAGTTAAAAATGCCACAAGGGCGTAAAAATTAGTAAAGCGGAAGCATAATGCTGAGGAAAATGTCTGGCAAAAACATACGCAAGCAAAGATTAACCAGTAAACTACATTGACTATGGAAACCTAAATCAGTGAACAAAAGTTGTAGTGCGTACGTCACAGTGTTTTACCTCGCCTGCTCTCCTCGACAGATTGTCCAGATACAAGCGTCACACGGACCTACCATGGCCGCCTACGGGTTCACATAAGCGGAAGTGCTATGCACGCCGCGTAAAATATTTTATATTGAAAATAAAATGGCACAAATTAAATTAGATATTGCTTTACATTTCCATAATTTTCTTATGAATTTTAGTATTATTTTAATGTCTCTTTGTGATGGCGTTCATGCCAGAATATTAAGTGTTCTTAATCTCGGCACCACAGGCACTTTGAATATTCATAACCAAACAATTAACATTAGTACAAACACTTTAAAACATTTTAAGACATATTAAACACTGTAACGACAATATAACACATTTTACCCTGAAATTAACATTTATAGGAAAGATAAAATTATCGGCCTCTTTGGACACATACGTGACACGTGAGCGTCGTCATGGGCTCTAGCGCCGCTGGCTGTTAGCCGCCGTCAAGTCAAGCAACATGCTTCTCAGATGCACTCATAAAATAGTGAAATATTTCACTACAATTAGGTCACTTTTTGAAAGATGCTCATCTTGCTGAATAATTAGGTGAAAATTCTATGTCTGTAGGTGTAACCGTTCGTGTTTTACATTAGTAAGGAGTGTGAATGACATGCATAAACTCAACTATTTTTCAGAACAGATCATGCTCATTATTCCCTTGTAAGGTAACCATATTTTGTAGGTATATCTAAATGAGCCTGCCTTGCTTTGAAAGCAGGCGATAATGAAGTCTGAATTGTGCTTAGTCAACACAAGATAATATGTAGTACAGCTGTATCATTCCAACCAATGTCGGTTTCCACTCTTTTCTGTAGCTTCAGTTCCACGACGGACTTTGAACGTTTCTCATCTTTTTCAGTTGCTTATGTGAAATGTTTTCCGTGAAAATATGGCGCTAAGTAAACCTTGTGCTATGATTAGTAGTTGCAAAATGAAGTGGTTTACCAACAATGTTGATCTATAATTGTTAGTGTGCATTAATTTTTTTATTAAATTATTCAACTAAGAACTGTGCGAAAGTCCAAATTTTAAACAAAATTAGCAGTTTGACAACAATGGCGTGTGATATCGGTGAACATACAGTGCGATGGATATGCATTGCATCTACTTTGAATGCAATATTTGTGTCCCAAACGAAGTCAGTAAATGAGTTATGGTTTTTAATGACTACCAAAGAATATCTACGGAGAACTGTGTTAGAATTTTAAGATAAGTGGAAAAACTGACAACAAAACAAATTATGGCAGTTATGCATGACAGATCCAACAAGTTCCATGGCGAAATTGTTGATTCTTTATGTTTTAAAAAATTGAATGTTGGGTGGAAGTTTGTAATGGAAAGAATGACATAATATGCATGGACAGGGAGGAGGGGCTTGTGCTTTCGTTATAAGCTAAATCAACAAAGTTTAAGTATTTTTTCTATGCTATACACAACTGTAAGTAAATTACTATTATTACGTTTACATTTAATAGCTCATGCTAGTCTGTAAATTTAAGTGTCGTATCATTTTTACTACAAACGTAATATTTTAGGAGTTCGTCTACTGAAATAGTTTTCCAATAGATACAAAATCTCAAATATATCTCTTATATGGTTTATTGATTTTCCTTTCTACTATATTTAAATGTTTCTTTATATATATAATTGTATTTTATATTACTACAATTCAGATTTCACGACACCTGTACTATAACGTGACAGATATACTCTGTTTCATATAACTTCAATACAATTTGACAGACGTTGTGATAAAACTACACAGCATGTAAACAGTAAACGCCCCCATTTTCAAAGTACTGTGCCAGCTGATGGTTGTTGCAGGATGCATGTTATTATATTGGCGCTCTTGGCGATGATTGTAAAAGGAAATAGTACTCAGAATTAAAAATTATAATGTGGAAAATTAATTATAATTACATTTATGATTAAAATTATACTCGTAGTCTAATACGCAATTTTTCTGAGTTATAGAGCAAGGGCTTTAAAAATATTTATAAATACTATGGTAGAGCATGCGAACATCACGGTTATGTGAAAAGTTTCCATCAATCTCCATTGAGTCTGTTGTCTATGGTCTCCACCCGCCCGGTGAAAAGCAGTTGTTGCCTATGTCTCTTCCATCATAATTTATCAATATGCGAGAATTCCTTACTGGTGATGTCTGAATATTATATATGCAGTTAATTAATATTGTATTTACGTGTTTCATTAAGCGTAGTTTGTCTTAGGTGCTTTTTTAGAACAGTCTCTTCAGTGAAATGAATTATTGACACGTGTCTGCCGCTTTAAGTTTGCTTAAAATGTTTACAGTGTGCATTTCGCACATTGGTATTATCTGTGACGTATTTATTATGTTTTGTTCGTGGGGGGGGGGGGGGGGGGGGTTCAAATGTATGTGGCCTAAATAAGTGCCCTTTATGTGTAGTTCATTATATTGAAAAATTCAATGATGTATATCTGTTAAGCATTTCTCGCATCAGTACGAACAGCGACACATTTATCACATTTGGTTCTTTTGATGAAGTTAATATTTTTGAGTTATAGTAAATTGATTGCTATTTCTGTACGAACAAAATTTTCCACTGCATCATCAAAACAATGCAAGTTCCAAGCGCACTCTCTTATAAGAAGAACCACAAAAAAATTGTCTCCTGAAAGATGTAAAACTATAGTTCCGCACCCCACCAATACAATAAAACAGAACCCTAACTAGTATATTATGTGATAACAAAAATAAAACAGTTATGAATGGCAACCAGCTATAGTAGCCTAATTACTGGACAGAAGTTGTCAGTCTTTCAATGCTTGCCATTATATTCGTAGTTTGTTACAAATCGGTTTCTTCACCGAAAGAACAGCTGTGGAGGAGGGCGGAGGGATACATTGTGGCCGCACTTCTTTTCCAGAACTGTCAAAATTTATTGAAGTTATATGAAACAGACTATACTTGAAAGATGTGGTAACAGGGCTTGGTAACGCTCGCCGATAAGCTAACACTGAGCGGCCAAGAAGTTCTGTGCCTAGTTTAATAGTTAGATGGGTTTTATGGCTGCCCAGCATTATTGAAGGGTAACTTATTCATTGGTCTGTTCAACCAGTTCATATACATAATGGCCAGAAAATAGGGAAAGAGTGGTGACAATATAAACTGTATCAGTAATGGAATCCTCTGTTCTATGAATCATGAATTAATAGTAACAAGCACTGAAGAATATTGCTTACCAAATGAACCATGGAGAAGACTTGGTCCAAATTTTTTCCAACATTCCATTCCTGCATATTTTGTTTTCCAATCCCGACATTAGTCATCTCTGATCTGCTTATTCAATGGTTAAAATTGATAGAACCTCTTTTACACTATATTGAGTGATTATTTTACTACCGTGCAAAATAAGTGAGATGCCTGAAGACAAGACTCAACAATAATCATCCAAGCTATAAGTTCTCAAACCTAGTTCATTACTATGAGCTCTTCCTTGCCAAATGTACATTAGATATTCCAAATTAAAATTACATTTACATTTAGGATACAAGAATGCTGAGTATGAATCAAGCACTTAGAGGAAAAAAATTACAGTAATAATGAAAAAAAGCAAAATTGGTACAACGGGGGGACCTTCTCTCTCTTCCACAACAGAACCAAAATGGCTATGCTGATCCATATACTGAACCAGTCCATTTACTTTGATCCATTTATTCAAATACATGAAAGTCTGTTCCATCTTGTTGAGTACAAAATTTGTCAGTTTACTGTATTCATGATCTAGAAATGTGATTACTTGACAAACTGATAACCCAAACTTGTAAATGCTTCTATAAGGTTGGGATTTCAGTAATTTAACAAGAAGTATGTTAATTTGGTGTCAATGTGAGCAGATGTTACTAAATCCTTTATAATACAAACTTTATTTATTTTTTATTACTAACAGTTACAAACATTATCAGTTTTTACATTACCTTTATTCGAACCATCATGTTGAGATGCCCCTGGCTGTATTGCTCTATCACATCCCGCACGTCGTATGGCTTTCGCGCCTGCTGGAACTTCCGTCTCGCTACAAAGTATTTTATTTTGCGAATTGCTCGTATAGCATTTCGATGTGCTTCTGTTAACCTGCACATATACATGTCAGCTGCATCAAATTGCAGTGCATTAACTTGAAAGTTTGTTCATACTTAACTAAACATTTTTCAGAGCCCTACTTTATTTTTTGTTCAGCCTGCAGCCAGGCCCATCAAGAGAGGGGGGGGGGGGAGCAATGGTGTGCAATGATCAGGGGCCTGGTGGCCTGGGTCATGCAGACTCATAAATGTTTATTTACAAAAAGAAGTATCATGTAAAAATCTAATTTCGACACTCAAAACTTAAGTTTTTTTGCATGGATGATGACTATTTATGTTGTAAATGGTTGATTTTTGAAGGGGAAGGGGTAGGGGGCCCCAGCACGCATTGCTCAGGGGCCCGGAATTTCTCTTGGTGGGCCTACCTGCGGCATGCCCTTCCACAATGTGCTAAAACCAATGTTGATGTGGACCTGCACTTACACATCAGTAATGAGACATAGTAAACTTGTGGCAAGCATAATTTACTGCTATGCCATTATGAGTGTAAAATTAAAATAACTATTTCAGTGTCCACAAATTTAACTTTTATAAGACTTGGTTTCATTAATGCCTTTTCTGTGAACAACTTTTACATGAAACACTGGTACTTTTATTTGAAATTATTTTCTGCAAAATATTTTTGCATGAATTAGTTTAACTTTATTTCATGATTTGTTACCAACACTACTATAAGTACTCTGTTAGTATAGCAACATTAATAAAGCATACTCATTTAAAGGTTAGATTTTTACAATGGATGATTTAAAAAGTACAGTAGTAAATGATAAACAGTAAATCAGCTTGATGCTCTTTGTAATTACAATAGTTACCTATGACATAATACACTTTTTGAGAAAATATTTTGTTATACATGTACCAAAATTTTTAAGATCAGAAATCATGTTTTGGTAAAATAAAGAATAAATAATTACTGAAGTGCAAAAAACAAATATTTAATAACTTTGTGAATAATAAAACAATTTTATAATGTACATGTACTTGCAACCATAGAGTAATGCATTCATAGAAAACACTGTCCATTAAAATAAAATATTGCTAATTATTATATCAATTAATTCGCATGATACATATTTACATAAGTAAAAACAATATACTCACATGTACCCTACATGTTGTTGAGAGGTATTTTTACAAATATTTTAACCAGCTTGAATCAAGTAGTGAATTATGCATACATTTTCGTTTACATTTGCCACTTTTGCAAGAAATTTCCTTCTCCTTAGAATGTATGTTATAAAACAGCTATTGTATCAGTATCATTCAGCAGAGGACTTATACAGCTGCATGATTCTGTGGTTTAACTTACGTTGTCACCCTTTGCGGCTCATCGATGTCTATGTCGATCTCATCGGAAGCTGCCTCTGTGACACTGCTCGTCTGGCTGGTGAACAGGGACCCTCTTCCTTCCCTTCGAACACGATTTGGAGTGCCTGGAATACACAGGAATGATCTTAGCAAGCCATTCTTGCACAGTCAGCTAATACAGTACATATCCTTATGTATTAAAAACACAATTGACATTAAGTGAACTGCATACATTAGTCAGAGCAGACTGTGGATTTTTAGCACTCTACATTTGAAGAGCCATTGATATTTTTCACATCAGGGCTATTTTACTTGAATGCATTCATAGATTTTGTGGCTGCTCAAAGAACTAAGGGGTAACAGAGGAGTGTGATGCAATTCTTTCCAGAGACAGAATCTACATTAATGTAATGATGGTGACATTAATTGGATCTCACAGTTTTACAACTGCTATGTTTAAATATTGTTTTCAAAATGTTTTCAATACACTTTCTGTATTGAATTTGTACATGTAAATTGTATTCAAAACAAATTCATTCTCAAGGTTGTTACACAAAAAATCTGTGGTCAGATTTAATTAAGTGTAAGTTAACATGTAAACACAGTTTATACTGAAATTTCATTGAAACAAAAATGTACAAATTCTCAAATATAATTTTGGTACTACAGAAAGAAATGTGTTGTTCATTGCTTTTGTTTTTCTCGTGCACTTATGTTATATCATTGTTGCATTAAAATACTATTACATTTTAGTATACACATTAGGCAGAAAGAAAATGCAATGCCCAAACTTAATCTTAAATCAGCAGTATTATTTCATTGTACGCAATACGTATATGTAATTCTCATTTTGTCAACATACAAGGCATGTCGAAAAGGTTAGGTGAATGGTATCAGTAAAGAAATAATACAAAAGATACAAACTACTAACCTTTATTGGCCCTCAAAGTAATCGCCATCTGCTACAACACGCGTCTGGCAACGTTCATAAAGCTTCTGGAAACTGCCCGCAAAGACAGTTTTAGGAATTGACTGCAGAATCGCTGTCTCATGATGCTGGATTGCCTTTACAATAGCAAAACGTGCACCTTTCAAGATGCTCTTCAGATGAAAAATCCAGAAAGAAGTCGGCAGGTACCAGATCAGGGGAGTATGGTGGGTGACTGAGAACAGGTATGCCACACTGAGCCAAGAATTGACGCATACGGATCGCGTAATGTGCAGGTGCGTTATTGTGCAGCAACATCCACTTTCCAGTCGTGTGCAATTCTGGTTGATCACGGTAGATGCATTGGAGCAACTTTTTCAAAACTTGTACATAGAATGCGGTGTTCACGATTTGACCCTAAGGAACAAATTTGATACCATAGTTATCGAAGAAGGCGATCAACATTATCTTGACCTTCGACTTTAGTAGGTGGCAAGAATGTCAGTGAACGCCATTCCATTGATTGCTGCTTTGATTCTGGATCTATCTGATAGCACCAGATCTCATTCCCTGTGATGGTGTTTCACATAATGGATAGATCCTGATCACACATGGTAATGACATCTCCGGAAGTTTCCATCTGGCGTGCTTCCTCGTCGTTTGTCAACTTGCTGTTGAGATATTGGACCATTCAGAAACATTTTACACACACTTTGTAAGCATACACATTAGCCATAGACATATTATTTAAATCAGTTTCAATTCACATCTAAAGTTTTCATGAAGACTGGTATCGTACTCTGTCGTGCTTTAGTTCAGGAAATGGTGTAAACAGTTTGAAAAAATCATGAAAATGCAGCAAATACTGTTTGCAGCTACTCTTGATGAATGCATGGATGGGTTGGATCACTGGTGTAGCTTACAGACCTCCTGAGTAAGGTCGGAGGCCTAGGCCATGAAGGGTCCAGCTGTGGTAATCATTTACTAGTCTTTTGAAATATTCACTTGATATTGGTAACTAAAAACTCTGAAGCCTATATAAAGGATGTGTAAAAATGTCATAATGATTTTTCTAAATGCAGTTCTCATTGCAGCCACTGTAATAATGCTAATAATGTGTCTAAATTCATTGTCTGATTTCATTAAATTTTATTAACAGTGTCACATTTTTTATTTTAAGTTATTTTATATACATTTGTATTTGCAACCCTTTGAGTGGTGGAATGTTGGTAGTAACCATGGCTGCATAGTGATGTCATGGAGTGCTAGTGTATGCTTGTTATTCTATAATTATTCTGCTGAGCCTTACAGTCTCATAATTTACATTAATAAATGGGGTAACTGAACCAACCAGGTTTACCATTACACACATTTTTACCTAATATAGCAGATGTTTTGATACGAACATAAAAAAATATAAATTAATTTGTCGTTGTTCCTCCTCTGATCATCAGAGCCCTAACCTGACATGTGGACGTCAAATGGAAGACAACCGCACAGCGGGCACTCGCACCCGCGAGTTGCTAGCCATTCATTGTGGAACAGAGGCCATGGTGACCCTCTGTGAGGAACACGAAAGCAACAGATTCAAACCTACGTGAAGGAAACTGCAAGTGCAGTGCATACGTGGTTTCTTCACTGTTAGAAGCCATTTCATCTGTCTGCAAATGTTTTCCCCTGGTGCTGGTATGACCTTTTTCATGTACGCCGTGGTTGGCTGGTCTGTGCGTGAGTGTTGTGTACTCTGAGTGCTTCCGCTGTTCTGTCAAGATTGGTGTCTGTGTCTTTTACAGTGGACTGCCAATGAGCAGATATTACAGTAAAAGTTTTCAGGCAGGTTTCTGGACACATCACACGTGTAATTGGTTTTTTGCGGTACTAGGGCAGGCCGACTGAACTTTGTGACATTTGAGCAGTACCAACTGCAAAGCCACCTGGCTGAACTACCTATGTTCACTATCACAAATCAATTGAATTGTAAATCTTATAGGAGGGCAATTGCTGTGTTGTGTGTTTTGTTGCAAGGGAATTACAGTTGTTTGCCTGTCCCTTAGCATGTAATTAATATACTAAATAATTTAAGTACATTTTACACCCACTCATAATAGCAGGTTAGTTTTATTTTTTATATTTTTATTGTTATTTTCAGTGCTTTGTATTTATTTGCTGTTTTTCATGCCAGTGTTCGGTATGTTATTCAATAGTTTTTTTGTTTTTCTGTTTTACCGTCAAGTTCCGCTGCAGCCCTCGTTTCCGGTTGAGGTGACCGGGGACAATGGCCCTGTTGCCTCACTCAGTTCTTGGTTCGCCCAAGGGAGTGGACACGTCACACGGGAGACCAGTATTTTTATACTTCAACTAATTTGGTAACATCCGCAACTTTATTAATTTCCAGAACCATTTTACTTCTTTCTCCCATGGCCCACTCTCTCCCTCTCGCCCTCGCAGCAACTAGTTTTGGCAGGGGAAAGTTTTAATTTAAAATTTCAGATCCGCTGCCATTAACCGCACAAATGGGCAAGTGCACCGTGTACAGCACCTTTGTTTTGTCCTTGTATTTTTTCATGCACTTAAGTTAGTGTCTGCTTCACATAATTATTTATCGTATTAATATTCTTTATTTTTGGCAAGTGCTTGTTCCGGGCTATGCCCACGTCTATAACCACGTGTTCACGAGTTGTGTTCATATCAATAAACATCCACCACTATTCTGTGTGTTATGTTGTGTTTTTCAGTGTAATTCAGTGCCTCAGTAATTCTTGATAATGTTCTATTAACGTACAGAGGGTTAAACCGAATCAATAAATAAATACCAGCTGTAACTAATATAGATGAATGAACTAAAGATGAAACAGGAGTAGGAGCAGCTATAGCTGCTGGTAATCAAGGTGAAAATGGAATTTGAGCTCTTTTAGTTATAGCTGCAACAACAATAAATAAACTAATTAATTTAACATCATAATCAAAAGAAAAAAACCAATATATACATGGTTTTTTCTTTTTATATATATATATATATATAATGACTTCATCTACCATATCTAAATATTCAAGCAATAGATATTAACAACATTCCATCACCAACACGATTAGATAAAGCGGTAATTGTCCTAGCATTAAATAATTAATGATTCTGAGATGGTGTTCTCGTATTCTGGCTGACTCATTGTATCGCAAACTGTTACATGTCTGTGCTGTGTTAAGTATGTGAACTGCATAAACTCCAATGAATCTAAAACAAAAATATTCAACTTTTCATATTTTTTTATGACACCAGTCTAATGATTCTGCCAAGTAAGTGAATTGAGCTGGGGTTGGTTTCAGTTGTCTGTTTTTGACTGCTGCGACACTGCACATTACCTAATGCTTAAGTGAGGGATGTTGGAAACACTAATAAGAACTTTATATTTCCATTCCCTAGTAAAGCAGCTCAGCTTACAGACAATTACCAGCATGTGTTTTACTATGCAGAAATGTTTAGCAAATCTGCGTGATGTAAAAGAACTGGGAATAGCTCTGGCATATTGCAGCATGTCCACACAGCAACCAGTTGATCAGTGCGTTGGTAACGGAAGGAACCATTCCAAGGACACGGGTGCTCATAGGTGTTGAAGCCACAGGCACTGTGGGGGTCCACACTCCCACTGGAATTATAAGGACTCTCACTGGAATTACTGTAACCTCCATGGACCCCTGAATCATACGTACTGAAGTTCCTCGTTCACTGTAACTTTAGAATCAATTATAAATTAACAGTAATTTCATTTCAATTCAATTAGGCAAGAATGATGTAATATTTCAGTTGGAAAAATGTTTTAGTTAAAGTATTGTTACATGTAGTTGCCTGAGGGGCCTACCTGAGTTAATGAGGGATGGAGGACTTAATAAAAAACATTAAAGGAAACTAAATTTGATTTCCAATTTATTCACTCTGCTATTATCTACAGCATTAATTAGCTCTCTTCACTTTCACTCTTTTTATTTAACAGTGAGCACAATATTTAATGTCTATTTCCACTCTAATTAACAACCTTCTTAATTGTCTGTGTTGGTTACAGTCAAATAACTCGTACTCATTATCAACATGTGTTTAGTCTATCTGTTGCCATAATTTATAATGTCTTTCACTCACGCATCTAGTCCACTAGTCCAGTCTGCCACTGCTGAATACCAGCAGTCGCAGACTTCCCTTTTGCTGGTCGCCGTTCGTTCTTCTATTGCTTGAAACTCTGCCACTCATTCATTCTTCAACTACAACTCAAAACTCCCTGCCTGGAGGCCTGCCACAATATTTATAGTGTCGTGCCATACCATCTGGAAGGTTCAATGCACTCCAAGATTCACTGAGTCAAATAGGTCAGTAATCCACAGCATTCTTCAGATATCGGCCGAAAACAATACAACCACAGTCCGCGGCGTGCATCTGTAATTCAAAAACTGTCATTGCCTGGCCTTCCTCCATCGCTATCGTATGACAACTCTCTTTCCTTCTCTTCCACTCTCATGTGCATGATGCAAAGCAGTGAGAACACAACAGTATTAAACTAGGCCATATATTATCAATCTGATTTTCATTACATTTAAAAACAGATTTATGAAAAGAAACTCAACCATAATGAAATGCTTTTTAAACATGATTTATTACCTTATAGGCTGACTGAAGGTGTAGTAAATGTATCAGTAGTCTAACATTGATATAATGTTTGGGAATCAATAAAATGATAAGTATCCTAATGGAGAAAAAAATTAATAAATATGGAAGAAAACATTGGCCACTAAGACCTCATCTGCTCTCCAAAAGGCTTGGGCATATATCTGTTGTGAGCTTTGCTTTATTTATAATGTGTGTGTGAGTTATAAACCACAGGGGAGAAAATAAGTGTTTTAAAACATTGCTAAATGGACAGTCTTTTGTGTACTTGGACCACCCTGTGGGAACAACACTGATTGAACACTTTCAGCAGTGGCCATGGAAACTGTGCAGCACCCTTACCTGCTTTGGGCTCTTCGATATAGAACACGACATCACCTTCGCTCTCTCTCCGGTTGCTGTTGCCGCTGCCTTCCAGTGCATTGCTTGGCACTTCCATACGGTTCTTTGATTTTCTCCTCTTCAGCACACTGGCTTTTTTCGCCACCTGGATCATCAGGGACTGTTCCGGCGCTCATATTAACTGATGCACACTGATGTACATGCTGCACACACACACACACTAAACAACGAGACTTGTGTGCTTGAATATGTAGTCGTTCAAGGCAGACATTCAGAAGTCAGAAAGGGAGGGCCAAAGGAAAAGTGAAGTAATGCCTTTTGTTGTTTTTGATCATAAAAAATGCCAAGGTCAACTTGGTGGGAACAATTTTAGCACCGGTATAAAAATATCAAATGCTACATACACAATGGTGCCACTGAATTACTATATGCTTGCAACCCTCTTCTACACGTAACTAGGTGAATAAAAATCATCATCTATGTGGAAGACATGAGACATAGTCTAAGCTAGAAAGTACAACATAGGTACGGGTAGGTAGTTGTGTAAAACCATTTTAACAGCAAAATTTAAGGTAATTTATACCAAAAAACTTTTGCCTGTTATGTTTGAATTTTTATCAGTTATGTATGTTTGATATTAAAAATATTTAAAACAAATTGTTTTTACTGTAACAATATTAAACACATTATTTATTTACATTAATTGTTACTCTACTGTAATTTTGGATTTTTAAAATAATAATAATTATTCACTTTCTATAACATTTATTTTGATGCAGGGGTGCCTAAAAACTTGCTGTTGCCAGAGTTCAATACAACCATCTTATTTGACAACTGTGATTCAGTTTTTGTAGTAACATCCTCACAACTGTGTGAGTCAGACTTCTGATTCATTGAGAGTTATGCTGAGTTATAAGTTAAATACAGTTAAGTTGTAACCACATTCTCCATGCTACACTAGTATTTTTTGGACAAATAATTTGGAAAGGTAAATTGGACATTTATACTGCCTCTCCCCCCTCCCTCTTTGTCAACACCATTGCACTGCATTTTCAAGCACAAATAGAGCTACGCATTGTAACCATCAACATGCATTAGCAAAAAAAGATGTATAATTTGTGTAAAACATTCACTTAAACAAAACCTGGTTAAATGTGTATTAAACATTTACACACTTAATACAACTGACAATAAAAAAAATGATATTACGTATTTGTATAAACAGCTATTTTAGTGCATTATTCACTACACAATCATACATCATCCCACATTATTTGAAACCATTATGAATAAGTAAAAGTAATAATTTACAGCAGAAAGGGATTATGCTGTTAGGCAATGTTGCATGCAATACACACATGCAAGCGTTTTTACATGAACAAATGTACTGTATTGTAAATACAAATAGTATATAAAAATTAATTGAAGCATTCCATAAATGAATTATTCAAGTGACACAGCATAGTTACTCACCTTTTAGTACACAAAACACATCAATCATCAAATTTGTATCATTTTATTGTAACACTGTGTACAACAAACTATAATTTTAAACAAACATTTTGGTGTTACAAAAATGCAATTTGACCTATAACCCCCCTAATTAGGCATATTCATACAGCAAACTCTATTTTGGAGTGTCTCAATCAACCACATATTGTGGGAAACAAAGATAAATTTTGTTCATTTTTACCTCCTCCCATCTCTAATTCGGGGGGGGGGGAATAAAATAATAAGAATCTGCAGGAGTACCTTTGATGATAGATATTCTATTTAGCCATTTATTTGATTTATTTTTTTATTATTATTCTTGTTCCTTCTCAGCATCTCTGATACACTATAACAGCGGAAGTCCCAATGACTAATATCCCACAATCTGCCATTCCTTATTCCACTGGCCATGGTCATAAGTAAATTTAGCAAGATACCACTTATCCATTTCGAATGAGCATCCACTACAATGAGTAAGTCCCGACCACTTGTCATTGCGAAGTCCACATGCACTCTCTGCCACTTTCGTGCTGGCCATGGCCATTGTTGTAGCGCTACCTTCCGAGTCGATGGCTGAACACACTGGCAAGCATGACAGGACTGCACCACTGCTTCGATCGGAACATCAAGTCCCGGCCACCAAACATGACTAACATCTTCATGCCACTGGAACCTGGGTGTTCTTCTTGAAGTAGTGCTAAAACTACATTCCGTAGTGTTTCCGGAATCACCATTCTACTTGCTAGAAGGATGCAGTCTTCTTCCACAGTGAGCTCGTTCTTCCTGGGAAGATACACAGTCAACAATTTGTCATCGGTCCAGTCTGGCCATCCACAACGGATGAAGTCTTTCACTCGGGCCAAAACTGGATATTTATTTGCCACTCTGCCAATATATGCAGGCAACAAGGGAGTCTCCGATACTGGTGCAAAATATTTTATCGTCTCTGTGAACACCCACACTGGAGAGTATTTATATTCGTTTGTTTCCATTGGTTCATCATCTGCAACAGGTAACCGTGATAGTGCATCTGCATGCAGAATTTGCTCTCCCGGCTTGTATCTAATTTCGTAGTCATATGACGCCAACACTACCACCCAGCGTTGTAATCGTGCTGCCGCCAAGGTTGGTACTGCTGTCTTCTCCCCAAAGATACCAGTGAGAGGTTTGTGGTCAGTTTCCAAGATGAACTTGCAGTCATAAATGTAATTGTGAAATTTTTTGACACCGTGTATAATGGCCAAGGCTTCTCTATCCAATTGCGAATAGTTTTGCTCTGCCACAGACAGTGTTTTGGGTGTAAACCCAATAGGCATTTCCCTTCTGTCTTCAATTTGCAACAAGACAGCACCAACACCTTTTGGGGAAGCATCGCATGTCAACACTAATGGTTTGTTAGGATTGTAATGCACTAGCAAACTGGACTGCAAAAACCAATCCTTGCTTTCCTGAAACAGTCGCTGCAAGTCAGAAGTCCACTCTCATGGCACATTTTGCTTCAGTAACTCATAGAATGCACGCAGCCAGCTAGCTAATGCTGGCACGAATTTACCATAGTAATTTAGCTGCCCACAATAAGGAAAAAATTCTTCTTGGTTAGTGGGTTCAGGAGACTCTTCAATTGCCTGGAGCAATTTGTTTTATGGCTTGATGCCACTGCCATAAATAACGTGCCCAAGATATATCACTTGTGGCTGCAATAACTTGCACTTTGCAATATTGACCCGAACCCCATGCTGTGCGAACCAAGCCAACACCCCATCAAGTCTTTCCGTCGCTAACTTCAACGTTGGGCCTGTCAATTAAACATCATCCTGATATGTTACCACTCCCTGAAGACCTCTCAACAACTGTTCAATCACTGACTGGAAGATAGCAGGTGCGGAGGATAATATGAACTGTAGTCGTTTGAACCGGAACAGTCCCTTGTGTGTGTTAATCGTTAACAGAGGTTGAGACTCCTCGGCCACCTCTAATTGCTGGTACGCTACTGATAGGTTCAAAACTGAAAAAACTTATCCCCTGATAGAAAAGCGAAGATGTCCTCTGGCCAAGGTAGTGGATAACATTCCTTTTCAAATACAGGGTTCAAGGTTACTTTTAAATCTGCACATAACCTCAAGCCACCGTTCGCATTCATCACAGACACCAACGGTGTGGCCCAGTCACTATTGGTTACTGGATAAATTATCCCCTGTGATACCAACATCTCCAACTCTTGTTCCACTAGTTGTTTCAAGGCATATGGAACCGTTCTAGCCTTCCAAAACTTAGGCACATCATTTGGTTTTAAGTGTAGTGTTGCAGTGTAACCTGTGATGGTACCAATCACTTTGCGGAAAACTTCTGGATGCCTTCGTTTCAGGCTTTCCACCGCTTCCGCTACTTCCTTGGACCCACTAACCTCTACTTTAAATATTGAATGCCAATTCAACTTAAGCTGCTTTAACCAATTGCGCCCTATCAATGCTGGCATATCCTGACTCAGCTGTTTAACCACTAATAGCAGTAAGTTCAAAGATTGGTTATTATGTGTCACTTTGACCACTAACTGCACCAGAACAGGTAAACACTGACCACCATACGTATTCAATTTAACAGAGACTGGCTTGCACTCTAAATGTTTGCAGCTGTTGTAGATAGACTTGCTCTGGCAGTACACTGACTGCTGCCCTTGTATCCACTTCCATTACAATGGGCCGACCCTCATTATCCACATGTAACCGATAGCTGCTTGCTTCAGTGTTGATTTTCATATTGTACATTGAGTAAGAAGGGTATTCACCAATGTCCATTTCTGCCACTGCCTCTATCCCATCACCAGACTGAGCATTCGATTCAGCCCCTACCTGGTACACTTACCGTCACATAGGCATTGCTCGATCCTTGTTGGTTGATTCTTTGTTCTTTCCTTTACTCATGCACTGTCTTGCTAAGTGACCCTGGCGCGAACAACTAAAACATATTATGCCCTTGAAGGGGCACACATCCGCCAAATGCAAAGTTTGGTCACAACAAAAACATTTTGTTTGTTTATCACCACTTCCACTTTGCAGGCCAGACAGGTTAAGTTTGGCGACTTCCCCCGTTACTTTGTGTCCAAATTCCCATGCATTCGTCTGGAAATTAGCTTGTTCAAGACGAATGGCTAATTCGTAGGATTCTGCAAAGGACACGTCTTCCAATAACAACCATTGATGCACTCGCTCGTCTGCTATACCCACCATGAGCTTGTTCCGCAATGCTTCGTTCAAAAACGTGCTAAATTTGCATGATGTTGCAAGATGTTTGATGGCTACCACAATCTCAGCTATCTTCTCTGTATTCTTCTGCACTCTGCTGTAAAACGCATATCGTTCAGTGACTACGATCTTCCTCTGCGTATAATGTTCGACCAACACCCTAATTAACTCTTCATACAACTATTCGTCCACCAGATCTGGCGACACAAAATCGCTTAGCACTACTAGCACTTTTGGCCCAATAAACTTTATTTTCACCTTTAATTTGGTTCGTCTTAAAAAAGTGTTTCAGTCGCATCACAGATGATGCAACATTTTCTTCTCATGGGCAGAACTCTCCAACCCTACTGATTGCCGCCATACTAGATAACAACACATCCAGTATACTTCCGCTATTTACTTCCACTAAACAGCAATCCCATCCTCGTCGCCAATGTTATATACTTCTCTTTATTACACTTCTATATTCACTTACAACATACAATACAACTCCATTACATGCTACCCGCCATATTGCCACCATCTTACTGCCGGCCACTGGTGGTGCCCCCAGTGGCAGGCCTACCAACTCCCACTACATTACCTACTCATATCAGTCCACTACAGTTGCCAATTACTGCTGCCAGTTTGGCTTTCAGATATGGTTTAAGATCTACTGACATTATTTATATTTTTGGGGCACCAAGTTGTATACAAGGGATTTGAAGCACACTGTAATCAGGAGATGATGTCTCATTAAACCCCTCTGTAAATAACTGTGTGATGTACAAAGATTTCAGTACAAGACTGTGGTCTAGTATTACATCTTTATATCAGTGGGAACTGGGTCGCCATTGTCAGTTGTTGGTAGGGCTAATTCGGATAGTATCAACGGGAGCGGGATATGGAAGGGTGCCAGTTGGGGTAGGTTTGAGTGCCCCCGACATGTACAAGACCCCTCACAGGTGGTACTTGCCTGCCGAGAGTTGCAGAGGAGAAGGGATAAAGTTCCCACTGGTTGTAGCAACTGCTGGATTTTTTGTCTACCAAAACCAACATGAAGACTCAGTAATTCAGCTGCTCATCTTTATGCTCAGACAACACACTCCATTGTCCCAGCCAAGGAGGTGCTGAATATGCAATAAATTGTAGTACATAAGGGGACAGAGAAGGTTTGACACCCCAAACAAATTATGAGCAAGAGATACAGTGGCCGAAGCTCCAACGTTGCCAATCTCCTGAACCAGTTTCATCTTGTCTTCCTCATTTTTGCAAAACAAAAAACAATCATCAGCATAAAGAGCTACGATTATCAGTGTCTCATTGCTTCCTTTCTGATAAACACATGGCTGGTGCTTGGATCTTGTAAACCCTACCTCCAACATGATCTTGTGAATCTGCTGGTTCCATACCCAAGATACTTTCTTCAGGTCATAGATTGCCCTCTTCAATCTACACACCTTTTGTTCCTGGTCTTCAGCTATGAAACCCTCCGGCTGTTCCATGGAAATTTCTTCTTCTAAATTTCCATGCAGGAAAGCGGTAAAGTGGTAAACGTTCAACTCAAGTTCTGTAGCCAAGGAAAACAACATCCTTACTGTTGAGTGTCTCACTACAGGTGCAAATATCTCATGGTAGTCCACACCATACTCTTGCCATCAATCTTGCTTTATATCTCTGAAGATCACCATTGACTCCCCTCTTAATATTGAAGACCCATTTGCGCTGCACCACTTTTACATTGTTTGGTCCATTGACCAGTTCCCAGGTCTCATTTTCTAGTAAAGAGTCATACTCTTCATGCATGGCACTTTCCCACATCTTCGTGTCCTTCCCAGAAAGTGCTTCCACCACAGTTTTTGGGTCACATAGCGATTCACTGCAGAATGTGTGGTAGAAAAATAAACCAGGGTAGTTCTTCAGTTGCCTATCTCTGACTGGATACCTGTGCTCTATAATTTGCTCAGCTTCACAACTTCTGTCCTCCAAGCCTTTGTCTTGCTCAATATGTACCTCAATTAGGTTATCCTCTTCCTGTGGCCAGCCTCGCCACCCTGCCTCCGGCTGGTTCCCAGAAACCTCTACGTGGGTTATAGAATCTTACAACATTGGTTGTAATGTCTGTGACTCACCTTTTATCTCGTTGCCACTTAGTTTTGTACTGTCAAAGTCATGTTTAGCTACTTCAGTAAACACCACATCTCTTACCTTGTGAATTTTTTTGGGTGATGTTGGGTCTATGAACCTACAGCCTTTTGTAAGCTCACAGTATCCAACAAAAATCATCTCACTGCTCTTGGAGTCCCACTTTCTTTGTTTTTGTTTAGGAATGTGAACGAAAGCCTGGCAGCCAAAAATGTTGAGGTGGTTAACATCTTAATATCTACCTTTTGCCCTGACCAAGCCTCCTCTGGGACATCTTTTATTGCATTTGTGGGCGATATGTTTTTCATGCATACTGTTGTGTTGACAGCTTCAGCCCAGTATCTTGATCCTAAGCCAGCCTCTTGCATCGTAGCCCTAGCCTTTTCGTCAGTGGTGTGATTGGCCCTCTCAGCAACTCTATTTTGTTCAGGTGAGTACGCAATAGTCGTCTGATGCTTTATTCCATTGTCAACGAGGAACCTTGCTAGCTCTTATTGTTGACGTACTCAGTGCCATTATCACATCACAGACATTTTAGCTTCATACCAACCTCATTTTCAACCACTGTCTTGAATTCCTTCAACTTCTCACACACCTGGTCATTCAACTTCAGAAAGTAGACGAAAGTCTCCCTTGTCATGTCATCAATGAAAGTCAAAAAATAAGGAGCTCCACTGAATGACTCTTCGGGCATAGGGCCGCAGACATCTGTGTGAATGAGCTCCAACCTCTCCGTAGCTTGCGTCATACTGCACTTGTAGAAAGGGTTTCTTACTTGCTTCCCCTTTATGCAGGCAACACAGGGCTCTTCATTTGTGTTTGAATCTGAATAACTCATGCCTGTCACCATGCCATTTTTGAGTTGATCTAGTCCCACTCTGCCAAGGTGTGCAAATCTCTTATGCCACAGTTCCCATATAGATCTGTCCACTGACGCATTTGCCACCTCAGAGAGTACATTCAGTCTATACAAGCCACCAATGTTTGTTGCTGTTGCCTCAATCTTACCTCATTTCTCAAAATCATCCCTGTGATACATCTTGCAACCGCAATCAGAAAACACAACAACAATGCCTCTAGTCACCATAGTGCTGATAGACAGGAGGTTGGAGAAAATCTGTGGGACATGCAAAGCATCATGAATTTTAACTCTGACACCCTGCTCATTCAACTGTCCTACAAAATCCCCATATCCTGCACCTTGCAGGGTGTTATTGTCTGCTACGGTAATGGTTTTAACACCAGTGGTTTTTTAGTTTTTCAACCACTCTTTCTCTCTGGTCACATGGGTGGTAGTACCCGAATCCACATACCAGTCATTTTTGTTGGACCAATATTTTTGTGTTGTACATTACTAGTGTATAAGTGAGGTTTATGTTTTTGTGTTGGATATGTATCTTGGATAATAGACGGCCACCATGTTGGGCTAGTTACAATGTTCTTGTTGTTGTGGTTTTTGAGTGCATCTTGTGTTGAAGGAGGTAATGTAGTACGGAGTGAATATATGCTGTGTGCAAGTTATTTGAAATGTAATTTTCTGCATCAGCCAATTCCCATAATTGCAACACTCTGGAAACATTTTTCAACAGGTTATGGGATCAAGACGTTAATGGGAATGAATAATTGTATGATTTACAAGGAAGTGATAAGTTCTGCAGAGTCAAGTTCACCTAAAAATGGCATCTGGTTTTAGTGATGAGTTTAGAATACCTAAACTAAACAGCGATAATTACTTTGCTTGGGCAGCATTACAACAAAAGGGATGTTGGGAAGCAATTGAGCCTGGCTATGGTGAAGAAGAAGTATTGACGGCAAAACAGAATGATTCTAATGTAAACGCATTATCCTTCATACTACTGATTGTGAGTGATGACTATCTCAATGATATAGGCGAGTGCACAAGTGTGAAGGAAGCATGGCAGGTGCTCGAAGAAATCCATTCAAGGTATGTTCTTTTACATCAAATTATGTTTGGAAGAGAACTGATGAATTTGCGGAAAACTGCCGACATGAGTAATCAGGAGTACATGTCGAAAATTCAAGATCTGAACCATAAGGTTACTAAGTCCGGAATGTGTTCACAGACCAAGTATTTGTTGGTGACTAAATCTTAATATTAAGATATTTTTTTATATTTTGGGTGTATGTAAATAGACAAGTCATCCTTCATTGTTATTTTGACTAGCGTAGTAGTTGCAGACATGATGGTGTCTTGTATGTATGTTTTAGATGTAGTAGCTTGCCAATAAACTGCTATAAAATGTGAGTCTGACTATTTCCTGATCCTGAGTGCTGAATTTTCCAACCCAACAGATTATGGGCCCAGTAAAATAGTCAGAACCCACAGCGAATATTTTTCGGCATGCGTATTTACCGGGAAAGTGAAAGTGACGCGACCCACCGCAGTGTTAAATGGATATGTGCGAGCATCTGTGAAGTGTCCGAAAATATCCCTTCAAGACCGCAAAATTAAAAATTATGGCCGGCAACAAAACAAGAGAAAAACAAATAAGCTGGTTGCCTGGCATCAAGAAACTTCAGAGGACTGATAATTACAGTTCACGGAAGTTCGGCATGGATATGTACCTCACTGCAGATGACTTATGGCCAAGTGTTACTGGCGCCGAGACCGATGAAAATAAGGGCCAAAAGGTGAACTCCAAGATATGCTTGATGATAAATGAAAGCCTATACCCGATAGTGAAGAGCTGCAAGTCGTCGAAACAAGTTTGGACAAAACTAGAAAGCACCTACGAAAATAAAGGGCTAATAAGGAGATTATCACTACTTCGAAAATTATTCAGAATACAACTAAAAGAATTTGGTTCCATGGAAGAATACCTAAATGAGATTTTGTCCTTGTCACAGAAGCTGGAAGCGATAAATGCTGAAATCGATGACGAATTTATAGGGGTTATAATGCTGAGTGGTTTAACCGAAGATTATGAACCCATGATTATGGCCATGGAAAGTACCAGAGTAGAAACTACTTCAAACTACATAAGATCAACACTCATCCAGAAAGTGGCAAAATCACATCATTCTGAAGAAAAGATCAACACTCATCCAGAAAGTGGCAAAATCACATCATTCTGAAGAAGCAGCATTGATAACAAAAGGCAGGAAAGATGGCTCAGCGACGATCACATGCTATAAGTGCAATAAGAAGGGACACAAGGTAAATACATGTAAGAACAACATTGTATGCTTCAATTGCAACAGAAGAGGGCACAAATCAAATGAGTGTCGTGAAAAGAAGAGCCCCATTTTCAAGGAAGGAAACTCAACAAAAGAAAATAGACCTACCACGTTAATCGCAGCCCTGTCGTTAGTGACTACAGGCATCAGGGACTGGATAATTGATTTGGGTGCTACATCCCACATGACAAGAAACAAGGGTTGGATAGAAGACATGGAAGAAAATGCATAAGAAATTGTTGTTGTAAACACCAATAAAATTATGTTCGAAGGTGCGGGTTCGGTCAGACTCAAGAGTGATGTTGATGGTTCCAATGTTTTGTCTGTACCTGATCTATCAGCAAACTTGTTGTCTGTCAGCAAAATGTCCAACAGGAGACTCAAAGTGTTTTTTGATAGTGAGGAGTGTAATGTTTACGATAACTGCCAATTCAGAGGAAACGTAATTGTAACCGCCCTAAATAAAGGAGGTGTTTACAATGTGAAGTGTAACTCTCACGATATAAATGCCCACAAACAAAGTGATGCACTAAGTGTGCAGGACGTGAAAGAAAAGGGTACGACAGCAAGACTATCAAGATATTTATGGCATAGAAGATTAGGGCATTTTAATAGAAAGTCCATGAGTCAACTTAAAAGCATGTCAATTTGCATGGACTTCAGCGATGACACCGAATGTGATTGTATAGCCTGTGTAAAGGGAAAGCAGTGTAGAGACCCCTTCAGCAAACACTCAGGGATTCGGTGTGAAGGAGTACTCCAGTTAGTACACTCAGATGTTTGTGGACTCCTAAGCACACCCACATGGGGCGGCACCCTTTATGTGTTAACGTTCAAGGACCATGTTGGAAGATGCTAGCTTGGATAGGAAATATTGGGGTGAAGCAATCAACACTGCAACCTACCTCAAAAACCGAAGTCCTACAAAAGCTATAAAAGGGAAGACACCAGAAGAGGTCTGGACTGGGAGGCAAACAAATACATCCATCTTGAAGACATTTGGTTGCAAAGCCATGAAGCTTGTTCCAAAACAAAACAGGACCAAGTTAGACTCAAAAAGTGAAGAATACATTTTTGTAGGATATAGCGAAGAGTCAAAGGCCTACAGATTGATCAACTCTACAAATCCAAAAAGGCTGTTAATCTCAAGAAGTGTGAAGATCTTGGAAGATATGCGAGGCATGGAAAACCAAGAATAGGCGGCAGATAAGAAAGTAATTGAACAAAGCCCCATCGTGTTCACAGAGGAAAGTGCAGAAGTTGAGGAAACAGAGATCCTATCAGATGACGAGCCTTTTTATGGTTTCGAAAACCCACAAAATAATGGAGAAGAAAGCGAAACCATAAAGAAAAAATGTGAATCAGTGTTGCGAAAATCTCAGCGGGTAAAAAAGCCAAAAACTTTTCTCGATCATGAAATCTACCTCACAAAGTGTCTTGAGAAACATGAAACGACCATGGAGGAAGTCTTGAGCCGACCACACAAGAAGGACTGGGAAAGGATCATGGAAAGCAAGATGAAATCTCTAAGAAAAAATGATTCCTTTGAACTGGTCGACCCACCTACAGGTGAAAATTTGTTAAAGACAAAATGGGTGTTGAAAGTAAAAGATCCTGATGACAAAAAAAGTTTAAAGCAAGACTCATAGTGAAAAGATGTGCCCAGACCTTTGGGAGAGATTATGATGAAACCTTCTCTCCGGTGGCGAAATATACCTCTATCAGGTACCTCTTTTCATCATTTGCCACAAAAAAAGGGGTTAAACATAAATTACATGGATGTTGTTACAGCCTACCTATACAGAGAAATCGACAAGGACTGTTACGTACTACCTCCTATGGAAGTGGTGAACAAAGGCGAAGAATAAAAAAGTGTGGAAGTCAAAAAATCCATCTACGGCCTGAAACAAAGCGGTCGTTGTTGGAACCAAAGGTTGCATGAAGTGCTGGTACTATCAAACCTAGTTCAATCAAAAGATGATCTGTGTATCTACACAATGGAGAGAGAGGAGCTATCCTGATTGTCACAGTCTACGTGGATGATCTGCTAATATTTTATGATGATCACAAAGTAGCTGAACAAATAAAAGGCCGGCTAAAGGACAGCTTTGAAATAAAGGATCTGGGTAAAGTAAAGAAATGTTTAGAAATGGAAATATCAAGAGACAAAGAAAGTCGAAAACTTTGGATTTCACAGAAGAGCTATGCTCAAGAAATTCTGAGGAGATTCAACATGGAACAGTCGAAACCTGACACATCATTGGAACCAGGTTTGGACCTCGCAGAACAGAGGAAGGAAGGAGACAATGAAAAGCTGAAGAAGATCCCTTACCAGGAAGCAATAGGGAGTATTTTATATCTGTCACAGATTTCTTGCCCAGACATCACTTACGCAGTAAGCTTGTTGATTAGGTTTAATAACTGTTACATAGAAGTTCACTGGACTGCAGTCAAGAGATTGCTGAGATATATAAGGGGGTCATTGGAGTACAAATTAGAATATGATAGAGACTGTGAAAGTGAATTGATAGGGTATTGTGATGCTGACTGGGGAAGTAAACTTAATGATAGGCACTCAGTCTCAGGTTACTGCTTTCTGTCATTTCCTGGTGTAGTAAAAAACAAAAAACTGTAGCATTGTCAACTTGCGAGGCAGAGTACATAAGTGTATTATTATCTATCCAGGAAGCCATAATGCTTAAAGCCCTAGTAGCAGAAATAGATCCTACCATAGTGAAAGGACCCGTAAAAGTCCTATGTGATAATACAGCAGCTATTGAACTGACCAAAAATAATGTTGTAAATCAAAGGTCAAAACATATTGACATAAAGCATCATTTTGTTAGACCACATGTTAAGAACGGTAATGTTTGTGTCAATTATGTACCCAGTGAAGAAAATGTTTCTGATGTTCTAACAAAACCCTTATGTAGGCTTAAGCACAGAAATTGTCTTGCTGGTACTGGTCTAGTTTAAATACAAATGAAAAATTGAACCTAAAGGGTACCTAAAATAAAATAAAGATTTAAGGGAGGGTGTTGGTGACTAAATATTAATATTAAGATTTTTTTTTTATATTTTGGGTGTATGTAGATACACAAGCCATCCTCCATTGTTATTTTGACTAGCGTACTAGTTGCAGCCATGACGGCGTCTTGTATGTATGTTTCAGATGTAGCAGCTTGCCAATAAAGTGCTGTAAAATGTGAGTCTGACTATTTCCTGATCCTGAGTGCTAAACTTTCCAACCCAACAGTATCAACACTCGTTCTTTTTATGGGGTCACCTATGGAGAAATATGAGGGATTCGTAAGGAGTTTAGAGAGATGAAGAAACTTTGAGTACAAAGCTTGTAAAAGCAAGGCTGTTAATTGGAGAGAAAAGGATAAATAGTGATGCTGAGGTAGAAAAAATAATCAGCTAAGGACACAAAGGATTTGGACCTGTTATGCTTGCGGCGAGAAGGGTCATATTGCGAAGAATTGTGTACAGCACAGGGATGAACATACAGGAAGAGGAGAGAAATCAGCAGATGAAGATGAGGCAAGAGAGATAAACAAGTCGGAGATGTCAGTGAAAGAATATAGGGTGCTGTGTGTCAAGAAACCAACCTTGAAAAGCAGTGAATGGTTACTGGACTCTGGAGCATCTGACTCTGGAGCATCTCATCACATGACACCCCACCCTGAACTCATTGAAAACATGACAGAAGAAACAGGTGTGGTGGATATTGCAGATGGTGAACCTTTGAAGATAAGAGGGCGAGATACAGTGTTGTTACAAATGTCAGAAGAATGTGGCGGCTGGAGTATCAGGTTAAGTACTGTGCTTTATGTACCTAACCTATCAGACAACCTAATATCAGTTAGCTGCATTGAGGGACTTGGGAAATCTATTTCTTTTGAGAAAGGCTGTGCTAAAATATTTGACAGACAAAAGGGGTAAACCCTATTTAAGGCTATTAGAGTTGGAAATCTTTATCATGTGAGAACACTGAATGCTGCAGGAACTGCTTGTTCTAAGGACAAGGGTGTCATCACATGGCATAGAAGACTGGGTCATTTTCACGAAGGTTTCATTGCAAAGATCCCAGTAATAGGGGTTAAAGGCTCAATCGAAGATTCCCAGGTTTGCGTAGTGTATATCCAGGGGAAGACTAAACATAAAAAGTTTCCAGTTAGGACAAACTCTAGAACCACAAAACCTTTAGAGTTAATTCACTCAGATGTTGGTGGACCACTTGAACATAGATCATTAGGAGCAAAGTATTATGTGACTTTCATTGACGATTACTCCAATCATGCAATGGTAGCGATAATAAAACAGAAAAGTGATGTGTTAGAGGAATTTGTGAAATATCAAAGCAAAGTGGAACTGTTTCACGAGGGAAGGATCAAGATGATACAGATGGACAATGGTGGCGAGTATACGAATAGAGCATTTCAGAAACATCCAGAGAAGTGTTGCATAAAGCATAGGAAAACAACACCATACACACCACAACAGAATGGAAAAGCAGAAAGATTGAATTTAATTTTAATGGACAGTGTACGGTGTATGTTGGTGGAATCAGGTCTACCGTGCCTCTTTTGGACAGAAGCATTATCAACAGCTTGTGTAGTTCAAAACCATTGTCCATCTCAGGCGATTCAGAACAAAATTCCGCTGGAATTAATTACTGGTAAGGAATTGACTCTGGAAGACTTCAGCAGAGTGAAGATGTTTGGCTGCCAGGCTTGGGCAGCCACCTCAGTGAAAAGAATATTAGATATCAGAGCCGAAAAATGTGTCCTGGGATACCCAGAACATGTGAAGGGCTATCATTTATGGAACATTGGCAAAGAAAGGGTAACTGTCAGCAGGGATATACTGTTTAGTGAGGATGCGATATAGTGTTTAGTGAGGATGCATTTCCCTTCAAGGAGAGGGTGTCGGACAATGGAGGTGTGGAAAAACTGGAAACAGAAGTGAATGTTCTAAGGAGAATCTGTTGATCAGGGAAGCATCTTTAATATAGTTGAAAATGAAGAAAACCCAGTTAATCCCGAACCGGAAGCGGAACATTCAGGAGATGAAGATCATGCACAAGGAATAAGGAGATCAACAAGAAAGCCAGCACCAGCTAAACCCTGTGGTTGTGGTAACCTAGTGAAATGTGCTACAGTGGAAATGTTTGAGCCTAAAACTGCAAGGGAAGCATTGTCATGCAATGATGCTGGCAGTTGGAAACTCGCAATGGAGGACGAAATAAAGACCATCAGAGATAACAAGACGAGGGAGATTGTAAGAAGGCCCAGAAATAGAAGTGTAATTGGGTCAAAATGGGTCTTCAGGATTAAGTGCAATCACTTGGGGGAAGTAGAATGTTACAAGGCAAGACTGGTAGCTCAGGGCTATAGCCAAGTCCCAGGGATAGACTACTTTGAGACATACAGTCCAGTGATCAAAAAGAAAACCATTAGAGTATTATTGGCATTGGCAGTGGAAAACAACTGGAAGGCTGAACATTGTGGTGTTACAGCAGCATACCTCAACAGCCCTTTGCAGGATGAAGTATATATGGAACAACCAGAACTATTTACTGAAGAAGGGAAGAATGCTTCAGAATTTGTGTTTGTACTAAGAAAAAGCATGTATGGCTTGCATCAAGCGAGAAGGGACTGGAATACATATGTGAACAAACTGATGAAAGGATTTGAACTCACTCAATGTATTACTGATTCATGTATCTACTGCGACGAGGATTTGATCATAGGGATTTATGTAGATGATATAATAGCAGTGGGAACAGAACCAAATCTGAAACAGATTAAAGAAAAACTGATGAGGTCACTAGACGTTAGGGATCTAAGTGAAGAGTCCAACCTACTGTCCCTGGGCATTGAGAGACCAAACTTAGACAAGATAATGACTAACCAGAGAAAGTACGTTGAAAAGGTTATTGCAGATTTCCAGATGGAAAGTTCCAGGGGATGCTCTGTGTCCTTAGAGACAAAAGGTCTGACACAGGATGAGAAAGAGAAAGTGCCATTTTGTGAAACCATGTACAGAAGAGCAATCGGGAGCCTATTGTACATTGCCAATTGAACGCGTCCGGACTTGTCGTCTCAGTCTGCAAACAGAGCTAAATGTGCAGTGAACCAACAAGGGTGGATTGGGAAAATGTAAAGCACATACTCAAGTACTTGAAGGGGATCTTAAATATAAAAACTGGTGTACAGGAAGAAAGAGGATCCACTGACAGTGTTTCCAGATGCTGACTGGGCAAATGACAGTAAGGATCACAAGTCAATCAGCGGGTTAATTGTATTGATAGCTGGTGGTCCCATTATATGGCAGAGTAAGAAACAGAGAACAGTGGCATGCTCAACAGTTAAAGCCGAATATATAGCCATGTCAGAGGCAGTGAACGAGTCCTTGTGGCTTCGAAACTTCCTGAAGGAAATAGGAAAGAGCAATTCATGCAGGACCGTTGTGTTATAAATGTGGATAACCAAGGTGCTATTAAACTGGCAAAGAACAAGATGTCAGCACATAGACGTTAGGTACCATTTTCTCCGTGAATGTATTGAAAATGGGGAAGCAACATTCAATTATGTGAAATCAAATACAAATTTGGCAGATGTCCTGACCAAAACACTCACGGGGAAGAAAATGCAGGACGTTGTGTGTAGCTTAGTTCTTGAACATGTGAGAATAACAATAACTATGACTATGAGACAGACGTTGTAATGCACGACAAGGGGAAGTGTTGGACCAATGTTTTTGTGTTGTACATTACTAGTGTATAAGTGAGGTTTATGTTTTTGTGTTTGGTATGTATCTTGGATAATAGATGGCCGCCATGTTGGACTAGTTACAATGTTCTTGTTGTTGTGGTTTTTGAGTGCATCTTGTGTTGAAAGAGGTAATGTAGTACGGAGTGAATATATGCTGTGTGCAAATTATTTGAAATGTAAATTTCTGCATCAACCAATTCCCATAATTGCAACACTCTGGAAACGTTTTTCAACAATTTGAACATGTAGTTGCTATCAATGCTGTAAACAGTGAACATTCTGAGGAACTCGAATTAGATTTATGAACTTGCCATCTTCTGTTCTGAACTCCTTTAGGGTATTCAAATTTTCTATGGCCAATCTCAATACAGCCATAACATCGGAATACATTTCCCTTTCTTTGGTGCTGTTTCCAGTCATGAGCGCTTGGTCCAGGAGACCCCCTATTTTGGACATTTGACATCAAAGCAGAATCCACACCTTGCTTCCCATTCAGTTCCTTCTTTATGTCCTCCCGGAGCAACTTACTGTTTACAAAATCGGGCGTGATAATTAGGGCTTTGGGTTCTGTGTCATTGAAACACTCTGTTATGGTCTTTGCTTTTTGAACGAGTGCATTGTCATGTCGAAAATAGAAAGGGCCAGTGCTAAATTGTTGCCACATGGTGAGTAGCACATAGTTGTCCAACACTGCCTGATAGGGTGCGGCATTCATGGTTTGAGGAATTAAATTGGTGGCTCAAAAACAGGCCCAAACCATAATGTCTCTTTTGCTAAACTGTATAAAAGTGGGAACAATGCACTCCAGTAAGTAATGCTCCGCTATCATTCACCAAGTCCATGCATGTCCATTAGAATGCCACAACATGTAACGCAATTCCTCACTCCACATGATACTCTTCCACTGTTCCAAGAATCCAAAGGTGATGTTTTGCACCACTGTAATTGGCGGTGATCGTTCAGTGTAGTGATCATTGTTTTATGTACTGCAACTTGCTCATGGAATCAAGTGCAAACACCTCTTCGCAAATGGTGCAATTACTGGCATCACTTTTAGATGTCAATCAAAAGTCTGTGGCCACGGTTTCTAACGAACTTGGCTGGTTTCACTTCACCACACATCTAAGGCATCAACTGTGCCTATTTGTCAATTTTCTTGATTTCCCTCATTGAATTTGTGGTTTTGTAACTCCCTGGCATTTCCATTTCATCATTGAATACCTCAATGTTGTATATGGTACCTGAAACTTGCCAGAAATCTCTTGGATGAAATGACCAAATCGGTGAATACCAATAATCTTGCCCCTTCCCTCCTCACTCAGCTCTTGTCATTTATCAATTCCGTTCACTGTAGCTGGTATACATTTCTAAAGAAAACACACAGCTTCATATAGGCTCACAACTTGCTTGTGTGCTGTATGGGATAAGTCTGCTCTTCTTTCAGGAAGATGTCCGATCATTAATGGCAATTCCTTGTATGATGTTAAAAGTATGCAAGTTGTTACTTTTATGTACCTACTACAAACATGAACTAAATGAAAAATCCTGTGCTCTAATTAAATCATGGCTATTATATAATGTTATGATATGGAACAACTTCAGTATTGCTGCAAACTATTGGGAAAATGTTATTTAGTGTGTCCATTAAAACATATACACTTAGGAACACAAAATTCTTTCAAAAGTTTTTTCAAAAGTGCTGTTTCTAACCGCTAACTATCGGCGAGAAAAAACTTATTCTGAGAAAAGTAGGTGTGACAATTTTTGCCACTATATGTTACTAAATTACTGTAAAAAAATTTTCATTTGTGTGTGTTAACAATAAAGTGTATTAACTGTGATAAAACAACTGGTAGTGAACACTGTGGCTGGCCTCACCTTCCCCAGAGGAGTGTTGGTGCTCTGGTTTGGCTGGCTGGTGTCCTTCACATAGATCTTCCATGTGGCCATGCTGTTGAAAGACTTGTCGGCAGCATAACACCTCCACAGGCACTGGATCAGCATGGCGGCCGCTGGGATCTGACGGTTGAAGTGCTTCTGCCGCTGCTTCTGTTGTACTTTGAGCGCGAAACCGGAACCCAAAATTCCCTGTAACATGGGAACAGCGCAACTTCAACTACATATGTTTGTATTGAATTTGCATGAGTAAATGGTTGACATAGTAAGCGGAGTTCGAGTAAATCCAAAATTAAATGATTACGTGTGTGTGTGTACACACAACACACACACACCACACTCTCTCACTCACTCTCTCACTCACCACACTCACTCACACACTCACTTCCCACTCACTCACACACTCACTCACTACCACTCACTCACACACTCACTCACACACTCACTCTCACTCTCTCTCTCTCTCTCTCTATCTCTATCTCAGGGTTACTGAGATTTTTTTTAATGCTAAGCGGGGAATTAGAAAGGGGCATTTTCGTGGGATGAGAGCAGATGTGAACATACCAGTCCCACTCTGTTTTTACTGATAAGTTGGATTTTGTTCGAAAAGTTTTGTTTTCATGCAGATTTTCACATATATTTAATTTTTATCTGAAAGTGGCACCAAACCCATATATATTTAGATACACTACTACCTTGCATAAAATAATAAAAGGAAGGAACTAGGATTTAAAAAAATCAATGATTTAAGATAAAAAGCCACATATGAAAAATTATGGATTTAAGATAAAAACAAGAATTGAATTTAAAAATATTCAAGGTTCTGGGATCTGGGACTAAAAGCCAGGAAAAAAAAAAAATTAAAATACAAAAAATAAATCTATTGACAATATTAATTAATTTTAATTGTCTTTTCATTCAATAACAGGAAATTTGTCATCTTATAGCCTTTATAAGAAAAGCATACCAATCTCGTTTATTAATCATCCATTTTTGAAATAAATTACTTAGATAAATTATTTCAAAATTTTCAAATTCTACATAAATCACATCTAAATTTTGTTTCTTTTTTACACCTTTTTATGTTTAATAATGTTAATATATTCCTAATTTCTAGTAGCATTGAATGCCAAGATTGAGTGATTAATTTTTCTTTAATTATATAGAAAAAAATAGACTATAGTCCATTCCCGATTGGAAGCTACTTATGAAAATCAACCTTTGAAAAAACCCTCTAGACATAACATGTCACCTGTTTTTTTTTTTTCAATAACCTGTATTCCACAAATATATAACACTGTGGTTAACTTTAGAGTACTGTATTATTGAATAAATGAACTTTTACCTTAATATCCTCTATAACTTGTAATATTTATTTATTTTTTAAATATGAATTAACAATAGTGAGTGCAGCAACGTGTTGGCAACGACCGGTAATAAATAGTTCACAGTTAAAATATTATTTTAACCTCGGTTTTCAATATACTATATGGAATTAAACAGTGCATATCGAAATATTGAAATATTTACGTAGCCCCGATGGCAACATCTCATTTTTACAGTTTAAAATAACAGCGGAAAATATTGTGAGTAGGCCATAATGGTATGGTGTTGTTTTATCAAGAGAGACAGAAATTCTCTCTCTCTTTATTCGTCTCTTTCACACTCAGGAAATTTCACTTCGCTAGTAAGCATTTAAATTATACAAGTTTTCAATTGTACCATATTTCATACTTATTACAGCAAAGTAATGATTTTTGCATTTGAAATTTACAACTGAAAATAAATTTTAATGTTTGAATATGTATTTTAATATATTTAGATATGATGGTGGAGCAGTTACATAGTGAAGTTGGCAGACGTGGCAAGCCATGACATGGCGTGTTGCTTTTTATCAAACAAAAAGTAAATTATTCTTACTCTGAAAAATACTTCAAATTAATACATCACGTTTGTAGACATGTTTTTTAAACATACCTAGGCAAGTTACGTTGTTGTGATAAATCTGTGTTTCCATGGCACAATAAATATACTGTGAAGTGTGTTTCGTTAATCATTGAGTCTCTGAAATGGCGTGCCTTTGTGCATCGTGGTCGATACGCTGGCCCTGTGTGTGCGTGATTTCAAATATTTGATTAGCACTATTTATACGTTTTAAATGTGAACTGTTTTTATGACTATGTTATTTATTTACATCCACGTCTGTTTATTTATTACAATGTTGTACCATTGCCCTAAGGGGTTTGAAACACAATTGTGTAATGTAATTTGCCACAATCCCAGAAGAAAAATTCTAAGCCCAGCCTGATAAATTTCAATAAACCTAATAAACAGTTAGTAGCAATACATAGAAATATGAGCGGAATGAAAGTTATCATAGGCTTATTTGTGTGCATGTTCACCACTATCGTTTAAAGTTTGTATGACAAAAATGAGCACCATGAGTTGCGTGCTTGAATTTAATGTGTTTTTTCCACTGGTTGTTCCTTTGTTTTAATATTTATTCCAACTGAGGCCGTCTCCAACACATATCAATAACAAAAGGATAATTAGTACACCCATTTACCTCGCAGTTGTAACAGAGTTAAACACAAAATACTAACGTGCAGTACACGTATTGAGCTACATCATGGAAAACAGATATGTTAATGTAAAATATCCTTAAGAACTGTCTTCAATTAAAGCATTTTTAAAACATCATAAAGCTGACCTAAATAATGTTAGAGGACTAAACTGTGAATAGTCATATGGAATGGTTTTTGAAATATGATAGAATTTTTTGAAAAGCTGTAAACTGTAAACAACACATTTGACAGGTATAAAAGTAGAAGACACATTTCAACGTTTATTTTTAGGTGTAGCAAAAATATAAGAACATATGTACACACACAATGGAATGTAAACATTGATTTTGACAGATGCTACATGGCAGTCACATGACAATGTTTGTTTACATTTGGCGGAAGGATACGAAACAGGCCTGTAAGTAGATATTTAGCAGGGTTCCGAATAAGTTGCTTCTAATGGGGAATGGACTATACATAACTAATCTGACACCGGCTAACAGCCAGCGGTGCTAGAGCTCATGATGGCACTCACCACACACGTGTCACGCACATGCACAAAGAGGCCAATAATCAATAATTTTGAACTTTCGTATAAATGTTATTTTCAGTTTCAAATGTGTTATATTGTCTTTGCAGTGTTTAATATGTCTTAATATGTTTTAAAGTGTTTGTACTAATTTTAAATCATTTGCTTATAAAATTCAAAGTGCCCACGGCACCGAGATTAAGAACACTTAATATTCCGGCATGAACGCCGTCATCAAGAGACACTTAAATAATATCGAAATTCATAAGAAAATTATAGAAATGTAAGACAATATTTAATTTAATTGTGCCATTTTATTTTCAATATAAAATATTTCACTCGGCGTGCATAGTACTTCCGCTTATGTGAACCCCGTAAGCGGCCATGGTAGGTCCGTGTGACGCCTGTATCTGGACAATCTGTCGAGGAGAGCAGGCGAGGTAAAAAACTGTCACGTACGTACTACAACTTTTGTTCACTGATTTAGGTTTCCATAGTTAATTTAGTTTACCGGTTAACCTTTGCTTGCATATGTTTTTTGCTAGACATTTTCTCCAGCATTATGCTTCCGTTTTATTAATTTATTGCGCCTCTGAGGCATTTTTAACTTAATCGAGGAGTAAGTGTCGGAGAGGTCACGCGACCCGCACAACTTGAATCAGGCGCCATCCGCATATGTTCATGGCATTTCATTGTAACTTCTGCGTTATAGCTACCCGCAATTTTAAGAACTTAATTTTTATGTATGTATTTGAGGTTATTTTTCGTGTTTGAATATTTTACGGCGACATCACGTATAACCACATGGTCGACCGACGCCAAGTCTTTGCGTATGCCATTATTGCATTTGAGAGCTTATTTATGTAACATCGTATGTGCAATAATTTATTTCAGGGTTCTATGTCAATTTTATTCAGGGTTCAATTTATTTTTCACGTAAATTGATGATTTTTGTACTTCACCACACAGTCACAGTAATGTTTGATTTTACCGCCATCAGGCATGTTACACTCCTGTAACCACTGCAATCGTAAAGGGAATAATTTTCTCAGCAAGAATAATTTTTTGTCTGAATTTAGTTTGCCGTTTCCACGCAGAAATATTGCAATTTAACCTGCACCACGTGGTCCACTACGAACTTCATCCAGCGGCATCCGCGCCATCTAAGGTTGTTTTCACACGTGTGTGTTTATTGTGAATATTCATCTCGGGTCCTATCTTGTTTCATGTATCATTTAAGGGTTTATGTAATTTTGTAATTAGTGTATGGTGCAATTATTACCATTCTAGCCGGCTCTGTGTATAGGCCGTCACCACACTATCCATCTGCTGGAGTGTGAGCCCTGACGAGTTTGCATTAGTGATGTTGAGTGATCACACGTGCTAATATGTATTAAGGGTTTCATTTGTAATTCGCTGTGTCCTGTCTTCAAGGAAAAACCATCAGTCCACCATAGCGGCTGTCGGCCCTTTTCCCTTGTGAAGACTGTGCTTTCACGCACCACTGTGAGATCATCCATCTAGGCATGCGCTAGAGCAATTGCGGCCTGGGGAGCACCAAAGCGGAATTGGCTAGTCATGACCGAGATAATCATTTCATTGGCACGTTGAGGTGTATGCATGATAACAAAAACAAGTCTACAGTGAACTTAACTCTTTTATTCAGTAGAGACAGTTTCCTAGCTTCATATGTTTTATTAAGTGTTTATTTCCAGTGATGTTTAGTAAAAAGTTTAGTATTTCCGACGTGTTTGTAAGTACGCATGGGTGAGACGGACACATAGAACCCACAGCATCCCTGAGAATCCTGAGTCTCAATAGTGTTGTGATTGAGTAGGACCGCTTGTGCCCAAATTACCAGTAAGTATTTGTGTCATCGTTCATCTCGTGTCTCACCTGACGGCATAAAAACAAACAAAATATGTACAAAATAGAAGTAAGAAACACTTAACATAAATTAGTTTAGAAATACATTTGGTCAAGAGATAACAGGATTTTTAATGTATGTTCAAATAATATGTTCAAATTGTAAAGAAGACATGAGAATATTAAAGTAATTGACGAAAAATTACAAAAATAAAATACTAAAAGAACATCATAAAATATACTACAAAAAATATAGTTGACATTTTTGAAAAAGTATTTTGTGTTTGTGGGAAAATACGTTTGTAAGAATTTTTACAATAAAACTGCACATTAACACAGATTTTAAAAAAAGGGTGGCTGACTTTAAACTAAAGGACTCGTGTTTGTGACCTTGACCTTATAGAGTAATTTTCAGTTGAAATGGCACACAACATTTCAACTGAAAGTTTGCTATCAAGTCAGTTTAAATGAGTTAATCTAGGTTGGGAGGGAAAAAAATTATTACGTGGTCCTTTCTTTCTTTCTGTAGTGTATTTATAAGGAAGCAGGAAGATTGTGTATACTAGGTTGGCAGGAGTGTGTGGACAAGATGGCGATTGTATTATTGTTAGTGTATTGAGGTGATTGTTAAATAAATAAGATGTTAACATATTTGGGATTCTCAGAGAATTCCTGGAAGTAAGATTATAAGATATTGAACTCAGAGTACCTATCGAGGAAGTAAAGAGCTATAGACGTGCGGCGGAGACGGAATATGGGCACTGCATAATGGTGTTCTGGAAGATTTCTGAATTGAATATCATGGAGCCTGACACCTGGCCACAATACAAGGTCAGGTTTTCTTTTTTTGTGTTGCGGAAGCAAACAAGATTACCAACGTGAAGAAGTTATGGGCAATTTTTCTGATGGTGATTGGTGAACAGGCATGGGCTTTGTTGACTTCGTTAATTACACCAAAGGAATTGTTCGATGTCAGTTATGAAGAGTTAATACAAGTGCTGAATAGCCATTTTGATCCTAAGAAGAATGAGATTGCATCATGTTTTGTTTTTGCAAATCGCAAGCAACAGCCTACTGAGACTATAGCAGAGTTCGTGGCAGAATTGAAACGATTGTCAAGAGGATGTAACTTTCAAGACCTAGAGAAGCAGTTGTTAATACGCATTGTGTGTGGGGTTAAGTATGAGAGACTCCAACATCAGTTGCTATCGGAGTCAAACCTAACCTTTGATATGGCTGTCAAGATCTCCGCTGCTTTTGAGGTGGCAAACAGGAATGGGAGACTATTTCAGCTGCACAGAACGAGGTTAAACATGTTTGCGAAGGAAGTTGTAGCAAATGGAGAACGTGCAAGAAGAGTGTGGGTATGTGAACAGTACGAAAAATGCAAAACGGCAGGTTAGTACTACAAGGAATTATGTGGCTATCACATGTTTCCGGTGTAGTGTGGTGGTGCATAGAGTGCCGGAATGCAGGCACAGAAATATTATTTGTTCACATTGTCATAAGGTAGGACATATTAAGAGGGTATGCCGCAGTAGCAGCAGTACTCGGGGCACTAAGGCAAAGAAATCAGAAGTGTATTACACAGATTTTGGGCGGGTCAGAAGAGAGTACACGCGTGTCAATGAAGACCATTATGGTACCTTATTTAATGTCAATCTTAGTATCGATCAGGTCGAGGCATACACACACGGTGAGCCTGCAATTGAATGGAAAATTTCATTAATTTGAAGTTGATTTGGGTGCTGCGTCAACCATAGTTGACCATGATGTGTTTATGAAACTCTGGCCTGTTGAAAAAAATAGACCTGCGTTGCAACCTAGTAAGGATCGTTTAGCATTTGGGGGGGGGGGGGGGGGGGAGCAAATGTGTGCGAGTGTATGGTGAAGTTTCGGTTAAGGTCAATTTCAAAGGCAAATGTTCTGTTCAGAAGTTAATTGTGGCTGACTCTGCTGGATAAAGCTTGCTAGGTAGAAATTGGTTTGAAGACCTAGGAATATCTGTACAAGAAATCCATAGAATTGAAGATGATAGCAGCATCTTGAATGAATAGAACCGTTGTTCCATGAAGAAGGTCTGCCACCCTTGAAGGTATCAACTGTTCACATTAAGTTGAAGATGGATGCAGATCCAAATTTTTTAAAGCTAGAACAGTAGCAATACCGTTACGTACGCGTGTGCATGAAGCTTTGGACATGCTAGTTAAGGAAGGGGTACTGGAACCCACAACATTTTCAAGCTGGGCAACAGCTGTTGTACCAATATTTAAAAAAACAGATGCATACATATATGTGCTGATTATAGTAATACAGTGAATACATGTGTGCAGCAAAATGCGTTTCCCCTTCCCACCATCAAGGAACTTTGGGTCAACCTAGGATGTAGCGAAGTGTTCTCACAACTTGATGTGAAGCAAGCCTACTTTCAGTTGCCGGTAGACGATCCTACTGCTGAAATATTGACGTTAAGTACATCCAAGGGACTGATGCGTGTGCGGCGGTTACCACAAGGGCTGTTGGCAGTTCCCGGTATATTTCAGAATTTTATGGAGCAACTGTGGTCAGGACTTCAAGGGGTCGCAGTGTTCCTGGATGACATTGTGATTTCAGGATCAAGTGTCCAGGAACATGATTAAAGGAAGTGTTGCACACGATGACTGAAGTGGGAATGATCTTAAATAAAGGTAAGTGTAAATTTAGAGTGCCACAAGTGCGTTTTCTTGGAATTATTGTGAACAAAGCTGGAGTTCAGCCAGTTGGTGGAAAGGTCCGTGCTATTCATGAGGCACCTGAGCCGAAGAACAAAACTGAATTGAAAGTTTTCTTAGGGCTTTTGAATTTTTATGACAGTACCTTAAAAGGGAAAGCTCACATTGCAGAGCCCCTGCACAGACTTCTGAAGGAGAATACCACATGGAATTTTGGACCTACTGAGAGGGAAGTCTTTAAGAACTGCAAGACATTGTTGCAGACAACATCCGTGTTAGCCTATTATGATGAACATAAACCTTTAGTACTAACGTATGATGCAAACCCATATGGGTTGGGGGCAGTGTTGGCAGTGAAGAATGGGCAGGAACGGCCACTGGCGTTTGCTTCCAGGACCTTGTTGGACACTTAACTATGGTCAATTCGATAAGGAAGACCTTGCCTTGGTGTATGGGGTGAACAAATTCCAAAAGTACCTATTGGGCCGGACTTTCACAATTTTTTCTGACCACAAGCCATTGTTGGGGGTTTTTGACCAGGGTAAGTCCATGTCAACTACGTTATCGCCTCGTATGATATGGTGGCGACTGTTTCTCTCCTCCTCCTTTTACACTCTGAAGTGCAGGCCAGGGAAGCAGTTAGGAAATGCGGATGCGTTAAGTAGGCTGCCATTACCAGAGATGGTGGAAGACCCCCCATCATCCTGCTGATATACTGTTCCTGGAATCAGAGGATGCTCCATACAATGCTATTGAGATTGCTGCAACTACAGAGGCTAATAGCAGTTTGTGGACAGTCAAGACTTGGATCGAGAATGGGAGGGTGAATCTCAAGAACTGTCAGACCTTGTCAGTGGTAGGAAAGTTCAAAACCCAGTTTAATGAAGTATCCTTATCGCGTGGATGTATCTTATGGTCCAATCCAGTGGTAATTCCACAGCATCTGCAAGATCCTATTCTTGAAGAACTTCATGCACATCACCCAGGCATTGTGGCAATGAAGAAGTTAGCAAGATTTTAATTTTGGTGGCCGGGCCTGGGTGAGGACATTGAGCACGTTGTAAGCGAAAGCCAATTGTGCCAGCAAACAAGGCACAGTAGACAAGCTGTACAAAGCTCATTTTGGACCAGATCTACCTATAAATGGCAATGGTTGCACATAGATTTCCTAGGACCGCTGCAGGGACAAAATTTCCTGATTGTGGTGGATGCCTACACTAAGTGGTTAGAAATAATTCCGACCCGATCGATGACTTTAGGAGTGATAGTATCAATCCTGCGAAATATCTTTGCTATGCATGGATTACCTGAATGTGTCGTTTCGGATAATGGTACCAGTTTTACTTCAGAGGAATTTACTACGTTCTTACGTAGAAATGGCATTCAGCACGTGCGAACACCTCCATACCATCCGGCAAGCAATGGCATGGCGGAAAGAGGTGTCCAAGAGGCTAAGAATGCAATGTGAGGGATATCAGGCCAGAATGTGGATTGTGAATTACCTGCTAATGCAAAGAAACACACCAAGGTTATCTACAGGAAAATCACTGGCAGAGCTGCTTGCTGGAAGACGTCTGCAAACAGTATTTTAATATGCATTCCAATCATCAGGCATGCAAATTGCAGCAAATGCCACCTTTCCGGATGTTTCACCCAGAGCAATGCGTGTGGGAACAATGACTAACAGGTGATAAATGGAGGCCTGCAGTAGTGTTGATCAGGACAGATGTGCTACAAGATCTTGCAGGAGAATGGTGTGATAGCAATGCGACATGTGGGTCAGCTACGTGACTGAGGTAAGGATGATGGCAAGTTGGTTCCTTCCGGCAAGTTACATCCTCCTCCACACAGGCTGCTACCACTACTACCATCAGCGGCTCATGCTGGCAATGATTGTCCTCTTGCGATGGAAGAGGGAACGGGCCGAGAGGATGATGATCAGAGCCCTTTTCTTGGGTTCCCGGAGGAACGAAGTGAATACAACACATTTACGGAAGAGCAGCAGAAGGGAACCACAAGGGGAGAGCTACTTGAATCAAGGTCAAAAGAGCTGCCTTTTGATGGTGCTCCGTCTCCGATCCTGCGACATTCCCAGCGGGCAGGAGTACGGATCAACAGCAGATATAATGACTTTGTATAGGTTTAGCATTAAATTGTACTTGTATTGTTCCTAGTACTGGGGGTAGGAGTTGTAGTGTATTTATAAGGAAGTAGGAAATTTGTGTATAGTAGGTTGGCAGGAGTGTGTGGACAAGATGGCAATTGTATTATTGTTAGTGTATTGAGGTGGTTGTTAAATAACTAAGATGTAACACTTTCTTTTAACATTCCTACATGGCAATTACATATGAGTTTCTCCTCAGGGTTGATGGAGTTATGCTTCTTTTAACTTTAATTAAAATTGTCTTACAGCATATAAATAAAACTGGCTATTTCAACGAAAGGATTTAGTGGTATTACTAATGTAAAATACGTAGTTTATAAAATTTTACCATTAAAAAAAATTTTTTTTATGTTTCGAATTTTGGAAAAATTAAATTATATATGATTAGTGTAGAATTGGACAATTTTACAACAATTTTACCCAAACATATGACAAACTTATTTTAGTTAAAAATGTGTGTGTCAGATTTGAAAGATTAAAATTTCCCTTTGGTGGAATTGAAAAACAACTAATTTAATATTATTATTTTATTTATAAACTAGCTGACCATGCGACTTCGTTTGTATGATATTTTTGTAAAGTTATTAACATAAAGCCCACCATAATTTCCTTAATGCTTTTATTTTTAAAATACTAATATTTCTTCTTTCAGGTTTAATGGAGTTATTAAATTATACCCTGCCATTGCTTCGTACATGTTATATGTTAGCATGATATTTAGGACTTTGAATCGATCTAGCCACTTTTTTTAATTGGTTTCTCTACCCACTCAGCTACTGCGACCTCCTGTTTGGATGCTCTAACCACTGAGATTCTGCGGCCCCACTATTGAGTGCTCTTAGCCCCTGACAAGCTGCGGCCCCAATATTTTGTTCTCTAGCCACTGAGCCATTTCTTCCCCCCTATTGGGTTCTCTACCCACTGAGCTACTGCAGCCCCACAACTGGGTGCTCTAACCCCTGACCAGCTGCAGACCTTCTATTGGGTGCTCTACCCACGGAGATACTGCAGCCCCACTATTGAGTGCTCTAGCCCCTGACCAGCTGCGGCCCCACTATTGGGTTCTCTAGCCTCTGGGCTTCTGTGGCACCCTTATTGGGTTCTCTAGCCACTGAGCTTCTGCGGTCCCCTTATAGGGTGCTCTAGCCACTGAGCTACTGCGGTCCCACTTGATATATATCTATCAACTGGGTCACTGCAGCCCCACTTGGAATAACTCTAGCCACTGGGCCACTACAACTTTTTGGAAGAAAAGGTTTACAGCCCATAGGCAAAAAAGAAAGGAGAAATGACAAATTTTTTTTTAACAATGCTTTTTTATGCAGTAATCATTCCTAAGAAAAGCTTAAACCAGTACCTATTTATATCCCTGATCATCACTTTTTTTCCGGAACCGTTTGAGATATCTCGACGAAACAAAGACTAAGTTGGTCCTGGTGTTGTGTAAATTTGATGACAATACGTTCAGTGGTTTTTGAGTTAAATCCATTCGAACAGAAAGACAAGACACAAAAATATAACATTAGATATGGCTTAGTTATCAATTATTCTATAAGAAAAAAATAATTAAAAGTGAAAAATTCAAAAATCACAGACAGACACTTCTAGTTTATTTAGTTTTGTCAATTTAATTTTTCCTCACTTCCCCTACTTAAATCCAGGAATCCCTAACTTTTTTTTTAAATTTAATCCTTTTTTTTTTATATCTTAGGTAAATCACTGATAGTTTTAATCCTCTGTTTTTATCCATAATTCCTTGCTTTTTCTATTTAATGTAGGGTGATAATCAATCTGGACATATGAGTCCGCTGCCACTTTCAAAGTAAAGTTAAATTTATGTGAAAATCTGCACGAAAGTGTGGATTTTTGTGTAAATCTAACATGTCTGCAAAAGTGAAGTAGGGCCGGTAAATTCATATCTGCCGATGAGAATGGTAAAACACCCCCAGTACATTTGATTTGAACTTACTATCTTGGGATTACATGTCATGCCAAGATTTAAAACTGCAACAAAAAAGAATTTTTAAAAATCTAACTTGAAAATTACAAACAGAAATAACATGACATGATGGTTTAATTAAGTTGTTTGCGCCTGAGATGCAGTCAGTAACTTTAATCAAAAAAGGTTAATAATATCCTACTTTTTCCATTATCCCACATCACGATAAAGTTAATTTAAATAACGAATTTTCTCACTGTACCAAGTAGCACTAACATAAGGATAAGGCACATAGATTAACTAATATAAATGTAGAATGCATCATCTGTTTAAAAGGAATAAGCTGAAAACATATTTTGGAAAGAAATGCATAAAAATTAGAGAGGAGAAACATAGCTTCACAATGAGGCAATACTTACAGCAGGTAATGCGAAGAATGATATGGCAAACACGCTGAAGCAAGATGCAACAATCTTGCCCATCCATGTTTTAGGCACAGTATCCCCGTAGCCAATTGTTGTGACTGTGATCTGTGAAAACATATTATTTTGGTAACATACACAATATTTTTTACTTCTGATACATCAAATGCATTATTACAATTATCAAATGACAACGATACAAACAGTAATGCTCATACTGTTACTGAACTACAATTAAACAATTCTCATTTTAACTTTTTTTTTTTTTTGCAAAGAACAGATAAGCGAGACCAGAAAAAAATTCACCTTCAAAAATACACTGACTGATAAAAAAGCAAAGCTTCCAGAAGGAATGGTTCATATTAACACATGTGCATACAACCGCTGTATGTGTAAATGATTTAAGTTGTAAAGAATCTAAAATACAGAGCAGCCACTAGGGTGCATTAGTGGTTCCAACATGATTAAAGCAGCTTTAAGACATAATGTGAGTGTGAGTGTGTGTGTGTGTGTGTGTGCGCGCGCACGTGCATGCATGTGTGTGTGTGTGGAATGTCTTAGCCGTACAGTAAGGGGAGGTCAACGAACACAAGTGTGTCTCATAGAAGCTTTAGACAATTCATAGTGGAGTTCGTTGCCAGGAATGTGAGGTATTCCAATGTCACTAAGGACAAGCATATTGTGTAGGCTATTGTCAACCAAGACAGACAACACACAGAGATGATTACCATAGTGTGCCCCACTCATTATGCAACCTTGCGGCTGGACACACTATAAAACCCCTTGTCATCCTGCATCATGTTTAGGCGACTGGCATCAGTTAGTCCCATGCATAGACTACTGTTAACACCAGAGCAGAGATGGAGGCATTTGGAGTGGCGATGAATGGTATCACATCATGTTTGGTGATGAATTAAGGTTCTGTATTACCAATGATCACCATTGTAAGTATGGTGGTTCCAAGAGGAGAGGACACATCTTGCCATTATTGTGGAGAGACAGACCAGCATTACCCCTAGCATCAAGGTGCGGGCAGCCTTCGGGCACGAGTTCACCTTTTGCAGTGACTCTGCGAGCTCCTGATGGCACAGAGGTATGTTGGTGACAACCTACACCCTCATGTGTTAACCCTTTAGGAGATAGCACCTTGGTACAGTCTTTCAACATAAAGCATTTAGCTTGTCCACACGTGGCTCATGTTAGTTGAATTGCTATGTCATGTTAAAGGCACATTCATGCTCAGTAAGGAAGGTCCCCAGATCTGACCTTCAATAGAACATTGTAGGGATCAGTTTGGACATTAACTCCAGCTTGGGGCTGATCTGCAGAATATAGACAACCAGTTACAACTACTGTAGGTCAACTAGAGAGTCTGAATAGTTCCTTTTTGAACCAAATTGTCGTATGTATCCAGGCTTGAGGAAGTACTTCATGCTACTATCCTGGTACCAGCAGTATGCTATACTGCCAGCTCTGTTGTTCATGTGATCTGATCTTGTAATAATTGTAATAAAGTTGCATGACTTTTCAACAGGTTGAGTTTCATTTCATTTTCCACTACACCTTCTAGACATTAATTTTTTTGTCTGCGAGTTTATTATAAATATTTACACAAAGTAACAAGTGTGCAAATCAACAATAAGTATAGCAGTTTAAAAATTAAACTAAGAGTATAGCACTGGCTTAAAGATACTAAACATTATTGTTTCATATCTCTGTGTGTATTTATATTTTCACGGAAATGTTAGGAGTAACTATATGGAGAATATTATTTGTTGTATCCTTGTGGGAAGAATTTCTTGCTACTTTCTTAATGTGAGATGGTTCCAAACTGTCAATCACCCTTTCAGAATCGGCCTGGATAATTATGAAATCGTCAGATTTTCCCTGAACCAGATTAATTTTTCGTTTTATTTTTAACATATCTACTTTATGTTTGAGAGTGACTTAGGAGATGGCTTATATATTATTCTAACAATAATAACAAACGTGCATATAAATAAAAGTCACATTCGCGACATACTCTGGATTTGAACCAAGTTCCACAGCAACCTCTAAAAAGATTTTAGCAGAATAGCTGAACGACAGAAACTCCAGTTGGCAGCACACGAGCACCGAATTCACACCACGGCGACCTGGGCACGATTCTGCTAGGTCACACCTGATTTTCGCATGTGGGAAACATGATGGATGTTGTCAATTACTGTCTAGTTTTCTAGGGGTTCTCCCGCTTACCCCGCCCTTACATTTCTCCACTGCTCCATCTAAACATCTAGCTGATAAGTGCCCTCAGAACCTCACAGCTCCAGGACGGAGCATGATGACACTCGCCTAGTGCTGGGAGAGGAGCGGAGGCTCGTATGAATAAATGCAGTGGTGTGAATAAGTCTCCTCCGGTTATCTCCAGTAGTTTACAGGTTTTCTGTAACTAATAGGTGGACCAAAGGACATACGGAGGTAGGAGAAAAGGAGGGGCGGAAAGACTGAACGCAATGCGCTCTACTTTCAACATTCACTATGCTACTCAACGCAACACATTAAGTAGTTGTTCTCTGATAAGATAGTGGGTGAATGGCAACCAACATGGACATATAGTGTTGTGAATAGGAAAGCTGGGTAAGTTTGAAATTCAACCCAACAAAATCAGGGCAAAGTACAATTATTCAATATTCTTATTTGTCTGTCTGATGGGTTTTCAACAGGAACAATGCAACAAAGTGAAATAAAATGTTTTCTTTGTACATGTTCACAGTACCTAATCGATTGTATACTTTGTACATGTAATTAATAATAAAGTGACACGCAATGCCAAGAAAACCATCAGATGTCTAGCACTTCTTTGAAGTGTCTGAACAAAAAAAAAGCTAAGTGCAAACTTTGTGGTGAGATTTATGCTACTGGAGGTGGGACATCGAACTTGATGGACCATGTAAAATCGGTGCATAGGGGGAATCTAGATAAGGTAGCTACAAGTATGAGTAGCAGCAGTGCTGTTGCTGTACCAGTATATGGTCTCAACAGCGATGATAAAAAGAAATTTGATCAAAGTTTGACCATGTTCGTGGCGACTAGCATGAAACCATTATCTGTCATAGAGCAGAAAGGGTTAAAAAATGTATGCACAATTTAAATCCGTGGTACGAACTTCCATGTCGCTGCACTCTGTCAAAGGTACATACATACAATGCACAATTTCTTTGTAAGTAATGTAAATGTTGAGGAATACTGGTTACATTTACTATTTAACTTACAAAATGTATGAACATAGGTTCGTGTATTTTTAACATCCTGTTTCAGAAATCATGTTTAAACTCTATGAAGATATCAAGGTACATGTGACTAGCAATTTGGCAAAAGCCAACCATGTTGTGCTTGCTACTTACTGACTGCTAGGCATCAAATGGCAAGGCAGTTATTTGACTGTCCTGGTATTGCTTTGGGGTGAAGGAGTATTTTCATTACATACTACTTCAATTCGCTTTAATTCTTTATCTATTAATTGTTCATTTTTATTACTAGACAAAGCAATGTAGCTGCACACAAACTAAAGAAGATCCAAAGGGAGGCAGGTGGTCCAAAGTTGAGACTTATCCAGCAATGCTTAATGCTCTGGAAAAGTAAATTATTTATCACCCAGAGATTTTTGGAAGTAAAGCATTATATCGTACAAGCGCTTGTGGACATCGTAAATGTCCCACGAACTCTAAGAGGTGGGGAACTATACTTTTATTAAGTTCTTATTGCATGTTGTTGTGTGCCATGTTTTTGTTTCAGAGATATTTTACAATTATTATTTCACCCAAGGAATGGAAAATCCTTGAAGAAACAACAGTAATCCTATCTCCATTACAGAAGATGATGATGATGATGTCAGGGATGCATTTCATTACCTCTTCAAAGCTAATTCCTCTGGTACATGGTCTCTTTCTTCAAATTTTTGGAGCAACAACCAAAACCGAAAATGGAAAATATTTCCGAACCAATGTTTTGGGAGCTGTAAGGGAAAGACTGTTCCAATACGAAAACCGTTCGGTTGCTCGAGGGTCAACTCTCTTAGATCCTAGATTTAAGAAAACAGCCTTTCAAGTAGCTGAACATGCAAAAGAAGCGAGTTTTCTGTTCAGTACAGGTATTTCACTCATTAGATCACCCACTTATTTTATATGTGGTTATTTCATTTATAATAGAAATAACAAAGAATATTTCAGGTGGAAAAGTCTCAAGACTCTCCTTCAAAAGACGGAGGCACGGAACGACAATGATGAGCTATCCACTGAAACACAAAGTGGCTGGGCAGCTCAAAATCTGCTAGGATTCATGGCAAAACGGGTAGTGCAATATAAGCGCACTAGCACTGCCACATTGGATGCTGCCATTCTGTTATACCAATATTTGAAGATGCCCCCATTTCTGAGCAAAACAGATCCAGTGAAATATTGGTCCAAAATTCAAGGCAACCTGCTCTATGAGATAGCAATGGAATTTTATCTCATTGTACCTGCCACTTCGGTTCCCGCATAAGAAATTTTTTCTGCTGCAGGGCAAATTATTTTTGACTGAACATACTGTTTGTCTCCAGAGTGAGCTATAATTATGATTTTTAAGCATGCTAATTTGCGACACATGGACTAACAGTTAAACCTTTATGTTGGTACAATATCCCCCCTTATTATCATAATTATCCATTCATTTAGTTATCAGTAAAGTGTTCTGTGTGAACAAAGATACAGAATCAAACCCCCCTCAAGATGCTGGCATTGACTTGAATTTGACTTTGACAGGCTTCTTGAGTAGTTAAAGGCATATAAATTTGGTTATGCAATTGGAAATAATGTGCAAAAGCAAATCCAATGTTTTGTTTTAATAATGAAAAAGTGTATAGCATGCATCTCACTCGAATATTGTATAATAGGGCCGGATATTCACTGTCGTGTATTTAAACTGCACGCCACAATTTCAATCTGAGAACTACCGAAGATCTCCGGAGAAACATTAGTAACAACTGCTCTGCTCCGCTCCTACCTTTCCCAGCTCTACACTCACCACGCCCCACCACAGCGCGTCGGCGTAGCTCGCGAAGTCCGACTTGCCGTCGTCCTTCTCCGCCAGGTACACGAAGTAGCTGCTGAAGATGAGCCCAAGGAAGCCGATGTACAGTGTCGTGATCAGTTCCTGTGAACAGGCCAGGAAAATATGCCTGCAATAACAACTACTTACACTGCCATACTAGCCCTGATCTTTCAAAGGCACCTTTTGTTTCACACCTCAGCAATATCAAAAGAAATCACCAAATTGTACTCTGTTTGCATTGAAGACATCACGCCTGTGATAAACGACAATATTTTTTAACCCCACAAGGCGATTACGTTTTCTTTTACAGAAACGTTAAATAACCAAAATCATAGTAAGAATTGTTTAAGCAATACAACAGATTTAGGGGTTTTATTTCAGCTTTAAATGATAAGATTCTGACACCTTTACAACCAAAACTATGTCTTTAACAATATAGAAGTACTGTGTATGGCATTCATTAACCACTCCTGTAGAATATGAAATTGATCAAAGGAAATTAGTTATATGCAAGTATACCAACAGTTTCAAAGTCTCTTAGACTTTTGCATCACAATAAAAGAATTCCTTGAGGTTCATGTACTATTGTTGCTATAGTACATTCACGTTACTTCCAACTTTTCTGAAGCCTTGTTTCAGTTCTACTTCCAGGATATTCCTCCACCTCGAGCAAACAAAGCTTTACCGAACCTACACAATTACACCAAAGGAATAGTGCATCACATTGATGCACACTTTGACAAGATGAGGGATTCCAGGACTGAAGAGTTGGGTTTGCGCATTCCCTGGGTTGCACACTGATGAAGGATGCCCGGCATCAGTACTCAGTAGAGCTCATGAAGGGTCATACAGCCGATGGGCCAGTGGGACCCTGGAGTCCTCTGTCTTATTGATTGCGGATTCATTATTACATTTGTCAATAAACTGCGTTTATTATGAAAGATTTTTTCTAACTACCCTATAACTAAGTGTTAAGTGAAAGCCCGGTGGGTAGGGCAGGAATTTATTGCATCTCAAGGCTAGACCCCTTACGCCTACAAGGATAGGAAATCATGCAAGGAGACATGCATCACGGCAGAGAGGGATTGGGCAGCCATAGCCTGAGATTGGGGCCATGACTACCTTCCTAAGTGTACTTATAGCTAAGCTAATACTAGAAGAGACTGGGAAAAATCGGCATAGGCACCGTAAAAACCCAGTCGACAGGATAGAATTCAAAATAGTCATGCATTATTCAGAAATGCTACGGGAGACAGAGTGAGAGAGACAGAGTGAGTGAGTGTGTGAGTGTGTGTGTGTGAGTGAGTGTGTGTGTGTGTGAGTGAGTGAGAGAGTGCGTGAGAGTGTGAGTGAGTGAGAGTGAGTTAGAGTGAGTGAGTGAGAGTGAGAGTGAGAGTGTGTGAGTGAGAGTGAGAGAGAGTGAGAGTGAGAGTGTGTGAGTGAGAGTGAGTGTGTGTGTGTGTGTGTGTGTTTGTTTGTGTAACATGCTCGTGTTAGTAGAGATGAAAAGCTAGTAGAGAGAGGGGATGGAAACTTTATTTCCTTTCGCCTAGGTAATTGGAGGGAGACACTGGCTTGTAACCAATATTATGAAAGATATTTATGAAAGGATGAGGCTGTGGGCCGTCTCGTACGCCATAATTATACTGTGTTGACTCTGCATTGTGGATGCACGACCCGTAGTACAATTACTTACACACACTTACCAAAACACTAAATTTACTACTGCGTTAGGGCGCAGTACCCTAAGATATCCAGGATGATATAGAAGTCAGTAAAAGTCAGTTGCCTGATTCTATAAATTACATTAACTCTTTGATGAAACACAGCGGTACATCACAAAATTAAGCTGTCTCAGCACTCAACGCCTGCCGGTGGCCTATATGATAAACAAAGGCTTGTGCCGTACGTGTTATGGTGTCCGCACGATGCACGTTATGCCGTGGTTGTTATTTAGGGTGCAGAACAGTCAACCCATCGGCACTGGTGATTAAAATTGTTTCTGTTTCTGAAGTCTATTGAATTTAAATTATTAGAGTAAAAGTTGAATGTGCCGAGGGTGTCCGTCATGGAGCGAAGCTTCCATCCTGCCGCAAGGCGCGAGTGTTCAAGTCGAACTACTTTGTTGGTGCCGGCCTCGAGCAAAGATGTTCGAGATTGTTGTCAGAAAAATCAAAATTGCAAAAATGGTACATATTTATTGCTATTGAAAAGTAAATAACTATGCACTATATTTTTGATTAATGATTAAATACACAATGATGACATACCAGTGCATGCTCAAGCCCTTATTGTGCTGAAAAATGTGATGTCACAGGCATGTCATAGCACATCAAGAATGATATTAAATGAAATGGAGCCAGTATTGGCAGTTTGCTTATAGATGAACATGCTTACATTCTTATTACTATAAATTAAAATCGCTCTTAGTGAACTGGGCTGAATAACAGTTCTCTCCATTGCATTTTACTTATAGTGATGTGTTTTTATTTCACTTTTGTGGTGCATTCCTTGGTGACGAACTCACAAGGTTTATTACACCCCCTATGGAAAATGGAGGCACTCTCTTTAGTGCTCTTTGAACTATCACAATGGAAATTAGTTGGTTTTGCCTAATACCACATAATTATCATAAGGAACCCCTGAAACATCAACTACACTTCGGGAATATAATTCCCCCACTGTTTAAATAAACTGGGACCCACGTAGCACTTATGGAACGGCCAGCAGGCCTGTTGACATCTCGCAAATTGGACATTATGGGGCACACTTCTTCTATGCTCCCTCCAATTGCTGGTGCACCTGATGGCTGTGGCTGTGGGATGACACAGTGCGGGATCACCTACTAATTTATTACGAGAGTTACCTCTTGCAATAAAAAAAGTAGGACAGTCATTTGAGTTGCACAATACCTGTCGACGAGGCGGTGTAACACGCAGTTCTCAGCGACCTGCACTACGCACTCGTGATCATTCTCGTTGACCCTGTGTCCGCTAGGTAGTGGTAGTGACTGCATTGCTGCAAGCCGATATGAGGGCACATGGACGCACTGTTCACGTCAACTCGGTGTAAAAATATTTTGCATAAGAACTGTTTCTTACTTGGCATTGCCAACGTACCTATTTTACAACCGGTTTTACTCTTCTTAATTATAAATTAAATTTTATAATTTACAGATAAAATATAAATAAAGTTTTGATTGAACCAAAAATATGATATTTTTATATTAGCACAAGTATAAATTGCTTGTGAAACATGACGTATTTAAGAAACAACCAAACACATCATACATGGTGATTTTTCAAAAGTTGGATTCAAAAAGTGTGAAGAAACAGCAAAGACGTTTACGGCATATTCCATTCTTGACTGCACTCAGTGCAGCTGAAATGAGTGATTCTTTGTCGGGCACGTTTGCACTCAGAAAGTTTCAACTCTGGAGACTGCATGGAAATTATCATACTCGGCACGTGATTTCACAGTGCAAATGAATGAAGTGGAGCTAGAATACGTGCTATTTGGCCAGCGTGCACTGAGTGTAGTCCAGTGTAGTAATTGAAATTCAGCGTAAACTTTAAGGTAATAGTGCCATAAAAGTCATAAGTGGCTATTTCCCACCATTAGAATAAGATAAAATTATTTCTCAAGAATGTGAACAGCATCGCTGGTCCCCGCTTTCATTCTGTGCATTTACAAGACAGAGTATATCAGGTATTCATTTTATGAAAATTAATACATTGGTTGCTATGGCTAATTAAAATTTTTAAAGAGTTTTATAAACTTTTTTGCAATGCTGAAGAAGAGTTGGCGGGCGGGTGGTAAAAAAGGCATACGTCATATGTAACTTAAGAATGATTTGTACCCTTTGCACTCACTAAAGAAGCTAAATCATTCCTAAAAACCTGCAGTCTTGTTGCCATCTTCCTGCTTGCTAACCACTACTATTCAAAATTTAATGCAAAACTGTGGTTGACATTGGCTACTTATTTGTAGTAATAATGTTGGCAACAAAGTACGAAAAACAATTTCATGCTACAATGGCTAGCTAAAAGTGCCATGAACTGGCGCAAGGAAAACCAAAGAAAAGGAAATTTTGGCTGCGATCGTAAGTCTTAAGAATGTGGAATGTAGTGCTCATGCCATTAGTGCACTAATCAATTTCAAATTTCCAACAGTGTAATTACATTTTATATTTACCCCTATAATTTCCAATACCACGTAGTTTAAATCGTAGACTAAGTTTAAATCACTGTTCATGCAAAAAAGTGTGATAAGTGTAAGTGTATTTGCTCTACAGGCTTTCATAGTAAAGTGAGCACTTTTTAGGCTCTAGTTATTTTTTTCCTATCAGCCTTTTATCCTTCCACCACATTTTTAAAATAAACATTGCCATGTAAGTAATAAACACAGAGAATATATTATAACGGACTCAAAAGTTAACATCTAAGGCTACAATAAAATATATTTATTGACTATTATTCCAAATGAGACAGCTTCAGAAAGTGCTCACTTTACCGTGAATAGCCTACAACCATGTATTTATGTAACTTGAACTAATTCACGTTACACTTCAGGGGTTGATTTTAAGGGAGTTCAGTGCCTGTTTGATGGACATGTTCTCATTTCGTCAAGCATGCCTGTAACACCTTTCAACTTGTCCAGCTATTTAAAATACAATAACAATGAAAAAAAAAATAATAGTTCTGTTTCTGTATATTGTTGATACTGAAAAATCAATAAACAAAAAATTGACACTGCAAACTAATTGAATATATTCAACACTAAAACTTACTGGACACTGTGATTTAAGTTTTCATTATACTCTTCAATCCACCGCTATCACTTTCATACATACACTCGCAATTAGGCTACCAGCCAGTGGCGATTTCTCTCACCTCTCCTTCACCCAACCAACGCCTTTTCCACTCCCTTCCTGAACTTACCAACCTCTCTCACAGATACCAATTCCTCCCTCAACACATTCCACTCCCTCACAGACCTCACAAGCATGGACTGCCTACACCAGTCCGTTCTCCTTCACACCCTCTGAAGCTTCTCACTGTTGTTTCCTCTTCCTCTAATACTCCCTTACTTAGCATGCAGTGTAGCCCTCCCCATCCTCCCTCTTCATTCACCACTCTGTACATCCTGAGTAGCCGTTCAACTAGCCGTTCAACTTTCCTCCTGTCCTTCAATGAGCTCCATACCCCATTTCTTTCATCATCACTGATGGCCTGTAGTTCCCTTCTTCCTCATCATCCTGCCCCTGCCTTCTCCACCTACCCTTCACCCATCTTGCTGCCCTTCTCTGCACCTTTTCCAGTTCTCACACCTCCACCTCCACATACGGGTCCCATACTACTGCAGCATTTTCTAACATTGGCCGTACCATTGTGCCCTACGCCTTATCCTTCACTTCACAGCTGACTCCATTCAGAACCCTTCCCAGCATACCCAGAGCCCTTCTTCCCTTTGCAACCACCCTCTCTCCCTGTTTTTTCCATGTGAGGTCTCCCTGCAGTACAATCCCCAGATACTTATATTCTGCTGCTTCTTCTCTCTCTTGTCCCTCCCATCTGTACATGTCCCTGCTTATCAACTTCTTCCTTGTGAACCTCACTACCTTAGGTTTTCTTACATTTATCTTAATTTTATTTTTCCTGCTCTACAACCATATCTTATAAATGTCCATCTGCAAATTTCCGCCCCCCTCTCCCACTTCAACATACACAACACAATCGTCTGCAAACAATTTTATTTTTCCCCTAATCCCCAAACCCATGTCATTGACCACTATGGTAAATAACGAAGGACCCAGCACACTTCCCTGTGGTACCCCTGATGTAACCTCCTCTTCCTCCAATATTGCCTCCTCCACTTTCACCCTCTGCCTTCGCCCCCTGAGAAAGTCCCCTATCCATTCCACTACCCTCCTGTCTGGTATCTGCGCCTCCACTTTCCTCATCAATGTTCCATGGGGCACCTTATCAAATGCTTTCTCAAAATCTATGAAGCAGGCATCCACCTGCTTCCCCTCAACTACCTGCACCAGAACCTCTAATAATCCAGCCAGCTGAGTCTCACATGAGTATCCCCTCCTGAAACCATGCTGGGACTCCTCCAACCAATTCCTATTGTTCATAACCCTCACCACATACTGCACCACCAGCCTCTCCATTACTTTTCCTGTACGTGATGTGAGACTCACCGGTCTATAGCTGCCAGGCCTCCCACTATCCTCTCCCTGCTTGTGTATTGGTACCACCATAGCATCCTTCCAATCTTGTGGTAACTTACCCTCTCCTAAGAACTTTTTAAACAGCACTTCTAAATATTTCACCAACTCCCTGCCACCAAACTTTAGTGCTGCGTTTCCTATCCCATCTGGACCCCCTGCCTTATTGCTCTTCAAACCTTTAATTACTTTTTCTATCCTCCACTCCCTCATCTTAAACTTACTAAACACCCCCCAAACCCAGTTTGCCCCCCCTTTTCCAATCCTACTTTGCTTCAAACACTGACAAGTACTGTCCTTGCAGCATCTCAGATTTTTCTTAATCTTTTGTCACATGCCTACCATCCCTTCCTGTTAGCAGAGGGATCCCTTCCTCTCGTCCCCTTAACCTCCTAACATACCTAAACAATTTCCCCCATTCCTTGCCTTTTCCTTCTTCCACCATGTTCCTTAGGAATACATTCTTTGCCTGTTTGATCTTCCTTTCAAGCTCCCTACCCATTTGTTTCATTATTTCTTTAGATTTTATCATCCCTTCATTTCTCCACTTGGCATGTAATTTTCTGCACTTCCTCTTCATTTTCAAAATCTCCTGTCCATAATATGGAAGATCTCTCCCAGTCTGTAAACTTTTCATTGGCACAAATTTCTCCAATATAACCTCCATTAATCCTCTAAACTCCCTCCACAACCCCTCTACACCCTCCTCCATAGACCATTTTTTAAACCTGTCTCTCAGGATGATTTCTGCCCCTTTCTTGTCTCCTCTCCCATACTGCCACATCAACCTTACTGCCGTTTGCTCATCCCTCATCCTGCCAATCCCAATTTCCACAACCGGGATATGAGTCGCTTATACCATCCAATACTATTACACCAATTACAGCATCCCCACGTCTGACCAACACCACATCCAGCACTGACCCAACACCCTCCTCATTCCATCTCATAGGTGTTTCTGCTACCTGGATCCTCTGTTGACTAACTGTGCTGCCATTCTCTACATCATGTTACCCATTCCTTCTGCACCCTCTTTCCATTTCACACCTGGCATATTCAAATCCCCTGCTACAACAACCCACTGCCTGTACTTTAGTCTATCGACCCTCTCCTTGATCATCTCAATTGCCTACCATCCCTGCCCTGGTGGTCTATACACTGCCAGCAAAGTTATTTTCCTCTTACTATGACCTCTCAATTTAATTTCCATTACCTCGACATCCTCACTAACCCATTCTACCGCCCCTTTTAGCCCTTTCCTTACAAACACCATTATTCCTTCTCCTTTCCCATCCCTGTCTTTTCTGAAGATGGTGAACTTATCCTGCCTATGCTCTATGTCCAGTACTTTCTCAGTCAACCAAGTCTCCACAGCTACCACTATATCCGCCCCATATCCGTCAATCTTTCCCCAGAAGCCCTCCAGCTTGTTGTACACACTCCTACAGTTCACCACCATTATCTTTATTCTAGTATTCTGCTTTACCATCCTACGTTGCTTACCACCTATTTCCACCCCTGCAGCCTCATCAATGTTATCCTCTCCATTTCTCTCCACTTCCGTTTCCTTGCTTCTAACTGATTGCTATTTTAACAATAACTACTCTGCCCTGATCCTCTCCATGCAGCCAGCTACTTCTCTACCTAGCAGATCGCCTAGAATCCTCTTTCCCTGTTATGTCAGGTGAACCTGATCCTTCCCTACACTTTCCCAGCCTACCCATTTCCTACTATCTATAAATGTAGCCCCTAAATCCCTACACACCCTCTCATATACCTCACTCGCAGTCACTGCCCACCTATAGGATACTCCTTTCCTAACGAGCACGCCACTGACTACTGCCCTAGCTCCAGGGAACTTCTCCCGCACTTTCCTCAGCAATCCCCTGAGGTCCCGCTCTACCTCCTGCCCCACCTCCCTATGAGCTAGGTCATTTCCCCCTACATGAATGAGAACAACCTTTGCCACCCTGCTACCTCTCATACTACTAACCCTTTCTTCCAAATCCCTGGTATTTGCCCCCCCCCCCCCCTTCCCACTGGTATTTGCTGCTTTATACGTAATTTCCTTTCTGATTTCCCTCAGCTCCACCCCCTTTACAATAGAGCTGCCTAGAAAAAATACCTCTGGCTCCCTTCCTACAACCTGTTCCTGCTTTGTGGCTCTTCCACCCACCTGCCTACCCTTGTCTACTTTGTCTCCAGCCTCCTGCAGTACCCTTGTTTCCCTCACTTTAACCAGTCCTCCTCTTTCCCCTCTAGCCCTGAACTGTCCACTTTGCCCTGCCTGCTGGTCTTTGCTAATCCCACACTTGCAAATCTCAGCATACTGCTTCCTACCTTCTACCACTGCCTGTTCCCTGCTTTCTGTTTCCCGTTCCTCTATTCCTGATTGCTTCCTGCCCACTACTATCACCTTATCCCTTGCTACTATTTCTTGCTCTTCTAACCTTATTTTCTGTCTTATGTCACCTGCCTTATCACTTTCTACTGCCTCCAACTCCTCTATCCTCCTCCTTAATCTTACCACCCTATCTCTGCTACCCTCCTCCTCTGCTTTTCCTCCTGCAGTTCCTTCTGCAGCCCTACTTGCATTCTGCCAAACTCTTCCTCTCTACTCAGCTTTTCCTCCTGTGGACTAGCTTGCATTTTCTTTAGCACCCCCTTTAGATCCTCCAACTCCTCCTCTAACTTATCCACCTTCAATTCTACTCTACTCTTACCCATCTCATTCCTGACCTTTTCCTCCATCCTCTCAATCCTATGCATCATTTCCCTTTCTTTCCTGCTCATCAAATTTACCATCTCCCCTTTCCACCTCTCCTCCTTAGCCACTTCCATTGGTACTGGCACACCCTCTACAAAGCTTACCCTCAGCATATTCCAAATTGAGTTTCCACCTTCTCCACTTATTTGTGTTTCCGTCTCTCTACCCTTAATTTGTTCCCTACCACCGCCACTAAACCCTTTCCCTCAGCACATTCCTCACACCTCCACTCATGTTCCTGTAGTGATCCCAGTTCCTCCTCCCTGATCTCTATACAGCCAACATGGTACCAGCCGCCACACTGGTCGCACTGCACACCACTATCTAACCTTCTCCACACAATACCACAGCCCCTGCACTTACATCTCCCTACCATTTTTTATCTTTTCTCTTTTTAAAGATAATTTAACTAACTTAAAACTAAAACTACTCTCCCTTATAAAATACACCAAATACCTACATATACACACACTTTCTTAACTAGTCTAACTTACACCATACACCCTTCACCCTCATACAATAACAAAGGCCTCGCCCTTGTGCACACAATCGGACACTACTCCCTCCTTATAACTAATTACCACATAAAACACTTATCTTAACTCTAATTATACCTCAAACTACTCCTCGACCTATATTTAAACCTATTGCTAGATCTAATCACAAGCCAAAACAACCTTAAATACGGAACGACACAACCTGTAGTCCATCTGTGGCGGCCATTGGGGCAAGCATCAGTTTCCTCTTGTGCTTTTGCATATGGTGCTTGAAACAAATGGTGTTTCCTTGACTGCTGTGCAACCAGAGGTTGATAGCTTCATCTGGGTCATAGTCACAAACACTTGGTGACTTCATTTAAATCCACGTCAGTGATGATAGAACATTGTCCCCAAGCAGATTTTGCCAATCATATTTTCTTAATTTCATTAGTGAGAAACCACATTCACAGGCTGCTGTATGAGCTTGCAGAGACAGCAGGAGATCAACAAAGCCAGAATATTAAAGTATTCAGCTACCTTATGTGTTTTTCATTCACAGCATTCCAACTTGCTTTTGTGGCAGACATATTTTCTTTATAGATAGTTCTTTTGAGGTATGACCATTCTGATTCTATAATTTCAAGCTTGAAGCCATTTCTTGGAAGAATAAGTGAAAAAATTCTTATTAACAATATTCCATTAGTGTCTCTGAATGTAGCATCTGCATTCAAAGTCTCAGGTCGATTTTTTCTCGTTCCTTTTTTTTTTTTTTTTCTGTTTCAGTAAAACGATGAATCCCCACAGCATGTTGGGAGAAGATTAGTCACATTATGAAGAAAGATATTGTGTGTGTATGTGCAGTCTGACATATATGTGTGTTTTTACTATGTTCAGTGTATAAACTTTGTATACTGTGATTTGGCTTGTCCAATATATTTGTACAGCCATGTATTGAAAACAGGTGTTAGGGAAGCAATAAAACAAACAAACAAACAAAATTTCAGATCTCAGCAGCTTTGAACAATTCCTTGTGGTGATTGTAGTTGTCACCTGGTCTATGTCCCATGCAGTTTACTAGTACACATACCACAGTTTCTTATTGTCAGCACTCAAACCATTACTATTTTTTTTATAACGTTGGCATTTTCATTGTTCTCAGCCGAAAACTACATGCATGTAATGCTGCTATGGAGTCTTTCCTTATAGTAAAACTCGTACATTGTCAAGGTTTCCTGCTGGAAAAAAATTAAGGACAGAGTGGTTAACACTGAGGGAATGTCACAAAAAAGTGCTAAAACTGAACATGTTTCAGGTTACTGAGGAATAATTTTATTCCTCTCCAACTTGATTTATCACTTTCGTTTCCAGCTTCAAATGTAATTTTCTCTAGAAATGGAGACAACTTGATAGCACCAGTTACAGCTCATTTAGTGTGGGAAAACCAGCGAGTGTAGGAAAACAACTCATGTAGGAGCACAAAAGTCAACACCTTCATTTTCACAAGCTATTTTCAAAATTGTTCTGTAAACTAGACTGTGGTTAAAAAATGAATATAGTAACTTCAAGAAGCATGCTTTGTACATAATGGTATTTTCCCAACTGCATCCTTCACTGCAAGTTCAAGACGGTCTGCTAACCAATGCACATCAATCATACAGGGATTATATTATTTAAATGTTGTCTGCACTCCACTGTGCCTACCACACATCACTGCTGTACCATCACTTGCAAAACCCACCAATTGATCGCTAATTTCTGTAACTCCTCAACCACAGTATATATTCTTCTAATACATTTACAATTCACCCATAAATCTGGGAAGCATTTGGTCTTTTAACATGTTTAACAGCAAATAAAATCATTTTGTAGATTACCTTCAACTCAGTAACGTACGTATACAACAACTTGTTCAAGAGCAGCTCTGTTTGTCATCACACATTATAGAGAAAAATGGAGCAGTCTTAAGTTTTTCTTGGAGTTTCTTTTGCTCAAAGTTGCCAATGAAGATAGTAAATTCCGTACATTTTTTGTCAGAAAGATGGTTTTAGCTATATCAAAACCTTTATTTTTGTCCGGCTCACACTGCCACTTTAAACCTTTAAATGTTCTTTCAAATTTTGCAATTGCATAACTATTTCGAAATAGAATCTTCATTTTCTCAAGTAGCTTTTTCCTAGAATTGTTCACTAGTGTTGCAAAACATCGCATTTTTATCACAGTTGTAATAAACCCAAGGGAATGTGACTGACCAAGTTTCTTGGTAATTTCTACACCGTGTCATTTCGTCATATTTCTATCATAACATTGTTTATCAACATCGGTTCGCTGCTTTTTTTTTTTTCCGGAGGTTTCGACACATTTCCCAGATATTTACACATACTGCAATTATAACATTTACTGTGCACCACTTAACAATTATTGGTGAGATTTCGTTACCAAAGAGGACAATGAAACAACACATACACACGTAAAAATGACGCAATAAATTCATAAGGGCATCAGCACGGCTGGAGTATTGAAGACTGAGCTTAGAAATCCCGACCGGACCATGACGTGGCTGCTGATGGCTTAACTAGGGCTGGATATAACAGCGCTCCTTTTTCTTCTTCTTGAGCAAGATGTGTCTTGGCTGCTGAAGGGGGAGAAAAAAAAAAAGAGCAACACAACTCCACAGGTGGTGGGCAGCGTGTGAAAAAGAGTGTGTGTAGCCTACGGACTGCATTTCAATGCCTAATCTGCCTGGGTTTTGTAGCATTGGAAGGTAGGCTAGACAAATTTCCTTTCAGCACATCGCCGGCATAAAATTACTAACGACGAGAGTCCCCATGTCAAAGTCAGGGGCGTTGAAAGGGAGTGTATTTTCTTTACAGCATCACAAAGAATTTGTTTCCAGAAATTTGGAAATTTCGGGAACCGGAAAATTCCCGCCCGATGGTTTGGCAAAGTAATTGTCCTGCCTTATCCCCCCCCCCCCCCCCCTTTTCCCGAAGTCCCAGGAACCCGCACACTCCTAAAAATAATATTAAGTTCTCTGACCATTTTTATTTAAGTCTGCTCACAATAAAATGACCACTTTCGAAATCAACCTTAAAAAAAAATTCCTTGCTCCTACGTGTACATATTTTAACGGGTGCCCCGAGTGACACGCGGACAGTTAATTTGGTAACGATGGAGGGAAAGTAGTTGCATTTATTAACGTCGGATAAAAAGTATAAAGTAACTGTTTGTGATAACTTAAATTATTTCTTTCCTTTTGTGGTTTTTTAATTCATCGAAGTGTAAAAATTAGCAGTTTTGTAAAATATTTACTTTCCTAATAATTTCACCGTTTTACTTTATCGGTGTATGAATAAAGTGATGAGGCCCAAGACAATGTTAATCTTACATATGGCGGATGAATACACAATGAGCATACAAGTAGATCTTAAGCAGGTATTACGAAAGTGCTCATTTTATCGTGAATAGCTTATACCTGTCAAACTAACATGTGAAAAATTACATTCACCTGTCCGTACCAATGTTTACCTGTTTACCTGTCTCGGGCAGGCGTTAGGTCGAACACTGCTTTATGTGTGTATGTTATATATATATATATATATATATATATATATATATATATATATATATATATAAGTTAGCTGAAACACAAAATATAAACACACATCAAGACCACTGTTAGAAAACGTGTTTGCTTCCGTCTGACGTCTTTGCTCGCGCTCGCGCGGTAGTCTCGAGCGAGGGACCCGGTACCTGCCCGCGGGCGCTACTCAAGCGGCACCTGCCCCGCGGCTCGCAGTTGACGAGGGCCTGCACTCGTCTTGTCACCGCCGCGGCTAACGAGAGGCTTAGAGGCGGCGTCCTTAATGAGGCTAGACCGAGTGCCTGAACCCGAGACCTCAGGCTCTCTCCTCCCCTCCCCCCCCCCCCCCCAAAAAAAACTTCTTTCCTTTTCGGACATGCCAACAGTTCTCGACATATAGCACATCTCCGCTCACTGAGAAACCGCGGATCCGCGGCCGGATAGGAGAAAAGCGATTTCTTATGGCGTATTCCAATTGACTGCTCTCGGTGCGCTCAGAAAAAGTGGATGTATTGCGTGATTTCCCGAAACGAGTGTATATATTATTTATGCACTGACAACTGGAACACGCCACGAAGACTTTGCAAAACATTTGCGGCAACATATATTTTGGAGAAAATGCTTGAAATATGATGTTGATAAAATTATTTAAATTTATGAAATTCGATACAGACAATTTTCTCCAATTTCTTTTTTTTTAACTCGTCGGCAAATGTATGCACGAGTCACTGCATGAAATTAACCTCATCGCCGCTGTAATTACAAACAATATCATCAATATACCAAGAGCATGTTTGCTCCATATTAACTATGTATTATTCAGCTGCCGAAATGTTAGATATTGTAGATTTCCAACATTGCAATAATTTTCGTGTTGTTTTCATAATCACAGGTCACTGCCATATTGCTCTGAAAAGCAGAACTGACTCCAGACTCGGTGCGGAAAATATTGCTCTCAGTGTGCACTCGTTCAGTGCAACTCGCAGTTAGAATATGAAAATCCGACTGCTCTTAGAGCGAGTTCCGGTAATTGGAACACGCAGTACTCGGCCAGTGCAGTCCAGAGCAGTATTTGGAATACGCTCTTAGCTATAGGCGGTTTGTGGTCAACTAAGCAATTTTAAAATCAACGTGTGAAGACAATGTCTTGCCTCCCCCTTCATATTATAAAAAAAATATTATACAGGCACTTGAAACATCCAGATATGTGTAGGCCAAAGCTGACTGCACCCGGTTCGAGAGCGTTGCGGCAATAATCGGGTAGTTACTCTGAAAGAAAACCAGAAATGGAGTTGCATCAACAGGACCTACTACTGGCATCTTGAGGTTCTTAAACGTTTAGTCTTTCATGTTTTTAAATTTTAAACATTTATTTGCATTACACTTTTACACATTTTCATATTCAATAAATTAATTCATATCGAGAGAAAAATAAAATTCTTGTTCAGGGTTAGAAGAAGCAAAACTCCATCAGCCACTAGGAAAAAAGAACCTTAAGTGATCTCTGTGTAGGCATCTTTGAAGAAAGAGAAAAAAAGAATTCCTACATGGAGACCACACAGCGATTTTTTGTTTCCTTCCAACCCAAATTAGCTCATGTAAACAGACTTGGTGGCGAATTATCATTCCAAATGTCGGCTACTATTGCAACTGGAAGTACCAGGTTACCAATTTCCGCGTTTATCTGAAGAATATTCTAGTTGTTTACTGCCCTAGTTTCTCTCAACATGACTCGAGGTGCGTCGAACCAAGGCGAGCGAGTGTAAAATTACGACGGGTCTCCGAGTCGGCAGTTGGGATGAGTAGCTGAAGTTTTAGCGATAGACGAGCGAGAAGAGAAACGAGCGGCGAGAGAAATAACCAACGGGAGGAAAATCTGAAGCTGCGAGTATCGGCACAGTGGATAGTGCGACCGGCAGACTGGGCTAGTGGACTGGGTGCGTGTGTGAAAGACATTAGAAATGATGGGTCAGCGGTGGCGCAGTAGCTAGCGCACTCGCCTCCCATCAAGGCGATCCGGGTTCGATCCCGGCGGGCTCGCTCCCGGACCTTCGCATGTGGGAATCGTGCTGGACGGTGCCGCTTGCGGGCGGGTTTTCTCGGGGTATTCCTGTTTCCCCCGCCCTTGCATTCCAGCGCCACTCCATCCTAGGGTCTCACTTCGTGTCATGTTCAGAGAAGACAGGCACCTACGGGTCCCAACCGGAAAGCCCGTCACTCGGAGGGTGTTGTCCCGTCCTGGGTCCGCCCCCCATACGCATTTATTATTATTACAAATGATGGCAACAGACAGACTGAACGTGTGTTAATGATTAGTATGAGTTAATTGACTATAAACAAACACAGACATTAAGAAGGATGTTAATTAATGTTGAAATCGACATCAAATAGTGCGCGCACTGAGAAATAATGAGAGTAATAGTGGAAATAGATAATTTAATGTTGTAAATAATAGCTGTAAGACTAAATTAAAATGCAAATTTAGATATTTGATTAAGACCTTCACTCCTCACGAACTCCTATATGCCCCTCCCCCCCAGGCATCTTGTAACAGTATGGTAACAAAGAGCTTAAAATATCTGTTACCTGATGAAGTTACAGCTAAAATATTGTCAATAGTGTTGAATAGAAGGTTATATGGGAAGTTAGATAGCTGAATTGGAGAGGAACAGTTAAGTTAAGAAGTGGAAAAGGAACAAGAGATGATATAGGCCTGTTAAGAATCACAGGGGAAAGATATATTGAGAAAGGTAGAGAAATTTATGCTGTCTTTATTGACTTGGAAAAAGCTTTCGACAGAGTACAATGGAACAAGCTGATGGACATCTCGAAGAGGAAAGGAGTAGATTGGAAGGAGAGAAGACTAGTACAGAATCTATATTTACAACAGAAAGTAAGAATAAAGATTGGAACTGAAATGTCGAAGAAAGCAGCATTGGGAGGGGTGTTAGACAAGGCTGTTGCCTTTCTCCCTTGTTGTTCAATTTATACCTGGAGGAGATTATTGGGAAATGCTTAGATGGAAGAAGAGGAGTACGTATTGGCGGTGATAATGTTTTATTAGCAGAAAGAGAAAGAACTATAACTAAAATGCTAAAAAAACCTGAATGAAACTTGTGAGGAGTATGGAATGAGAATCAATACATCAAAAACAAAGAGTATGGTATTCAGTAAAGGAAGGCAACCGGCAAATATTAAGATAGGGCAAATTATTATCAGCCAAGTAAGAGCATTAAAATATCTAGGAAGTACGACAACTGAGGACTTGAAATGTAATCAGGAGGCGAAGACTCGTATTGCAGTAGCGAAAGAAACGTCCAATAGGAATAGGAGATTGCTATGAGGAAAACTAGATAAAGCACTGAGGAAAAGACTTGGCAAGTATTTAGTATGGAGTGTGGCACTCTATGGGGTAGATACGTGGACACTGAGATGTGAGGACGAAAAAAGGCTAGAAGCGTTTGAGATGTGGATGTGGAGGACAATGGAGAGGATAAGCTGGGTGGAAAGAGTGAGTAATGAAGAAGTGCTGGAAAGAGTTGATGAGGAGAAAACTGCTGAAATTCATAAGAGAAAGGAAGAAGAACTGGATGGGACACTCGTTGATACGGGAGTGCTTGCTAACAGACGCTATGGAAGGAATAGTTTGTGGAAAAATATTGAAAAGAAGGAGAAGATACAAGTTGATAGATGACATCAAGGGAAGCGGAAAGTATGTGAACCTGAAGAGGTTGGCAGAAGACAGGAGAGAATGGAGAGATACCACGTTAAAACCTGCCTCTGGACAGAACACAAATGATGATGATGATGATGACCTGAGAAGTGATCACTGCGTCCAGTCTATATTGCTACCCTCCCCATAGACTAAAGATGATGTAGACGATTATTCATCTTCTGCGTATGTACCCAACGTTGAAATACCTCAAACCAACACAGCTGTCAAGTCACAAGGTCAGCAGTAATGAGCATGTTTTTTTAGGTATACTACCTCAATTTTTAAACGACAAGCACTTTTATATGAATAAAATACTTTTGTCAATATGAATTGAATCAAAATGCATTACTAATTGGTTAGAGGAAGTATACTTACATCCCAAAGCACTTTGTTATGATAGCGTGAACATGCCTTAATTCGATGGCCTGCCTGAACACGCCATTACTCATGAGCAGTAATTAGGGCAGTCAGTTTCCGCCGCAATCGGGACTTGCATTGCCCAAACCCCGGTAAGCAGGAATCCCCTCTACCAGTCAGGGAATCAGGCCATGTTGCGTTATGCCACGCCGATACGAGGGCAATGCAGGGCGGCGTCAGAGGTCTTCCTCCATGTGACGCCGGCCGGACAGTTACAATATACTAACGTGGCTCTCGGCAAGGTAGTGGATGTAATTAAATTAACAATGCTCCTCCGACCTTATAGTATTTTCTGTACGCTCCCCAGATGTTTTATTATATTATTATTATTAGTGGGCAGCTATAGCTTCTTATATTTACTTACTCCACATGCTCTGCCATCATGAGATTCTCCCTACCTTAACAAGTACGGTTTGACCACAATATAGACAAAGTATAACAACTTGTTTATTAATCAATCAGTGTTCTAACCTCAAATTCAATCAATGCCGTTTTTGCTAGACGTGTTAGCAGAAAAACAGTTCAATGTTATGGACACGGAGACTGGCGAGATCAGTCTAACTCCTTTTTAGTCTATAACCCTCCCGCAGCAAAACCACTAATGTCACAATAATGGCATTAATGTTGTACTGCATGAAACATCTGCAACCAACATGGATCCTAGCGTTCATATGGTTGCCCACCGACAGGCGCTAAACGCACCATCTTGTCGCACTCTGTGAACACTTGCGCTCCTTACATGGATTTAGAATTCTCGTCTCCTCTATTACAGCTATGATTTTATATAGTTGAATTAGAATCAAAGTGTCACTCGATAAACACACGGGGTAAATATCTAAATATATCATGAATGTCAGGCCCACAAAGGCGCGAGCGAGGTGGCATCGTTTCTACTAGATTATATTACAAATTATGCACCGTCTAGTATTGAGGAACTACATCTGTATGCCGACAACTGCCCTGGCCAAAACAAGAACCATACAGTTTTGCCTCGCGCTTACTGATACAGGACGTCTTAAAGTGATCAAGCAGTTGTTCCCGATAAAAGGGGCACTCGCATAACATAATCAAACGTCCTATTAGGAAATATGCTAGAATTTATACAGTAAAATAATTACGTGTCCTTATTGCGAATGCTTCGAAGAAATCCCCTGCACTCTGACCATGGTGGATACAGATGATATTCTTGACTGTTCAAACTGGTGGAGTAGATTCTACAAACTATTAACTGTCTCACCAGAAACGCAAAGCAGACCACACAGAGAGAGAGATAGATAGAGAGAGATAGATATAGATAGATATAGATAGAGAGAGATAGATAGAGATAGATAGAGAGATATAGATAGAGAGATATAGATAGAGATAGATAGATAGAGATATAGATAGAGAGATAGATAGATAGATAGAGAGAGAGAACCTTTCATCAGAAATGAAAGGAGTGATCAAAGCATTTTATTTATAAATTGTAATATTTCGTTTTTATAGGCTACTCACAGAAAAGTAAGCACTTTTCACTTTTGAAAACCCTCTCATTTGGAAAAAAATAATCAAATATATTCTATTTTAGCCTTAGGTGTAAAACTCCGACTGCGGTGGAATATACACACTGTGTTTATTACTTACATTACAATATTAATTTTAAAAAGTGGTTAAAGGAAAAAAATAGCTGAAAAAAGTAACTAGGGCCTCAAAACACTCACTATATAATTAAATAATTAAAACGAATTAACTAGGGATAAAATTGGTGTGTTGGCCATGCCTCGTAAGAAGTAGTTCTTATGCAAAATTGTATTACATTGAGTGCGTACGAATGGTATATATTTTTTGAATCGGTTAAGCTTTGTTTGCACGTGGCGGAGGAATTTCCTGAAAGTAGAACTCTGGTGGTTGCTCACCTGCCTGTGGATGAAGACGACGGAGCCGAGCAGCCGCCACGTGCCGCCTTGCCGGTCCACGTGCAACATCCGCAGGATCTGCAGGAACCGGATGCCTCGGATGGCGGACGTGGCGAACACCTGCCCGTTCGAGCCCACCGTCAGCACCACAATGGAAGCCACTACCACGATCAGGTCTGCGGGCCAGCAAAATGGCGGTGCGTCACTCCCGACATCTCGTCAAACACGTACAACACTTCAACACTAATGTGCCCGGTTGCACCATCGTGGTTCGAAACTCGATCCGAGATCGGCAGCTATCGTCGACAAATGTAGTTTGAAAATACGCCAACACATAGAACTACGGCCGATTATTTTCTTGGGAAATTAAAACAACATTATACGCCCTTGAATATTATTTAGTAAAATTTGTACAACAATAATTCACTTAAAACAGATCAAACATCGCACATCTAGTTCTATCTATAGTGAAAAATACGCCTACTTCCATGACGTCTTATATTACGAACCAATAGCAAAATTTGTCTCATACTTATTCTCGATCTCTCACTTTGGAATCAAGATCGAAGAATCGGAGATTCAGAATCATGAAATTTCGTCGGTGCAACACTTTTACATTAGAACTGTTGATTGGAACCAAGATCAAACTGGATCTTGGTTCGGAACTAGGATCATTGATCTCGGATCGGGGAATATGTTGGTGCAACCGGGCATAAGAGTGCTGCTGACGTAATATTACGTCAACTGGAGACGTCTTGAGAGCCGATGAGGGTGAAGTGAGGTAAGCATGGAGTAGCGCTGGAATGCAAGGGCGGGGAAACGGGATATCCCCGAGAAAACCCGCCGACCAGCGGTATCGTTTGGCGTGACTCCCACGTGATCTCCCGCCGGGAATTCGAACCCGACTCGAAAAGGTGGGAGGCGAGTAGTCTAACCACTACACTACCGCAACCCCGTTACGTCGCCTGAATTTTAACTGAGCTGTATGACGTAACATTACGACATCCGCATTCTTCGAAGCAAAACTCAAAGTGTAAATTACTCAAATGAACAGGAAGGATTGTATATTATACGTAGGACAGAACAATGATCTGGACACTTTCAACTCTGCGTTATATCGGCAAGGAGCCGTCCAATAAGCGAACTTTGTACAGCATAGTAATAGTGTCCGGTGTTGTGTAAACCAGTAGGATGACTGCAAATGGGAATACAGATACCAACAGAACTTTTGGATCATGCATTCGAGCTTGTCTTAATTTCCAGTATATTTATACCACACTCGTGTTAAAAAATTCTTCCGTATGTCTGCAGCTGTTTCGTGCGTCCGAGTCCTCGAAGCTCGTGAGCTATAAGGTCGACTATTGCTCACTCGCCACTTGCCTCATCGCCTCTATTTGCAAGGCGCTCAACTGGTGTGCAGTCTTTCCGTCGGCGATTCGCCTTTTAGACCTTTTATTGGGCAAAAACAATAATTCTTACACGCTTTTCTTGTCCAAGCGCCACTACAAAATATCCAACAATTTTTTAACCATGTCTTTCGGAACAAACCTCTGCAAAGCACTTATGCACCAGCCAGACTGAGCCGTAAGTTGCAGATAGATGGACCAAAGCATATCTACTATAATGGGCTACGAACTACCCGACTGTTGACTCAACTATAATGAATTAATAACTTTCTCGGAGCAAGAAGATCGGAACTTTTATAAGTTAGGCTTGGTTAAGAAGGAGCAAGGTCTTGTAGAGAATTTGGCGCCCTTGGTGATGGATAAAGCGTCTCGTCCGAAAATTAGTTTTTTAAAACAATTATATTACATGTTTGGTTTTTGAGCCATCGCCAGTTCGGTATTCTCGTCATACGACCTTGACGCCTTACGGACGTTTAAGAATGATTACGCACTCTTTTCGTTCTAATATGAAATAAGTCTGATGAAAAAATTATAATAACGAAAATGTAAAAACAAATAAAATATAAGAATTTTAAATTTTCATTTTTTTTTTTTTTTAAGTTACCTAATTCACTAGAATGCATAAAAATATTTTCTTGAAAATTTGTAACGACATTCGACCGTATTTCAGTTTTTAGAGATAAAACGCAATGACTAAACAATTAGAAGCTAAACCCTTATCAGGAGTTGGATTTCCAATATAAATAGCAAAATGTCAAGTATGTGACTTGCAGTATCACTTTAGGCTAACTGAAACGTAACTTTGCGTTAAAATGTATTTATTTTTCCTTTAGAATTATTTAAATAAAAGTTTAAAGTAAACATTTTTAATTTATGCTATAAAATTAATAAATACTGTTTTTGACATGTTTTGATGGTTTTTATTAATTTGGCGTTGAAGTAGTGCCTATAGCCAAATCATAAAGTATCCTGAAAACCTAGATAAAACTTGGCTCTTGTGCGGTCTTAAATGACAACGGCCATCGTGGATCCAACTGGAAGCAGCGAATTTATTTCTCCGAACGACTCTGAACTTCCAACTGCGGTTGGCTCAAGAGGTTAATTAACTAGCATTCCAATTTCTGAGGCCGACCAGTTTCGATCCTCGTTCCTGGCGAGTCAAGATTTTTTTTTTTCCCCAGGCGCCGACTCTCTTGAGGGCAGTGCCAGTTTTTTTTTTCATCGGAAAATTCCCGTTTTTTCCCCTTTCTCATCTGCCCTCGTGTATTATTACTGTGTGTGGGCTGGGAAGGTTGGGAGCGCGAGGCTGCGCACCTCGGCAAGGGCAGCCTGCTCCGCCTAGTACTAGCTTAGGCCGTGTCCGAACTTAGTTATATACTTGCGTACTTGCATCCTTGCGTACTTCACTTATCCTTGGCACCAAACTTGATGAATTTGGACATGCAATCTTGTTGGCTTCGGTGTCGGTTATTAGCCAGCTAACCACGTTCATGTATTCCGACTAGGAATCTGATAATTGCCGAAGGTTTTAAGGCTTAGATAAAGTATTAAATAATATTTAAATTTGATTTACATTAACATTTATTGCCTTGCATTATTGTATGTAAGTGCAGTTTGGATTGTTTTTTTTTTATCATAACTTCTGTATCTTAGGAACATAGGCCTAATACGAATTAATTGCTTAGACCTTTTGTTAAGGTGAAAATTGCGATAAGTATTTACTCAGTTCAAAATTCTATGTCTACGGAGTAGTAATGCTGCCCTATTAAAATTTAAATCAAATAATTATGTCGGAAATCAACTAACATACAAATTGCTTCTCAAAATGGCGGCACATATTCCGCAAGTACGCGAGAAGTATACAACTTCGTTCACTTGTATACTTGCATACTTCACTTGCAGTTCGGACAGCATTTGCGACGTCACTTCCGGGGACAGGTGAGCACAAGTATGTACTTTAGGCGAATTCGGACACAGCCTTAGTTTCATCCGTACTGGGGCCGCGGTGGCTCAGCGGCTAGAAGGCTCGGCTCCCACCAAGACGAACCGGGTCCGATCTCCGGTGGGGACACGCCCAGTTTTCGCGCTTGGGAGTCGCGCCGGACGATGCCGCTGGTCGGCGGGTTTTTCTCGGGGATCACCCCCGCCCTAACATTCCGGCGCTGCTCCATACCCACCCATGGAGGTATTAGTCTATGGAGTGGAAGCCGAGACCCGAAAGTGAAGCCGAAAATGAAAGACTAGGACAGGGCTAGCAGTGGCAAAAAGATGCATGTTTTACATTGCTTACTATGTAACTTTTGCCACTCACAATATGGCGGCTGACGTAAACAATCTGTTTGCGCATGCGCAGTTGAAAGAAGTCAGACAAGGCATCGGCTTCACTTGATAAATGTGGAGAAGATAGGCTGTTGCCACTCCATCATCCATTACATCCACGTACTCACCTCGCTTCACCCCCATCGACTCTCAAGACCTCGTTGTTAACAAGCGCTCAGGCCTCTTCACTTTCATCCATATTGAGCCTACTCACGATGGAAACTCACGAATTTTCGTACCGTTACTGAAGGAAACCGCTGACGTTCTAGTTCGCAGTGTTATGTAGTTGTTACACGTGGAAATTGTTTTTACGTAACATTGCATTTGTCTCTGTCTGTATGTATAAAACATACATTTTTTGTTTAATTTGGTTTACGCTTGCTTAGTTGATGAGTCGAATTTGAACTAACTTAATTTAAGCTAACATAAAGTTTCTTTTGTTATCGTTTGTAAGTAATGTATACAAATGAAAATGTTCGGCATATTTTGTGTGTTACAGATTAACAACATTATTTCGTCATATTATGTTAGTTAGGGACTACTGTTTTTTACTTTAAATTTGCTATCAACTCTACGTACAATCGTAGCGTTGCACACAAATGAACGTAAAAAAACGTTCACCGCAGTCTGTAGTATCTACTAATAATAATTAAATACAGAAACAGAAAAAAATAACTATATATTTATGTAATTGCATTGCAGTTACCTCCAGTTTTGTTTTATGGTGTGAATAAGTGATTTTGCGGACACCACAATATTTTATATTTTTAAAAGAAGGTATCCGAGCAAACACAATTATTTATAAGAACGGTATTCTCCAAATATACCTCTAGCTACCCTTTCCCAGGGTCGATAAGAATTTAATTACTTTACCGAAACCTATCTCGAGACATATCTTGATGCTTTCAGGAAAGCAACCAATTTTCAGGAAAGAAACCTATTTGCAGAGTCAAAATTTTTCTTAATAAACTACGTGAGTAATGGAAGAGTATGGCATATTTATGGGCGTAATCTCACCTTGCATTACTTAATGCTGAAGCTGTATCTAATTAACACGCCCTCTACTAAAATATACGCTGTCCACGGTAAAGTGAGCACTTTTTAAGGCCCTCCCAAAAGGCAATAACCCCTAATAAACATATATATATATATATATATATATATATATATATATATATATATATATATATTATATATATATATATATATATAGGAGTAAGTAGCCTATTAAAAACAGCTGAAATACTCAATGTATTATATATCAACGAAAAACAAATGTATTCGGTAATAGTCAACTTTTCACATGTTTTTTTTCCGAAACGGGTGTACACAATTACAGCGACACACGTATCGATCCAAGATTTCGTAACATAATTTTCAACTCATGCAAGCTATGGTGAATAGACTAGTAAGGAAACTGCCATGTGAGCGATGTCGTAACTATCCTCATACGTTGTATTAAAGGTGGGTTTCTTAATTTCTAGTATTTATAAGTGGCCAAAGCAGCATTAAGCAGATCATGTGCCTTACCAGAGTCGAGTTGAGGAAGGAAGGGATTTTTTCTTTCAGACTTTTCAGTATTCGCATGTGCTATTTAATAATATATCATTTAAATAGTCTGATATTTACGGTGACTGCATTAATCGCGTACTACATTTTTTCCGATTTTTATTTCGTTACTAAAAAAAAAAAAAAAATACAGGGATTCTCGACATGCGATAAAACCACACACTTATCTTACACGACACAGCCGGATTATTTTTAAAACGGAAGCTACGTTGCATAATCGGATTAGTCTTTCGCCACGGACGACAGAGAATTACACCAGCTTACATCATTAAGTAACAAATCCTTCTAATACTCTCGCAATTTATGGAACCAAGAGTATAAACACGAATAAGCAACTTGAGTAAATATTTACACCCTAATGCCGCAGAAACTTGCAAAATTTTGTGAACTATATACTAGTCACGTTATTAACAGTTTAACGCATTTTAGAGGCAAAACATCAACTGCACGTGGTATCAAATAATGTACTTGCACATATGATAAACATGCGGTGTCAAGTAGTGTACTTACCTATTATACAAATAGGTTTCCTGATAAACCTCAGCCTTCCGCAGAAGCCCATATATTTAGACCGGCAGCCAGCTGACCATAGCCTAACTAGATACTCTACACCGAAGAACACTACAAGGCAAATTTCCTGGAACAAAGAGAGTACAACATATAGAATTTGAAAGACACTTTAGGGACATGCAACTTTCAAAAATTGCAAACGTTAAGTACAAAATCGAAACTGAATACGATAATGACATTGCCAACTTAATTACACATAACGCTAAATAAAGAATAAATTTAAAACAAATTTACGATAGCATTTACTCTAAGGGCATAGCCAAGAACAACACAACCAGATTATCAGCGCTTAGGCTGGCGATACTCTGGCGTTGTCTGAAAAAACGTAGCCCTATTTTGGGCTCTGACAGCAATTTTTCGGGCATTCCAAACCGAATACACTTATCATTTTCATATACGTGTGTTAAACTTCTGACTAAGCAATGCCAGCTCATTATGAAGTAAAAACCAATCACTCAGAAAAAAAAGAGGTATTTATATAAATTCATCTGCAAACATTGTAACAGTTACTCTAGTGTATTTTATTTGCTATCTATTATAACAAAAGCAGTTACATAAACTAAGTAGAAATGGTAAGAATTAAAAAAAAACCGAAAAAAAAAAAAGATAATATATTTTAGAAATTTATATTTACAATGCCTAACGTGTTGCTTCCGATTTTTGATTAAAACACAAATACAAGTACAAAATGTGTACTATAATCAGTTTATTTTAACATAAAGAAAACAACATCAAATAATAAGTAGCATTTATTAAACCATTTGACACACAAACGTGCGTATATGTTCATATACACACACCCATTTTACTAGCACAAGCATACACATATGGCTGCTTAGCTTGCCAAAGTCTTTTGATCAAAGTTGAAGGAAATTACCAATTTCGTCTTTATTTTTACGCATAAAATTCGAAAACTTGAATGATATTTCATTGTTACTAACGTAAACAGAAGACGCCCGTTTATTTATGGTTAAAATTCCATTTAAATACCACACGTAATTATTTCCGTTAATTGTTACATTTTGTCTTGCCTTAATGCGGTTATCAAATTGTCCTGTACGTACGCGTCACTTTTGAGTTCTCTTTGTTTCATATAAAACAGAGTGTGGTTAAACCTTATCATTATGCATCACTATTATGAATTCTCACCTAAATTGTAGCTACAGCTGGCCGTCGTGTTCAAAGTAATCACAAAGTCACTTTTCAGTACGTTCTGATTTTGATTTATGGAAATACATGGATGCTTACATGCATTTAGTACCAAACTGTTCTGTTGCCGACCTCCAGGTTTTCTACAGGGAAGATAAAAAATAATATTACACTCATTACCTTAACTATATTATCAGTGGGCTGCTGTATTGCAAAAGTAAACAAAAATGCCGTTTCACTGATTTATTTTATAACAGCTTTTTCACAGTGGTATCACGCTGGGTGATTGCCTCTTGAAAAAGTCACGTGATTTTGTGTCGCTGATTCATAAACGTAACTATTAATTAGTTGGGACACGCGCCTTAATCTATTAATTCTTCGCTTTTTCACCACGTGGAACTCAGTACGTGAAATCAGAAAATGCTTCCATTATGAGAAAACAGATTTTAACATTACGGGTTGCCTAATACCGTTTCTCTAAAGTAGAAATAAAAAAACTGACTTCAAGTGAAAAATCTCGCATCTAAATGACTAATAAAATTTGCGAATAACTATTCATAGAGACCTGAAAAATTCGTGAGTTCAATGACATTCAGGCTAGACTCAACAGTCTTATGTACAAATATGCCGATATCAACCGCGTATTGGCTGTCTTCTGTCACAGTGGAAAGCGACTATTGAGCCAAAGTCCCCCAGGAGAAGTCAAATACCATCAACATGTGGGCCAATGGCTAAATTATATAAACACACGTGTTTTGAATTCTAGCGTGTCCCAAAATTAATCCGCGAATTCTTCAGGTGTCTAACTATTCACTAATGCACGATAAATATAATTCCTAGAAATTCCATATAACACATTAATTAAATTTGAAATCTAAAAAAAATTCAGAAGTTGCAATGAAAAACATTCTTCAAAAAGACGGAAACATACAATCTGCTTAGAGAAAGTTCAAAATTACGAAACAGAGATGTTAAAAACAGCACCTACAAGTTCTCTTTCATAACAAAAACTCAAAAATTTCGTACAAACGTCTAGTCATTGTGTGTAGTGTGTTAGGTGAGGTTTCTGAGAAGCATATATCTTAGGTGAGAAAATTTTTCACATCAACATTCGTCCCTTACATTTCTTAAAACGCAGCGAGAAAAGGGTATAAACTTGTTAAAAATATAATATCGCTAAGGGAAGCTTGCTGTTCTATCCGAATGACAGAGCTGTAGGTTGCACTAGGTGAAATTACATGGTCAAGAAAAGCACCAAAACGAGGAAGGACTGGTTATGGTAGTACATTAACAAACTTCCCTCCACCTACTTAGCTACATAAAAACTCCTCTTTCAAAATTTCTCCAACCGAAGGAGCCTTAGATCATGCTGTAGGCCTCAGAATCAGGATAAATTGTGTCGAGATCGAGCATAAATTATGGCACAAATTCTTAGAATAATTATCTTTCAGGTTTATTAAAGCGCCGAGTTGATATCTTGCTGTAATAGGAAGTGAGAGGGGGCTTATAATAAAAAGTAACATTCATTCTGTTCCAAAAAGGCTCACCCCAACATGTTTCATAATGGATTTGAACTCAGGATCATTTTCCGGGGTATAACATACCACGCCGCGGAGTTTTGCAAAAAAAAAAAAAAAAAAAAAAAAAGGTTTGGCTGTGTTGGGGACACGGCCGTTTGTTTTGCGTGAATGCGTCTACGTTGACGCGCTCGAACGCCTTGATGTTTATTTTACGTTCCTGGTACCGCTTTACTCGATCATATGAGGGTTTTATGGGTATCACTGGATTGCTTTCGAGATGCTCTTTCCAATAGTATACGATTTATGTATTTCGACTTGGTTTTTTGACGAGTATAGGCCGAAATTGTGTTAAGTTTTTTTTAATTTTTTACATTAAATTCATACAATTTGACCGTAATCACGCCACACAAATGTTTTTATACGCGCAATCGATTGATCTTGACGAGAGCTGTTGACAAACTCAAACGAGCGTCGTAGCTTCGCAGTATTGCCTCCCCCCCCCCCCCGGCGATGCTTCCCAATCCTCACTCAACGTAATATATTCTTTGATACCTTGGCAATCGAGTGGTGTAATTGAATTTTGAATGTAGACAATATATTCGGAGCTGCAATGCCAAACTGTATCCCCCGGTTTTGTTATCATTGTATTTTCTAGATTGCCTCCCACTATGGTTGTAAATTTAAGGACGTATTCACGTCAGAAAAATGTCGAAAAACTGAAACATATGTTAAAAACTCATTTTTTCTGCGGCCGCGGTGGTCTGGTGATTAGACTGCTCGCCTCCTACCAAGGCGAGCCAGGTTCGATTCCCGGCGGGGTCGCCCCCGGGTTTTCGCGTGTGAGAATCTCCCCGGACGATGCCGCTGGTCGGCGGGTTTTCTCAGAGATCTCCCGTTTCCCACGTCCCCTCATTCCGGCGCTGCTCCACACTCTCCTCGCTTCACCCTCATCGGCTCTCAAGACCTCGATGTTAAGAGTCGCCCAGCTCTCTTCACTCACTCATTTTTCTTGCTCTGCATTGCTGCTCCTCGTAAAACATTCAGAACAAGTCTCGTATAGCCGGCTTGTATGTAACGTGCAGGTAGCGGCAGGCAGCCGAAACAAGGACTCTACGGAAGTGGCAAGGTAAGTGAAGGTGGAAGGGGAAAAAAGGGATGGGGGGGGGGGCGCTCCAGAATAATAAAATATACATCTTCTCACATGGTTCCCCGCGCTCCACGCGAGCTGTTAAATTACTCAAAAGTTTTAACACACAGGCGCCGAGCTCGCAAAACGAAACTGAAATTTTAATCTGGGGGAAAAGGTCAACGGGCAAGAGGCAGCGCGCGATTATTCGAGGCGCTGGCTCCGCTGCATTCGAGTAAAAATAAAGTTAACAGCGAAACTTGCTAATGGCCGCTAACGAGGGCTGTTATCGCGCGAGTGCTTGCAGTCCCGCCGCTACATGTTCACACATACCTTGGAAAAGGCTGTTCACGATAAACTGAGCACTTTTGAAAGCCCTGCTTAAGACATACTTGTATCCGCATTGTGTATTCTTCCGCCTTATGTAAATTCAACACTGCCATGAGCATCATCACTGCTGGTAATAAGAAACTGTGAAATTATTAAGAAAGTAAATACTTTACAAATCTGTCCATTCTTACATTTCTCACTGTGTTTATTCGTGTTTACTATTAAAAAAATATAATTTATAAATAAAATATATGTAAAACTTCAATTCTAAGAAAAATAAGGTACGTCTGTATTTACAGAGGTATAAAACACTTGATACATGGCGTATTTGGGAAATAACTAAATACGCAATACATGGGGTGATTTTTCAAATGTGTGTGTTAAAACTTCCGAATAAGTCGCGAATGGACTATAACTACAAATTCATATTAGTGAATGGTTTGTCCTGACGTTCGTAATCACCAAAATGTAGTTACTTATTTTCTTGAGTCCAGCTTCCCTCTACTTCCTATCTTGTTCATACTTCAGTACAGGTTTTAAACGTTTCTACAATCTTTAATTTTATTCCTTGTTCAGTTTAAGTTGGGTACAGTCCAATTCCGCCGTGCCTGGTATTCTCTTATCGTACTATATACCATTCTTCTCTAAATAAGGGGGCAAATCTTAAATGTGCCTGTCTCGAGCCGGATTCACAAGCTGCCTGTAGATATAGAGTGCATCATACACTGTCATAGTACAATAGCACGTAAAATACTTGCACTGGAATTCTGCGAAAAACACCATAGACATTCTAATATTAACATTTGTGTTTGGGATGAAATTATGAGACCTTGTCTAAAATTCACTTCTGTGAAACTAGCACATCAATAGAAAATTCCATTTCAGATATATTTGCGGTACACTTTTTAGGTTATTCGCCTGGTATGTGTGTGTATATGTATGTGTGTGTGTCTATATATATATGTGTGTGTGTGTTTATAACTTATATAAACACATATACATAAACACACCATGAACCAGAATTCATGGGTCAAACTCTGAGAAGAAAAAAAAGGGGGGGGGGGCCGCAAAAGAAGAGATTAATATAACGAACCCGGGGTCGCACAGCTTCCCTTCTCCCGGTCAAGTGTGAGTTATCCTATTATATAAGGAGACGATCTCTGCCCGTCTTTAATACTTCTAAGTCCCTTGAAACTCAACAAAAGTTCTTCAAATTTTGCAGAGCGAATCCTCAGGGTCAAATACAAGTCAAGATCGAATTTCAGCCAGATCAGATTACGCAATAATGACTTTTGACCCTGAAAATTCATTTTTTACATTACTTTTTCCTATGAAAGTTCTGTATTAATGCATAGAGATATGAAGGTAATGGAATATCATCTTTTTTTTTTTTTTACTCTAAATGTCTCGCTTCAATGTTGAGTTAATTTCACATCAAGTTGAGGCCTTAGTGGCCCAGCAGTGGATAGAGCGATTCCAAGTGGGGCCGCAGTGGCTTAATGGATAGCACTATACCAAGTGGGGCTGCAGTGGCTTAGAAGATAGAACTACATCCAATGTTGAGTTAAATTCACTTTTTTTCAGTCTTTGTATGATGACAAAATTTTGTAACATCGTAACTATTCTAGGCACGTGACCATGAAGAAAACATAATTACGGGCTTACCCCTAGTATATAATAGCTTAACAAGTCACAGGAGTTCACTGCAGCATTGGGATCACTACTTTCTATTTATTCCCCAGAGACTGAAATCATTTGAACTTCCCACATCCCTTGCTCAGTCTCAGCTCACTCACAGGAACCATCCCAACTTCCCTAGACCATACACCACCCTCTTCACTGCCATAGAAGAACATTTAAAGACAAATTATTTTATTTGTAAAAATATGTGGGAAATCGATTGCAAACACTATGAACGTTTTGAAAGAACTGCGAGTCTGATATGTATATCACGAATACGACTTGCCGTGAAAGCGAAATTTATATATGTAAGTGTGCGTGTATGCAGGACTAATCATACTATAGAGCCTTCCTTATTCCGACAGAATTATATAAAATAATTCGTATAACCACTATAGAAATGTGATAAGCTAACACTCACTGGCCTACTATTATGCTCTCAAAGCTAGCAGTCTTACAAATTTTAAAAATTTATTTTAACACACAATTTGGTTTCAGCTAAAGTGCAGCGTTTCTTGAGGCCACAGAACTTACATGTTGCAATTCCTTTGAAACCCAACACTTGGATCATCTACTGCGAAGTTTTACTATCTTGTTATTTTAACTTTAAAGTTTATCTCCAAAGGTGAAACTGAAATATGAGTGAACCGCATAACAAATTTCCGAGAAATATTCTTCATTGAATTCTAACAACACGAGCAGTTATTTCCGAGTTGTAGCCTAACATATTGCTTTCGTTCAATTTTTAAATCTGTACAAAAAAAATACAAAAATTTCAAATTCCTGCAGCTTGTTTCACTCGTTTTTTTTTTTTCTTTAATCATTTTCGCTCATCCACATACTCTTTTAAGACTATTACTCTATGTTACGCCGAAAAGCATGTAATATGCTAGAAACGTAGAAAATTATTTTCGACTCATTAAGGCCCCTAAGTTGTGAAGGCCCAGGGGCGTGAGGGTCTTCACATCCGGGAGCGGCGGATGTCGTGCTAGGGCTTTAGGTATTACAACCAGAGGTACGGGTCCTCACGGTCTTCACATCCAAGAGCAGTAGCTCTCACGCAAAGACGCTGCAGTCGCTGAAAGCTCTGCACCCGCGGACCATAGCGTATTTACATCCAGCATCTTCGAATTGTGAAGGAAAAAAGGTTCATCGTCGGTAATTATTTATCCGCCTGGCGATACTGGGTGTATACACAGTGAACATGCTATTCTGTGCGCTCTGTTAAAGGCTGTTCACGATAAAGCGAGCACTTTTGAAATCAACCTCAGAAAAATGTCACTGCCCCCGCCTACATATATTTTGACGGGTGCACTGAGTAATATGCTTCCAGTAAAGTTGGTAACGATGGATGGAAAGTAGTTCCATGTTTTAACGTCAAATAAAAAGTGTTAGCTAACCATTTGTGATAACTTAAATTATTTAGTTCGCTTTCTGTTTGTTTTAATGCATTGGAGTGTAAAAATAAGCAGATTTTTACAGTATTTACTTTTATAATAATTTCAAAACTTCACTTGACCGGCGCATGACTTAAGTGACGAGGCCCATGGCAATGTTTATTTTACATAAGGCGGAAGAATACGCAACGTGCATACAAGCAGATTCTAAGAAGGGCTTCCAAAAGTGCTCATTTTACCGCGAACAGCCTATACTAGATTTTGAATACAGCCTGGGATCTGGAAGTAGGTACTATGAAAATCATTACCAAATGCTGACCACTGCTTTGCAGCCTATTATAAATGATGCAAGTTCGATCAACGTGAAGACAAAAAATTACACTCTTGCACAAGCACTAAAGGTATCGCAGCCAGGCTCATCACATGCCTCATCCTCCTCTAGGTGCAAGGCACTCAAGTGACAGGGGCCGCGATGGTGTAGTGGTTAGATTATTCGTAATAAATATATTTGCCTGCATAAAAGTAGAAGTAAGCTGTTGGCCAGCAAAATATTTTATATCTTTTTTTTTCTATTTTTTGTATACTTTACTGTTGTAATGGTACGGCACTTTTAAAGAAAGTAAATATAAATAATTAATTCAATAGATGCCTCGTTGATAATGAATACAAAATTGCCAATAATAATATGCTTGTGTTGGCGCAGGTCTCAGGAGAGAAAGTATGTTAGTGTATAGGTTAACAAGTGTTAACTTCCTAGCAGAGCGACACAGTTTGAGGCCTATGTTAGCACAGCTCAAGATTTTGACAATATTAAGTCCTTAACCCATGTTAGACTTTTGATTTCTAATGTTTAAAGTTCGATTACAAAGTTTTGTGGGGAAAAAAAGCAAGATATAGTCAATACGCGGTTTCTTCACACTTTTTGAATCAAACCTTTGAAAAACCCGCCCCATGCATGTCATTATTGGTTGTTTCCTATGCGTGTCAATTATCACAAGTGTTTTATACGTCTATTAACATGAATATATCTAAGTTTTGGTTGAACTGACTTTTTACTTACATTTTATTTATACATTATAATGTTTAATTTGTAATTAATATGAATACAACTGGGAGAAAACAGGTGTGTTGGTAATGCCTAGTAAGAAGTAGTTCTTATACAAAATATTATCAAACCGAGCGCACACGAATGCGGTTTGTTGTCCCTTTGGTGTAATCTTCTATAGGCCGTTCACGGTAAAGTGAGCACTTTTTTTTTCAGCCTATTGATTATATTCTTCCATCACTTTTTAATGTAAACCCTGCCATGTGAGTAATAAACACAGTGTATACATTCACTATACCCAAAACCAAAAGTCTGAGGCCACAATTAAATGTCTTTATTGGTTATTATGTCTGATGGAAGAGCTTCAAAAAGTGCTCACTTTACCGTGAACGGCCTATAGACTTGGTTAAGCTTTGTTTGCACGAGGCGGAGGAATATCATTTAAGTAAAACTTAAGCAGTTCTTCAGAAAAATCGGAAGTAATCGTGAATGGACTTCAGATGGGATTTCCCCGCATTAATGTAAAATTATACGTACTATTTCTTTTTACAAATTACACATGAAACATTTAAATAACCAAAGAAATTGTGTGTAATTTGACATATATGTTTGTACGGTGTACGGAGCAGAGAAGAGAGCTGAAAATACAGCTGCTGTGCGACAGTGGCGCCCCACGCTCCCTGGCGGCTGTGTCAACAACGCAGAACGCAGAGGTAGGCACAACGGCGCTGCGTGCGTGCGTGAGCGCATGAGGCGAATGCAGGATCGTCGCTTGTTTACCCATGCTTGCAACTCGTCACTAGTGAACCACGGCGCCCAGTGGTGGGGTTCGGTCGGGCCGATTGTGGCTAGCCTGTTCAATTAACGGTAATTATGGATGCCCGGTTGACTGGGCCTGGTATTGTTCCGAACAGTATTCATAGTGTTGACGGATGGCACTGGGGGGGTTAGGAGGGGCAGCAAGGATGGATACATTTTTCCCTCCTAATATTAAAGGGGAAGGCACAAGCTTCTCTCAAACTTCAAGGGATAAGAGAAAAGACTATAATAAACATTTTTTTTATAAATAACCATCGATACTATATATTCCGTTGCACACGCCATGACTTCAGGACTTCGGAGTGCAATGTCTGTGCTGTGACACCACGCGGTATGTAGGAACTTTAGTGCCTATACTACGATACATCATCTGTTGCCAGTCCAGGTCTGTGTCGTGATTACACGCAGACAATAAGTTGTTGTTGTGCGTTTAGACCAGCCGATGGAAAAGTCTACACGGGCTCGGCTAACAGACATGCACGTGGTAACTCAAGAGCTGCTACGGTTCATTGCAGGTAAGTTGTAGTCAAAACAGGTGCTCATGACCATCATTTTTCTGCACAGTATCGATTTTAAAAATGTTCTATTTTAGGTCCACAGACTCGACGCTGGCCGTCAGCGAACAATGCGCACACCCGAGTTTAAGGAGGCGGTTTTGGAGCAGGTCGAAAACAATCCGTTAACATGCTCACAACGTATTGCACAACATTTGCATGTCGATCAGATTGTGTATGCCATGAACAACAGTTGTATCCATTTCATCTGCGAGGAGTAACAGTACTCCAACCAAACGACTATCTTCATCTGGTTGAGGTTTGTCAATGGTAGGTGCAGAAATAATGTGCGTCAAGTTGGCCACCACATTTTTGAATTTCAAATTCAATATTATGAAATACATTGTGCTCAATTTGTGCTAATTTGTGCCCAAGTTTCAGAATTTGTGCTGGTCAAATTTGCCAAATATTCCACTTTTTATTTCTGTTGCCAACTTGACGTCAAGTTAGCCACCGCTCAATGGAATAATTGTTTCCCGCGAATCACGCATATGCCAATAATTAGCGCTCAATTTTTGCTGCCTATAGAAGGAGTTTCTATAATTGTTCTCGCAAAATTAAATTGTTATAGCTATTATCAGTTCGGGGGCCAACTTGACGTCGAGTTAGGCACCGCTCACGGAAATAATTATTTCTCGCGAATCTCTCATATGCCAGTAATTAGTACTCAATTTGTGCTGCCTATAGCAGGAGTTTCAATATTTGTTCTCGCAAAATAAAAAAGTGAAAATTATTTCTGAGGAAACTCCAAGCTTCGCTTCGCGGTCACCGCGTACAAAAAACAGTCGGCGTGCCTTGAATCACTGTTTTGGGGATTAAGTCCCTTGCTGGCGCTGAGGAATCTGACTCGGTGTGTATTTTTTGGCTACGCTTAAATAGCAATTTCATTTGCGAGGGGGCTACACTAGTTCCTTAAATTGCTATTATTCCAAGGGACTACCCAACTCTACCCACCAACAACCATTTGCTGTCCAACATGTAGACATGTATTGGTGGGGATAATTTTATTGTACGTGCTGTCATTACGTCTCAATGTTAACCTTTATTTGCGGTCCCTGGAGAATATACTACCTGTGCATGTCGTTCCTCTTGATAGTCGACGTCGGCTGTGGTTTGAACAGATTTTGTGTGGAGGCACTTTAAGAGCTTATGCATAGCTCGTCGCTCGGGTGATCGCATCTGATTACTGTCTACGACATATAATTAATTGTGGTAGGTAGTTGGGCATAACGTCTCAGGGTGGCCGGAATCGAACCCGGGTCCTCCCGAATGCGAGTCCAGTGAGTTACCACTGCGCCACCTCGCTCGGTTATAATTAACTGTGAATAGCCTAAAAGGTCGCTTACATGTAAGCTGTTAGCTTTTTCGTCCATCTTGTTACTATAGGGTGTACAGGTAAATGTTTATTACTTTATATTCCTTTCAAACATTGTCGCACGTCCATTTGCTCTATCAATACTAAAAATGTCAATTACATAAATATCTTTACCAATATCTCAATTAGATGTGGAGTAAAGATAATTTTGTTGTGCATAGAGTAATAAATATAATAATGATTTAACGGAAGTAAAAATAGAAAACTAATAATATGTGCGTATCCTGAAAAATAATAAATAGGGAAACGGTTAGTAAATACGAGAAAAATATACATTTTATTTCAGGTTAAGGCATGTTAATTTTTTAGCTAGTTTGTAAAAAAAAAAGATTAAGTTATTCGTGGAAACAACATTTATGAGCCATTTTAGAAGGTGTTGTACCATATCTCATAAATATGAAGATTTGGTTACCACGGTAACAACGTTAAACGGCATATCAGTGTAAGCCACACTGTTATGACAGCCAATTATAACTTTCTTTAATTTTCGTAAATTCTTAAAATGAAACGACGAAATAATTTAGATATTTTTCGTTTTACTTATATAAAATAATTTTAACAGGCTTCAGATGTTTGGTCCCTGTTTACAAATTTTAAAATCTGTGTTAATTTAAGTGTGTCAAAGTGTAAATAAGAAAAAATAAAGCTGAGGGGCCCAAGATAAAACACACTTTAGCAATTAACCTAGGCATTTAGATTTGTTTATATCCAGTTTCCTGGCTTGGATTTATAGAGCAAGAATTGTAGTGGCGAATTCTAAGCCGAGCCTTAGCAGAAAATGTATTCAAACTATAAACAGAAGAAAGAAGAGCGCCAAGACCTCAAGAATGTGCAGCGTTTTAAGATACCAACTGGAATTTCCACTCGCAACACAGATAAGCCAAACAAAATTACTGCTGCAGTGCAGCAAATATAGTTAATTTTCTCGCTGTAACTGGCGCTCTACCGTTGAGTGGCCACGGTAATACAATAAATCAACTTTTTTGAAGACAATTCAAATTTTAAAATATTCATAACAGGTTTTCATGACACCTAAATTTAAGATTGTTCTCTAGAAAGAACGCCAGTTCTCGCTGCTTGAGATGAGATGGATGTAACTAACATTGTTTAAAAGTTTAACAGGATTTCAAATTCAAAGAAAATGTAAAGTCAAGAATTCTTTATTAGTAAAGTAAATATTTATCTAGATTAAATACTAATGATATTATTACATTCATTCTGCTTCATAATTAAATGAACTACTATTAAATCCTCAACTTAATTCGTAATATATCTTGTTTTAGTTTCTTAAGGTTTAGTGCACTGAATATTTTTATATGAGTATTTGTCATTTGTTTATGTGAACAAGAATGTTTTAACATGTTTCTAGTTATATGGTTACCAAAATGACATGTAAGCTTATGGCTCCCGTATGGCCATACATATTGTCCAAGGAAAATTATTTTAATAAACATGCTGGTTAACGTTTAGAGTTATGAAGTTATACAGAAACGGTAGATTAAAGATAAGGGCACGTGTTAAAACAAATAATGTAAACATGTTTAACTGATGTTTATTAGATGTCTATTTAAGTATTAAGAGTTAATGGGATAAGTTTTATCGCAGTTAGAACGTTCTTATTTACAGTCGTCAACAAAACATTGTATATATTTTATCAACAAGCAATGTTTAATAATAACATACACATGTTAGAGAGCCTTCACACTAATTTACCGAATATATTGGGCCATAATGAAACGCACAAAATTTACGGCGTGGAGATGCAGTACCCTAGAAAAATATTTACTCGCAAAGTTAAAAAAAAGTTATCAGTCATTGACCTTTATAGGTTTTTTATACCAGGTGTCCAAAATTACTGTTTACACCTCTTTTGCACGTTAATTACAGATAAACTCTTAAAGACAATCTAATGGGACTGATTGTATTTGACGCTATAGGTACGACCACTGATTTTTCGCGAATAAATCGGAGCACAGGTAGACTGTGATACAATATAAATACACCTCCGCTGTGGTCAGAACTCTATTGGCTGCTGGTGTCGTTTCCGCAATTGACCTAACCAATCAGGATTCCGTAACTCTGACAATATACCTTCATGATGCGTGCGCAAGCAGTTAACACGGAGCAGAACATGCTTCAGCCAATCAAAAAAACTGGCCAAGCCCACACTGCTTTGAACTGTATCTTGTCGCGAAATCCTTTCACGAAATATCACTGCCACTAGCTATAGATAGAGCCACGAGTATTTCGCGAATTCATTCTGAGATGGACTCCAAACACTTGTTCATTTCTCTTACTGTTGAGACTGGACGACAGTTGTTTAGACACGCCCATTTAACTGTGAGCCAGTAATAAGCAAGAAGCAGTAGTGTAAGTGAGTGTTTAACCATCCTGTACAGAGGGGCCACTTGATCGCAGCAACCAGACGATAATATCTCGAGTGTATAAAGGATTGTCCAGTCTAGCTTGCTGCCAACTCAATCCGCGAACTACTCGGGGCTCTAGCTATACGGCAACGTTGGGTGCGTGCGAGCGATCTTGCTGTTGTCAGTTCCGTTTGCAGCCACGAGTGGCGCCACTACAATTGTAGAGGAAATGGCGGAGACGATAAAGTTTTCTTTAGAGCGACATACGTAAGTGGATTTTAAAGTGTTACTGGAGAAATGAGAACATGAGACGATGGAGGGCAGAATTCGATAGTACGCCGCCGCGTGTAACAGGGATGACACTACCAGGACTACGTGACAAGTTCGAGAGGGACGGATCTGTGTGTGATGTGAATAAATGGCGGTACGGCAGAAAGAGAACGGTAACGGAAGATGGAAGTGTGGAGGCTGTGTTGGACACATTCGCACGTTCCTCCGGGAAGTCCAAGTCCATACGGCAAGCTGTGCGTAAGTTAGGTGTCGGTGAGTGACGCATTCTTCGCATTTTAAAGCACGCAACGCGGAGGCCCTACATTTCCATGTTACTTATCACTAGAGACATGAGAAATTCGTGTTATTATTTGGCATCAGGCTGAACTTCACATTCCTGTTTATACCGGAGCTGGTTTAGTTTCACCATTGGCTGTGAAGTCGCGCCACTTATGGCTGAACTCCATATGATTGGAGCACACAGTTGTGGAGCATTAATTTACTGGCGCAGAGTTACCCAGGACGTGTCACATAACGTATGGTCGAATGACAACCATATTGCAAAGGTATACGAGTTTAAAGTTTAACGTGTCCCAAAATAATAACGCGAATTTTGCATTCTCGACTTATCGCTATGAATGAAGACGACCCAGATAGACTTGTCGAATTTTTATGAATGGGTTTGGAAACTTGTGATTGATTGATTGATTGATTGATCCTATAAGGCAACCTTTAAATTGAATGCAACTGCAAATCGCCACAGTTGTGAGAACCGGGCTCATGGATATCCCTACGTTGTGGTACAGCAAGCAGTAAATCTCCCTGGTTTTACATTGTGATGCGGCATCTACAAGATGTCTTGTAGGGTCAGTATTCTTTGAAGGGACGGCGACAGGTGAAAGTTACTATGCCATGTTGTCGGAAAACGTTGTGCCAGCTGTTCACAAACTCTCTCCAGATAACGATTTTTTTCCAGCAGGACGGTTCACCGACATATTTAAGGCTGTTCACGGTAAAATGAGCATTTTTGAAAGTTCTGCTTAAGATCTACTTGTATGCACGTTGTGTATTCTTCCGCCTTATGTAAAATTAACATTGTCATGGGCCTCATCACTTAATTCATGCGTCGGTAAAGTAAAATTGTGAAATTATAAGGACATCATTTTTTTTTTTTTAACAAATCTGCTAATATTTACACTTCGATGCATTTAAAAAAAACAGAAAGGGAAATAAATAATTTATGTTATCACAAATGGTTACATAGCACTTTTTTATACGACGTTAAGATATGGAACTACTTTCCCTCCATCGTTGCCAACTTTACTGGTAGAATGTCACTCAGTGCTCCCGTTAAAATTTATGCAGGCTCGGGCAGTGACTATTTCGAAAGGTTCATTTCAAAAGTGCTCACTTTATTGAGAACAGCCTTTACCATCCATACGTACGGTTGCTCCTGGATGAAACTTTTTTGGGAAGTGGATAGGCTGAAGAAGTGTTGGCTATCCACCCAGATCTCCACATTTTACGCCATTAGATTTTAATCTGTGGATAACTGGGAAGATCGCTGTGTACGCCACAAAAAAGCCAAGGACGGCTTGCGACCATGAGATACGCGATTGTGATCGCCTGTGAATGCTCTCCCACGGAAACCGTACAGCAACTGTTTGTTGTTCTGTTTTAAAGCGTTTCAGATGGTATCTCGTTGCTGATGGCGGGCATTCGTAACTGTTGTGTAAATATGTAAATGTTACAAGGACATTGGGCAGTGGAATTATGCATACAGAATGCGCGATTGCCCAAACACGGCGTTAGCGACCCCCATCCGCTGGACGAAGAGCGAGGGCGCGGTGGCGTGATATAGGCTAGCCAGACGACTGGAAGAGCGTATGTTCTCGTCTCGACGCCAACCTGAGAAGATTCTCCAGAGGGCCAGAAGGATGACTACGTGCCGCCCGCCGTAGTACGTCTGCAAACTAGCCCGCGGCATCGTGCGAGTTGGGAAAGTAAATAAACCGCAATGATGGCTTCGTTAGGTTACCGTAATTGTATAAATTATCAGATCCTCCGATATGTTGCCAGATAATCTAAACTGTGTTAAACTCGTATGGAAACAATAACGTGTCAAACCATGGAAGCGATACGATTTTATTCAATTACATAGTAACTCTAAATGATCGGTTACAAATCCTCAATTTTGTATAGATTTAGTACAAAGCATAGATAATAAATTAAATATAAATAAAAAGCTTAATTCTAATATGATTCGCACACACCCAACGTTATCTTTATGGCGTCAAATACGAACAGTACCATCGCATTGTATTTAATTATCTCTCTGTTATTCACATTCAAATATCGTAAATATTATTTTGGGATATACGGTATTGGCTTCTAAAAATTTACAAATTTAAACTGAAGGTTTTTGTTTCCTTATGTTCCACGCGTTCTTAACAATACTGAACAACCTGTTGCGTAATTAAATAGCCTGCGATTATTTATTGAACGTTTATACATCATATCTGTCACGCTGTCATATCTGTCAACTATTTTTACGAATCCTAAAGGAACTTACTTCGTTGGCCACAAACTGACTTACTTGACTCACTCATCCTTCCTCTATCTCTTGTTCAGACCACAATATAACATTTTCTTCAAATAAAAAAAGTTTATTTATTCGTAAGTGGGGCAGAACGAAATAAGCTGAGATTTAAGATGCATGCCTGCAAAATAATTGCTCTGAAACTCCACGTGCTATCATATACTTCGAAGAAAAGGGAAAATTTAGTTTCTCGCACTTAATCACAAAAAAAAATAATAATAATTTTGCTCACATGGAGTTCATGAGGATAGGAAAACAAAAGTGAACATCAGACATAGAAATTATGAGTAAATACATGCTGATAGTTTACAAGGGGAGCGTTTAACACTTATTGCTTCGCGCATGGGAATCGTGCCGGACGACTCCGCTGGTTGGCGGGTTTTCTCGGGGATCTGCCGTTTCCTCCGCCCTTGCACTTCATCCTCATCGGCTCTCGAGACTTCAACGTCAAGAGTGGCTCAAATTTTTCCACTTCATTCTTCATAACGGACACGCTTACTGCATTGTACGACTCAACGTCCACCACTGACCGGCTATCTGCCAAAAGAGCGCCGTGTTTATCATGTCACAATCAAATGTTCTTTCATGTTATAAACCAAAAGTGTATGTTTACGTAACTATAAAAATATACCTTTTCTTGTTAATGTGGCAGTGTTTTTGCACGGTCCTGATAAAGTTATTATAAAAAGAAACATCACTTTTTTTTTTTCGAGAGCAGAAAAATTTCCACGTAAGCTTTGCTTGAGATGCTCTATAGGCCATAGTCGTTAACGCTTTAAAATCGCGAGAGGATAACATACAATGTGCAAAGAAGGTTTTTTTTTTTAATTGTGTAATTTTTTTTTGTATACGTTTGTCAAGTCAGACAGAGTCTGTTGTCGAGGTACGTTAACTTCTACAGTTAAATGAGATATACTTCAGGAATTATGTTAGCTTAGTTGTGACATTAAGGAAAGAGGCGATACGTGGAAGACTGGGTGAGCAACAAATCTTTATTACAACATATCTTGAAACGAGAAATAATGCCACAATCAAGAAACATACAAACTATGCTAAGGCCCTGAAAAATAACGGCACAGTAGCGCTTTTACGGAACAAAAAATCTTAAAATATTTTACTATATCGAACTGCACATGCCCACCCCCTCCCAAAAAAAAATAGTTCATTACTGTTTATAGTGGAATAAAATAAAGTAAGTACTATTTGTAAGCCTAGGGGAAAATAAGTTACTTCCTAAACTTAAATGCCAAATTTGTCAAGAATTACTCACGGCGTATCATAAATATAAGAAGTATTATACAAGCGAGGTTGAATTATGGGGAGCAATTTCCATCGAATCCTGCTACGTGCTTTTCGTTTGATACCACGGTAAATTCACTCATAAAATATGCAAGTAACAGCCATAAATATCCATAAATTAAATTTAGATGAATATTATGAACCACAAACCAATAAACTATATCGCCTGTACGTAACGCACCAAGATAAATCAAGGAATAATACAATTTGAACGTAGAAAGGCAGTAAACTTTGAAATGGCATACATAAACAAATCGATATGAGGACAACATTTTTTGAAGTTTTGTTATAACTACCGAATTTACAGTAAGTTACAGACCACGATTTTTGACAGAATATATAAAAGTTGTTTTATACACGTAAGTAATATTGGTAAAGTACTTACAGTACGTTCCCAACTCCAAATGATCGACGCATTAATAAAATGATCTGGTTCCTTTGCAATGTTAATTTCATATGGGCGGAAAAATACCAAATTAAAAGAAAATTATCTCCGCTTCTACGTAACAACGATGTCCTGAGACGTGCAAAATTCGCGTTATTTTTCGATGAGAGGATAGACTACACTGCCTTATAAACAAGTTAGCACAATCTGTGGTTTCATTGGCGGCTGCAGTTTAATAAACGTCATATACATGCTTGGTCGTCTTAAAAGAGATTAGAAATTTCGCCGTTGAACTAATATTACTGCCCTAGGCCCGGTGCCCGGTGCACACGTGCGGACATAGACCGCGGCGGCGCCGCAGTTACGTGTGCACCTATCTATATATCTATCTATATATATAGATATATATCTATCTATATATAGATATCTATCTATCTATATAATGCTTTCGTGGAACGCATTTGCGGTGCCGCAACGGCGCCGCGCGTACATTGTCCGCACGTGTGCACCGGGCCTTAAGAGTTCTCCGAGGCGTGCCAAAAATATTTCCGTCCAATGACTGAACTCAGTCAAACGCACAGTAACTTGCAGTCCAGTGTGTCTTTAAATAATAATGCGAATTTTGCACATCTCTAGTGATGTATAATAGGGCTGTAGGCCTGTAACGAATGAAAATTCCCAGGTTTTACGGGTTCACTATTAGGATATGAAATACAAATTTAAACGTCTTCTTTGGATCTCATCGTTTTATATTGGCGTTGTCAAGTCGAGAATGCGTAAACATTTACTGAAAATACTTTGCATAAAAGACAATCAGCATCGTTTCGAAGCGCCTAATTGTCCTCTCGAGCGAAGAGACATCAGAGTTCCGCAAACTTAGACTGGAGTAGCACCTGTTGCTTGGCGTCCCTCGGCTGCTTTCGTTTGTTGATCTCTCGGATTTTCAGGCAAATTCAGGTGAAGACATTCACACAATAAACTAACACTACGGATATTTGTTGCGAAAAGTAGAATTATAATTTTAACGAAGAATGGATCTGCTTCTTTCAGTTGGTAGGGAGATAGGGACAAATTTCTCTCCGTCTCTTCTTGTGTTTCGAAATTTTCAAAGTGAACACTTTTAAAGGCCGTTCTCGATAAAGTGCGCATTTTTTAAATCAACCTTATAGTACATTCACGCTTTCTTCGGCCTTTTGGAATCGAACCTTTGAAAAATCACCCTAGGCGTATTATGTCAACCTGTTTTTTTCCAATAACTTGTATTCCACGAATATTTAACACTGTGATTAACTTTAGAGTACTGTATTATTGAATAAATGAAACTTTGCCTTAGTATGTTCTATAACTTGTAATATTTATTTCGTACTAAACATGAATTAACAACAGCGAGAGCAGAGACGTATTGGCAATGGCCGGTAAGAAATAGTTCACAGTTACAATATTTTTTAACCTCGTTTTTATGTATATTATTTGTAAGTTAAACGTTACCAATTGATATATTTGTATCGTTAGATAGCACTGACGGAAACACATTTCATTGCTGTAGTTCAAAATATCCGCGCAAATTACCGTGTGTAGGCTGGTGTTTTTTTTTCCGTCCGGAATAAAGGTTCAATAAGCGAAGCAGAGCGTGTCGCTCTCTCTCGCTCGCTCGCTCGCTCTCTCTCTCTCTCTCTCTCTCTCTCTCTCGGGAAGATCGTACCACATGTGTAGGAAAGATATACATTTTGTTATTTCTAATTTCAGCACATTTCATAGTAATTACAGCAACAATAATGATGTTTGAGGTTGTAATTTACATCTGAAACGAGATTTTATTGTTTAAATACCTATTATATGTTATTTAGATGCGACACAGTTCGTTGCGCGACACTTGCAAATCCAGCAGGTTGGCAGACATGGTGTGGAAAGGAGAATCTAGAATTTGGTCAACGTTCCCAATATGGCGACGGCGGGCGATTATACCCAGTGCATACGACTGGTAGTGGTGTGGCGACGTCTCAATGACACGGCGTGTTTCTGAACGAAGCGTCAAGTTCGTACTCGTTATGTTATGATAAATATGTTTGCACGACACGGCAGGGTTAATTAATTTACTGTAACGAATATTGTGATCGCTGCGTGTGCAAGGGCGTAGTCGCCATTCCCGTCTATGGTGGCTGCGTTTTAATCGTTACGCAGAACTGTGGATTTCGAATATGTGCAAAGTTTATACGTTTTAACCATGAACTCATGTTATGACGAAGTTAATTATTTATATTCACGTCTATTTATCACAATGTTGTACCTTCACACTAGGTGTTTGAAACACAGTTGTGTAACGAGCTTACGTTTCTGTGATTTGAATGTCTGCCACAATTCCAACGAAATACTAGGCCCAACCAGATAAATTTAAATAAATAAAAAATAAACCTACAAACCATTAGGTACCAATGCATGTATATATTAGCGGAATAAATGTTACGGTAGGCCTATGTGTTTGCATGTTCGCCGCTATCTTTTACGTTTATCGATGCTACGTGGTACAATAAATAAGCGACACGAGTTGCGTGCTTGAATTTACTGCGTCGTTTCGTTGGACTGGTTGTCCCTTCGTTTTAATTTTGATTCCAAATACATATTAATAACAACAGGTTAAATAATACTGTTGTTTCCGCCACAGTTGTAATAAACACCGCCGTGGCAAAATATTGTGTATTATGTGTAACGTCCTATATCGTGTGTAACAAATAGTTATAAAGCTGACCTAAATATCGCTATAGGCCTAAATAGTGAACATTCCTAGGAAATGGTTTCTGCAATATGACACGATTCTTTGAACAGCTGTAAACAGCAACCAACGCATTTGACAATTATAAAAGTAGAAGTCACATGGCAGTGTTTATGTTTACGGGTAGCGGAAGGATGCGTAATCAGTAAACAAAAGATAAAATTTGGCAGGGCTTCAGAAAAGGCCGAAGTTATCGTGAATCAACTATATAAAAAAAAGTCACTATCGCTACCTGCAGATATGTTAATGGGCGAAATGAGTGACACGCGCCCAGTAAAGTTGGTAAAGATGAATTGAAAGCAGTTCCATATCTTAACGTCGAATAAAAAGTGTCAGGTAACCATTTATGATAACCAATTATTTCTTCCAGTTTTTGTCTTAATGCATGGAAGTGTAAAAATCAACAGAATTGCACAATATTTTATTTTGTAATAATTTCACAGTTGCACTTGACCGCCGCATGAATAAAGTGACGAGGCACATGTCAACGTTAATTTTACACAAGGCAGAAGAATACACAATGTGTATGCAAGTAGTTCTTAAGCAGGGATTTAGAAAATTGCTCATTTCACCGTGAACAGCCTATAACATGTTGTTCACATTCTATAGGGCAACAATCCATAACATGTTTATAAAACTCTTGTACATCTTACTACTTAATTTTGTTATTTTGTGTGGCAAGCAAAAATATAACAATGAAAAAAACGTCACTTTCGTCACATCCTCGAACACAGCGGCCATCAACAACCTTTTTTGAAGACTGGTAGTTAAACCCGACCAAAGGCGTATAGGGCTTGCCCTGGGACGCATCCCATTCTCCAACCATCTTAGCTACTAGCATGCATGCCGGAGGGTTCACAGAACTGTGAACGGGCTCACATTGGCGTAGCGGGATTTGAGGGGGGGAGGGGGGGGGGCGCCAGAAGAAAAAACAGTATAAGGTAGGTATTTGCATTGAAGAAGGTACTCGTCAGCTGACGCCTAAGGGAAAAAAACCGGAGCTCAGAGACCTGTCAGCCTTGGTTCAGAGCCCCATCCACTCTTCTCTCTCTACCTCTCGCCTATTGCAGCACTGCAATGCTAAGTAACTCCTGTCGAGCACTGGACGCAGGGCTTGGTTTCTGAATGCTAAGGTGCGCGGAATGTGATGTAAGCTGGATCCACATTTCTTGGCGAATCAACAAGTTACTGGGTTTGTTTTCGGTTACCTCGCTGAATGATTGTTTCTTTTCTGTGTTTGTACATCTGCCTATGGCCTTCTCAGGTAGAGGCTGTTCACGATAAAGTGAGCACTTTTGAAATGAACATTAGAAAAAAAGTCACTACTCCTTCCTGCATATATTTTAATAGGTGCACTCAGTGAAATTCACCCAGTAAAGTTGGTAATGATGGATGGAAAGTAGTTCCATATCTTGACGTCTGATAAAATGTGTTAGGTGACCATTTGTGATAACTTAAAATGATTTCTTTCACTTTCTGTTTTTTCATGCATCGAAGTGCAAAAATTATCAGATTTGTAAAGTATTTACTTTCTTAATAATTTCACAGTTTCATTTGACCAACGGATGAATAAAGTGATGAGACCCATGGCAATGTTAATTTTACACGAGGCAGAGGAATACACAACGTGCATACAAGTAGATCTTAAGCAGGGCTCTCAAAAGTGCTCATTTACCGTGAACAGCCTATAATCTTGAGCTAGCAATGGAAGTGTTACTTTTACACCGTTATGTGATAGTGTAGGCAGTAGTACCATCTCCTCTCTCCATCCAGCGAACCGACAGGTCTAAAAGCGAGGACGTCAACCAATCCAATTAAACCAAAATTAAAACAGTCAAATGGAAAGAGGCATTACATTGAGCAAAAAACAACTCTGGTATTCAGCAAATAATGACGCGCGCAGGATTAAATTACCAGCGCGGAATTTCCAAATCAAGACAATTTGTGATAATCTGTCACCGGCATTTCGATCCGTGTGTTATTTGAGGTCCAGCGAAACGAAACGAGCGCTGCAGTGTAGTAGCCGATGATGATGATGATGACGACGACGATGATAATGGCAGGGGTAATCATATTAATAATATGAAATACCGTGGGCACAAACAGCGGCGAGGTAGAACGTGAAAGGTGACCCGTACTGTCGCATATTGCGCGACATTGTCAGCAGTGGATGCCGGCCAAATGGGCAATTTTCCTAATTTTCTAAAAACAGCAGCGAGATTTTGCTATATAAAAAACGACAAGTTTGGCAATAACAAGTCATTAAGAAAACATATATAAAACTGATTTAATATGGACTATTTGCGTTTAATTGAGCACATTTTGAAATAAACATTTGGAAATGTTACTGCCCCTAACTGCATACTTTAAGTGGGACTTCAGCGATACATATTTTCAAAGGTATCTGGACCCCACTATAAATCCACTGATATGCTTGCTTATCGAATTTTGGAGTCGCCAAATTATTTTTAATGGTGCACAAATTTTTATGGCGATAAGTGTACCAGTATAAGTAACATCATATTAGGGAATTGTATTTGCATTAATTTTCCTTCAGACTAGCGACTAAGACTAAGCTATTATTTGCTTGACTTTTTAAACTTAGTTCGTTTACCTAATCAGATAATCACAGCTACAACACAGAGAAGATGAGTACATCCGGGCGGGGGGAGGGGGTGGAGAGATTTTGGCGGCTCTTAACATCGAGATCTTGAGAGCCGATGAGGGTGAAGTGAGGTGAGTATTGAGCAACGCCGGGGAATGCAAGGGCTGGGGGAAATGGGAGATCTCCGAAAAAAACCCGTCGACCAGCGTCATCGAAATCATGCGAAAATCCGAGAGAGACTCCGCCGGGAATCGAACCCGGTTTCATCTAGGTGAGAGGCGAGTAGTCTAACCTCTACACCACCCACGGCGCCTGACGAATTAGTGTGGCGATTCCTCTTATGCGGACGTGCCCATTGTCTGATTTGTTGTGGGAGGCTGTGGGAACGGGTCTTGTGTCTGACTGACTACCGCTTACTGCGGAAGGTTCCCTGTTGATCGAGATGCCCAAGTTACCAGGCGCTAAAGGCTATTCGCGATAAACTGAGCACTTTTTAAATTAACCTTACAGAAAAGTCACTGTCCCTGCCTGCATAAATCTTTACGGGGGCTCTGTGTGACAGTCGCCCAGTAAAGTTTGTAATGATGACTGGAAATGTAGTTCCATATCTTAACTCGGATTATTTCTCTCGCTTTCTGTTTTCGTTTTAATGCACCAAAGTGTAAAAATGAGCAGATATCTAAAATATTTACTTTCCTAATGACCGACGTACGACGTACGAATAAAGTGCTGTTACCCATGGCAATGTTAATTTCACATAAGGCGGAAGAATACACAACGTCCATACAAGTAGATCTTACGCAGGGCTTTCAAAAATACTAATTTTACCGTGAACAGCCTATAATTGGCGTACGGTGTTCAAACATTTGCGCAGAAAATAACTCGGTTACTACGAGTACACTGTAATGAAACAACGCACATGCCTAGCAATTAGAAAATAACTCGGTTACTACGAGTACACTGTAATGAAACAACGCACATGCCTAGCAATCAGAAAATAACTCGGTTACTACGAGTACACTGTAATGAAACAACGCACATGCCTAGCAATCAGAAAATAACTCGGTTACTACGAGTACACTGTAATGAAACAACGCACATGCCTAGCAATTAGAAAATGTACGAAGTTAATCGGTGGCGTTTCTCGTGCATGATTTGTGTTAATTGTTGGGTTCTCAGAACACATCATTTACGCAATTTTTGAGGGCATACAGTGCTCAGTTTTAGCAGCAGTGGCGAACTCTCTCAAATTAACTAAAAAAAAAAAAAAAAAGAGTCTCAATTCTCATTTTTAAATCACGTTCATCTGTAGCCAATCGAAAACACTCCCTTCGAATGAGAAAGCTGTTAGGAAATTTTAAAGTAAAATTAAAGGCGTTTTGCAGTGACATGGGTATGAAACTTATCCGGAAGAGATGGCTCAGTTATGTGTGGAGGATGAGAAGAGGAGGGGGAGGGGGGAGGAAAGAATTACACAAGCGAGTTTATAGCGGACTTTATTGTCAGGGATAGGCCGCCGAATTCCACGCACGGAGCAGAACAATAGCCGGGAGCGTAAAAAGGAATCCTCGCACAGACACACCGGAGGAATATACGCAAAAAATAAATCCGCTGACGTCTTGCAGCCGCGGATATCAGATCCATTCCCTCGCCTCTTCCTTCGAATCTCGCCGTCCATGCGCATTCGTAGCTACCCGCTTCTCGAACCTCTTCTTTCCCCTCAGCTTCGCGCCAGCAGAGTTTTGTTTTTACGGCGCGGGAATAAAACGGCAGCGCGATCTCAGACGGATTGCTCGTGCTTGGTGTTTTATTCGCCGCCCGATACACATCGCGATGGCTGGGCTTGGGCGAAGGATTCCTTGCTCAATGTCGGTACGCGGCTGTGCTCGTTTTATTTTTTATTTTTCGAGAGGATGACGAGGAGGGAGGGGCCTTTATTTTAGGACGTCGCGAATCTTTACAGCGCATGCAGCATTGCGTATGAAACCATTAGAGTTCCGCGTTTTATGTTCCATATTCTTATTTTTTTTTACCTCGGAAAGCCTGTCAGGAATTTTAGTGTCACTTCAGACACGCTAACACCTTGGAGAATAAGCCCAGCCTTAGTTAGCTCACGCTATGATGTTATGAATATTTATTTGGTCTTGGAACATGAAACTCCCGGGAATATATGCGTTCAATATTCGCAATTTCTCCACGACCTTGTTTAAACGTTACAAATCATCAACGATAAAATTAACTGCCGAAACGTTATAAATATTTAATCCTTACGAATTAGTGTACATATTTTCTATAGCAATTCCACAAGCGAAGCGTTAGCTTTGACATTTCCTGGAGAGGACCAGCCAGTGACGGAATGCAGTACAGTAGATGCTGTGTCGAGCGGTGTCTTGGCGAAAATACAAAAGAAAGAGAGAAATGTTACGACTATGATTTTAGGCGGCTGATAAGTGTGGTATTCCGTTGGTAGACAAATTTTGTGGCTAAATTTTTTTATCCAACTGACATTAAACGTTTTAAAAGCGGAAGAAAAAAAATTAAAACTTTTCTTGGAACTAATTTGCGATGCCTACGGATTGAGACAAGGCACAGATGTAGATGTGCGTGAACCACTTGCACACAAGCGTTGCAGCATCCATCCAAAGGAAATACTGACATTTACTCACATAAATTGAAAAATCAGAGCTGCGCAACGATTTAAAAAAAATAAAAATTACAGCTGCGTGCTTGTCACATACAACTAAAGCATGAGCATTTTTGTTGAATTACCACACGTTGTGTATTGAACGACTCTTGAGTCGGTGGCAAAATCTCAACATTCGAGCTTCTAGAAAATACAAAGCTCACTGAAAGATCACTTTAAGTGTGCGTGTGTGGGTGTTTGTATACATTTGCACACGCACAAGGAAAAATATAGCTTTCTAGAAAATATTGCAAAAAAAAAAAAAAAAAAAAAAAAAAAGAAGTAATACAACAAAAACTTGAAAACAATTTTGGAAGTGGATTAATTATTCAAAAGTAGTATGCATTTATAAGTTTAGAATTAAACAATAAGTTACTGGTGTAACTATGAGCATACTTTCCTCTGCATTGGTGCAAATAATTTTTAATGAAGTTCTTAAAAGCTTAAATGGTAGGTAGGCTTATAGATAGAAATTGATGTCCCGTTTACTGCAATATCATAGAGACGAAACCAGGAACATAATGCAACAGTAGCGAGACTATTACAAATACGTACGTGCCTTCCCATATAGCACACAGACATCCAAAGAATATCAAACGGATGTCACTCCCGGGTATTCAGGATATCCAAGGACATCCAAGATTAGCAAAGTTACATTCACAATACTACGAAAAGATATCCAAATTTCAACCCAATATCCTAAATATGATATATATAGGACATCCGAAATATCTATATCTGTTTAAGTAGTCACTTACCTTAAGTAATGGCAATTGGTTGTTATGTAATGGATATCCAGTAAGTGGTACAAACCAGTGTTTACTACCGGATATCGAAAGGATAGACATTCGAGATTCACTGTAAGACTTACGATGACTTTTGGATGTTGTGGATCTAATTAGGATATCCGGTGGATATCGTGTGCTATGTGACCCGGGACTCGAACGCAGATTACCTCGTACCATAAGCTAACGTACATCACTGAGGTAGGATTCAGAGCATCAACTGCAGAACCTCAATTCATTTCATGTGTCGATCTTCATAAATGGAGGACAAAAAGGTAATGTAATATAATTCGATATGTATAAAGATAAGTTGGAACTGATTGCATGGTTTCAACGATATAGCATACTAAGTTAGAATGTATTTATGACATCCATTTAAAAAAATAACAGCCTGAACTACTTTAAACATACTAATTCACATCAGCTACCATATACTACTGTTTTTTTTCGAATTGATAGGTATCGGTCAGTAATTGTTTCCGAGATATTACATAAAAACTTATTTTCTTCATGTAGTGCTATGTTAAAGAATGACTGACGAAAGTGGTTGTCCCCCCCCCTCCCCTTAAATGATGCTTGTAATAGGTGCTTTCAGTGTACAAAATTTGGTCGAAGTTAGTGAAATGGTTTGGTAGATAAGCCAAATAAACCTAAAATATTTAAAATATTCGTATTGCCATCATTTTGAAAGTAAGTATCAATTTAAATTACATGAATTTACATTAGTATTACTTAATATACAAATTTGGCGAGACTTGGTTGAGTAGTTTTTGAGACACAACATAAAAGCTTAATTTTTTAATCTGGCGGTATCTTTACAAATGGCGGACCAACAACATTACACATCTTTAAATTCAATGCTCACATGATGCACTGTCAACATACAAAAATTTCGTTTAAATAGGTTGAATGGTTACCGAGATAACATATCCTAAATTTTAACATGGCCACCAATTTGAAAGTAAGTGTCCAGAATGGTTGAAAACTATAAAAGTTAGATGTTCATACTGAGTACTATATGTATACTGAGTTTGATGAAATTCTGTTTCCGCGTTCAAAAGTTGAAAGGGGTTGGACACACACTCGCGCGCACATACACATAGGCAGGAAAGTTACCCGATAAGTCTTTATTTCCTTGGAAAAGTAGGCTAAAAAAGTCACTGAATAACGTCTAAATATTATCGCAATGCGATTGGTCAGGACTGCAGTCTCCGTGGAGCTATATGCTGCGTTGGATACTGCAAATCCACGTCATTTTGAGTAGAAATACGCGAAACAATCTGAAACACAAATTCATCATAAGTATTCTATTAGCGACTGTCATTATCCAGGAGAGATACACGACTACAAGTATATGATGAACATTATTGTTTCTTCTTTCAATGTTGGGGACAAGGGTTTTTAGTTGGCGTTGGTTTCAAATAATTATCTCCTTTCGACTTTATTTTTAATTTCTTTGCGTCTTTAATTTTGCTTTCTTCGTTTAATGTTAGTGCTTTTTTTAAAATTTTATTCTTCTGCTTTTCTTTTTGTAGCGTTTAGGATTTCAGCTGTTTGTTTCTAGCAGCATTATTAGGGTGTCGTGCAAAAGGGACGGGTCCTATGTTTTCAAAAGACTTTACACTACCACCATGACTCCTAAAGTACCTGGCAGTTGTGTATACCTCTTCAGGTGCATCTAGTCGGTTGATTAAAGCACGTGAGCCATTTTTGAGACAAGCGGCAAAGCAAGAGCTCAAAGAAGCCTTGACCCTTTCGGTGACGCATTAATTTGAGAGCCAAAATGTCGCAATCATGTAATGCTTTGATATGAAATATACTTGTGTGTAGTATATATTTTTTGCAACCAATGAGCAACGTGCTGTGTTATCAAAGACGTCACCATCGACCATTTATAAACGAGAGATGTGGTGACTTTCACAAATCAGATAATCCCACAGGGTGGACTGTCAAAGAATTGGGGACTGATGCCTCGTTGCGTACAGGACTGGCCAAGAATATTCATAATATGCAACATGTCCACGATCGTGAACACGGAGACTGAACGATTTAACTTTTAATTGTCCACTGCTGGAGATGCAAGTATTTTAAATACCCGCACTTCCATTTCCAGCAATCGCAAACAGGCTCCAAGCTGCAATAAGTAACTTTGCGAACTTCAAACTTGGTAATTTATTGAAAGCATTGTTAATTCATGTGTTAAAGGCCTATAGCCAAATGTATTCAAGGGTTCCAACGAAATTAGCTGCGTGGCTTCCAAGAAAAAAATATGAGTGTGCCCTTTCAGCTGAAAATGTCAGCCAGCGTACCTATGAACAATGAGGTGAGTAATCTGTAATTAGTATGACTTATCCGATTTCTTCTTGCAACAAAATGTTTCTGTAACACCTCTAGAAACACTTTGCTATTAATATAAGTCATTTTTATTTAATTTGTATTGGCGAAATAATCAAAAGGCCTTCCGTTTCAAGTTCAGAATTCTTACAGTAGTGTACGGAGACTATAAGCATTTTTCAGTAATGCGGCAAGCAATAACGTTATTATTGGCTTCACCTTTCTCACCTGATAATATTTGGCGAATATTTTAACTAACCGTGGCAGAAATTACTTGGTTAATTTTTAGTTTACAGACCATACTCATTCATGTGGTGAGTTTACCGAGGGTGACAAAGTTTTTACCCGACAGATTTAATTAAGTAAGGCAAGATACTTATCTGCTTAATTGTCAACCTTCGAGGACTCAAGAAGACACCTTATGCGTTCCATAAGCGTCAATTCAGGTTGGCAATGTGAGAAGAGTTATTTATGGAGGCACAATGTGGAAAATATTTCTCTCTTCAACAGAAAAAAAAAAAAATTGTTTATCTACTGTTACTGACTTGAAATAATTAAATATACGATCAGGTTATCCTTGAAGTCATTACCGATACATCAAAAGATCTGTATGGGATGAGAATCGTTTCACATGCCCACCACGTATACATTTTACAGATACAGGTGAAAAAAATGTAATAATGAAATAAAAATTAGCAAGGCTTATATTCATTTGAAAATTAGACAAAATGAATTAATTTGTGAAGGTGTAGCTGGATTTTTATAACTTATAAATAAACGATTTTATACTATAGTTGAGCGTAGCTGCTCAGATGTTTCGTACTCTAGATACCTTTATGAACATATACCAAGATATGTTTGAAGAGCGAATACTGTGCGTTTTATATGAGTGAGCTATAGTCATTTAAGTAATACAAATATTTCACAAGGCCTAGTTTCCCTTCGTACCGAAAATCGGGTTTTCTCGAAAGCATATGCACAGCGTTATATATTAACTGAGTCCTTTCATCCACTACGTCGTGTTTTTGGTATAGGAATTTAATTTATAATTTTTTCTATATCATAGTTAAAGTTGCCTCAATGAGGCCATCCGATAGAAAAGTACGTTAATTACAGTTTATATAATTAATACACGCGTGTTATTTAATACCGTTACTTAAAAAAATACTCAACGATGAAGTTGAATAAAACTCACAAGAATTTACAGAATACGCGAGATACGACGAATAGATGCAACAAGGGTGATTCAAAACTGTAGGCCAAGGGTGTCAGGCGTTGGTGAATTCGAGATTTATTTTCAGTCAATATAAATTAACGAAAAAGCACCGAAGACTTATTCTTGCTCACCAAAATGGTAACAACACGTTATAAAAACAGGCCCGCACTAAACACACTCCACCAAAATAAAAAAGTTTTTATACAGTTTTATCACGGCCCACGCCCCTCCCACTACTCGTCATATATCTTTTTTTTTTCTTTCATTTTGCTTCTTTCTGCTTCACTAGCTTTCACGCAGTCCACCAAGAACGTTTCAGCATTCACAGGGCCAACAAAATGTTCCCCTACCCCTCCACCATTTTCCTCCTCATCCCACTGGTCCTTCTGATAAACAACATTTTCTCAGACGTGGCAGCTGTTCAATTTCCTTTCCTCCTGTGTCTTGTTTCTCTCCTCCTCTTGTCTGGTATTTTCCTTCCTCGCTTGCCAAAGGAGATACAATCCTCCCCATTTTCGCGCGAAGAGATGCAGCATCACTGCCTTGCATTCGTATTCAAAACTCCTGTTACCTTGAACATTTATGGGCTCGAAGAATGTTTTCCTCCCCACCAACAAAGGTCTATACAGCTCCTGTATGTTTCCTGCGTTCTCGCATACCAGACACGTTTTCTCCAGCTAGAAGCTCAGGTTAGGGAATGTTGTGGATTTAACTATAACCATTATTTTTAAACATTCAATCTGGATAATTAATTCACGAGTCGAATAAGTATCATGCATAACCAAGAATATGATTTTTCAAACACTTTCTTTAAAATATTTAAATGATTTTAAGTAGAAGCTGAGCAGAATTAAATTTCAAGTAATTTTCATTTAAACAGTTTCTAACTAGTCCGAAAACTAAATAGTATGTGATTAAAATTGAACACAAAAATCTCTACAATATTTTGCTGCTGTTGGACTTTTTTTGGTTGCGAAAATTTCATTTGCAATGCGAGTGAGGCCGGCTAAAAAGTAGCTAAGCAAATGAAATGGCCGCTGGAAGAATTTTGAGAATGAAATTTCATGGACATTATCGTAAATCAAATACTTGCAAGTCAGCGAATGTCAACGGTTACCCTAGTAAAAAGATATTCTAATTTCTGAAGCAAGTACACAGTGAGATGAATGTTACAGCAAAGAAGGCAGAATGCTGCAGAAACATGCAACAAATTATGAGGAAAATGATAAAAACTGGAAAGAATACAAGAAAAGAAATTTTCTACGTTTGTAACATAAAAATACGGAAGAACATCGCAAGTTACTATATTATACAAGGAATTCGTAACGTATTGTGAAATCAGTTTCAATTCAAACTGTGTTGCTATGACCATACCCTATGGCGTTATCTTAAATAATGCTTCCTAATTATCAGGCTTGTCAGCATATTGTGGGTTAAATACTCGAATCTTTCTAAAGACAGAAATGACTAACAAAGAACACCACTCTTTTGACTAGTAAGGTTAAATTTTACGATGTGAATTGTCAATGTACCCATAGGTGATTTAAAATATCTTAAAGATTGTCTGTAGATAGGCCGCGAAGGTAAAAATAAATGAGATTCTGCACGCACAAAAGGCGAGGTACTGGGAAAAAAAAGGTCACAAAACCAAGTTTAATTATTCGATATATTAAACTTCGTCCCACAATTGCAACAAATAAACTTTTTTATCAAGAAAATTCAAACATTAGTCTGTTTCTCATTATCAGAATATTAATAAATTTGTGATTGATACTGTTACGTCTGCGCCATCACAACCGAGTCCAAGCATGGCGGGAATGCGGCCAACGCTTGTTTTATCAACTATAACTGCAGATAACGAGGACAGTGACGCAACGGAGGAAAGGGCAGTGGGCTGCAGGAGTTAGCAGAAAATGTGGGTCTGGCTGACATAGAAGATTGGGGCAGTTCCAACGGCAATCGTCTCAGTAACCCCGCCCAGGCGACGTGGGAGAGCCAATGGAAACAGAGGATTTCGGCGAAGGTCGGGCGGAACGAGAAGTGTGGTGGTTGGAACAGCAGTGGGCCAAGGTGTTAGTCGGCGACGGTCCACAGAGGTCTGCGGGTTCCGAGTGGCAATCATCGGGGGTGAGTGCCTTCAGCTTGAGAGTGAGAGAGCTTGTCCATTCCATCCAGCCCTGTCCTTAAACTACCCCAAATCCGCCTCTATTCTATCGCATCACATTTGTTTGTACCGTAAAAAGGTGTCAGTAGAATTTTCTATATTTGTTAATTCGGAGTTATTTCATGATCACATAAATCCCTACCCTTATCAACCATAGTCAGGCTCATGAGTTATATATCACCCAGGGGGGGGGGGGTATACAACAATACGAGACATCTTAAAGCCAAAGAAAATGTAATATTTGATTCTTATTATAGCAGTCCAAAATATCTTCACATTTAGTGAGCAGTACTTCTAAAGATCACCCCATTATGAAATATTTGGTTGTTTCCTAAATAAATCATGTATCGCAAGCGTTTTATACTTACGTTAATATTATACTTCATTTAACATTATTTTCTGGTAAAACGAAACGTTCACATACATTTAGTGTATAATTTATAATATTTATTTCACAATCTGTATGAACTAAAAAAAGAGAGAAAAGAAATAAGTACACAAATGTTTACTAATAATCTATTTGAGAGCTCAGCTGCTGCAAGTCAGGGTGTTAGTGCTTACAAATGATTCATCAATCAATAGATGCTGATTAAATAAAGTCACGACTCCGATATCACTGATTCAAACCACATGTGCAAACGTAGAGTGTATTTTGCTCCGTAAAGATAAGTTACAAGTACGCAACGACTAAAGAAGGATAGTGGAAGAAGACAAGGATTGGTTTAATAAGAATTTTTCAAATTTCATCCTCCCGTTATAGCGTACAATGGCAAACAAACAATAGCAAAAAAGAAAAAATGTTTTGTTACGCCCGTTTGTCAAAATTAATCAGTTTCCTAAAGTTTTGAAGTCCCCATAGTGGCAAATTCCCTGATTTTGAATACAATTAATAAAGGTGAGGACTCAAATGGTACCCATATTCGTAATTGAAAAGACCGTTTACGTAAACACCCGCATGGCCTTGCATGCGAAATTTAAGGTTTTCAGCTGTGTAACACGGCTGTTCAAGTTTCAAAATTTTACAGTAGAAGGGATACTTGTTCACGTTTTAGGCCATATTTAATATTAGATACATTTTAGGTAAGCTACGAGGTGTGTGTGACACAGGATACTCCGAAGACGATTATCAGGAAGGAATTACGCTGATGTATTGAGAATGCCGAAATTGTGATAGTTCGAACCTAACTCCTGGAATCACTAACAATTTTAATACGCTATCAGTAAGTCAAGTACATATAGACTATTCACGGTTTCTTCACACTATATGAATCGAACCTTTGAAAAATCACATTATGTTTGGCGTGTTCGGTTTTTTCCCAAATATGTCGCGTATTACAACCGGTTTATGCATGTGTCAACATAAAATACCTTATGTTTGGTATTTATGTGAACAAAATCAGGAAGAAAATAGATGTGTTGGTAACGCCTAATAAGAAATAGTTCTTAAGCAAAATAACATTACATCGATTGCGCATGAATCTGGTAAGTTGTTCCTTTGGTGTAATTTTCTATACTCGGTTAAGTTTTTGTTTGCACGAAGCGGAAGAGTACCCTAAAAGTAGAACTTAAGCAGGGCTTAAAAAAAGTTGGAAATTACCGTGAATAGACTACGTGCCGTTGTTCTTTTTAAGGAAGAGGTCACACAACCTTAATCGTTATCTTCATAAATAAGACACACGTCTGAAGCTATAACTTCATACTTAGTTTTTTAATTACAGGTTGTATTCAATTTTTCAAATTAAAGAAGCTGGTTTAGAGTTAATTTAAAAAAACTGAAGACCCTTCTAACATTTCTATAAAATATCCCTACCCATAACTTCGCATAGTTTAACGTGATCATGTCCAGAATGTTTGCAGGAAAATATCAATTAAATATTTGTATATTGAAATGTTGTTTTTAAATTGTAATTATAAAAACGGGTCGTAGAATATGGTTTATTTTGGTTTTATATACATTACAATAAGAACTGGTGTAATATCAAGATATTTTTAACTAATGTTTTACATTGTCGCATGAGTGACATACCCACACTCGCTATTAAGTGTAATGCAATACTATTTGTAAGTGACGAAAGAATACACGGTTGAATGAAAGACGATATTAAGTTGTGATGATAGTGCTTGTTTGTATCTTAACTTTGAAGAGACAATGTAAGAATGTACGATGCGTGATTTTTTTTTTCTGAAAATTGTGCAATTTTTGATATGTTCAAGATGGTTGAGTATCTGTACTCACTGAGGATCAACAAAAAGTATTAGAAAAATAAATAAGCAAGTCTTCAAAAAGTGTTCCGTGATGAACTACTTAAAATAAGTTTTGTAAGTTCATTGTTTAAGGGTCTGAATGTGTAATTCTATAATACGGATGTGGCTGTCTGCTCTGAACAGATCAAGCTATAAACACCAGGCTGGACTCCATAATCACGGGTACAGTGGACCTGATATCGGGATCCAACTTATCTATACAGATATTCAAAGAATTGTCCGTCCTACATAGACTACAAAAAGTTTAAAGCCAAAATAACGACTAGAGAAGACTGCAAACAACGCATAGTGTTTTGTAAAATGCACATTCCCCATCCATGCTAACACATGTGTACTAAGATTTAAAAAAATTACAAAATAAAGGAAACAGTAGCTTTCAATCAGTTGAACACTGCATATATTTAAAATTAATAGATTTATGACGGGACATAGGCTTGGGTTCATACGTGAAATATTGTCTTTAATCCGTTTTGTTCTTTAATGTAGAATTCACAGAATAACAGTCATAGCTACAGCGTCAAAATCTGACATGCTAAAAACTTGCAAAAAGTAAATAAAAAAATGAACTTATAACTTACGAAACTAAAAAATTAAAACAGTAAATTTCGAGTCTAAACATTTTTAGAGCCCGCGCAAAAAAAAAAAAAAAGTGTACATTCCCTGATCAACCTAGTAACAATTGACGAAAACTTGTTCAGTTCTTTAGTTACTGGCAAGAATATTTCGAACAAGCATGACGCGGTAGACATGGTCGTTGCTAAGTTCCCGTTAAATTCCCTGTCACATTGTCAAATTTTCCCCTTCAACTATATTTGACAATAAAAATTTGAAGACACATTACGGCCATCAATTTTTTCCTTCCATAAAATTTTATCAAACAATCATGAACGTGTTTGAAAATGTGTCACACTGTTGAATTTTTCTACTGGGAGAATCTAATTTGATTTATAATTTAAAAATTATTCTCATATCGAGATATTGATTTTGTTTTCCATGCAGTTCACTACAGGAAGAAATATAAGGAATGTTGTACTTTATTTTCGCTTCTTTACTAAATTAAAATTTTATTTATCAGAGATGTTTCCTGCGCAATGAAATTTAATGCCTCTGAATTCGTAATATTGTGTTCAATATTCACTTAAAATAGAATTCATGCCCACACAGCTGCTACATAAATCAATTATCTTCATAACTTACATATTTTCCAAAAATCGTTCGCTATTTTAAAGTTTCTTGACGTCCATTTTTTGTCGTGCACGATTCTGATTGGCTTAACCCGTCAAACATAAAATAAATTTTAGAACTGGTCCAATCTTCAAATGTTTGATGGAAACTGATGCCATCCAACATTCTCAGGTAAAAATGGCGGCGTTTATGACTTTTAAATGATGTCATAACTGTCCAACTTTATTTAACCAGACTTATTGGAAGCAGTCTGACGGAAAAATTTGACAGTGTGACAGGGGCTTAAGGAAGCTGCATCACAGCGACGTTCCACCACTATCCACATCTGACAAACTTCTTCCGAGGAATCTGTCTGCTCACGTATCGGGACAAGTTGTTCTGTCGAGGACAACTCGTTTTCCATTGTGCTGTTTTCCAGTTTCCACACAGGCCAAAGATGAAGTAGACGGTTTTTCGTCTTCTGCTCATGTACCCAACACTGAAGTATCCCACACCATTATGGCTGTCAAACCACATGGTAAAATAGATGAACATGCTTGTTGAATCCTAATTTTCAAGAGACTGTCCCTTTTTTTGTATATGCTGTTCACGGTAAATTGAGCGCTTTTGAAAGTCTTGCTCAAGATCTATTTGCATGCACATGATGCATTCTTCCACTATATGTAAAATTAACATTGCCGTGAACGTCATCACTGTATTTATGCATCGGTTAAGTGAAAATGTGGAATTATTAGAAGAGTAAATATTTAACACATTTGCTAATTCTGGCACTTATAGGCATTAAAGATAACCGGAAAGCAAAATAAATAATTTGCGTATTAAAGTATGTTTAACATGTTTAAATCAACGTTAAGCTATGGGACTACTTTGTCTCCGTCGTTGACAACCTCACTAGGTGCACGCCACTTAAGTGTTTCCGTTAAAACTTATGCAGATTGGGGCAGTGACATTTTTCAAAGGTTGATTTCAAAAGTGCTCAATTAATCGTGAGCATTCATAAGTAAAATGCTTTCCACTATCTTAGTTCAATCTAACTGCATTAATAACTGGTTACCGGAAGTACACAAACGCCACACACCGAGCGAGGTGGCACAGTGGTAACTCACTGAACTCGCATTCGGGAGGACCCGGGTTCGATTCCTGGTCCGGTCATCCTGATTTCGGTTTTTCATGGTTTCCCGAAATCACTCCAGGCGAATGCTGGGCTGGGTCCCAAACGAAGGTCGTGGCTGATTTCCTTCCCGATCCTTCTTCCCTGTGAACCTTGCACCGTCTCTAATGACCTCGCTGTCGACGATAAGTTAAGCCCAACTACCGAGTTCTAACCTCAAATCCCACCAACTTAGTTTATGACAGTCCTATTGGCAGAAAAGCAGCTCCAGTCACTGTGAATGGAACACTGCGCAGCTTGCACGCGCACTCTACACCATCCGTTTTCCCCCTCTACGGTTTCTCGCCCCCTTGGAAGAAATATTACTTCCCCATTGCCGCGTCTCGAGAAGACGCCGGGCAGAAAAAAAAATAGCAGCCGGCACACTGTCCGATCTCCGGTTCGAACAGGTATATTTTCCGCGAGCCGCTCGAGCGGGGGCTCGTTAAAATTGCCTTTACGGCGGAATAAATAACGCCCTCGACGTTTATAGCCGCTTCACGCGAGGCGATCTTCAAGGAAACGGCTCCTTGATGCGAAAATATACACCAATAGAAAACCTCTTACATAGTCCGTTCATGGTTACTTACAACTTTTCTGAAGCTCTGAAAAAGATATATTTCCAGGCTATTCCTCTGTAAACCAAGTTTAAACAAATCTACAAAATCACCCTAAAGTGACAACGTACTGCATCCGTGCGCACTCTGTTTAGTAATATTTTACAAGAAAATTATTTCATGCAAGGTATTACATACACACCTATTTTTCACCGATTTTATACATATTCATTATCAATTAAATGTTACAACAAATAAATAAAACCAAAGTAAAATTTCAATTATTATTACACTATTATGTTTACGTAAGTATAAAATGCTTACGATACATGGCATATTTAGGAAACAACCAAACACGTAATACATGGGGTGATTTTTCGAAAGTAGAATGAAATGGGGATAGCTGGTGCAACTGGCGTCCTGGCACGGCGTTGCGGTGCTACGGCGGCCATCTTGGATAATGTGCCAACGAAATATCCTGCTCTGCCATTCCTCGTCAGCAGCATCAATGTTGTTTTTCCCTCGGAATTTCCCTTTATCTCTCTCCCGACTTCCTGCCCTATCATTCCACCTCGTCTCTTCATGCTCTTGCATTCCTATTCTTTTACTTCATGCTCTGGAATTCCGATTTTCTTTTTCTAATGCTCTCTCGTTCCTTCCTTTCTCTCTCTTGCATTCTATCCTTTGGTATTCACATATTCCTTCTGGTCTCCTTTATTTTCTCTCTTGCCTTCTTGTCTCCCATCCCTTGCCTCTCTCTCTCCTGCTTGTACGTACATAATTCATTCTCGCGCCTGCCGCCAGTCAGTTGCTGGAGGCGGCCATATTTAATTCTCGCGCCCGCCACTAGTGTGTGATAATATGTGATCCCCGCACCTGCCACCAGTCGTCTACTGTACGAAGCCATATTTTAATTCTCGCACCCATCATCAGTGTGTGCGAAGGTCTATCATTCGCAGTTAGGAACGCTGGTATCGATGCGGCCATTTTGTGTGTATTGGTAATCACGTCGTCTTCAGGGGCGCATTGGCATCGGAGAGATTAGTTCAAACGGTGGCTGCTAGGAGTGCTGGAATTTGTAGTTAGTTGTTCTGGAACTTAAAAAAAGCCTGAGGTGTGCGGGATCGTTCCGGCACCCGAGTATCTTGACCACAAGACTACTGCAACATCTAGGAAATACGGATGTCTAATGACTAATACGTATATAGTGATTACCATCCCAGCATTCGGAAAAAATTTGGCCAGACCCCGACTTTATACATTGTTAAAGTTCTCAGGTTGTAAGGATCACCTCTCAGGTGGACTAATACTTGTCCGGTGTTTCAAAATAGATCGTAGTAAACCGGGAAAGGGCTGTCTAGTAAATATTTAAATCAAAGTTTGTATTTCGTGTAGCACAGTTATGCTGGAAGGCTAAAAGTGTTGGAACCTCCGAAACATGGTGGGTTCCGTATCGATCTATGCTCCTAAATTTTCTACTCATGTAGGGATTAATATCATACCGGTATTCTCTCCATACGAGTGAGTTTAAGTTATCACGGTCTCTGAGAACGCTCCAGTATCCAGTAAACGATATTTTGGAATGGAGTTTCGTATTTCTGAATATTTTTGTACTGCGAGTTTTGTATAAGCATACTAAATGCAGACAAAAGCAAAATAACAACAATTTGTTTCGAATGCTACTTGTTATGGGCAAGCCCTTGCTGTGGTGCTTGTATAAACGCACCAGCACACATCCAAGACGAGCGAGGTCATGGAAGCGAAGCACCGCGGCGACAATCAGGACACGAACCGCAGGAACAGTTTGCAAACAAACGGAGTAATTTATAAACCACCAAGTACATAAGGAAGCCAAGGAGTTAAGCTCGGGTCTGACAATTCCAGACGACGACTGGGCACCGTGGAACAGCAGACGAGGTTTCGTCCGCCGTAGTCGTAATAGCAATCAGCTTTCGGCAACGCAAAGGCAATGCGGTTTCAGCAGATGACAGAACGGCTCTTAGTTCGAGGCATAGCAATAGTTTATTAGATAATATATAAATACTTGCAGGAATAGAGTAACTCGACGTAACACTCTCCCCCGGTGCAGTTTAAGGTATTTACGTAAAATGTGAAGTGTTGTAAATTATAATGTAACTGGATGCAAGCTTTTATTGGTTTTAATTATATGACATAGCGAAATGATATTGTGTTCTCCATCAGAGTTACAGTTCCCCACATAGTTTATATGGCCCCCATATGGGACCATAACATACTGTAATCAAGAGGTCTCGTCAAAATCATTCCAGCCCGTAAAAGTATACATAAAAGCCAATACGATGCTGCAGGCAAAACATACAATCAATATTCTACAACAGGCATGAGGCAGGAGATGGTAATGTCAAATAATATAACAGAACATAAGAAACAGGAACAGTTTTTGTTTTATAATATCTAACTTGCAGTAGTTGTCACATACGGAAGAAGATTAAGGACGTTATTTTTAGTGTTTTACTGTCAAAATCACTCATTTCAGACTTTTAAGAAGAATTTTCTGTAATATGTTTTGAACTTACAGGGAAATGTTTTAGAAAACGTGTGTCTGGTATTAAAATTATTATTTGTGTTAACTAATACCAATAAGCTAATATTTAATACATCTTTTTTTTTACTTGTAATCTAGTCCCAACATAAATTGAAATACATATTATATGCTGCGTTGGCAGTGTAGGCCTACTGAATGCGCCTGGCGTATAACATAGTGATATTAGTTGAACTTCACGACAACTGTGTTCACACCGATGAAACATTTATACCTAACAACTGTATCGTTAGCGTTGTCTGAATGAATCCCTTTACAATACCCTTCTCATAAGTAATTTTTTTTCTTCCAATTATTGATATACAATTTTTCGTCGTGTGCAAGGATTTATTTATATAGCTATATTACATTTAAAACATTAATTAAAATTAGGGCAGCACATTTTATACCTCGCATTTGTCTACTGGTGGTTGCCTCCTATGGATTAAATGGATTTTTAAAAATATGTCTTATGTTTGTACTGATATAAAATAACTAATATGTAAAATTGTTTTAATTGTAGCATGTAGTCAAATTACTTACCGATATATACCGTCTTCTGAACATAACCCGACTTCTTAGTGCGTAAGTGATAATATTTGAATCTCTCAATAGTATAAAACAGGGTTGCCACATTTTCTCCAAATCCGTGACATTTGCCAGATTTCCAGACAGAATTATATTTTTCCTTGACTTTTTTGTGACACACTTTTACACAAAAATAACTACAGTACTCAAATATTGCTCCACAGTGCATGTGAACAAAACACCCTGCGAAGTACAGTGGAACCTAGATTCGTGACAACCCAATGGTGACAACATATATTTCTCACTAACCCAGGTTTAGGGAAATAAACAAAATTACTGTAATTCAAACTTAATACGAACGTTGAATACATATACAGCTATTCATCGTTCTTTTGTTAAGCTATTTAACTGCATACACACAAAAAAGTCTAACTTTGTGCAAAAAAAATATTGATTCATTTCTTTGAACGTTTATGTTGTAGTAAAATTAATAAAGTTGTGACAAAATTAATACTGTTAACCACTTAAAAGTCTTATATTACTATAATGCAAATATACTATTGAAGTGTTAATTTAAACAAATCCTCTAAGTAATGTTTCCACAGCTAAATGTTGTATTACACAAAAAATAACACAAAAATAAAATACTTGTGTTACTAAGGCATTAAAGTAATGTCCAGCCAAAACCAGTTTGCACTGATTTGAAAATGTAAAATGGCGGATAATAGTGAACAGCTATAACCTTGCAAAATTAAACCATAATATTCAAATTTTAAAGTATATACTGATAACTAAAAGTAATGTACATCAACTTTCAAACCTTACAGAGCAGTTTACGCGTGCCAAATATGCATATATTTCTAGAGCATAAAGTATTTCCACATAACAAAAGAGTATTGCAGTTTGTTACTGTATGATATAAAACACCCACAATATGAAACTGAGTCAGACGCGTCAAACTAGAGCAATCGGAAGGACGATGGGTTTTGTAAAGAGGAGTTAGTCGCGCACACACGTCGTGGGTTCGACTCTTCCTTCCCGCTGTAATTATTTTCTTCGTAGGTAATATTTATTTTTGTCACAAAATAACTCTACTTTGATTTATTTTACAACAGAATAGTGTTTTAAAGCAAAGCAAGTACAAGAAAAATCTCAACGCACGTGTTAACATCAATTCAACAAAACGTTATTTTGTCGTAACATAAACACCACCTTAATATTGCATTTACATTAATAGCATAACAGTATATTAGATTTACAACAACATTAGTTACCGACGGCTCAAAGATAACAAAAAATTTAATGTATTTGCAACATTTATACGGTTGGCACAACATTAGACCTTTATGTGTATAGTTGACAACGAGAGCTAAATCGCGATATGAAGCTGAACTCGTGGTAACGTTTGTATTGTCCATTCGTGGTTACTGCCAAATTTTCTGAAGCCTTGCTAAAGTTCTACTTCCAACATATTCCACTACCTCGCGCAAAGAAAGCTTAACTGGTCAACAAAATTACACTCCGAATTCACGAGCACTCAGTGTAATAATGTTTTACATAAGAACTATTTATTACTAGGCGTTACCAACATACATTTTCTCTTTTTGTTTTTATTCATATTAACTATAAATAAAATATTATTTATGGATTATATAAAGTTGTAACATTGCAATTTTTGGGGTCTATTTACATTTAGTCATATACATTATTTTTATTACATAAATTTATAGAGAACTTGGTTATGTTGTCACTTCTTTTAATATAATTTCGAAATAACGCTTTATTATGAGTTAACAGTATAATATTTGGTTTATTTTTATAGCTATTTACATAGAAGTTCATTTGTTTCTAAACAGTATTTAGTATTAATGTTTGTTATATTTCATTTCTTCCTAAAGGATATACAATAATAAAATGTTTATTAAACATAAAACTATCCTGGTTGTCTCTCGTCTCGCAATCGCTGATTAGCTGAGAAATGTGTAATGGTCAGATGACAGCCAATCAGAGGACACGAGACAACATAAGTAAGGCTAATAAAAATATAACAAAAGTTTTCTTTAGAATCAATTCTCACTACACACAGGCTAGATATGTGTTTACTAAAATTAATTGTATCGTATTGTATAGGGCTTCTTAACGTCACCCGGTTATATGCTTGAAAGCTTAGCAGGGGACTGCGGTTGACTAACGTATGACCTGACTTTAATTAACACCCCATACCTTACCCTGGATTTGAACCCAGAGTCTCCCGCACCCCAGATCGGTGGCGCACCAACCGACTGCGCCACGAGAAGTCGACTACTAAATTGAATCATTTAATGATTGAATAGATAAATGAAATTGCTGCAAGACTATGATGTGATATGAAGATATGATAGTTGTGTAATACGAAGAAATAATTTTATTGTTTGAATCTGAATAATGTTTTATGATTATAAGAAGCTGAAATAATAATTATGTTAATGTTTATGTTTCAGAAAATGAGAAAGTAAAATAATTTGTCTAATTTGAATGAGAAGATCAACGGATGATTAAAATTGGAAGACGAAAATATTTCGCCTTTCTATGTCTACATAATTGCCCCATGTATAATTGTATTGAAATGTAACACAGTAAAAGTTTAATTTAATGAAAAGTGAGGTATTTTTGTGTTGAAGCAAGTATAAAACGTTTGCGATACATATTTAGGAAACATCCAAGCAAGTCAACATGGGGTAATTTGTCAAAGTTTGTGAATAAACCGCCAATGGACTATAGGCAACGCATGACTTGTGAAGGCAGATTTCAATCTCAGGTCGATCACTTGCTTTATTTCATCCAGGGGGGGGGGGGGTCAAGGGGAAAGTGCCGGCGAGAGCACGGGGTTGCCCTGGACACGCCCAAACAGTTCAAGGGAAATTGCATTTCCTGGAACCGCCTACAGTAGCAGCACGCCGCTGGGGCAGGCCGCCAATCCTCGCGGGCTTGAAGGGTCAAGGGCAGCGCCACACAAAAGTCTTTTCCAGCACAACAGACAAACATTGCTCGCAACTGCTTTCTTTTTTCTATCTATCTCTCTCTCCCGCGCGGCCGGAGGAATAAAGAAGAGTCTAAAAATGAAACTCCCCCCAAAAACACCCGCGGAGCTTTAAGCTATTCTTCTCCACAATAGACTGGAATAATTAGTTCCGCTGGTTTTATCCCTTTGACCTTGTAAGGCTGCTCGACTACGCAAGTGCAAACCTTGAAAACAAACAAGACCCCCCCCCTCCTTCCCACGGAAGTGTACATGAAAGGAGAGCTGCTTCTCTTTTGTTTGTCGAGGTGCACGCTGTAATAAAATCCATTAATATCCCGGCCGCACATCCAGAGCCATACAACTCAATTTTCTCCATAATGAGCAAAGCATAGCTAAAAAAAATACCTCGCCATTTTTACTAAAAACTATACATCGTATCAGAAAATTACAAAATGTCCATATTTAGTTACCTAAGAAATCGATCCGTATACCATAGTACATAAGCATAGCTTAATTTAAAATTGATTTATATTCATTTACTAAATACACATTGGCTAGTAATGCCGAATACATTTTATTGGCGGGTTAAAGCAGGCACATTTTAAGGAAAATCACGAGGTTAAAACTACTCAGTCAGGATCCAAAAACGACGGCCCGAATGCAAAAAAAAATGGCGAAACAGGCTCGATATCGCGGCTTAACTTCTTACATTTAATACTCTTCACGTGGAATGGCTTACAACTTAAGATGCCCACTGTTCGAGCTGACACGATGCTCAATGTCAGCCTTTTTTTTTTATTCAGTTTGTGCGAAGTTTCTTTCCAAAAGTAACTTATTTTAAGTTATCTAGGAGATAAATTGAACTTACGTTATGATTATTCACTTTCGGCAAAGTAGGCTACGTACCTAGACTTTACTTTCCAAGAAAAAAATTAATTCGGTTTCTTCGTACAACTCAAAAAAAATGTTCCCCTTGATAAAATAAAACGTACTATTATATGCAGAGAAATGACACTGCAGTTAAAACACAATCAGTAAAATAATACAAGGAATCAGTGCTCCTGTCAGATTGAATGTAACGAGATGAGCAGTTCACTAAACATGGACACGCATTCCGGTTTGTTCCTGTACAATGCGAGACTATAGCCGGTCACAATGACGCCCGTATTTGGGGAGGAAACTTGCCTGACCTTTGCCATTGTTAAGGAAGGATAACTACAAAATCTGCCATGGTGAGGGGACCTCGAAGATCTCCAGCAAAGTTTGTTGTCAAACCAGGCAACAGTAGGAGTATGTGTGAAGGCTGTTCACGGTAAAATCAGCACCTTTAGCAGCCCTGCTTAAGATCCACTCGTATGCGCATTGTGTATACTTCCACCATATGTAAAATTAACATTGCCATGGACCTCACCGCGTTATTCATTCATCGGTCAATTTTAAATGAGAAGTTATGAGAAAAATAAATACATACTTTAGAAATTTTCTAATTCTTAAACTTGTATGCATTTAAAAACCAGAAAACGAAATAAATAATTTTAGTACTCACAAATGTGAACCACACCCTTCTAATTCAGCGTTAAGGCATGGAAATACATTTCCTCCGCTGTTAAAAACTTTATCGGGCGAATGACGGTCAACGTGTCCATTGAAATATATGCAGGTAGGGCCAGCGAAATTTTTCAAATGTTGATTTCAAGAGTGCTCAATTAATCTTCAACAAGCTATACGTTCAAAACCCTTTGCTCGCCCTTACCAATTGGAATAAAATATACTATAATAGGCCATATATATTATGCCATAATTATTTTTTCCAACTAAACCTCTCTCGTGCAATATTGACTTTGTTTCTAGTTTATAACAAAACAAATCCTCCCCCCCCCCCCCCGTAGTATTTTAAGTGCGAGGAAGAGAATAACCGCAATTAATACAATAATACTTGTAAGAAGAATGGGCCATGTCATCTTCAAGGTGCTTATGATGATTTGCACGTACAATTTTTCAAAACTGATGGTAGGCGTCCGCGCCATTGTTAATATCGTTTTCGTTCCCCAGTTTTGAACCGTGACATGCTTACTGCTGACATCATTGAACCGGCAAGACTAAAGAAAGCAGTTGCAGCGACTGCCGAAACGTTGAGAGAAAAATAACCAATTCACGGCTCAAACAGGGATATATAATATATATATATATATATATATATATATATATATACATATATAATTTACACGTTAAAATTTCTTATTGTCTAGCTAATTTATTGATATCTATAAGCCAGTAAACACGGATTACTCTTCTTGCTGGCTAGTTTAGGGGGTCTGCCTAGTTGTCATATGGGCTTCATTGTAAGTATTTGCGCACCATTCTAATGTTTAAAGATCTATGACATATTTCAATGTTAATATTTTTTTTTTCCAAGTTTCAAATGAACGTCGATATGTGATGCCAATTCATAAATCTGTATATAGAAAGATCATTATATGTGGTCGTTGGCAGTGTTAATGACAGCAAAAATCGCTGTAAGTCGCCTTCCGATTAAGAGATTAACCATATGTAAATAAGAGTTTTAAATTATAGTGACAATGATGAATATTTTCCAAACAGATTCATACTATTAATTTAAAAAAAAAAATTTGAGGGTGTGCAGCCTCCCCCCCCCCCCCCCATTTAACACCCGCCTCGAGGGGTTGTGGACTGGAACCAAACTTATGCACACCTTTGGACCGTCCTCTGGACGCATACAGACAGCGAGGACAGCCAGGTTTGAAGAGGATGTGTTGAGGCATGTTGAGAATAACCCGTGTGTGAGTACGCGTACTATTGCAAGAGTACTCAACAGAAGCCGCCGCACCATTGGTCATTAGCGCTTCATGAGCAATTACTACATAATTTCCATGTACAACGTGTGCATGCCGTGGGTCCTGCGGATTATCCTCAACGCGTGGAGTTTGCAGGATGGTTTCTGGAACAACGCAAAACACACCCTGACTTTGACAGATACATTATCTTCACTGACGAGGCTTCCTTTCAACGTACTGACATACCGAATGGTCGAAATATCCACGAGTCGATTGGATGGATGTCAATCCTGACACCCCATTAGTCCACAGGGATCAACAGCGATTCAGTGTCAACGTCTGAACAGGCATAATACATATCATGTTGGTTGGCCCCTACCTGTTACATCATCTCACCGGCAATGTGTATGTTGCATTTCTGCGGGAAGTTGTCCCCACGTCACTCGAAGACGTCCCGATACACACACGAGAGGGTCATGTGGTCCCAGCACGACGGCACCCCAGCCCACAGTTCGCGACATACGCGCGATCACCTGAATCTCGTATTCCCTGGACGATGGATAGGCCGTGGGGGTCCTGTTCCCTGGCCTCCACGATCCCCAGATATGAATCCATTGGACTATTTCTTCTGGGGCTACATGCGCAGCCTGGTGTATGAAACCGCGGTGGAATCCCAGGAGGACCTCGTCGCCCGCATCTTTGTAGCTGTAGGAATCATTCGGGACAATGAGGGTGTTTTCAAACGTGTCTGACAATCATTGATGCGGCGATGTGAACTGTGCGTCGAACATGGCGGCCGTACCATCGAGTCTTTCCTGTAAAAGTGTTTGTCATAAATATTTCTACAAAAAAATCCTATGTAATGCCACAGCTTTTGTTGTCAAATGCAATGTGTTACCTGATAATACTGGATGTCATGCGTTTTAATGGCATTGCTCTACACTGCTGCACCAAATGTGTCAACATTCAAAAGCTCGCACAGTACACAGTAGCAGCGATACAGTTCCAGGTCCGTAGGCAGTATCAATATCTTTATGTCCTGTATGGAATCACTCACCGACTGTCACCACAATCGAACAGTTGTGTATACTTATTAATGTATAGTACGCATTGTTTACAGTAGGTGTTAACATTGTCCGCCACCATCGGCTGTGCTGTAGCCATACACGCATGTATGTAGAATTGCCTGCATACTAGGCGCTGTTTCGCTGTAGTGGAATCTTTTTTGTGTGTTTTAAACGAAAACGGTGGGTCCTAGGCAGTTGAAACAAGGAGACAATTTTATTTTTCGTAGGTCATATTGCTCAATAAACGAGCATCAAACGTTCATGATTCAGGGTGGTAACGAGTTTGCTGGCAATAAGAGGGTGGCCACCCCTGAGTGGTATTATTGTGTATTTGCTCTTAGGTTGGAGATCCCAATAGCATAAATCAATGTTCCGCGAATTGAATTGCTGGTTTCTGATATTTTGAAAAAATACATTCCAAAATCTCCATTTTCGGGAACTTCTCACCCTTAATGTTTAGTTTAGGTACAAAGTGTCCTATAGATTCAAAACTTGATTTTGCAATAAGGAATCACCTCACGAAGTTTGTCGGTCGTCTTCAGCCCTAGCCTGTATATACAGTTAGTAGGCAACTGTAACCATTAATAATAAATAATAATCCAAACTGCAAAAATAAATATTTTATAATTTCAAAAAGTACCTTGAATTGATTCTGGTGGTTTTCTGATGATTTTTGTGCACTTATAGAATAACTTTTATATAAAAAAAATTGGAAACGCTGCACAAAACACAAATATCTGCGTTATTTAACGAGGAAGATGTAATTTAAAGTCTGTTGTGTGACGCAAAAGACGTCGAGATTAAACACGTGTGAAAATTACGCCATTATAAGTATACTGTCTTACATTAAATGAACAGAATTTCAGGTCATTCATCAACCAAACTAACCACGAGTTTCAAATTTTTTTGCTCTGACGACTTCAGCAATTTTACAATTATTTTTCCGTTTATCAATATTTCAAATCACAACCACTATCGCATCACACCTAGCTAACCGTGACTTAAAATGACTGATGTCTCTGTGGTTCGACTCCCGCTTTAGGTTTAGGTGTGTAGGACCGGCTTTTTTTTATAGACATTAAAAATATTAACTGGAGCAAAATTTTTTTATTGGAACTTATATTTATGTAGTTTTATTGTGCCCGGTTAATCATAAATGTTGTTATATTTACTGTCCCTAATGAAATTCGAAATTATGTTTGACCCTCTTTACACCTTAAAAATAGCTGCTAGCAGCAAATTTTGCCATCTTATAAAATACCTTTAATACAATAAGCCCAATTATAAGCGAGCAAATGAATATAATCGCTATCACATCTACGCATTTATGAATTAAAAGTAAGCTTAAAGTTTCGACAAATTAAGTTTATTAAACATGTTTCAATTCGCAAGTCGATCTTCGGCAAACACAAGGTGTTTCATAGCCGTGTGCGCTGTGCCAGTTTCAAACAACGAGGGGAGAGAACTGCGATGGCTTGAGTTTAACCCCTGGCATTATAAGATCAGATTACCCTAGGGGAATTAAGAGCCGGCCGGTAGGCAGATAGTGGACCACACTTCGCGAAGACTCCACGAGGCTGAGCCAAATACACAAACAATAAGGATTATTATGATAGAGTCCAGTGATGGCGATCAGCTGAGGACTGGAGCAGTAATATCCGTATGGTATGTTAAGGCAAGCATCACGAGAATGTTTAAGTAGTTTAGAGAAGTTTATGAGCATAACTGTGCGACGTAAAATCAAACCTTTATCTTCGACATAAAAACAAGGAAGATTAGTTATCATGCACTCGTAACCGGCCGGAATTAGGAGATATAATGAATAAATGTCTCGTAGATAAGGAAAAACTAGTTATCTCAAAAGCGGTTGATATAAACTTCATAGCAAGTTGTACTATTATAGGACCTGTTAACATAAACGATGTAAGACAAAATATTTTCAATTACATAGCACGAGATACAAACTACTGGGAATAATGTGTTTGCAGTAAGTAATCATGGTGCACGAACTTTATGCTGGGAAAGTGAAATACATTTTATCATATGAGATGAAACGTTCATTTAATGCGATGCGTTGCCTGAGAATACTGCTTTCGGCACAAATCAAGCCACACGTCTATCACAGTTGGACATACAGTATCTTAAAGTCGAATATAAAGTGTTTTTGTGTAACTATTTATGATAACTTAAATTATTTATTTAGCTTTCTTTTTTTTTATTGAATCGAACAGTAAAAATTAGTATATTTGTAAAATATTTACTTTTCTAATAATTTCACGGTTTCACTTGATCTGCGCATGAATAAAGTGATGAGGTTCGTGACAATGTTAACCTTACATAAGGCGGAAGAATACACTACTTACATGCAACTATTTCTTAATCGGGCCTTTCAAATGTGCTCATCCAAGGGTAGACACTTTCCGCAACACGCGATGGTTGTAGTATGCAAGAAGGAGTTTGCCTCATAGCGATAGCTGTGCTACGGAACGGCAAACCTCAAGTAAATACATCGCTTTTGAAATGCTGCTTTCTGGTTGGAACATTGGCGATGTTACCAAATTACAGGCTTGTGTTTACTCTTAGGCATGGTACACGTAATACAGTATTCCCTATGCAATTCTATAATGAAATTAATATATAACCACCAAGACCGTGGAATGGTAACTACGAAGGTAGCAGAGGTAACTGCAAACGTAATTAGACTAGCGAAAGCCATCTTATAATTTGAATCGCAGCTTCTGTACTTTAGCATGCGTAGTACGTACAATAAAAAATAATTCACTGGCACCTTGTCAGCTCAGGCAAGAAACATGGCTGGTGACTATATAAGTAAAACTTCAGCGATAAGGATCATCGCAAGTTACTTTTATTTTGAAAACAAACACTTTAAGCTGAAATCGAGAATGTGTTGAAAAACCAAAGAAAGGGTGGAAAAAAAAAAAAAAAAAAAAAAAAAAAACAGGCAAGTAGACTAGCGGGATCCTTTCTGCGGCGGAGGCCAAACTGAAATTTTAAATTGTATTTCTGCACAGTATCGGGAACGCAGTGAAATAAAAATTCAATTCTCCGAACATTGTCGTACGTTATCGAGATCTTCGACCTTAAAGCAAACTCTCATTAATGCCTACCCTCTAGTGATAACAACAGGACTAGCCATCCTTTTATTTTTTTTACAGGCAAGTTTTCTTACTTTCAGAAATTTTGAAATTTGATTATTAGTTATCAAGCAGCATAACCTAGTTAACAAAAAGGGCCTTCTTGTTGCAACTGCCCAGGACTAACCGTTTTAGTGTAAAACGCACAGAAAGCTTCTGCTGCAGCATTAGTGAATACTAAAGGCTATTCACGGTAAAGTGAGCACTGAGCCTCTATTTACTTTTTCCTTTTAGTTATTTTTATCCTATTGCCCTCTTTTTTTAAAAAATAAATACTGCCACGTAAGTAAATAAAAACTGTGTATATTCCACCCTACACCGCACTTGGAAGTTAACGTCTAAGGCTAAAATAAAATTTATTTATTGACGATTATTCCAAATGAGAGCACTTTAGAAAGTGCTCACATTACTGTAACTACACTGTTACAAAAAATTTACTTCATTTTACGGAAAAGTGCTGGTAAAAATTTATCCAGAAGTGTCCGTAAACTTTCCGTAAAATTACGGAAACATTGATTTTCAGAAACAGACTTTCCGTAAATTTCACGGAACCGCTCCGTTAATTTCCAAGTTAGTTTTTTGTACTTCCCGTTTAAAATAAAAAGAGATAGTGAAAATGTACTTAATTTTTGCTATGTGGGTGTTCTACCGTGTATAAAAAATGGTATTAAAAAGTTAAAATATTATGTACTTACGCGAGGTTTGAACCAGAGTAAAAAAATTAGTATTCCAAGACTCTAACCACTTTTTTCTTCTTTTTTTTTTTGTTTTCCTGCATTTGACATTGTCGTGACATTTGTTATTGACAAAGCTCTAGAGAGGCTGTCCTGCTGACAGATTCCCAGTGCGACAAGCGAGCTGAGGATCTGCCGCATCGGGGAGCGCCCGGGGCGGGAACCCGCGACCCTCCGACTACAAGTCGGCCACCCTACCCCTGAGCTATGGAGGTAGGACTATCACCTACAACTCTCACTAGTAAACTGTGGTATAAATTTTATATTTATATTTAAAAAAACAAATACAAACATTCAGTTTCTATTAAATTTAGTGTATTTTTAGTGTTGCCGAATGTCACAGGCGCCTGATAATATTCTTTAATGTTTGAAAGAATAGGTCATAGTAGCGTGTGTAACCTTAACTGCCGCAGAAACGATAATTTTCATATTATAGTGGCGAAGAAAGCTTCGTTTAGAATATGCATTGTTCGTCCCCGTAACTCGAAGCTAAAGAGGATGCGGAGATTTTCCGTATTTTGTATTTACGGACTGAACTCCATTTTTCATCATTACGGATTGCCTTTCCGTAGGCCTATATACACCGTACATTTCCATAAAACATTCCGTAAATATACGGAAATTTTTAACAGTGTAGCCTATACCTACATGCATGTATGGCATGCTGCGGAGTCCACTGCAGAAACAGTGGCAGAGGAAATTTTTAAGCTTGCAGTACTGTAAACAGCACGTACCATAAATTAAAAAGATCACAGTAGTGAAGCTGTCTGTTTGTGGCATCGGTCAGTGAGTGATTCCCTGCAGGGAGAATTGATATTTCCTACGCGCATAGAACTGGTTCGTTGCCTCTCAAAGTTTCGTGTGCGATTAATTTTAAAATGGCGGGTCCTTGGCAATTGCAACAAGAGGAAAATTTTTGTTAAAGGCTGTTCACGATAAAGTGAGCATTTTTGAAATCAATGTTAGAAACAAGTTACTGCTCCTACCTGCAGCAATTTTAACGGGCGCACTGAGGTGACACGCGCCCAGCAAAGTTGTTAACGATGGATGGGAAGTAGTCCATGCCTTGACGTCGAATAAAAAGTGTTGGGTAACCATTTGTGATAACTTAGATTATTTCTTTGGCTTTCTGTTTTCTTAACGCACCGAAGTGTAAAAATGAGCATATTTGTAAAATATTTACTTTTCTTATAATTTCACAGTTTCACTTGACCGACGCATGAATAAAGTGATGAGGTCCATGGTACTATTAATTTCACATAAGGCGGAATACAAGTAGATCTTAAGTAGAGCTTTCAAAAGGGCTCATTTTAACGTGAACAGCCTTTAATTGTGCTATACTGCTGAATAACCTAGCATCAGACGTTCTTCATTTCTGAATATAGAAAAGTTTCCTGCAAAAAGTGGGTGGCAACCCCTGTTATTTTTACTACCAGGAAATGTATTAATGAGAGTTTGCTATTAGGTTGAAGATCCTGGTAACATAAAACGACGTTCGGAGAGTAGTAGTTTAATTTCACATCGGTTCCGATTTACAATAATTAAATTTTAAAATCTCAAATGTTAAGGGTTTATAGCTCCCTTAATATTCAGTTCACGAAGATTGTCGGTTGGACTACGCCCGATCCTGTATACTGCACAAAAATTTACTGAACAATGTACCACATCGGTGCGTAAATAACTGTGGTACTGTCACGCAAGTTTGCCTGTGGCGAACGCAAGTTAAAGCAGGCTAAAGATGATCTGTTTTATTAGTTGTGCTTTAAAAACTAAAGTATTTGGCGTCTGAGTTGCGGACTGGTTTCCTCGGCAAACAATCGGTGCTTGCATAGAAAAAAAGACATCGCTGCTGCGGTTCCCGGCGAGCGAGACTTGAAGAGACGGTGCATTCTCGTCTCGTATAGGCTATTCACGGTAAAGTGAGTACTTTTTAAGGCCCACCCAACAGCTATTAACCACTGATAAATATGTTTTATTGCAGCCTCTCACTTTAAATTTTAGAGTGATGGAATGTATACAATGTGTTTATTAGATACATAGCAAATGTTTATATTAAAAAGTGGAAGAAAGCTAGAAATTCGCTGAAAGGGAAAATTCAGCAGGGCCTTAAAAAGTGCTCACTTTACCGTGAACAGCCTATAAGAAGGAATCGCGGCACAGAGAGCTGTGTAACTTTTATTGCGCAGAGTTTTAACGGCCAACCCCTTCCTCCCTCCAACGTCCCGCGAGTGATCCCCGCGCCGAAATGCCACCGCGTGGTATTTTATTTTTCCCTCTGGACCGCCAATAGAAGTATCGACCCTTCAAGTCGCCAGGAGCTGGGTGTGGCGAGAGGGCTTCGCCACAGGCGAGTCGATTTTTCCAGCGACTTTGACTTCCTTAAGGGCTTCCCTAGTTGTAACGTCGGTCTCCTTGTTAGCAAATGTGTTCATTTTAATTTTTGACAAGCTGTAGAACACCCCAGTTTAAATATTTTCTGCCGCCAAGGCGAACCGGGTTCAACCCCTGGCCGTTTCACTCCCGAATTTTCGCAAGCGGACGATGCCGCTGGGCGGCGGGTTTTCTTGGGGATCTCCAGTTTCCCCCCGTCCTTTCATTCAGGCGCTGCTCAATACTCACCTCATTTCATTCTAATCCACTCTCAAGTCCATGATGTAAAGAGCCGCTCAGATCTCTTCACTCACTCGGGGCAAGTTTCCAGGCCGATACAAAGCTGCTCTGCAATTGCTTGTAACGCAAATCATAAGATCAAGCCACGCAAAATTGATTTTATTTTTCCTGTGAAATCGTGGGATTTAAGTAATGCCAAATGTAAATTTAACGTCTCATTACTGTCGAAACACGTGGGTTTAACCGTTATTTGACGCAATTCTTGAGCCAGTGTTGGAAACATGCGCAGAAGACGAACATAAGCCTGTACAATCTTCAATCTGTTAAAGCGACTGATCGCGAAACTTCTTTGTTTGGCCGCACAACGACACGAGCATACGGAAAAGATAAAAAGACACACTTTGAGTCGGGCAAAAAACACAGCACCAACAATCGCGGAGAAATTCCGCATTGGCTTCGTCACTTTTTTACTTTTCTTTATCTTCGCTGTTCAAGCAAATTATACAGTTTTTTTTTTTTTTTTTTTTTTTCGTTTATTAAAGCAACATGCATTAGGGTTGCAAGCCTAAAGTCTAACTGGGTTCTCCCACGACACCAAAACGTAGTAGTCTATGAAGCAATCCCTATAATATTTTTTTGTGGACTGGCTTCCATAATTTTAATGTAAGCTTCAGAAAAGAATAGCTGAATATACAAGTGTAATCACTATACGTACAGTTAATTTGTAGTGAAATGAGAGTAGGGTTTTCTTGTATAGATACTATAATTTTAAACAGTTTTATTCGAAGTGCTGAAAACTGAGGGAAAGTTTAGCATTCAAAAGTGTTAAAATAATTAATATATAAGTAAAGTTGGACTTCTGCTCCACCAAATAAGGTTCATCATTATTAAGAATACAAGTTCATAAGAACGCAATCAAGGTGTGAGGAAAATGCAGCACTACATGCATATAAAGGTATTGTATATGCTGTTCACGGTCAAATGAGAACTTTTGAAAGCCCTGCTTAAGATCTACTTGCATGCACGTTGTGTATTCCTCCGCCTTATGTAAAATTAACATTGTCATGGACCTCATCATTTTATTCATTCGTTGGTCAAGTGAAACTTTGAAACTATTAGAAATGTAAATATTCAACAAATCTGCTCATTTTTACACTTCGATACATTAAAAAACACAGAAAGCGAAATAAATAATATAAGTTAGAAGAAATGATTGCCTAACACTTTTAATTCGACAATAAGATACGGAACTACTTCCCAACCATCGTTACCAACTTTACTGGGTGCGTCACTCACTGCGTCCGTTAAAACATAAACAGGGCAGTGATTTGATTTCAAGAGTGCTCACTTTATCGTGAACAGCCTTTATAGTCCATTCACGGTTTCTTCGGCCTTTTGGAAGCGAACATTTGAAAAATCTCCCCATGTATGATGTGTTTAGTTATTTCCTAAATACGCCATGTACCGCAAGCGTTTTATATTTGTGTTCATAAAAGTTACTTTTTTTCTCTGTCAAACTGAAATGTTATTCATATTTTATCTATAAATTATAAGGCTTCATTTATAAATAATCTAAATAAAAATCAGGGAGAAAATAGGTATGTTGGTAGCGTCTAGTGAGAAATAGTCCTTATACAAAATACAGTTACACTTAGTGCGCACGAATGTGGTGCGTTGTCCTCTGGTGTAATTCTACAGGGTTATTTAAGCTTAGTTTGCACGATGAGAAGGAATATCTTGGAAGTAGAACTTTAGCAGGGCTTCAGAAAAGGCTGAAGTAACCGTGAACAGCTTATATCAGCGTTCATCTGGCAGAACACTCCTAAAACAAAGTGACGTAATCGAACTGACTACCACAAGAACTTAAACCACGTACGCGGTGTCGAAGTACAGGGTTAACATTAACGGCCTACCGCAATGCCAGCGGCTTCGACAGGCTTCGGTGCGCGATGACACTCAAAGGTCAGCACTGTCGTCTCGCATACCAAGCGCATCGCCTGCAGTGGGGCAGGGCTCCCGGTCATACTCGACCCCCGGGAGGGGGGGGGGGAGGAGGCTTAACGAGGGGAACGGGGGAGGTCGCCCCCACGATCCGGTCACACCTGATCCCAGGGTAACCAAGTGCTCACTGGCCACGGGGCTGAGTGTGCCCCGACACCGTCTCTGACGTCTGGAAGTGTTTTTCGTCAAACACCACTCTCGTTTGATTGAGCTCGAGGCCAGTTCACAATGGAAAGCATAAGACAAAAGACGCGCACATAAACAAATGAAAGAGTAGGTATTCCTACTTCACCCTTCATACTCCACTGTCCACGCATCGTCTACATTGCAGCTCAGGCGTGTAGACGTAAACAAAATGGCGGTATGTAATTCGTGTAAATTTTTTAAGTGAAAATTAAACTAAATACATAAAGAATCTATATTGCGGCAACGCTTTTGTAAGTTTTTGAGATATTGAGCCGTGTTGAACAACCATTTTGCTGCACTGAGTAAGCTTCGAATGTCAATATGGTTGATACTTAAGTGAAATTTTGTGAGAGTTCAAAAGGAAAGAATTCAACATTTTTTATGCAAAAAGAAATATAAAAAAACGTGAAATTTTAAACCAATATAGTTGCATGCCGGGAGTCAAGCGTCCGTCTGTTGTGTCGTAATCCATTATGGCGGACGGCAGCGGGTTCCAAAGCCTGATGCCTTTGTACCAGAATCTACATTGCTATACTACTGACAACACATCCTGTTCACGAAACAACTGAAATCATTTTGAAGACAATATACGCTTTAATGATATAAAATATTTATATTCAGAATTTTTTTAATCACAAAACTTTCTCCGCCAATATTTGATGATAATATTCGTAAATGTGTGCAAACGTTTTGATTTCACATCTGACAAAATTTACGCTTTTCCACACGTCTCGCAACGTTTCTTTCAAGAAAGATGTCTCACATTTTTGTGGTTCCTTTCGTGTTCAGAATTGCAAGGTTTCGTCCTTTCTCACAGCAAATTGCGAGGCCATTATTTTTGACAATACACTGCAAAAAGTTTCTAACGGGCTATGAATTAAATATGAAAAATGAGCAAAACTATTGCGACTGTTACTCCAGAAATGAAGTTAATACCAAACCATGAACGAAAATACATTGCCATGCTTCCAGACCAGGACACCGTGCAACAGCAAAAAATTCAAAAAGACGTCAAACAAAAAAATTGAAGTGGTTATGCATGCCACTGCGGAGTTATTAGGTACTAAACGAATTGGCTAGCAAAAAATCACAAAATCGCAAAAATAAAGTGAATAATATATTTTTTTTTTCGGACATTGTTGATTTTCGATACGTCTCTCATTAAACTTAAATATGACTTCAAATTTATTTCCATTAGAATTTTTTAAATACAGTTTACTATTTTCGTACTAAGGAGAAATGAAATATGACATGTACTTATCTGTTTTGCACATGCATCGAAGAAGAGTAAAAAATGGAACTTAATATTTAGGCCACTAATCACTGAATTTAAAACTATTTTATTTCATCGATAAAATAATCAAGAGTAGACGCAAGAATGATTAAAAAAATGTAATGGCTACCGTTTTGAAAACTGAGATCAGATATTGCTCACTAGTGGAATCATGGGAAATATTTAAGAGAGTTAGATATAGAAGGGGAGCTATATGAAAATATAATTGCGTACAGAAAACACCGAACAAACGATACTTCCTGGTTGTTTATAAGTGGCCGATACAAATATATAAACAATTTTTCCTATTCTACACGGTCAACATCTCAGCAGCTTATTTGCTGGAAGAAAAAAAAAACGTTCAAACAAGCACGCAGTAACCATATTTGTAGTAGGATTTATACACATCATCGTATTAAAAGACAGCAATAAAAGTCGCTATGAAACCATCCCTGAGTGTATTCCAGTCTGTTACAACTCCCCGCTCACGAGAGGAGGGACCTGTGTGCGCAGTGAACAACATGCCGTTTATCGCTTTTTAAGCAGATTAAAACTGGCAATTGGATTACGTGGATCGTAGCTTGGTGCGAAAATAACAGGATTTTCAGGCCTGTGCCGTCACCGGAGCTACCCTATGTACGTCATTCCTGGCAATTACTTTCAATTTCCCCGCCGTGCAGCTCGCAGCCGGCTCAGGAAGAGATGAAGTGGCCGCTTATTTAAACACACCGGGGTGGTGGTGGGGGGTGCACGGGGAGATGTGAGGGGCATCTGATACTTAAGCTTAGTTCACGATGACAAACGAGTATGTGCTGCACGAGTTTATAAGCTCGGGAGAAAAAACTGCTCGTCTACATTACTTTTCATTCAATTGAAAGTTCGCTATAGATAAAAGAAATACACAGCTAATCGGTGCTATAGTACATCAACAAACGTGGTATGAAACAGAATTATCCTATTGGTTGAGACTCCTCATACTCACGATCAGAAACAAAATTTAGCCCATCCCTACACGTCTGTGGCGCAGTGGCTAGAGCCAGCGGCGTATTGTGAACTGTTGCAAGGTAAGCTGTAATATCTAATCGTTTGCTGGTTTACACACTGGTTAGTTGACGTCACAGCACGCGTGTAACGGGTGCCTCGCAACTCTCTCTCGTGAGTGGCCGCAATGCATTCGGCTTCCCCCCGCTCCGCTAAGGTCACTGGTTCCTGCTGCGATTACCTTGCAACACTGCAGAGCGCCCGGTAACTATCTGTGCGATCCGGGTTCGATCCCCGGCGAAGTACACTCCCGAAAATTTTCGCACGTGGAAATCGTGCCGGGCGATGCAGCTGGCCGGCGGGTTTTCTCGGGGAACTCCCGTTTCCCTCCACCATTGCATTCCGGCATTACTCCGTTCTCCTACCTCATCTCACCACGCTCATTCCTCTGGCTGGGCGGGAGCGACAGGCTTATCCCTTGGATAGGGCAACCTCCTCTTGTCGCCAGAACTTCAAGAGGATTCTTATGTTTCCCTACATGTATGCACGTCGGGTCGCTTCCTAGAGGACATGTAGCCTACTCGACGATCGTGAACTGCATCGTAAGAACTATGTACCTACTTTCAATTTAAAACGTACTAGTTCAGCACGTACTCGCTTCTCGTCATGAAGAGAGCCTAAAATTTTGCAGGAATACGGGTGCCTAACATTCAAAGTAGCATCAAGAAAAATCCCAGTGGTGGTCGGTGTAAAGTTATTAGCGTTTTATCTAGCCTGTTCTTGGTTTTATCACAGAGTTTATAAGTACACAGATAAAAAAAATGGCGAGTGAGTGAAGAGATTTGGGCGACTCTTAACATCGAGGTCTTGAGAGTCGATGAGGGTGATTAAGGTGAGTATGTAGCAGCGCCGAAATGAAAGGGCGGGGGAAACGGGAAATCCCCGAAAAAAAACCCGCCGAACAGCGGCATGTCCGCACGATTCCCACATGCGAAAATCCGGGAGTAACCCGGCTGGGGATTGAGCCCGGTTCGCCTTGGTGGGAGGTGAGTAGGCTAATCGCTCAGCCACTGAGGTCCCTACAAATCAGCGTAGTGGTTCGTTTTAATGAGGGCGGAACCAGCGATGTGGCACTAAATATAGTCTCTAAGTATTCTTATTGAACACTAACGGTTTCATATATACCACAACTGGAGAAAAGTACAATTCGACGTAATTTACTAAGTAATTTAATATTTTCTCGCAAGGTATTCCCTGCGTATAAAGTTGTCGAATTTGTTTCGCTCATACGAATAAGTATTATAAAGAGAAAAAAATGGTAAACTATCTTTGGTCTATGAAACGTGGTGTCATAGATACGGTTTTATTGGCAACGCTGTTATTTGTGTATGTTTGTCCGTTTCATATCTTCTGAAACTATATTGGAAAGCTCATTAACTGTTTTTAAATATATTTCATTTGCGACGAATACATATTACCTATTAAACTTGTATTCACGCGTTTATGCACGGAAATTCATAAGTACGACGATTTTGAACGTATTGATTCGAAAATTCCAAATCTTAAAGTTAAGTGTAAAAATATAAATTTAATGGGCTCAAAAGATGACACGGAAGAGACTAATGTAGTTTTCCAAGGAACATTTTGCCATATGCTAGCTTCTTACGGAAAGCGTTCCAGTAATTTTTTATACTTTCGTAAAACAATTTTTACTTAGGTCAATGGATTACAAACGACCGACAAATTATGCTATTATTCAGGTACGAAAATTTTGATGGGCAACAATCATAAAATGCGTGTTCATTCTGTTGAGACAGAAGATTTCCGTTCGGATATATCACTTCACGACACAACGAACAAGTTGAATTAGCAGAAGAATCGACCACGTTACACAATGGTTGCAAGGCATGCGCAGCACAACCGTGATAGGTTAACAGAGCACAAGTACGGGAACATTTTTATTTAAGCAGCGCCTACCACAGAGGCTGCAGAGAAGTAAGAAATTAAAAAATTAATATATATATATATGTGTTCAGTATGAACTCTGAAGATCCCACAAAGAAGGTCGCGGTTGTTCACTGTGCTTCCAAGCTTTAACGTTGATCATTTTGACATCTTAGGAGTTATAACTTGGAATCGACGTAACCACTCACGCTTTTGCTACCGTGTCATGTGTAATGGCTCGCAATAAGAGTGGTAACCGAAATTATTTCCATGAATTAATTTGTTGACAGCAACAGGTTTTGTGGTGTTTGTAGATCATTTTAGACTTGCATATTATCCAGAAACACAGTGTTCCATCTTGGATATTTTCTCCGGTATCTGTAATAATCTGGTGCGTCAGGCCTAACTTCAAAGACGTGTACCGCCCTTGGGAGTTCGTTTAGACCATAGGTCGTGTGTGTGTGTGTGTGTATGTGTGTGTATATATATATATATATATATATTATATATATATATATATATATATATACATATGTGTGTGTGTGTTTTTTTTTTCCTCAACTTCCTCTTTCGTGATTAACATGCTGCTGAAGTTTGTCGGCCGAATTTAGATGCAGCCTGTACATGTACCGCACTCAAAGTGTTAATCGACATTCAACGAATTTGGCGAAATACATTTAATAAATAAAGTACTCAAGCCCTAAGTGACTTGTAGGATTCTGAATGGGTCACCTCTGAGTGGGGTGGCACAAAAACAAAATAGATAACTTATGATTAGAAATGTCAACCATTTTTATAGCGGTAATGCAAAAAGTGCTGCGGTGTGTACCTTCTTTCGGACAGAAAAAGTCTTTTCACAGAATTTACTGAGGTGAAGTAATCGCAAACATTAGCGAGGTAAGCTCAATTACCTACAAGAATCTAACCATTGAGGTATGACTGTCAAGGCATTCCATGTAAAAATGTTCACCTGTCAAGTCTGTATGTATCAAGTACAACCTGGCCATATGTTACAGTTTGCGAGCGTGTAAGCTCTTCTCGTTGCACGTACTAGCCAGGACAAAATTAATCTTCTTAGCCGTATACAACTTGAAACTTCCACGGAACCCCGGAGGCAGAAAGGAAGTATCCAAAGTCTCCACTCACCTTGCAGCTGTCGTCTGCAGAACATCCTTCCACAAGGATATTGCAAACTTCTTCCAGGAAACTTTTGTTAATACTCCAGAACATGCAAACTGACAGGCATTCACATGTAAACATGTGCGGCGGAGCGGTCAGTAACAAAGCTATCTCGCCGAAACTTCCGGATATCGCATCCACTTAAACTAAGCCTATAGTGCGTTTATACAGGAATGTAAAACTCCAGTCTTATGGTGTACATGCACGCTCACACACAGAGAGGCACACACGTATATCCGCCACATAGTCCAATAACGTGACACATGTTCGCCATTCTGAACTTTGGTTTTCGAACACTGTTAACGACTCCGTATTTTACCCATTCGTAGTCCCTTCGTAAATTACAATTATTTAGAGTTTTGAATATTCGTGCGGACTCTCATGCTATCTTGGGTATATGACCTGAAAACTTCTTCAGAAACATTCACTTTGAAATTGCCATAACAGAGATTTTTCAATAACAACTAATTAATTCCAAATTGTTCAATAATACATTATCTATCAGTATAATTATAACACAGCATTTAGGCTGTTCATAGTAAAGTGACTACATTTGAGGCCCTAGGTACTGTTTTCCTATTAGCAATTTTTTATCCAACCACATAAATATTGCCATGTAAGTAATAAACACAGTGCATACTGCTAAAAGATGCCTGCGAAGCGTATCCGAGTTCGTGAGAAATGGAGGTCTTAATAGAAATAAACTAACTAAATTCGATTTTAATTTGTTCACACAACTATTATTTACAGCATTAATCTTTCTATCTCCACTGTTACTCTTTTTACTTCTCAGTGAGCGCAATAATTAATGTCTATCTCAACCCTAGTTAAAGTCCTTCTCAATAGTTCTGTTTGCCTATAGTCAATTAACTCACACTCATCATTAACACATGTTCAGACTGTTTGTTGCTATCATTTTAAATGTCTTACACTCACGCAATCAGTCAACAGTCCAGCCTGCCAGTCCCATTCTTCACTTCACCGATGCTCGCAGTCGCAGATTTTACTCCCGCTGATCAGTTCTCTCGCCATTCGTTTCTCTTCTCGCTCGTCGTATATCGCTCAAGGTCGCGCAATCGCCCAAACTCCAGACACTCATAAATTACTCGTCCCGGAGGCCCGACGCGCTTTTATAGTATCAGCAGCCAATATCTGGAATATTCCCCACACCCAGAGTACCGCTGAGAGAGGCAAGTACGATAAAAACCAGAACATTCTCCAGATAAACGCAGAAATTCAATCTGCTGAAAGTCAGGAGCGCGCGAGCCGCAAAAGGGTTATCACGGCGACAGACGGCAGAATGCGTGACGGAACTCTTTATAATGTTAAACCCTGATAGAATTACCGCTCGCGTGCCTTTCAAACATCCCTCAGTGACTCGTCGTCCGCTATCATGTCACTACTCTGTCCTTCTCTTCCACTCGCTCGCGCGGGGCAAGTCAAAGAAAGCGAGCTCGTAACAATACATTTCACCGGACTCTAAAGTTAACGTCTAATACAGGATTTATAACACCCCGTCGCGTCCGTCCGTCATCCGCCCGTATGTCATACGTTCGTCCGTCTCCCAGTCTTTACAACCAAATTTTAAACGTCCATCGAAAGTTCATTGCTGCAAACTAACAATCAAAACTGTTTACAAATAGGAAAAATTCTCCACAAAAAGTGAAAATCTTTAGCGCTATTGTGTTTCTAAGTCCCAAAAAACAACCACACACGTACGTAACGGATCTTAATCGATGTAAAAAATTAATAGCAAATAAAAATTTTTTTCTTTTGTACACAAGGAGCTCGTGTTTCCAAACTTATTTATCAATTATTCTTCAGGAAAATTGTAACTTAATTTCATTTTACAGTTACATAAACAAACATGTGGAAACAAAAGACAGCAAGAACAAAACACTGCACACACTACACAGCCTTGTAAAGAACTCGGGATGGACGAGTAACAAAACGTGCAAGTTTAGAAGGCTGTAATTTCATCCGTTCGTCCGTCGAAAGTTTAAGCTTGGCAAGGTTTTGACGGACGAACCGGATAGAATTAATGACCAGCTATGATTGGCTGTTGGTCACGTGATTGACGGACGTGACGGGTCGTTGTAAATCCTGCATAAGGCTACAACAAAAAATATATATTTATTGACTGTTATTCTAAATGAGAGGCTTTTAAAAAAGTGCTCACTTTACCGTGAATAGCCCATACTTACAAGTATAAATGGGTGAAATATCAACTTATTCGGCGAACTCTAGCCACAAACAACAGCCAAATGGTGTCAACTGCCACCGACCGACATGTCGAATCACCGTCCTCCAATCAGTGACCGGCAACTTTCTTGCCAACCGGTAGCCCCAGCCAGTAAGGAACCTTTTGCAGCACGCAGTAGGTAATCAGATGCAAGGCCCACTTCTAGAGCTTAGCGCAGCCAATCAGGAACGCCGACATCAAATGAATTGCTACGCCATTTCTTCTCTGTGTACCTACACATTCTGTAATCATAAGGTGCTAAAATGTTTTTCATTTCCGACCCGGATGTTTTGTGCACATGCTTAGTAAGACACCACACCCAAGTGTCGAAGGGTATTGCCCGGTTCCCAGCATAACGCAACTGTGAGAAAGCATAAGAATTAAATAATGCTTTTTTTTTGCTTCATTCGCCTATGGGAAAAGAGGTCTCGTTTAAACTTGCGTGCATTAGTTTGTCCTGATTTAATATTCTGAAAGTAAAGACCAAAAAAAATTCGTAAGTTCAGTGGCGTGTAAGTTCAATGCTCTTCTACTGGTGGGGCTGCGGTGGTGTAGTGGTTACACTATCACCTAAGCGAAACCGGGTTCGATTGCCGGCGCGGTCGCTCCCGAATTTTCGCATGTGGTAACCGTGCAGGACGATGCCACTGGTCGGCGGGTATTCTCGGGGATCTCCCGTTTACCCCGCCCTCGCATACCGGCGCTGCTCCATACTCACCTCGTTTCGCCCTCATCGGATCTCAAGACCTCGATGTTAAGAGCCACCCAAATATTTCCACTCCACTCCTCGGCTCGCACCTATAAAAGGGGCGAGTTTTATCTTGACAGGGTTCCATTACTTCTTTCGACCAGTGGCATGTGGGGAACGTTGTTATGATTGTATGAAAGAGCCCTAACTTAAAATCCTCGAGTGAACCCGGCATCACAACTTCGGTAAACCGGGAAGCCAGAAATTACAACAGCATGAAGGGCCGACAGCAATATCCCCCTCCACCAGACGACAATCGGGGACAGCTATGTTTAAACAACGGGCCGATATGAGCCGACGCGAGGAGCGGCGCCGCATTTTTCCACGACCGGCCAGACTACAGGAAGATTATAACATGAGTCTGTCCGTCCGCCGCCATCCGATCAGCTAGATACAGCCTCCAGCATCAAGAATAAGATAGGGACTGCCCGACTAAGATGTAAAGAGAAATGGCGTAGAATAGTCATTATATAATTTATATTAATAACTTAATATCTCTTAATGTCTCAAATATCATGAATAAACCCCCTCAGTTACAATAAAAGCTCTAAGGTTAACTATTATTTCAGCTACGCCCCTGGACCCTTCTTGTGCGGATATGACCGTAAGTCATTATTCGCAACAACGTGAACTGTTGCAAGGTAAGCTGGTGCTTGCTCAGTGGTGTACATTTTCGGCGCAAAAACAGCAGGAACCAGTAACCACTGTGCAGCCTAGGAAAACTGAATGCATTCCGACCAATCACAAGCGATCAGCACGGGGCCTATTAAACGCGTCGTGTGGCGTCAGATGTCGAGCTACGTTTTAGTGGTGGAAGTGTAAACTAGCAAGCAACAGGGTATAGCATAGAGCTAACGCCAGCTGACCTTGCAACAGTTCACCACACGCCACTGCTTTCGACACAGCTCCATTGCTGGCGCGGAGCTCTCCAGGGTATGGCTAAAGGAGGAAGCCTATAAGTAACGGCCGGCACGTCGCCGCGCGGCGTGGCACGGCACATGTGCCATATTACTTTGCATACAGGTTTTTGCAAAATCGCATGTCAATACTTCGGGGAATCACTCCTCGCAACTGGAGGATGAAAAAATGGTACTGTGAACATAAGTCTGAAAAACGCTTCGTTTCTTTACTACTGCCCGTAATACATAGCGTACAGTTATTACCCGCGGGCTGGATCATGATACTGTGGAATGCCATCGCAGCTGTAAATGGCAGCCTCATACCAGCTCCCGAGAAGCCCTGATTTGAGTCCACTAGACTTATTTGTGGGGACATTTGAAGGCACGTGAGTATGCAGCCCCAGTGGACGATGAGGGCACCCTTCGTAACCAAAATTGTGGTGGGTTGCGAAACAATCAGGAATTTTGCAGAGATTCATCAATGCATCCAGGTGTCCATACAACGGTGGGTTGATGCATGTGTTCGTGCTGATAGAGGGCATTTTGAACATTTCCTTTAGTGCCGACGATAATATTTCACACATGTATAACTAATTCCTGTGCGGTTCCTACTGTTCTAGGTGTAGTGTTGTCGTAGTATAAGGTGCCGTGTATCATGCAAACGAACGCTGCAATGGCATTCCACAGTAACATGATCCAGCCCTCGGGTGATACAATGTGCGTTATGTATTATGGACTGCAGTAAAGAAACGAAGCGTTTGCGGACCTATGTACACATAACATACTTTCATCCTACAGATGTGAAGAATGTTTCTCCGTAGATTACAATGGAACGCAACCCAGTGAGGACAGTGGGCTTAGCTCGGCACGTGAACGGAACGGCCGGAATACTTCCCTCACAATTAAATCCGTTCGCCTCCAAAGGCCAGTACTCTGTGACCAGGTGGATGCGAAGACTAATACGGAACTAGCAATTGAAGAAGGTAAAAGAAATTGGTTACAGACGACTCGGCGCGAAAATCGTACCTGAGACATAAGGACATGGCTCCGAACGAAAATACCGCTGGAGGGGGAGGGAGAGCGAATAAGGCAGTACAGGCCCCCTTCTCCGCTTACTTAGCCAACACTTATTGAAAAGATCTGTAATGTAGTGACTAAATATATTAGCAATAGAAGTTAGTGCCACTACAGAATGCGTATTACATAAAATTAGAATTTCTTAATGTGTGGGGTGATGGTGGTGTATAGAAAGTCTATACTCCATGCACAGGGCACCAATGATATAACCACTAAAGGAGAAACAAAACGGAATATAAATGACAATTCATTTACATGGTGATGTGGTTCGACAACAGAAAGCCGTATGCCAAAATAGAAGCACAAGGAAAAACAATAAAAGTAAAGGATGACTCATACCCTGCCATTTCCCGGAAAGGGTACCGTTGTAGGGGTGGAAAATGACGCACGCGTGGTTTAGTCTATGGCTGGTCATGTAAAAAAAAAGACTGGTTGTGAAGTTGAGCATTCTTGCAAGAAATGTTTGTGTGCCAGACATTGGCGCTGATCGGCGGGTTTTATCAGGAATTTCTCGTTTCCTCTGACCTTGTATACCGGCACTGCTCCATACTTACTTCGCTTCGCCTTCATCGGCTCTCAAGACATAGTTGTTAAGAACCACCCAAATCTTTCTATTCCAGTTTTACTTTAAAATTCAAAGAATCCACTACAGAATATCATTCAAAATAATACACTTATGGCAAAGTGCAACTTGCACCACACTGTAATAATAAACAACAATTAAAGCAAAGTAAAGTCCCCAGAAGCCAACCGATTTTGATGACAGGGAGGGCAGTTTTAGTTGATCTTGCATTTCTTTGTAATTGAAGGTACTGGTACTTCGCGTATAGTAACCAACAGCCTAAAGTACTACCGGAGTATTGTGGTTTGATTCCTTGCCAATTCCGGGAATGTGACTTAAGAGCTAACAATTGCACATGGACCGAAACCAATCAGCGGTAAAAGCCGTGGACGATATTCAGTTTGCCGTGCGTGATAAAAACAATGTTGAAGGTACTCACATGTGAAATGTCGACATTACTAAAGTGCGCGAGCCACTGGCATTATCTAGCAAATTACATCAAAATAGCCCACGGCTCCGAGTAATATTGGGACTTCGCTAAGGGCAATCCCCTTGAAAGCTCCGCGCGTGGGGTGCGAAAATTCCTCACGCACGTATGCGAGACCGAGGATGCGAGCGTGTGTAGCGATATGGGCAAAATATAGCATGGCTTGAAGAAACACGCTATCTCCGACAGAGTAAGAGTGAAGAGATTTGTGTGGCTCTTAAAAACGAGGTTTTGAGAGCCGATGAGGGTGAAGCGATGTGAGTATGGAGCAGTGGCAGAATAAAGGGGCGGGGGAAACGGGAGATCCCCGAGAAAACCCGTCGACCAGTGGCATCGTTCGGCACGATTCCCAGTTCGCAGTGACCCGACCGGGGATTGAACCCGGCTCGCCTTGGTGGGAGACGAGCAGTCTAACCGCTCAACCACCGCGGCCCCAGATAGAGTAAGAGATCCGAGAGTTCCTCTGCGCGTGCTGGTTATGGCCACAACTTGCCTGCATTCTGCAGCTGAGAACGGAACTGAAAAACAATTTAATATCCGAGAAATTTACATATTTGGAAGTGAAAAACATGACTGACGTTATTGCTCGCATATGCATTTTTAACTGCTCTGAAAAAAGTGAATTAGTAAAACTTACATTTAACCTAAAATGTTACAGTATTGTGTAAAAGAAAACATACCACCCAGTTTTTGATCAGGAAATAAGGCATTCTACCAAAACACACGTTCATTTACATAATTATTTTTAATAATAGTGGGAAAGTAAAACAAGACGTAGAAACAAATCGTTACATACTTTCTTTCATAGCAGATCTGTCTAGCGAGAATGCTTTATAGGTTTTTTTTTTGTCAATTTGAATCAATGTGAATATGTTTATTTAATTTCAAGATAGTCACAAAAAAAAATAAAGTTTTCATGTGCTTGAATGATTTTAAGCTTCGAATTTAAAATATATTCTGCAAGACTACGCTAGCTGCAAAGTGGGAGGGAAATGTAAAATAATAATAAAATTAGCTTCTAATAGTGGATAATGTACAACGGATCCAAAATTCTAATTTCGGCGCTATATATTCCAATGCTAAAACTCTTAAAATACTGGGAATAGTAGAAAATAACCAAACATATGTTTAATGTAGTTTTTTTTTCTTTTTTACGATTATCCATGCCAGGTTACTGTTGCCAAATACAAAGTTTCTGGATATATAGACAAACTGAACCCTGCAATATTAATGGTTTGTATAATTAACTCACTTGTTAGCCACCGCCATGAATGGCTTAGGATAAAAATACTTCATACCTACGCATAAAATCAGGTGAAAATTAGAAATCAAAGTCAAACGAGGTTTTCCACATCATGATTCTGAGAAGACGATAAGTTACTGCAAGGCACGAAAAGTATTGCGAACATAATAGTCTCAAGAATATAGAGGTAGCCATACTGCTTCAGATTATGGTATACCATAATCTGAAGCAGTATGGCTACCTCTATATTCTTAAGACTCTTGAACTACGTTAGAGAGTGTTTGAAATACTCGCTTTCCCACGAAACTACTAAACGTGTGTCCAATGTGTCGATCTACGAAAAGAACACACACTTGAGACGACAACTGTTGAGTGCTTTCAAGACGTCACGTACATTAGAATCAGCATTTCATAGTATTCGCAACATGGCCTAAAAACGTATATTCGAAGCGCCGTATCTCAAAATGTACGCGTCAGATCCATACAAAACTACTCAAGACTCGACTCAAGGGCCTTACATTGAACCTTCCTACACACTTTCCACCAATAAAATAATAGGATCACCGCTGAAAGTCCCATAGGTAGGGACATGTGTTTTTCGCGAAAATATTTCCAGACCAGTTGTACTCGTAAACACTTTTGTTCATATTCACTTTCGTGGTTTGATGATTTTAAGTGGCACGTGCCTCGAATTTCTGTCCGCGAAGCATGGACGTTCAGTATCGGAATACTTTATTCTGATTGGCCCAGTCAAATAAGAACATGTCTTCTCGCGTGGACACGCGGCCAATGCCCAAAATAAGTTGTGTTTGCGGACGTGGGGTATTGAAGTCTAGCATGGCCGAAAATATTCTCGCGAAAACCACCTGTCCCTACCCATAGTTACACGCAGTGCGACGAGAACACAGCACGCCAGTTCAGAGCCTTGCGCTTAGTGGCGACGGCGCATTTGATACGAGTGGCAGTTTCGCCTTTATCGCTCCCGCGCTTCTAAAACGCGGAAGAAGCTCTAGGTGCAGGCCAGTGCGTTGCGGGTTGCCGGGGGCTTGCAGCGGCAGGCGTCGTGCGCTGCACGCTGGCGTCCGGGGCAAAGGTCAAAGTCGATAACGGCAGCAGACGTCCGACTGACCGTCAACGCCAAAAATACGTTGCCAACAGAAGGGAGGAGTATTTATTGGCCCGAGCAAAGCTTACGTGCGCTAGCCATGGAAATTTTTCCAGCACCACGTCGTTTTTTTTTTTTTTTTTTTTTTTTCCGGTATACCTCCTTCCACCAAACCGATTTAAAAAAATTCCCTGCCTCCACACCTTTTTTTGTTTTGCCATATTACATCCATCTCTCCCAACATGCTGACACCATCCTGCGGAAATGAAGTACGTTCTCCCGCACAGGAATTTCGTACGTTATTACCTGCGTGTGTACTCCGTTCGCTCTCTCCGCCGAGGTAATGAGTTTCGAGAATTAATGTTTCATCAAACAATGATGGGGACTGAAATATTAATGGAAACGTTTCCATTTTAAATGTGCGCGTTTATAAGGCCTGCGTTACCTGGATTTCCTGCCTCGCCCAGGATTCCGGTGATCCGGATTTGGAACCATGTTGGCGCGTGAATATTTAAAAGCGAAATCCTTCATCATAAATAATAGATGTAAAGAAATGTGGCCAAATAAAAATAAATGCAAGCAGTGACAGTGATAAAGTGATAAGAATTAGCGAGTGATTCGTCTCGACGGAACGCTAAATAGTAGTTTTTTTTTGTGTAAACTTCCCACGGATTTGTATTATAATGAGAGTTAAACGACCCCGTTTTAGGGGCTTCTGGCCCAACCGGGGGCCAGACTTGATTTTAGAATACAGAGTATTTTAAATTGGGTACCTACTAAATGTCATCCCGGCAAAATTTGCTCCGGATCCATCAAATGGTGTAGAATTGAGATACACGACCTCATTTTAGGGATTTCAAGGGTTTTGGGCCCATCTTGGCATACACATTATTTTTAGTTAGGTACTGAAGTGAATCCCTGCCAAATTTGGTATACATCAAACGGTGTAAAATAGTACAGAGAACAACCAAGCATACGTAGAGTACATACATTCATGCGAACTTTGACATATACATATACGTGTTTTGATTCGGATATTCCCAAATGAAATATCGCAAACAAACGAAAACACGGCAGACATATGGAACAATAGCATACTCGTATAAGGCACAGCATTTTTTTCAAGCTACTGTCCAAGTCAACACATACACAGGAGCTTTGAACTGGAATTAATTTTAGCCAGAGGTTATCTATAAATATTATAGTTTGGTTTAGCTGGAAAGTATATTTCCTATCCTTTCAGAATATACTATTTTGACAACAAATACTAAAATTTTTTTTTTTTTGCAGTTTATCCTACACGAATAACATTAGAACGCATACACGGGTTAGGATGCTATCAAACATTTTGTGCGACACTTTTGCATTTTTTGGAGGACTGTACATGGCTGTACTTAGGCCTAGTTTTAATTTAGTAAATATATATAGGATTATCTTTTTACAGTGTCGTCATTTCTGGGCCTGGTGATCGTAAATAGAAACAGGTTATTGTATCGTTTAGTGTAGTTACTATGTATAAATTTAACATGACACAGGAGTTTAAAAAATATACATAAGACTATCGCTGGTATAGTGATTAGTACTCCTCGTTGAAAGAAAAAAATATCTGTGTAATATTCTCGGGAGTTTTTTCAGACTGGAAAAACCCTTTCAAGTTGTTTCACACTCTTACCGAGGAAGGCAATGGAAAACAGTCTCAGTATTACCCTGCAAAGCCCATCTTGGGGCACCACTTACTCGCCAGGTGGACTCGGTTCCAGCCCAGACTTTGTGTTATATGCTGTTCACGTTAAAGTAAGCAATTTCGAAACAAACCTATGAAAAACATCAAAGTGCACAGTTACATATATACTACAATACACACTGGCATCTGGCCTCCTAGTTAAGTTGCCAGCGAATATAAAAATAGTTGTTAATATCTGACGTTTTGTTGCGAGTGTGGTGTTTTAAGTTTGTGGCCACTGAAGTTAGTAAATATTGTTTTATAGACATCAGAGTATGAATTCGGATATTAGTAAATTCTATTCGCGGCTTATTCACACGTTTTGAGTTTAAAAAATTTGAAAAATCACGCCATGCGTGACATGTTTTGCTGTTTCCGTAATATGTCATGTATCACAAACGTTTAATACTTGTGTCAACATAAATGTATCTTCTCTTTGGTTAAATTGATATTTTACTTATATTTTATTATATTTTATTTAAAATTAATATTAATAAAACAGGGAGAAAATAAGTGTGTTGGTAATGCCTAGTAAGAAATAGTTCTTATGCAAAATATTATCGTACTGAAAGCGCACGAATGCGGTGCGTTGCCCCTTTGGCGTAATTTTCTGCTCATATAAGCTTTGTTGCATGAAGAGGAGGAATATCCTGTTAGTAACACTTTATCAGGGTTTCAGAAAAGTTGGAAGTAATCGCGAATGGACTACAGCACATTTACTTTCCTTACAACCCCACAGTTTTACTCGGGTGGCTCATGGATAAAGTGATGAGGCCCAGCGCGGTAATGTGACTTTACACATGGCAGAATGATGCAAAATGTGAAGTAAAATTAGATCCTAAGCAGGGATTTCAATTGTGCTCGATTAATCGTAAAATACATGTATACACATAACTATAGGCTGTTCGTGGTAAAGTGCGCACTTTTGAAAGCCCCCTCATGAGTAATAATAGTCAATAAATATATTTTATTTTAGCCTTAGACGTTAACTTCCGAGTGCGGTGGAATATACACACTGTGTTTATTACTGACATGATGATATTTATTTAAAAAGGTGGTTAGAGGATAAAAATCGGCTAAAAGAATTGTAACTAGGGCCTCAAAAGTGTTCACCGGGCCATAATTCACAGTATCTGAGCATTTACAAAAGTCCTGAATACGTTGTCCTTTCTTGCACGCTGCGTGCCTCCTTTCGCCAAAACACTGACGTAATCTCCATGATCCACGCGTCTCGTATACGACACTGTGATGCCGTCATAAAAATGGATGTGTTATTAATACGATAATACTTAATTTAGTGAGTACAAAATCAAAATAAACTAATGTAAAACAATTTCAATATGTAACAAAATAGGCCCACACATTACACATATAAGAACACGTTAAGACAAAGTATTACTTTCAGTAATTCGTCTTCGACGTTCCTGCGTGTGTACTAACAAACGTTTACGTTGATAGCTGTTCACGGTAAAGTGAGCACTTTTTAAGGCCCTTCCAAAGGCTTTAACCTTTAATAAATATATTTCAATGCATCTCAGACGTTAACTTTTGAGGAGAGTGAAATGTATACATTATGTTTATTAGTCACGTGACAGAGGTTGTATTAAAAAGTGGCCGAAATATGAAAATCGACTAAAAGGAACAATTTTGCAAGGTCTTAAAAAGTGCTCACTCTACCGTGAACAGCCTGTGTACAGGATTTTCATAACTTGTGTTACAGAATTTGGAAGGTGATTCCTTATGGAAAAACATTACTATAGAGCCAATTGACTTATGTCCGGAAACTACGTCTAAGGGTTGAAAACACATTCAAATGATAGGATTTAAAATTGGTTTTTATTTAGTTAGTTGGAAACGAGTTAATATTAAGTTACTATATTTAAATATCGTAACTGAATATTTATTACTCCCCATTTTATTAGATAAAAACAAATTCTAAAGCCCAACTTTCGGGGGTATTTTATACCCTTTGACGTTGTGTCCGTACGTAAGTCAATTGGTACTTTCGTAATGTTTTTCCGTACGGAATCACCTCCCTAAGTCTGTAATATAAGTTAAGAAACATACCGTATAAGCATTTATAGCCAAGGCGATTATTTAAAAATTGATTTAAAATGTGTTTCAGAGATACGCGAATTTGCCATGGTAGCATATCAGCATTTATGTAGTTGAGTTAAGTTGGAAATAATACAAAAGTAGCACTACAAAAAAGTCACGCTAGTAATGTTACATCAAGTTGTGGTCCTTTCTTAAAACTATTTTATTAATATCGGAAGGCAGTTTGACGTATGGATATGGTCTCGAGTAGCTGCCTTTAATTACTCTTTTTTTTTCGGGAGCAGATTTAAACGGAATCTCTCCGGGCATTGGCGAAAATTGGCAACGTAATCACTAGAGCAACATGAGAGGTTCATGGAGAAAACGATTAGTGAAGATAATACGCCACAAAACAAAAATAATGGTAAAATAAACGCGAAGCATACCGTCTCATTGCAAATTGCATGCTTTTTAGCAAACACGTCTAAGAACTACACGAATGACAATTTTCAAAAGATGTAATGAGTGACAATAATATACAACGTATTATTAAGAAAATGAGTGGAATGACCAATAAATTCCACAGTGTCTTAATGTAACTCTAAATTATTGCAGTCGTTCGTATTCCGCATATTTCTCTAGAGAATTCCCCTCCTTACTCGATGGGCAGATTTCACAATGATTTATGGTGTGAATTATATTACGGCATGATATGTGGATGTTGACGTTAATATTCAAGCACTTTGCATGTAATGGGCGTAAATATGAAAACTAAAATGAACGAGCTACCAAAAGTTATATGTCCGTACACTTTACGTGGGAGGACACGTATTTTTTTTCTGCAGCGCAAAGTATGTAGTAGAATACTACGGCATGACATTTCGTGTACGAAATTGAAAACGTTGGAAAAATCGTTAGAGGGAAGAAAGGTCACTGGGCACGTAAAATTGCACGGATGGAGAAATGAAATAAGAGAGTAAGAATATGATGAGAGCTGGGAATACTTTGGTTAAAAAAAAAAGAACTGGCTGAAAATAGCTCTAAAGATAAGAAAGCCATCATCGATAAGTATTCAAGTTGGTTACCAGAAAAGAATGTTTAATTGGACACAGCGATAGAGAGAAGAAAGTACAAAAGGGAATACAAAAAGGAATAGGATAAAATAATGAAGTGTACAGGAAAGTTTTAGTAAATGTTTTAATAGGTGTCCCATAAATTCAGACCCACGAAAGTCTCAGATTGAAATGGAGATGAAAAATTTATTGGCAAAATTCCACCCTACGATATCTTTTCTGCATAATTTGGCAACATTGTGACGCAATATAGTAGAACCTGGTTTATCCGGGTTACGAGGGACCGAACGACCGGTAAATGGATAATTAGGGGTATATAATGTAAGACAGAACAGCCGTACAGATTACCCATCGTATACTAACAATTTACCCATTATTTTCGCATGAAAACACATTAAGTACACGTACACTGTTAGTTTAACCTAGAGTGAAAAGTAAGTAGAAGTGGGAATTACTTCGGGGAAAGTTACACAACCATGTGTTTGGCCAATGTTGTGCATAACATTACATACATATACAGTGACAATGGCAGCGATATTCTTTACAGGAATAGGCATGACGTTACCCGTATAACGTATAACCCTACTTTCCTCTGCACTTATATGCAAGTAATTGTGTTGAGGAGCTATTGAGACTTTGATGACGGAACAAAAAATTGTCTAACCAAAAGTAAGCTCCCACCAAATCCGAGGTCAAAAGGTAGAGCAGTTTCGGAGATGCGGTGTACAGCAAGTCTGTAACAAAAATCATTTGCAGTGCTTTCCAAAACTGCAGACTGTTGAAGCTATTACTTGGAGAATTTAGTGTCCAAGTATATGTACCCACCAAGCTTGAGTTAAAATTGTTTAACTGTACCCTCATTTAGGAAATACAATATTACAAGAATTCCACCTCCACTTTTAAAATTAGAGAATTCTGAAAAAACCTTTCAGTTGTACGTACTTCACCCGGTTTGTTTGCATGAATAAGGCGGTGGTAATTGGTTTAGAAGTTAATACGATTACATTTATGATCAAATTTCCGGTGATAACTTCCATTCTGGTATATTAGAGCTAGTGCATTCAGGGTACACCATAAGAATTGTTAACATGCCAGTTTTGGCTCAGATAGATTTAACTGTGCCGGAAATAAATTGTATGGAAGTAGCCACTTTGAAAATAAGTAACTTAACCATTTAAAATGACTTAAATCATGCTGCCTGAACAAGTATTATTTATGGGTGTGATGATATGTATGGATTCGTTTCAATATTCTGTGAAATTACAAAATGGCGCATAAAAGTTCAAATAAGCGAATATATTTCACTAACATAAGTACTTACATTATTTAAAGTTTGGTCGAAATAGGCGTGTTAAGTAAACACGGCATACCAACTTGAAATATTTATGTGACAGGCATGTTGATAAGTGCTTATCTACTAAAATCATATAGGTTTAGGTTGGCCTACTCTCTATAGCACTGCTTATATGCCAAATTTTATAGAGCTCTGTTTAGTAGTTTTTGAGATTTGATGCAACAGCTTTATTTTTTCAGGCAATATCATAAAAAATAACTGCAAAAAGTGGTTATAAATAAGCGTTTTTAATGTCCGAAAAAAGTATAGGTAACACGCATAGTTTCATTGAAATGTGTGAAATGGTTTGGGAAATAGCGAATACGAAACTCAAAAATTTATAGACGTCATTTTTTTAAGCAATGGACTCATCTACTATAATCATTTAATTTTAGTGTATCTATACCAGCTCTCTTTCTCTGCCAAATGTGGTGGCAATTTGTTTAGCAGTTTCGGAGATGTGATATGTGGATCTTCATTATTTCACTTAGCACTAGCTCACAAACAGGCAGACAAAAGAGATTGTCAATTAGTGTATTTAACGTTCGCAATAGGTAGCTACTGCCAAACTACAAATTCGGTTAAATGTTTCGGTTGATATGGAATTCTAACCTAAAATATCTATATTCTAGCCTATTTGATAAAAAAAAATCCCTGTGTATTACTATATATGTTTAAGGTGGCCTAATAGAACAATACTGTGTGCTGAATTCAGCGGTAGTTAGCTGAATGGTTTGTGAAATGCGACGAAAAAACTTCATTTTTAGGTGGCGCTAGCTTCCAAAATGGCAGAATTATAAATATGTATGTTTCTGAGATTGCGAACTAACAAATTTGACAAATGGTGGAAAGATTCCTGAAATACTACACGATACTCAAAAATTTACGATTGCCATAATTTCGAAAATTAGCATCCAGCATGATCAAATATAAAAGTTTAATGTCATTACTAAGTACTATAAATTTATTGTGTGAGAGAAAATTCGGTGCACGAGTAAAAAAAAAAAATTAGAACACAAAGAGATACACAGAAAGTAGGATCATATCGGATGCCTACCTTCTTTTCGGACAGTATGTTAAAATAGGGCAATACTGTAACCACTGGAAATAAGGGTTGAGGAGAGCCGTATAGGCGAGATTATATTTCACGAGCATAACCGGGGTGACAGAATATACAACTGAATTTTGTTAAGATTTTCATCTTTATTTATATTTTCCGTAGTTTAAGACGTGGGTTTTAATTTAAGGACATTTTATTTGCACCAAAACTTAACGACCAAATGTTAGTTTTTTATAGGAGATACTATTTGCATGTAGACAGTAAAAAATTCCTGTGCTTGTTACAAACAATCTTTGGAAACTAGCTGTAGAAAAAAAACACTCTACAAATATTATATTATATATTTACAACACATTATTTTTGAAAACGTCCACAACTGTGTATGTAGTTCGGTATTTTTTTTAAAATAAACCTGAAGTCTACATCACTTGATAGTTGGAACTCAATATTAGTTTCACACATACTCCGCTAAGATTTTGAGGAATTTAATCTACATGGTTTGTAGTGTTACAAGATGCCAAATCATTTATTGTGCAAATTCAGAACATTTTACAGTATATTGCAGCATAACCACGAAACATTAGTTACTGCAGCAGACACTAAACATATATACAGGGAGAGGGATATATATAAGGACGGCTGAATGTTCGAGTAAGGTGCTGGCCCAATGGGGATCAGCTGGTTGGTCAGAGGACAAGGCAAGTGATGTAATTACACGCTCGTTGTTTCCCCGCTAACTGATGGGATCCCTTAACCTATACACCCACACTCCCTTCTGGCCGAGCTCGCCCGAGCTGTTTGTCAACACAGCGACTGTACACAATCCCCTTCGTTCAAACCACCTTTCCTCTTCCCCGTCCCTGTAGCCCCGCCCCCCCTTCCCACGTGGCAAGTCTTTTCCACTCCACTTTACACACGGCCCTTTATGGGCGAACACAACAGACTGCTTGTGAACTGCGGGGCATTAATTAAAAACACGCGTGTTATATGTAATATGTGCATAGCACAGTTAATGAAATTTTTTTAACATGCACCATAATATGTAATAGTAATGCGATTTAATAACTTGAGTAATTACAATATTCTCTTTTAATAAATGTGACAGAACTACGAAGAGTATAATTTTATACAGATTTTCCCATATAACTTTTTATTAAATATTTATGTTGTTTTCAAAATCAATGTGAATATTTAAAAAAATTAAACTTTAGTATTGTAGTCCGAATAATGTGTTTTGTGACGTACATTTGTAAGCAGAGGTCATATACTCTATATTAATATTTGTCATAGCATGAGAAATTATTAGCGCTGGAACCTCATTTCTGCGATATCACTTGACTGCGTATTTACATGTTGTATACTATAGTAATTTAAAAGTATAGTTATTACTCAGTGTTATTACCCTACTTTAATAATAATGTGTTTACTGAGATGTGAACGCCTCCAGGTTTCTTTACTACGCCACCAAGATTAACTAAATGACAATCGGACTCACCTGCATGAGAGTTGACATGGTAATCTGAATAAATGAGAAGTTAGATGACTTATAATATGTACCTTTATTTCACCAATAAACAAATTTCTAGATCAAACATTGCGGCTGAACGTGTCAGCCGTTCACCAAAAGAATCGCAACCAGTCTTATCTGTGTACCTGTATTCTGATTTTTGTAATGTCGTAGCATAGTAATATATAAATGAGAATAATTAGCATGAGTAAATAGGTCACCGATAATACTGCAATGTTTTTGGAAATGTGTATCAAGCCACTTTGTGTATTTTGTGAGAATGAAACTTAAAAAAAAAAACAGCGCGTAACTTTAGTTACTGTGGTGCGAGCACTCGTCCTAAATACCAATTAAAACCACCTTACCTCGATCTGTGCTGTATGGCAGCAACAAATGCAGTTGTGTTGTAGGGCCACAAACTACTGAAACTACAGTTAATTTTTAGGGACCGCGGTGGCTGAGCGGTTAGCCTGCTCGCCTCCAACCAAGGCGAACAGGATTGCGTCCCCGGCCGGGTCACTCCCGGACTTTCACATGTGGGAATAGCTCCGGACGATGCCGCTGGTTGGCGTGTTTTCAGGGGGCTCTCCTGTTTCCCCCGCCCTTTCATTCCGACGCTGCTCCATACTCACCTCACTTCACCCTCATCGGCTCTCGAGACCTCGCTGTTAAAGAGCCGCCCAAATCTTCTCACTCTTGCAGTTAATTTGAATTCCTTGACCACAGTGCAAGGCAAAAAAAAAGACAAAGAATACAGTTTTCAGTTGCAAAGCTTATGTCATCCAGCGACGGCGATTATTACCGTCATAGTTATTGTAGACTTTCAAGGGGAAAAAATCCAGACATAAAAGTAATTGTAAACATAAGGAAATGAAAGCTGACAAGTACTACCTTATTCACAGGAACATATACAGATTTTTTCATATAGTTCTTAAAATAAAACCTTGACATATTTTGGCCCATTTCATGAAAAGGATTTATATCACCGACCGAAAAAAATAAATTAAAACTTTTGGTTAATTCAACCTGCATTTTTGCGCCTACAAGAATGACAAGAATAAATATCTTTGAACTGCAGCACTTGGCTCATCAGCAATTATGTTTAAATTTATGTCCGTCTGGAATACCGCTGTTATCAAAATCAGAGACAAAATTTTCGGCAAATTCAATACATTTAAAAGGAACTTCTGCATGCTATTTGACACAAAAATATGTTTACACGAAAACATGAAATATCATCCAGGCATTGAAAGTAAATGAGACACAGCATAGAAATTAATTTTTAAAAATATAGGCGTGCTGTTCGTGTATATGAGACGTCCTATCAAACATTTACATCTCGGATACAAGTTAAATTGACCCTAACGTCCACATAATAACCTTAGCCTAACTATCGGCTCTCAAGACTGGGCGGCTGTAAACAGCCGCCCAAATCTCTTCACTCACTTAGCCCACCTCATACTTCACGAGTGAGCAATAGGCCTGCAGCCTCATTAAAAAAATACACTTATGAGATCAGAGCCATCAGTGCGACCTGCACTATATTAGAACTGAGCTGTAATCGAAAACTGCCCGGTCAACACATGAATCTAATGAATAAGAAATAACTATTGCCACTGTATTCTAATTTTACGAGTAAACACGAAATTGCTAACCTGAAATTTAACCAGTTAAGAACATGACCTTACAGCTCAAGTATGGTTGAAATTATTCATTAAGGGTAGTTACAATTATATTAAAACATAGGGAAAAGTCAATCGTAGAAAATATGACTCCAGATTAAAGAAAACATTAATTCGCAGTTTTTTTTTGTGGCTCAGGAATTTAGGACAAAACTCTCATTCAGCCAAGTGAATTTTATATACATTTTTATGCAGTCTGTATGTTATACAAATACAAAGGAATGTACAGACAGAAGCAAAAAGACGACAATCGTCTATATTGACGACACTACGGCAAAGAATTATAAAAGATAATTGTGATGGACAATCGTACAATAACACTCGGAACAAAGAAAACAGTATATTTTATTTTAATTTTCGAAACAACATTAGAAATTTCTCGGTAAAGTGAGTGACGAATCGGAACGTTACTTCCCAACTTATTACTTTAAACCTTACTGGAAATAACTATGACAAGGGCTCGTGGTCTAAACTGAGAAATAATAGTGAGTTTTTTAAATAGTTTGAAAAATATTAATTAAGTCAATTTAAGCAATAACATAGATTTAGTAATATTTAACATACTTTTAGAGAATTCCTAAACATAACCAAAGCCAGTCCGTTCATTTTTGTTTACGAAAAGCTAATTTAAAAAACTTCTGCTTAAATAAATCAAAATATGCAGGACAAGCAATTTTTCCTGTTTTGATAGCATCCACGAGAAAAACTATAAAATACACAGACGGAAATTATGCAAAGTCGAGAGTTTTTGCGGGACGAGAATTCGCCATGCAACCAACCCACCTCGCTTATAATCTAAAACTTCCAACGTGTAACGAATTTAATTACTAGCACTCATTTAAAATATCATACAATCTCGTTGTAGACACAGGAACTAAGCACAGTATGATAAGGAGACTTGTAAAAATAAAGCGCTGTCTCACCATCCAGAAGAGGGTCTCGTTGGCGAAGTCGGAATAATTGTCTATCGTGGAAAGGACGCTGAAGATAAGGCAAACCAGGACAAGCATGAACCTGCGAACACAAAGACAAACACATCGGGTTCAGACATAATTCACGAAGCTTGGGATTTGCAAGTGATAATTTTATAGGCAGGCAGGCAGGCATTTACCTACACCGAGAAAAAAAGGTTTTGATGAATCAAACAAGATTTGTTTGGTGCAACCTAATTATATGTTTGTATAGGGGTAATGAAATATTTTGTAGCTGAGACCAAATTATTTTGTTGTTCTCATTTGGCTGCCCCAAACTGTAAGATTTGGTTGGTGCAATTAAAGATTTGTTTGGCTACACGTACATCAAACAGTTTGGGCCGATATAAAAAAATTTTACAAGTTCGAGCGAGTTTCGAACCCAGAACACCTACGCCTTAAAAATCTCAGCTAAAATGAAAGCCGATGGCGGCGGAAAGCTTTTAAATAGATATAGTGCAAATAGTGGACAAAGTGTGCAAACAAATATTTCAAGTTTTACAGCTTTACTTGTCAGTTTCTTGTTGCATTTTTTCATTAATGTGTTTATACGATCGTTAAGCATCAATAGATGCATTAACAAACACGGCTACTGTTCTAACTGTCACAAAAATACAACAAACCCTCGAGCTGTATTTTCGAACGAGGGCAGTTAAATGTGTGGTCAAACAAATATATACAGTTGATTCAACAAAATATTTAGTTGGCACTCAAATTTTGTTGTCCCAACACAGAGATTGTTTATTTAAACATATATTTTGTTAGACGAACAAAAGTAATTTTGTTGCTTTTCCAATTTTTGTTTGCTCAACAATATATGCCTATTTTGTTAGGGCAACTAAATATATATTTGGCCTTATACAAACAAATATTTCGTTCGATTTTCTCTCGGTGTACACATTAGATGAATTTAAGGCAGATGTAACACAATCATTAGCCTATAAACAGGAGCTACAAAATTCGCGTTATTTTTTCGCATCAAGCTAAACTTCGCACTATTGTATACACTTGAGCCGGCTTCGTTTCTCCATTGGCTGCTGGTCACAATGTGAAGTCACTCTCTGGCTGAGTAAACTGTACGTGATTGGGGCACACGATTGTGAAGTGTTCATTTATTGGCGCAGAGTTTCCCCGGGCGTGTCAAATAAAGCACAGTTCAATGACAAATGTACTGCAAAGCTAAAAGTGTTTTAAGTCGAAACTGTCGTTAAAAAATAACGCAAATTTCGCAGGCCTCTTCCTACATATATCTAGTCCAGTGGCGGGTATTAAACCGATTTTAAATAATAATATCATTGTTGCTTATTAAAACTCCCTGCTTTATCCCAGTTCTCGACAGAGGTGGTGCTGTGGTAACCCACAGAACTCACATTCGGGAGAATCCGGGTTCGAATCCCTGCACACCTAATTTTGATTTTCCAATGTTTTCCGAAATCGCTTAAGGCAACTGTCGCGTTGGTCCTTTTATTTCTGACTATTCAAGAAATTTTATCAGTTTCTGCTGGCGACGAGGCATTGAGACGTGCATAAAAATAAAATTATTTAAGTGAGGATATCAGGGATATGAACACGGAATATAGTGGTCGGTAGGTCTCTTATGATGATATAATAAAATTTAAAAAAAAATACTGAGTTACTGTAGCGTATTATCTTTGGCAGTACAGAGTTTGAATACCACGAGAAGAACAAGAAATAATCATGTTTGTGAATTGATTTAACTGTAAGAATATACCTTCGTGATCAGCTATATATAATTTTGTTTAGGCTGTGCACAATTTACTCAGTCTACTGATAGGTGTTTATTACTGAAAATGCAGAGTCCTATACGACGTTTCAAAACAATATCTGATTATAATCACGAAAGCAACAAAGGCGGCGGGTTTTAGCCGTTTATTTTTCACGCTTCTCATCGAAGAGGTTAAAATTTAAATCGTCAAAATTTCCCTTCAAAATATTTTTTTTGTTCCTGAGTTATTGTATTTTTAATCGACACATAAGATAGTAAAGAAATATATAACCATATAAATACCATATATTATTTTATATGCAAGACTCTACTTTCCCCTTATAGTTTATATCAATTTCGTTTATATAAATTACCGACATACAAAGGCGTGAAATCTTTAAATAGAGGATAATGTTTAAATCCTAGTCGCCAAGTAAGATACAAAACTAATTAAACTCTTTGAAATCAAATTATAATATCAGGATCCAATTAGAAAGTTATAGAGTGATTGTTTTGTAAAATATTTCCTACTGCATAATGATATTCACAAACATTTCTTCCTGTTTTAGAGTTATGTTGTCTTTTAATAAACATCAAAATCTTGTTATACACCACGTACACATTTTATTACGATCAAAGTTTTCACAAAAGCTGAAGCTGGTTTAGCAACTTCTTACACGCTACAACAATTACTTTTTATGCGAATTTGAGTCTTAAATGCGACATGACTGATTTTAGGATAAAGAACTTCTGTCCCTGCATACCAACAGCATTGTGATGGCAACCTTTTAGTTTGCTTTAATTATCAACGTAAGTTATTTTGGACGAAAATAAAATATATTACTCATTGATAGAGACATGCAAAATTCGCGTTATTATTTGGCATCAGGCTGAACTTCACAGTACTGTATATACCGGAGCCAGCGTCATTTCTCCATTGGCTGCTTAATAGATGCGAAGCCACGCCCTTTTTAAGTGAACTGCACGTAATTGGGGCACACAGCTGTGAAATGTTCATTTATTGGCGCAGAGTTACCCAAGGCGTGTCAAATTAAGTATAGTCCTATGAAAAACTTATTGCAAAGGTACATGTTTTTGAAATTCAACGTGTCTCCAAACAATAATGAGAATTTTGCAGGTCTCTACTAATAGATTATGCTAAAAAATAATACTTTATTGCTTAAAAGTGTTACGTAAAATCGAAGAGTGCAGTAGAACAAGGGTCTATGCGACACGCATTTTACCTTATCTGAGTTTTTGAGTAGAGTAAAAGTTACAGTTTCTCATAAATTATGACCAAAACTTAATCTTTTAGCCTTCATCCTTGGGAGACAGTAGACTTATCGAGAAAGTATTCAAAACATTTCGCTTGTAACATAATAGTCCGTTTACAGTTTATTCACACTTTTTGAATCAGACCTTTGAAAAAACATTCCATGAATAACGGCTTTGGTAGTTTCCTAAATATGATGTGTACCACAAGCGCTTTATACTTATGCTAATATAAGACTGCCATTATTTTTGGGTGAATTTACGTTTACGATAAATTATCATATTTCATTCTTATGTAATGTGGATATAACTAAGAGGGATATTTTGTGTGTGTTGACAATGCCCAGTAAGAAATAGATCTCTGATTACGCAAGAATACGGTGCGTTTTCCCTTTGGTGTGATTTTGTAGACAGCTGTTGAGCTTTGTTTGCACGAGGCGGTAGAACGTCCTGGAAAGTAGAACTTTAGCTGGGCTTCAGGAGAGCTGAAAGCAACCGTGAATTGTTTATAGTCCCTTATTCTGCCATACGCCTGACATGACACCGCAGTTTCGCTCCGCTGTCCAGACCTATCTCCCCGAGAAATCTCCGTGCACGAGGTAAGGAGTCGCACGAAGTCATAAAAGAAGCACACGTCTGTCTTTACTGCGCGGTCATCCAGGCGAATTTCTCTGCTGAGCGCACGCCGACAATTCGAGGGATCGTATAGTCTTGCCTACAGTCGACCATAACCTTTCACGTGGACGTGTCCCTATCGTAGACTAAAGATGAGGTGGACCCATTTTTCCTCCTCTGTGCATGTACCAAACATTGACCAATCCCACACCAATGCCAATACCAATACAACTGTCAAAGTCACAAGGTCAACACTAATGAACATGTTTCCTTGCAATAATTTTCAAAAGACAGGCCGTATTATATGAATCAAATTCTTTTATCAATTCGATTTTTTATTTATTTATTTGACAAACAGGTTACATAGTATAATAGTATGTAAAATACAGATGGTCCCCTTGAGAAGATGCTCTAGGCGGAGATCTTGAATCAAAACATAAATAATACATAAGCGGGTTGACATAACAGTTCAGTAGTAGTAAAAGTAGTTTCGCAGTTATAGAGCAGCTATTCTCTACATGGGAATAGTCCAAATTAGCAGTACCTTGTATACATAAATTAGGCATTCATAATATCACATCAATAAGAAATAAAACAATTGACCTTGGCAGATTAAAACAGAAGGGAGAAAAACGAGAAAAAAAATTGTTTTTAATTGACACTAAGAAACAAGCAAAACAAAATTTGGAAGCTTAATTAGACGACACAAGTAAGCATAGGTAGATGTTTACATGCACATTATTAGTTATTTGGTATGACAAAGTGCATACTACAAAGGATGCCATTCCAATTTTCAGTACACACAGTCTATCACATATGACATGTTAGTTGGTTTCCTGTGCCCCCATAACTTATTGTTAGGGATAGGAAAATTTTGTGAGTTCAGTGACCTGTTGGCTAGACTCCACAGTCCTGTGTACACTCGAGCCACAGATGTTTGTTCATTGACTGCTACTCCAGAGAGTAGCCAGTGTTACTCCACACCTGACAGTATGGCATTCGATACTTGTTTACTTGCAAATTCTGCTATTGGCTCAGAGTCATCCACGTTTTGTCTAGTGAACGTGAACCAATTACGAAGATAACTTCAGCGTACACGTGTTGGACGTCGAGCTTGTCCTGAAATCAATTCGCGAAATTTTCCTGTCCCTACTTATTGTATGCAGGAAAGTTTAGTTTGATTTAGTTTTATTAATTACAGAATTAATTTGCATATTTAAATGCATCAGCGTCCATTATTGGATTATTGATGGGATCTGAGGGTTTTTTCTCCCCATGTGAAAAATATATGGCAAGAACCATTCATTCAGTGTGTGCAATGTATGTTCCACAATTTTCTTCTTGAATTTTTTTGTGATTAGTTAGATCTTTCAGTCTGGAAGTCCATTCTATACTTTATAGCCTTGTAATGTGACTGGTGTCTTGCCTATCTGAGTTTTCACTGACGCAAGGTAGATATAATTACAGCTTTTAGTATTGTAGGTGTGACTGGGTGTATGAATATAAGCTGTTGGAATACATTGACTCCGTAAAGCCCTCTAATAAATGGGATTTTAGAACTATTGTAAATACCCTTAGTGTGGTAGAATTTTGGTAAATTGAAGGTATTTTTAAGATCACGATTTTGAGCTACCTGTAGGTGTCTGATAATTCTCTCTGCTGCTGTACTCCAGATGTGACTGTGATATTGCAAGTGACTGTGTACCAGTGAGAAATAAATAATTTTCTAATTTGATGTGGGTGCTGTGGTGCTATAAACCACAGCTGTTGTCATTTAAAACTTGTTGTCATAGAGCACACATTTGTATGTTTACCTTTGGAAGAGCATGATGCAGTAAATATATGTTGATATTTCCTTTTAAATTTCTGGTCAAAGAGTAATAGAATGTCCCAGTATTTTATTGCATTAAAATGTAAAATATTTTTACACTTCTTGCTGATGTTATATGCTTATGTAATCACGTGTTATTTATTTTAATTTTCATGAATATTTGATTACAGTGCAGTATAATTTTACTGTAAAGTTAATGACATATTTTGGACGATAGTCGTCAATTCTCTTAGCAGGAACATTTTTAATGTATGTTGGTTGACATGGAACATGGAGGTCAAATATGGTAAATATGTGCAAAAAAAATTATTGAAAAAAGATTTCTTATAATTGTGTGAATAAGAAAGGTATTGTTTTAGCATAGCTTGGCTTCGTTAAGCCATTTCTTGCGAATTTTTCCTAACAGCAAATTAATACGGTGGACGTGATTGTGGCTGTCGATGTTAATATCTGGAAACTCGACATACAGCAATGTAATGCTAGGCTGGTCAGAATTCGAGTTATCTTTGGCTAAGAACGTCGTCAGGACGATCCCAGCTACGATGTACGCCAGTAAAATGTTCGACTTCAGGAACTGAGATAGCCAGTATCTTGTCTTCTAAATAAGTACAACGTTTACCTGGGACTGTTTACTATACACTTCCTTTTTAAAAGTTTTAAATGTAGCAGAATGTTTAAAATGTTGCCGTGACATCTATATATTTGGAAATAAATAGTTAAAGCCTATTTTGCAAGAATTATGGAGAGGCAAAAAAGACATACCCAGAGGTCTGGAAATTTCAGAATTTTGTAGCTCTACCGAGCTAGAATAAATAGCAATCCATTTTCACTTCAGAATATTTTAAACCAAGTTATATAAATTCATGAGCCTCGCCAGCGTACATCAAAATTTCAATGCTTATTGTTTGAATGCTGTGTTTAGGAAAAATACGAAATATTTTCGGAAGGTCCTGCTTATTTCTGGTACTAGTTATTGATCAATTTCTACTTCATTATTCAGTATTCTATTATCAATTTCTACTTCATTATTCAGTATTCTATTATCAATTTCTACTTCATTATTCAGTATTCTATTATCAATTTCTACTTCATTATTCAGTATTCTATTATCAATTTCTACTTCATTATTCAGTATTCTATTATCAATTTCTACTTCATTATTCAGTATTCTATTATCAATTTCTACTTCATTATTCAGTATTCTATTATCAATTTCTACTTCATTATTCAGTATTCTATTATCAATTTCTACTTCATTATTCAGTATTCTATTATCAAATTTTCTTTATATCAGTACCCAGTCTCGTTGTCAGTTTAATATTGTGTCCCAGTGAATGTGTTGTTAGAATTAAGTTAAAGTATTTATTTTGGTTCTTATTCAAGAGATTCCATGTCTGTGCATTGTCTTCTGTTGTCTTGTGTGTGTATTGAATAATACATGTCTTGTCTGCAATTGTGTTGAGGGTTAATCATGTCAGTACTATGTTTCGCTTTATTTAATTTTAATATTAAAAGGGTTTCTTGTTAATTTTAAGAGCGTTTTCTTGTATTCTATCAATATTCTGTTAAACAGAACATTGCTGGTCTGATCTTGTGACTGGCGAGAGTTCTTCTAACCCAAATCATACTCTCATGTTCACATTGTTGTGAGAGTGTCTCCAGGTACGAAGGTAACCTAGTTTTGAGTAAGTATAACCGTAATACTCGATGATATAATGATCATTTAGTGGTAATATTTAACATGTGGCACGTAATAATTGGTGTCTTGAGGGATATCGTTACACATGCTCTTCTTCAATCTCCTCCATGTAAATACATGTTGCTTAGTGTATGCAAAGTGCAAGTAAACATCCGTTGCTTAGTGTATGCACACTGTTACATTCATTCAAATTAATTTTCCTCAAGCCTCTCCACTTACACTCTAAACTTTAATCTGTAAGTCTCTGCTAATGGAGAATTTTAATAGTACAGGTGAGAACCGGGCAAACATAATAAATACATCTGTCCCTGTCTAATATATTCCCTAGGGCACACTAGCAGTTCTGTCGACCAACTCCTCACACATATCTCAACGTTAGATTGAAAATGTTCGTTATACAGGATGCAAACGATAAGTGTTTACAACTGTACACAGCAGTCTACAGGGCTCCGAGACGAACAATTTGATGTAGGACACTTGTGGTCCATAGGGTCAAGAAATTACCGCAAAAGAGCTTGAAAAATGTGTACTAAGACACGTTCAGCGCGCCGCTGTCGGCCCGGCCTTAATCGACCTGCTGGTCAGCTGAAGCTAGTTTGTACAGAGGTCAAATTGGGCAGGAAACTTTAGTAATAGCTTTTGTTTGAAACACATGTTGCAATTTCATACATTCTTTCCTGATTTCTGTAACTTGTCTGTAGTATTGTGACAATGCAACATGGGTTTCAAACAAAAGCTATTACTAAACGTTTCCTGCCCGATTTGACGTATGTACAAACCGGCTTCAACAGACCAGCAGGTCGATTAAAGCCGGGCCCATAGCAGCGCGATGCACGTGTTTTAGTACACATTTGTCAAGTGATTTACGGCTATTTCCCGATCCTATGTACCACAAGTGTCCTATATCAAATTGCTCGTCTCGGAGCCCTTTACACTGCTGTGTACAGTTGTAAACACTTATCGTTTACATCCTGTACATTTGTCAAGACTAAAATACAAAAGTGCTCATTTTACCGTGAACAACCTATAACAAGACTACGCATTATACCGTGCGCAAGACGAGTGGCAGTTCATAAAAGCAATACTTCCTAACTTCGCGGAAAATAATAATGCAGGTTAGGAGACGCGGTGGTGTGGTGTTGGCAGGCGAGTAATCTGACCAAGGCCAACCGGGTTCGATTCCCGGCGGGATCCCCCCCCCCCCTCACCCGATTTCCGCATGTGGGAATCGTGCCGGACGATACCGATGGTCTGTGGTTTTCTCGGGGATCTGCTGTTTCCTTGCATTCAGGCGCTGCTCCACACTCATTTCGCTTCAGTCAACCTTCATTGGCTCTCAAGAACACGATGTCAAAAACCGCCCATACCTATTCACCCAACAATGTGAAGTGAATTATAGGCTGTTCACGGTAAAGCGAGCACTTTTTAAGGCCCTCCCATAAGGCATTAACCTAAGGTGATCATATTTTTCTGAACCGAATTCGGGACGCTCGTTTTGGCTCATAAATGGTCGGCAGTGGGGAGGGGTGAGTAGTGGAGGGAGTGTGTGTGTGTGGGGGGGAGGGGGCTTGGGGGTGGACTGTACACAGGTTACAGGGGGTGTTTTGTTAAAAAAAAAGTGAATACCATTGCTTTTTTTACAAATTATTTATCATAAGGCGTATGATTTATTGATTAAAGACACGAAATAAAAATAATGACATTCTTTGTTATTTTACTTTGATAAAAAATTTACTTACAAATGGAGTAAGATAGGTTGATGAGTCACCCGTATTTTTGGTGACGGAAGGTCACTGACCTGCCGCCCCCGCGACATCCCCCTCCCTGGTCTGGCCCAAATCCACCCAAAGCCGGCCACACCACCAGTCAACACTGCTAGGTCCCAACATTTGGGACAAACGGCCGTCCCGAATGAGCTTCTAAAGAATTCGGGACACGGCCTCGAAAATCGGGACTGTCCGGAAAAAATCTGGACATTTGGTCACCTTACATTAACCCCTATTAAATACATTTTATTGCAGTCTCAGACGTTAAATTTGAAAGTGATGGAATGCATACACTGTGTCTATTAGTCATATTGCAATATTTACATTAAAAAGTGGCGGAAAGGTAGAAATTAATTGAAAGGAAAAATTTTACAGGGCCTTAAAAAGTGCTCAAATTACCGCGAATAGCCTATAGTGACGAGTGGGTGATTGGCATACTTAAAAATCGTTGACCTGAATTAACTCTCTGCGAATTCGTATAAACAACCGGCATTTACAACATTTTCAGCTAATTATTAAAACACTCGAGACCTCGCTGTTCAGAGCCGCTCAAATCTCTCTCCGTTAATTATTAAGGAAAAAAAAACTGTCGAAATTACCCAGGTTCTTACATAACTCGGTCCGCAAATCTCCGATTCGAAATTTATATTTCCAAAGCCGGGCTCTCCGAAATTCTAATGAACGCAAACCAGTTGTAAGAGTTATAATGGTAGCATCGGTAAAGTGTCTCACGCTGTCTTGTCTACAGATACACTTATTTATCATCCCAGACAACACAGTTGTAAGAGTTATAATGGTAGCATCGGTAAAGTGTCTCACGCTGTCTTGTCTACAGATACACTTATTTATCATCCCAGACAACACAGTTGTAAGAGTTATAATGGTAGCATCGGTAAAGTGTCTCACGCTGTCTTGTCTACAGATACACTTATTTATCATCCCAGACAACACAGTTGCCATACAGCAAGTCAATGACTAAAAAGGTAACTGTCAATTTCCACAGACTAGCAGCACAAGATCACAATCATTTGCATTAAATACAGTTCTATTTTATTATTAGTTATTTTTTGCCGCTTTTGCCAGGCATTTGTTTAATGTTTACACAGAACTGAAATATTAAGTTTCCAACATCTGCAAAACGTGTCACACCATAGACTATCGTTTCCACTCAATCTGTTTAAAACTATATATTAAGCGTATTAATGTGCAAATTAAGACTGGTATAGGCTATTCACGGTAAAGTGAGCACTTTTTGAAGCACTCTCACTTGGAACAAGAGTAAATAAATATATTTTATTGTAGCCTTAGAAGTGAACTCTCGAGTCCAGTGAGGCATATACACGTGTTTATTACTTATATGGCAATATTTATTTTTGAAGTGGAGGAAGTATAAAAATGGGTGATAAGAAAGAAGTCATTAGGGCCTCAAAAGTGTTCACTTTACCGCGAATAGCCTATGCGTGATGCTGGGTTAGCTATAAATCCCTTTTTTAAGTTATAGTTTTTGAAATATTGTAACTTTAATCAAATTCGTTCAATATACTACATTTTACCACGCAACTAGTAAATACTGATTCTCTGAACGTTTCATTACATTGAAATATTAATAAATTTCACAGGCCCTATATTATTATTATTATTATGGTTACATTTATATCTTTTATGCAACAGCACAAAATTTTCAAGATAAAATTTTTTTTTCCCGTGTCACTCGATAAAAAAAAAAAAAAAACTTTTTTGAAGAAAATTAAATTCACGATACAAGATAAAATCTGTATAGAAAAACGTTTAATAATATCATGTGGAAATATACATTTGGTCTTAAATGTATATTCATTTAATCACAATCACAAAAAAATTTTAGGATAATTCAACAACATTGCAAGTACTTCCTTACTTTTATGATACCAAACTTATTTAAAAACAAAACTATCTTCACGTTGGTGACGATGTATATTTTATGTTATGAAATTACTGACATGTAAAATTGAAACTTATAACTAAAACAAATTAAAAGCTTCGAATCTATAAAAATGATAAACGTGGGATTATTTAAACTGTTATTGTTTCCCTGCCATTCAAAGCTATGTTACCATGTTTATGGTAATTTATCAGATAATTTATAGCTAGTAATAGTAGTGTGGGTTACATAGATATTTAACTATTAGAGACCGACTTTAATTTACGGCTTCCAGAGGTGCAGAAAATAAAATTTTTTATGAGCAAGTCTACTTTACATAAGTCGACACAAACATTGTTCGTTGTCAGAGACAATGAAATGTAAGTTTCGTGTTCGGTTATGAAGGCTGTTCGCTGTAAAACGGGCACTTTTAAAAGCCTTGCTTAAGACCTATCTGTATGCCTGTTGAGTATTCTTCCGCCTTATGTAAAATTAACATTGCCATGGACCTCATTACTTTATTCATGCATCAATAAAGTGAAACTGCGAAATTATTATAAAAATAGATTGATGGAAAATTTGCTCATTTTTACACTTCGATGTATTTGAGAAAACCGAAAGCGAAGGAAATGATTTAAGTTATCACAAATGGTAGCCGAACACTTTTTATTCGACGTTAAGCTATGGAACTACTTCCCCTCCATCGTTACCAACTTTACTGGGCTCATGTCTCTCAGTGTGCCCGTTGTAATATATGCAGGTAGGAGCAGTGACCTTTTTCTCAGGTTGGTTGCAAAAGTGCTGAATTGATCGTGAACAGCCGTTAGTAACTGGCACTGAGGCTAGCCTAGCCTAGTAATTGTACACTGTGAGAAGTAATAACGGCGGAAGCGGGAGCTGCGTAAAGCAGCCAGGCTTCGTTGCCGCCCCCGAAATCGATTTACGCCTCACTCAAGGCGTGCGATGCGTCCGCGCCCGTGTTTACGCCGACAAACCCTGGCGCAATGCAAATGTCAAGGGTCGAGTCGCCGCGCGCCCTTGCAGCGGCCTCCGCCCCACTCCCCCCCCCCCCAAAAAAAAATCCCAATCCCCTTCACGCTCGCACTCCGACCGCTGCAGCTACGGCTAAACATACATTCGGGTAGAAAACAAAGGAGAAGACAGCAATTTGATTTGTAGACATTTTCCCGGCAGTTGCCACGTAAATCCGTTACTAACGGTGGCATGGCCGATGGTGTGGTATGCAGGAATTTTTGTGCTATAGAGTGGAGTGGAGAGATTTGAGCGTCTCTTAACATAGAGGTCTTGATAGCCGATAAGTGTGAAGCAAGGTGAGTATGGAACAGTGCCGGAATGAGAGGGCAGGGGAAACGAGAGATCCCCGAGAAAACATGCCGATCAGCGGTATCGTCTGATGCGATTCCCACACGCGAAAATCCGTGAGCGAACCCGCCGGGAATAGAACCCAGTTCATCTAGATGGGAGGCGAGTAGTCTAACCACTACACCACCACGGCCTATTTGTCTCATAGAGTGGTAGCGTGGTGGTGTGTTTGGTGTGGACTGTACAACTGATATATGTTTTAGTTATGGAGGTTGTATCCTGGGTGGTGTCACAGATTTTCAATAATGATGGATAAGGCACCATCACCGATTTGAGACAGGTACCCCCGGTCCGTAAAAGGCCTCCGGCGAACGAACGTTACAACCATCGTACTCCTTCCCTACCGTTTCCATTAGCTTGTCCGTACACAAACACCATGTCCGGACTTTCCGCGACGGTGTAGCCTATTTCACTCAGATTGGTCAAGTGCACTCGTCCAGATGTAAACGCGGACTTCAGTCTACCCACACTCGTACCTCAGGACCCACCACGTCACTAGTGGAGCGTATGACCCCCCCCCCTTTTTTTGTGCTGTACAAAGCCTGCAGGATATATTGGCTGACTCATTTCATCGGGGCTAGCATGTTTAACTGCCACAACCCTGGCATACGCTGTTCACGATAAAGTGAGTACTTTTGAAAGCCCTACTAAAGTTCTACTTTCTTCCCCATTATGTATCCTTCCACCACATGTAAACAAACAATAGGTATAAAACATGTAACATATACGATATATGTAAAACGTGTAACATATATGATGTATAAAACATTATATATATAACATAAAATATACAATAGAAAAATATGTAACATATATAATCGGTTCGGTCATGTCAAAGCTCGATAGACAAAAACTCTACAAAACAAACAACAAATGATTGAAAAATGAAAACCCTAGCGATGAAGTTATGGAAACCGTGAAAAAGCAAACATTAAACTTGGTCGGTGAACAAGGACCAACACGGCACATTGAAAAAAGGACACACAGTAATGAGACACCATAGTTAAGCCGAAAAATAATTCGAAATGGCAGCCAAATCCAGATTTTGAAATAGACTAGCACTACTGCACACCCAAGTTACAACACCACTTGTCACGCAAATCACCAAACATTTAAAAACTGTATCACAAACTTAACGTTTCCCATGACTCACCGTTTTCTAAGTGCCCCATCGCTCTGTAGCGTGACTAGTAAAACGTCAGCTCGAAAACATGGTAGATGTGTTTGGCCTCAGCTGACCGAAGTGAAGTGCAACTAAGCCATCAGGAAAAAACATAGATCCTGCAGGCTTAAGGTAGCGGCATAACGTAGCAGACGTCTGAAGCGTAGAGCGAGGCCGTGCAAGGGCTTCAATAACCAATCACGACAAATCCAAAAATAACGACTCACGAAGGGGAAAGGGGAAGTCGAGAGGCAGAACAGCGAGGAAAAACAAAGGGATCTGGGCCGAGCAAAGAGTTCACCACTGCACAGAAGTAGATGGCGCTAATAAACTTAACGTGACGGTGCTAACATGGCAGTACATAAAATATGTAATATATAAAAAAGTAAAATATGAGCATGTATATGTACATTTTTAGAATAGTTGTATATACACCTTTATAAATAGAGATAAATATATTTAAATAGAGGCCTATTAGTATGTATAAAATTAAAATAATTTTCACTAAAAATATAAACATATCAACAAATCGATTTGTGTATATGTGCATTTTTTGACATCGTTACTCTGTGTTCGTACACTTCTGAGACCCTCCAAAAATGCACTGCAAATTTATACTGTGAGCTGAAGTGATAACAGGGTATACCAAGCTTGTAACTTGCACCACCTTCATTTGTACAAAATAACAATAAAAATAATATATACAATTTATAGCTAAGTGAAATGCCGATCTGGTGATGGCCACATTTCCGGTGTGTCTTGTGACCCAAATGGGTACGACATTTCCTTTTTGTCAAACCCACACAGACCTCAAGAAACCAATTTTACAGGTAAAGTACATGGACTCTCATAATTGTTGTGGTTCCTTCAATGTAATGACTGCAGCAAAACCTTAAAACTTAGATGAGGAAAGTATTTAAAGAAAATTACTATACTTACAAACAATGGTTCATGTGTGCACATAAAAAGCTGAAATAAATGTTTTGTTATTAATGTAAAACCAATACATATCCACAAATGACAGCAAAATGATAATGTAAGGATCAAATTATAAAAGTAATACTGACAGGCAAGTTTCCTTTATCTAGTGTGTATTTTGACTTTATTCCTCGGGAAGATATTTTCTTTTGTTTATTTCTGGATAATCACAACTATGGAAGTTTTGGAACGCGTTTAGGTAACTTTTATGGTAAAAATTAAAATGTAAATAATTTATCATTTAAAAAATGTCTCAGATCAATTGAAAAGACATATTTTTGAAAAACACCGCTATCAACTCTATAAACAGACCTTAATTTATTCGGTACAAATGTATCAACATAAACAAACTAATATTATTATCATTATATCAATTGTAGCTAGGCCACTGTGCTTTTGTGTTTTGCGTGTGCTTATCGCTATAACTGTGAATGTATTAGGTATGTCAATTGTAGCCCGGACCTTATTGAAATATAGCTCATAAAGCTTCTTTAGATATACTTAACACTTACACTGCGTAATATAATCTAACCTTTAAAAACAATGCATTCGTACGTAAACAGGAGCTCTGGGAGTCTGGGGTTTGACTATGCTGTGTAATTTGCAGTCACATTAAATTTCAATGCCTTCAATACTTTTGCGGCCAATGTGGCAGATATAAGAAACAATTAGGCCTACTCAAGAACGCATGCTATCTTAGTTGATATTTCTCAAAAGGCAGCAAGTTGTATTGTCGAACATCCATTACGAAATTTAAACATGGAATTATTCTGTATCTGTTGACAATTAATTATAAATACTTTCTTATTTTTCTTACGTCAAGCATTACCAAATAATACAATACTTGCATCAAGAAAGAATGACGGCAACAAGCACAGCTATAGGTCTATAGTTAACAAAACCAGCTTTAAATGTTGTAGTTTATAATGTTGGAACACCTTTGGCGTAGCATCAAACTGTGACGTTTATGTTGTGTTAACAATAGTAAAACTTAACACTGTAACTTGGGATGAATAACTACATGAACACGAGTTTGGGGTTAGGCCTACATTGCAAAATAACACCGTGATTTTCAGACGTGTCAAATTAATGTTAATGTATAATTATTGACAGGCACATTTGCACTTGTTACCAAAACAGGTTTAAGAAAGGTCACATGGCTGGGCGTAAATAGATACATACAGATGTATTTGAGATTATGCCTACATGACAAAACAACACAGTGATATAAAATGGTGTAAAATTAACGTATACTGATTGACTGTTAAATTCGCACTTGTTATCAAGAGAGATTTGAAAGAAAGGTTAAACAGGTGGGTATAGGTACAGATAAATTTTTATATTATTTATCAAACTTAGGATATAACATGTAATTCGCAAACTCACATGAATATATTAATGTCGTGTTTCTGCTGTCGTTCAGTTACATTCATTATTGTTATTTAACTTTGCGTTTATAATGTCATGTTTCTAACTGTCGATTTCTACTTGTTCTTTTTCAACAATTTACTTCAATAACGTACTGGGGATATGCGGGAAAAACACGTCGTAAAAACTGTTCGGGAAAACACGTCGTAAAAACACATTTACATTTACCTCCGGAAAGTTGCAGTTGAAATTTTAAAAATTTCTGCAAACTCGTTCGATCACATTACACGGCTTCATCTCTCCTCGACAAATTAAATAATAAATACTTTCGGCAAGATTTATAATGTCCTCCTGATGCTGAATATTTGTACATAGTTTGCTGGAACTCATAACTTCACACAAAATCATTGCAACACAATTAAACACTACACGGCCTATAATGAAACAATGCTGATTGCAGATAAGCTGAAAAATAAATGAGAAATATTAAAACACAACAACTTCCAGTTTCCGAATTTGTAGTTTGCCTCGCAACCACTCCACACACGCAAAGCCAAGCAACAAGCTTGAAGGAACCACAACAACGGACCGTTGCGCCAATCACGTGACACAACATAATTATGAGTTACAGTAAATACATTATCTTTACGCCAATAATTACTTTAACGTGTATAAAATAAACTTCAGACAACTTAAGTAGCCATAAATTTAAACATTACACTTGCAATACCGCGTTATTTCGTAGAACTACTTTTCACATTTCAATGCCAACATAACTGGGTGTGTTCATCTCCAGCCTGTGTGGTGACACATATGGTTATACATACGCAGTTGCGGGCGGTGGGTTTTTTTTTTTTCTTTTCAATGGTTGATTTCTAGAGTGCTCACTTTAACGCGAACGGCCTTTACTGAGTTCGACTCCCGACTCTGGCAAGGATGTTTATCCTGGTTTGCAGGCTTCAAAGGTACTATCAGTACTTCACCTGGTGGCATTAAAGGTATTACACTCTTCCACAACGGCCTGACCGTTGTCGTATTCCTCCGTAATAGACATCCCAAAACTGTTTTGGTTGCAACGTTTGCCGCAAGCATTTACGGACCCTGGGTTCCCTGTCTCAAATAGATACCAGTGCAATTCACCATCGTCCCTGATAATCTGTGACACCACCCCGGATACATGTTGTAGAATGTCAATAACCAATAATATTAATTAATATTTATTGTATAACCGCGTATGCTGGCACAAACATTTACAATAACATAAAGAATATCCAAATGAAAATAACCTTAATAATTAATATTAAATACTGCAATAAAAATATCAAATATAAAATAGCAAAAACTTACATGTATATATTACTTAAAATTAATATAATAGTCAGAATCAAACTAACATCTTAAAATAAAGAATTAAATATCAGAACTAATACATATTAATGCCTAGCCTCAATTAGATCCAATAAATAAAAAGTCTAATTGAGGCTATGTATTTTATCCTATTATGGATAGAAGTTAATAGTTCCTGCCTAGTACATCAAGAAAACTAATTATAGGTTAATCCTATAATGAAACAACAATAACAAATTAAGCTAAACTTAATTATTTTAACAACATATTTACATTAAAGTTAAAGTCACAACACCCATAATAATGGCGCCGGTGGCGGTATCGGTGGCGGATATGTCTGCGTCATTAGTGCTTGGTATGGCCGGCGTGAACTGTCTGTCTGGTTGAGGTAATGCTGAGTTATAGTTGCTGGTAAAGCTAATCGTGGTCAAAAACTGACAGAAAAATCTATGGAATTTCGAGTCGTGATCCCGGAACACTGCAAATCTGAGTCGGTAGACGTAAAGCCCACGCCGTTAAAACTGAGCTCATGAAGGCAATAAATAACAACAATTTATTCACATGATCCAGTTTTGCAAGTTTACGTCCGATTTCTACTGATCCGCAGAGGATACTACAAGCTTCCAAGTCACCTACTGCTAGTGAGTGAAATAACTCAATTTGCAGGGAACATACACCGAGAAAAAAAATGTGACAACCGTCTGATGGGGTGTAGGTATCATCCAAATATTAACATATATAGCAGTCAACCAACATGCCTGATTGCTGTATTCCAGTATGTGATTGTATTTGCTACAGTGCATGTGGTTGATTCAGCAAAGCATTGTGTTCCTACTACAAAACAGATTGTACTCCCAACAGATCAACTTCGAAAATATTTCGTTTGTTCCCATAACAATTAGCATTGTAATGACCTAAAGGCTGTTCACGATCAAGTGAGCATTTTTTAAATCAACCTTAGAAAAAAGTCAGTGCCTCTACCTGAGTGACGTGCGCCCAATAAATTTGGTAACGATGGATGGGAAATAGTTCCGTATCTTGATGTCGAATAAAAAGTGTTCGGCAACCATTTCCAATAACTTATTTATTTCGCATTCTGTGTTTTTTAATGCATCAAAGTGTAAAAATGAGCAGAATTGTTAAATATTTACTTTTCTAATGATTTCACAGTTCCACTTGACCGACGCATGAATAAAGTTATGAGGCCCATGGCAATGTAAATTTTACATAAGGCGGAAGAATACACAACGTGCATACAAGTAGATTTTAAGCAGGGCTTTCAAAAGTGCTCATTTTACCGTGAACAGCCCATAACAGAATATTATGTTGCTGCTACCCGCAAACTCGACCACACAATTGTCCAGAAATAGCAACAGAACATTCTGTTAGGTTGGTTATTTCAATGCAGATGTCGCAGGAACAATATAAATATTGTTGAAGTTGTTCTGTTGGAGGTGGAGTAGGAACGCAGTGTTTTGCTGCTGCACAGACAAGAAGACAACAAAACGTTTTCTTGGTATTATTATCTATACTAACAATATCTAGATATTACCTACAATCCACCAGAAGACTGTCTTTCTTTTAATAGTCTAGATCAGTGGTTCCTAAACGTGTTAGTTTTCTTTAGTTTATCACGCCTCCCTTCTGCAAAAAAAATTACTACAACCCCCGTGTCTTTAATCATTAAATTTTAATGTTCCACACGTTTTGTAGAAGCTCTAGGTACCTTCACTACAGTCGGAATTAAAAAAGTTTCAATTCTATTTACTAACTGTACAAGTGCCAAATATAATAATAACAGAAGCATCAAGGACACTGATTTTGTTTACGGGTCGCATTAAAAATTTTGAAGTGCTGGCCACAAGGACACCAACTTGGGGGGGGGGGGGGGGGGCTAAGGAAAGTCATGGACCAGGAACGCCGATATCGATCCACCAAACAAAAAGTATAAAATTAACATCGCAGTTGATCATTCAAATGAGGCCCTTTTCATGCACCTGGTTTGAAATTGTTACGTCTACATTTCATGCGACACAATTGTAAGATTTCTCGGTTATAGTTAGTAAGACTCATCTCATTTGATTCAAGTTCCTAAAAAAAAAAAAAACCGTGATGTGAGAAAAATTTACCGTATTTAAAAAAAAAAATGAATGCATGCTCTATGCATACACTAGACCATCGAAAAGTTGTTTGCCTGGGGAAAATAATAAATATAAAAAAAAAGCCGGTGGGTGGATTGGCTTTACACGGAACGGCATCCACACAGTGATTATCTGCGCTGGACACGTTATTGTGGAAGGATGGTGGCAGCAGGGGAGTGGGTGGGGCGTGTGGTAGAGGGGTTGTTGAAAATTCTCGCTGACTCGCCACCGCAGCATCCAGCGAGCCGAAGCTCCCTGCCCTTCTCCACATTTGCAGTTAATTGGCTGTAACTTCTGCCGTGGCAGTAAAGCGAAAAAGGAGCGGGGTAGAGGGCGCGGGGAGATCGAAATATGCGAAATAGAAGCTGCGAAATCATCTTGAGGACGCGTGTTTATGACGGGCGATAACGCGAACCAGGACGACGAAGCTGTCCATGAGCGTGCCGCGGCCACCGCTGCCGGTCGCATAAAAACTTCAGCTGCAAATTGCGAACGCACGTGTAGTTTGTGCATTTATTTCCCAGCGAGTTCGAGAAGGTGCGCTGGGATATCGGAGAGGCCAACTTCCATGAAATGTCAAATATAGTCTATTCGCAGTTTCTTCGCACTTTTTTAAATCAAAGCTTTTGAAAAATCGCCCCATGTAAAACGTGCTTAGTTATTTCCTAAATACGCCGGGTATCACAAAAGTTTTATAATTCTTAACATGTAAGTAGCTTAGTTTTCGTTGAATTGAAGATTCGCCTGCATTTTACTTATAAATTATAATGATTAATCTATAATAATAAATAAAAATGAAGTGTGTGTGTGTTATTTAAAAATTGATACCTACATATAAGTGCAATGTGCTATTTAAATGATGAACGGTTTTTTAAATTTTTGTCTGCCTGTCTGGATGTTTGTCCAAGATAGGCTCCGAAATCGATTTTGATCAAACTTTAAGAGATCGTACATTTTATTTCTTTAAAATCTGCTCTTCATTTCATCTCGATATCTCAAATGGGTATGAAATAAGTTATTTTTTTAATATCTTATTTTTTTTTTCAAAAGGATTATTGTCAAAAAGCATTGTTGAAACTACAATGGTTTTTTAATAATCATTATTATAATACACATTATAAAAGAAAATACATTAGTTTAAAAAAAACATAGTAAAATAACATATTATCAAACAAACAATACTAACGCGACGATAAAACTATTTCCGATAACATTAGTAACAATCTTACATAGGTATGTATTTCAATAAACCCATAAAACTTCGGAGAATCGATGGCGGGTTGTATTTGAATAACTCCATGAAACTTGAACGAAGCGATAAATTATATAAAATATTTTTCCGGATGTAAATGTATAGGGATTTTAATTACATTTGGTCCGAAGAAACTATGCCTGGCGTTTGGGAAAGAGTTTCCGAATATACTGTATACATTTTATACATATCTTGCCGAGAATCACCTTCCAACGTTTCCGGTATAATTGTGTGTGGGTATAAAATACACACAAATCACACACAACCATCAACTCACTGAAACTCAATACTACCGCCATGGAATCGATACGATAATATACGCAGTACCTACGACACTTACCAATTTTCATACACATTTTACGACAATGTTGCTTGATTTCGCCAGTGAAATATATTGACTGCTGTACCAATACCTAAGGTGTTAAGGCGACTCTTACTTTTGCAGTCATTACATAGAAGCTTCTTGAAAGAAAGTAGCTACTTAAACTAGACACTGCATCAATTGGTGGAGTTTATTGGAAATGCTGGCAGCGCGGTCCCAAGTTAAATATGCACAAAACAAATTTACACATTTCAGCGACTTGAAAATTATTCGTAGGCACTGAAAATTCTGTATTGGTGAGTAATTTTCCCGCATTTAAATGACGAGTGGTATTTATTATCTGCTGTAATGACAAATATGAGAGTTATTGGGGGGATGCTCTTGATTTATCGCTTTAGGCCTTGGTGAGTGACAGTCACGGGAGATGAGGGATATTGAATATTGATAGGGCAGTACAGCGTACAACGGAGGATGGCCGAATGCGAATTGTCAGTTGAAGAGGAGAGATTTATTGAACTCGTTAACCCGACACGTCTTCATTCAGCCTGCGAATCGTCTGCATAGGATAAGTACAACATTAGAAAACGAGATAATAAGATTCGTAACAAATACCAAAGAAATAAGTTCGCGTTACTAAAATAGTTCCTATTTTCTCACCGCACAGGTTATCCACAATGTTAAGTAAATTTTAGAAAATTTAAGAGACGTTAGAAAACGTAATAAAGTTCTTAGAGAAACCAATTAGGAAGCAGGAATTATATTTTCAGATATTTAGAAAAATATGCAAAGGTGCGGTCATTAATTTACTTGACTTTTAATAGGTACTTCTGACCATAAATTTTATTCTGAGGAGATTGATCGGGGGGGGGGGGGTGAAGACAGTGCTTGTGGCAGTTTGTATAGTGCACTTTCTTCAGGTGGTACCGTTTTGCATTAAGAATAACTCTCTAATTAGTGTGACCGTTAGCGAGTTTATTCAGCGAGAGTTCGGGATGTAGAAGATATTTTATGATCTCTTTCAATTTCTAATTGGAGGTGCAGTTTTAAATGGCGAGCTCCGGAACACTTTGAACTAAAAACATAGTCAGCAACAACCTGGCCAAACCATGAGTGAACCAGCGGCAAAATTAAGGAAACAAAAAAATGTTCCTCACAAAAACAGCAGAGCGCCTCTCTCCCCTCCCCCCCCCCTGCCATAAAATAGCAGCCATACGAGTATACGTAAGGTTTTTAATCCTAGCGAACTGCTCCACAAAACAAAAACAATCCAATATCCGTTAATTAGGAGAGAGGAAAAAATTGCGATTCCAGCGGCCGCTAGGCTGCTCCGTAGCCCTACATCAGCTCGTTGCCAGCCGCATTTGTGATAAGTCGATTTCTCTTTCGACTATTTAGAGCGTGATTCGGTGGTTATATTGTTGCGGGTTTTATTATCGGTCCGCAGTCCTACCAGAGTGGAACAAATAAACCGTGTTCGAGCCACAATAGCAGCTGGAACGCACAATTGTATGTTTTGAAGCGTAGCATGTCATCAAACGTATTCATGGATCTTTATTCTTCTGTTTTTGCTTGTTGTGTCGGCTATCTGCAGAGCGATGTCGTGCATTCCGTGTTGGTCCTCGAGATTTCCCGCGTTTATTTATGATGGAGGTCTTTGAATTCTGTTCCCATAAACCCTTTGCGTATTGCATAATACAGGCCGGGGAGCGGTGGAGTGTGAGAGAGAATTCACAGGACAGCTAAAGTACTACTGATTACAACAAGCTGTAAGTAATTTGATAATTGATTCGATGCTTAAATTTTGAATCGTTCCGTCTTTTGATTAGAGATTCCGCTTTCTCTTCACAGCTATGTGAACTCTCATTTTTTGCCAATTTCCTTTCGGATGGAAATAATTATAACATATTCGTAGTTGCATATCTTATTGTTATTATAGGCACTAGTCTGAGTGTTTAAACCAACATGCTTGCCGAACGTACAGTAGGTATAGGCTGTTCACAATAAAATGAGCACTTTCGAAATCAACCTTACAAAAAAGTCAATGCTCCTACCTGCATAAATTTTAACGGGCGCACTGAGTGACATGCGCCCAGTAAAGTTGGTAATGATGGATGGAAAGTAGTTCCACATCAACTTCGAATAAAAAGTATTAAATAACCATTTGTAATAACTCAAATTATTTATTTAGCTTACTGATTTATTTTAATGCATCGAAGTGTACAAGTGACTAAATTTGTAATATATTTACTTTTTTAATAACTCGAATGATTCACCTAACCGACGCATGAATAAAGTGATGAGGCCCACAGTAACGTTAGTTTTACATAAGGCGGAAGAATACACGACGTGCATACAAGTAGATCTTAAACAGGAATTTCAAAAGTGCTCATTTTATGCCTATAGAGGTAAAGATGCCGGGGAAATGGGAGATCCCCGAAAAAAACTCGCCGACCAGCGGCATCGTCCGGCACAATTCTCACATGCGAACATCCGGGAGTGACCCCGCTGGGAGTCGAACCCTGTTCGTCTAAGTAGGAGGCGCGTAGTCTAATCACTACACAACCGCGGCCCCCTCACAATCGAGAGGTCGTGGCTGCGAGAACCTGCTGCATTGGAACTGTCCTCCCAGAAGTGGCAAATGCGGGCGTCATCGCATCATAACACTAAACGATTTATTCAGTCTCCATGGCTCTCCAACAGCAAATACACTGAGAAACATTGTCCAGGTTTCCAGTATTAACTGACTGATTATTTTGGTAATTAAATTTCACTGTTCCACTAGTTATTTACGCTGAATTCTGCTCTGAAATTTGCTATGGGCAGTTCACAGTAAAGACAGTACTTTTGAAAACCCTGCTTAAGATCTACTTTTCTCCTCATTTGGTAACCTTCCGTCACGCAAATAATTTACATTGTTATGAGCCTAATAACTTTATTCATGCCTTTGTAAAGTGGAGAAGTGAAACTGTTAGGAACATTAATGTGTTAAAATGTGCCAATGAATTTGCTCTCTAACGCGTGCAATTAAAAGAAAAACACCAAGTTAATCTTCTATAAATCTAAATATTAAGAGGGCTATGTACTGAAACATTTTTTTTGTAAAAAAGTTGTTTTTCCCGCGAAAACGCGTATCTCGGTAAATAAATGTTCTGGAAATACGAATTTTGTAACGTGATTTTATAATATCGGTGCCTGTTTGGGTACAAAAATTAATTCTTGCAAAAGCTGTAGAAATGAAGGATCGTGGCCTTAATTAGGAGTCAGCAAGTGCGCTGCTGCCGGAACGGAAGGCCACGCAGGCATGCAAACGCGATCCTTCACCGAAGATGAAGGACCCGGAGCAGCGCGAAGAGGGCCGTGAAATCAATATTCCCTCACGTGACCGTCTGCTCTCAGGGCGAGTGGGCCACTCGTGCAAAGGGGCGAGTGCTGGGTGATGAGGAGGGGTTGGACCCCCCCCCCCTCTCTCCGGGATAGAATTATTCTCATCCCGGAGCCCTCCCACGACTGCGGCGTAATATATCTCCCGCTCTGCCCCCCTACCTGTTGCGTTCGACTCTCCGTCCCCTACCAAACCCCGTCTCTTCCATGAGGACTCAGCATGCTTGCCTGTTCGGCAGCGAGAGTGGCCCCAGACACGTAACTGGGAATCGTAATGTCAGCGCCAGGCGTCCAGGCTATTGGCATCCTTATGCCCTGTTGCACCATCGTGGTTCGAAACTCGATCCGAGATCGGATCTAAGATTGACGCAGACTACTGTTGCACCATTCGAGTTCAGAGTTCGACTAGAGATCGAGATGAAATTCATTTCGAACCGCCGAAATCATCAGCAGCTATCATCGACAAATGCAGATTTAAAATACGCCAACACATAGAACTACATTCAATTGTTTTCTTGGGAAATTAAAACAACATTATACGCACTTGAAAATTATTCAGTAAAATTCGTACGACAATAATTCACTTAAAACAGATCAAACATCGCACATCTAGTTTTATATATATAGTGAAAAATACGCCTACTTCCATGACGTCATATATTACGAACCAACAGCAAAATGTGTCTCATACTTAATCTCGATCTCTCGCTTTGGAACCAAGATCGACGAATCGGAGATCCAGAATCATGAAATTTCGTTGGTGCAACACTTTTACATTGGAACCAAGATCAAACTGGATCCTGGTTCGGAACTAGGATCATTCGATCTCGGATCGGCGAAGATGGTGCAACCGGGCATTAGTCCCGCTGTAAAACCGCTTTTACACGATCCAAAATTTATTTTTCGTTCAAAGTCTCGCATGAGAAGTCTCATGCGGAAATGTCGGGGAGATCTCACGAGAAACGAGCGGAGAGATTTAGGCGACTTTTAATACCGTGATCTTGAGAGCCGATGAGGGTGAAGAGAGGAGCGTTAGGAGCAGCGCCGGGATGCAAAGGGAGAGGGAAACGGGGAAATCCCCGAGAAAACCCGTCGACCAGCGGCATCGTCCGACACGATTCCCACATGCGAAAATCCAGGAGGGCCCTGCCGGGAATCGAAGCTGGTTAGCGAGAAACGAGTCCACACATCAAACTTTCAGCGAAATACCTCCTCGTATTTAAGCCAAATGAAAATGCTCAAACGCTGTGACACTTGCGGTCACATCATGGTGTTGGCGCCTTTTTGAGTGGAAAAGTTGTAAATGTATTAATGTTAGAGAATAACTTCTCGTAGCTTCGTGTTCAGAAAAAAATATATTAATTGTAAAATCCATGCGAATTATTTATTGTTAGTTTTGAACACGAGAGCAAAAATCCACACGAGTTAACGCTTTCCAAAATAAGGAAGTTTAAAATCAGTTACTTGCAGCAAGAGTTGCCCTGTGTTCCTGTTGTATGGTTGTATATATCTTCGACTTTACTTTTCATAATGAATCACCTACCGCAGTTTGGGCGGTTAGTTTCCGAACATTCCGTATTTGCAGTATCGTTCCGAACTAAGAATGACCTGATGTGAAAAATAATTGAGGGGCCGAAAGTACAAGTTGTTCCAATGACATTTCACAAGAAAATGGTGTAAGTGCACATTTGAAAAGCTAATGTATGGTTTTCTTGAGAGTAAAAGAAGTACAAGTGCGTTCCTGCATAGTGCTGCGCTCTGTGATGGTAAAATTTAAACTAACACAGTACCTGAACTGCGTTTAGAATACAACTAGTATAATTGAAATGGTACGCGAAAGACGAATTGCTGCTTTCCTGAATGAAGCTTCAGGTAAGCATTTTACTGAAAGTACGGCAGTGGTCTAGTAGGGATGCTTTTGAGAGTACTTATGGTAATAGTTAATACATGTTTAAATACGCCATGTGTGATACCATCCCATGTTGTTTGCGATGGTAGGTATGTGTTCTTAGCACATGAACTGGGCAAACTCAGATCTATTGGTATCAATCCAGTAGCAATCTGCAGTGCACAGTCGTGTTATTTACAGTCAACAAAATGTCGCACCAGTACGCAATTTGCTTAACAATGGTAAATCATAGCTTCTTTGTACATTATGTTGTGAATAATATGCACAGGTTATGTCAGATAACTTGCATATTACATAGTGCATTATAACTTATGTTCTAGGTGCCAGTTCTGATTCTAATTTACTGGTGAGTCATGATGGATATTTGCCCTCAGAATCGAGTTCAATATCCTACGCCATTAGTTCAAATCAAAAGAAGTAAATTTACCAGTAAGTTTAAAGAATTTCTTTCACACGGTGTAGGCGTAACTGCACAACTGAGGTTTTATGTTAGGCAACACCCATCCAATGCATCTATGTATACTAAATATGTGATAAAGACGTATCGAAGTTGTGCGTAGACTGAAAAATATTGTGTGCGTCCATTGAAATATGATAATGTAAAGGAGCAGGACAATGGAGTGTCGGCGACTTCTTTTACATAATTCTCTTAATATATTAACTCGGGCCTAAAGGCTTTAGGATAGGTCACATGTCAAGCCAATCCTGCAATAATATTAAGATCCACACGATTAGGTCTATTAGGGAAAATGTGACTTCAAGCGAGCTTTAGTTATCAGTAACAGTATTATTTGTATTACAGGAATGGGCATAGTTGAGAATGCTCCTGACGAACGCTTCAACAACACGAGTAATCCTTTACCACCTCAAACCGAGCGAGGTGACGCAGTGGTCCTAGTAAGTGACTGGACTCGCATTCGGGAGGACCCAGGGTAGATACCCGGTCCGGCCATCCTGATTTTGGTTTTCCATGGTTTTCTGAAATCGCTCCAGACTGTAGCGGCAACCGTTTCTGATCTCCTTGACGTAAGAAAGCTGGCAAGGCAAGGGTTAAAGTCTATCTACCGTTAAATATTGTTCTTAGGTTTGTGCTTTCAAGAGAATAATATTTACATAACGATATTTGGTATTTGTTCCTTGTCGAGTTGTTGTATTGTAGTAATTCAAGCTTAACTGTAGTAAATGTGTTCATTAAACCAGTATTCTCCCTTATTAGTCTGGCCATCTATAGCTACGCCCCAGTAGAAACCTTCCTTCTACGGTGATTGTATTTTGTTTAAGTAAGGCCAAGTGAGTAACGATAGGAGTGTCAGTGAATTATACGGTAGGAGAAGGAAGGAGTGTTACAAGGCGAATACTGGGATGGGTCCCTAAGAAGGGCCATGGTCGATTCCTTCCCATTCCTTCCCCAATCCCTCTTCCCTGTGCAACTTGCACCGTCTCTAACGACCTCGATGTCGATGAGACGTTAAGCCCAACTGCCTGTCTACCTTTACCGCATAAAATATCGTAAGAGGCAAGGAAGGGACGGAAGCGGATAAGAAATCTAGACTACAGAAAACAGGAGGTTAGACAGAGGTTAAGAAATTTAGAGGAGATGTGCACTATTCGTAAGGGAAATGTGATTGAAGCACGGTAAGTGAAACCTTTCAACTACAACTGTAGGTACTGCTGCTCTGAAAACTTTACGGAAACTGAAAGACATATCATTTTTAAGAACTTTTGGGGGTCTTGGATTTTAGAACCAAAAAACCGCATTTATATTCTCATTAGTGTCACATAAACATCCCAAGCGTTTTAAACCTGTGCTGCTATTCCAAAGTCACACAGTAAAATTATACATCAGCAAGGTAAACGAGTGTGTAAGGAATCTTATTTAAAGACTATTGATATCAGTTTTGGACGGTTTATAACATCTACCAATAAGAAACAAAAATCTGGTATTCCACTACAGGATTGCAGAGATAAGAAGTAATCTGCATCAAAGGTACCAGCTGAGAAAAGAGAAGATGTAAGAAATAATATTGCCAGCTTCCCAAAATACAGGAGTCACTACAGCAGGGCAGACAGTCCTGACAAACAGTATTTGAACTCGGAGCTCAATCTGACTGAGCAAGATGAGAAATGCAGTTAAAGAATGGTATCACTGTGATGTTTCTAATACACACTTCAATCTAATCTTTCACCATCCACAAAGTGACACTTGTGCGGTGCCCAAGCGGTCTAGGGCTGAGCACAAGCACTCAATAAGAAATAATATAAGTCAATTTAACACTTTTAATTAAATCAGACACTGAAATGGTTACACTTTTAATTATACATCTACTTACTCGGCGCTGTGGCGGAATACGACATGAGAATTGTTAATATAAAATAAACTATGAACGTTAGAAAACAATAACATGATGTAGCCACGATGGTGAAGGAGAGTGGAGTCCCAGCGAAGCTCAGGCGAGTCGTCCCAGGCAGTGATGTACAGTCTCTGGTGTCCTCTGCTGACGTCTCCTGTCCTCAGGCCGTGCATGGCATAATAAAGCAACATGAGTGTAGTGGGGAGAAGTCTCCCTCCACCAAGAAGTCGCGCATGAGCAGTCTCTCACCAATGAGAAGTCAGGAAGAGAAGAGTCGCCCACCAATGAGAGAGCAAGGTTAGGGCGTCAACCAATGAACTGGAACTTTGCACACGGCCCCACAAAGTGTGGTATTGAAATCATGTGACGGGAAAATAGCGCGTGATACAGCACGTGATTCCAGGAGTCATGGGACGAAAATATCGTGAAAAACAGGACGTATTTCTGTCCAAAGTGGTTAGCAATCGAAGTCAGGCGGTGCTGAGATCACCGCAGGCAGTGTTAGAGCGGATACAGCTTCCTGTCGCAAGCATCGCAGAACCTGATAAGTTGCGAAAATACTTCAATAAAATGTTCTCTCTCTGAACTGGAAAGCTTGCGGAGTGCCGGCGGCACTACACTTGCAATAAGTGTAACAAGTTAAACATGGATATTAACTCCTCAGATGTGTCCTTAGCTAGTGAAGCCTAGAAGCAGAGAAAGTTTCATTTAAGGAAGGCGCAAAATGCAATGGATGAAAATAAATTGGATAAGAACACTTCTACAGACCCTACCGCAGTGTTTACATTTGACTTACAGAAAACTGCCCACACCATATTTGACTACAAAATAAAATATTTTATTTGAGAGTATTGTGGACCTAGAACCTATGCGTGGATAAACTTAAATGTGGACAAGCCAAATTGTTCATGTGGGATGAATCTACCACTGGGAGCGGTTCACAAGAAATTGGTTCCTGCTTAGTCAATTATTAGGAACAGCTTACTAGTGAAATGTCTAATATCATTGCATACAGTAACTGCCGCGGAAGTCAAAACAAGAACCGCCATATTTTGAAATACTTGATGTACATCTTGAGGCAAAATCAACATGTTGACTCAATAGATCACTAGTTCCTTGAACCTGGCCATACGTATATGAATTGTGATAAAGATTTCGATCTCACTGAAAAGGTAAATAAACACTTGGAATATGTATTTGTTCCCCGAGACTGGATGGAAGTAGTGAACGAGGTTAACAAAACGTTTTCCGCAGTGGAAATAAAAAAACTAAAACTTTGTTTTCGTTAAAGCTATGAATTCCACAACAAAGAACAAAGTTGTCAAAGACACTGAAGAAAACAAAATACAATGGAGGGATATTCAGTGGATCCGAGTCACTAAAGAAAATCATATAAGAATACAGTTCAAGCAAACACTAAAAAGTGACCTTGAGTTTCGAGAAGGGGATTTTAAGAGGCACAAAATTGGTTGGCCATCAATGATTTCCCTCCAACCTTTACATGGAAAAAAAAAACCCTTCAGGAGATAAACGATTACATCCTTCCAATTGTTCACGAGTTCTACGACAATATAGCCCATTCCCAGACAGCAGTTACGATGGGAGCAAGAAGAGGGAGTGGAGAAAGAATAGGGCATGTGAATGTTTAAAAAAACAGTTTAATGCTGCATTATCAACAGCGAATCCCCCTCATACGCATGAGGAGGAAGGATATGAGGATGGGGAAGTCTGCAAAATGCACAACGCAGTGGTGCAGTATCACGAGTGTTGCCCCAGGAAGGACATTCTTCAAGAGAAACCACAGAGGGGAATAATTCTGACTCTCTACAAACACTAACTGTGAGGGGATTATAGAAAGTGGCTATGAGAAATATTGTATCTTATGTATTGCAACCAAACCAATATACCTTCATTCATGTTTTTACATTATTTGCTATTTACGTATTGTGTTTTTCGGCTCTTTGTAGCATTTTGCATTATTTACAAATAAAAAATGGCAAGTAAAATGCGTTTGCACTTGTACCTCTTTTACTCTAACATGTTTTAAGATACAAGGAGTATAAGTAATTTTAATATGTTATACAAAATAATGCAGGGCACTACAATATATAACTGTACCTACAACTATAAAAATATATAAGATGTTTCGAAAATACCTCACAGGGTTTATAAACAGCCATTTAAATGTGTTCATGTACTCAGTTTGCATATAGAAGCACTTGTACCACTTCTACACTCAATCCCTCGATTATCAAGTGACTTTTCTCTAGTTGGTATTTTCTTCACGAGATAGTTGGTAACGGGCCTTCTTTAACGACCTCAGTTCGCTAACGAGCTCCTTCCAGCTCGCCGCGGATCTAAAAGAGTCAGGCAGGGAAACAGCTACTCAGTTGGGGATCGCGAAGGGGCCTGGACCGCGCAAACCGTCCCCCGAGATGAATATCGCTCCTTGGACTACCGCGCCTCGTCGTTTAATTCAGTAGAGTGGCGGCGGTGGTCCAGAGGAGCGACTCCGCAGACACAGACGCAGCATCCGACTGGCACCGAGGGCACTCAAACCCCGCGCAAACAGGCAGGACATACCCGAGTTATTGGGCTGGGTACTACTTAGGCCATTCATTAGCCATTCCAATATATTTTCATGTTTAAATTTGATTAAATGTGGTGCATTATATTTATTAATACATTTATAGTTGTAAGATGTGTATTTTGAAAACTTTGAAATTATTTATATTATTCAGAATTATTATTCCGAGTAATGAAAATATTATTTTTTTTTTGTGGCGGCCATAAAGTGTTCTGTTGGAATTCACCCTGCTAACATTTTTTGTGAACACAACATATTTTGTTGTCACCATTAAACTGTCGTGGTAACTAGAAATTTATTTTGTGGTGTCTACAAAAAATTGTGTGTTGACTAAAAGAAACTTTGTCCAGGTAAATAATAACAAAACATTTCATGGTCACACAAAAAGATTTCAGAGAGAATACCTAATATTTTATCCAATACAGATTTGAAATTACAAAAATACACGATTTTTGTTGAATTTATTACAAAATAAATATTGTGCAAATCTGTTATATTTCCTTATTATCGGCTTTTCGCTATAAGCACTGTTAAACGAAAATGTTAATATTGAAACGTCAGTCTATTAAGTAATTTTTTAACTTTAATCGGATTTTTGTTAGATTACGATAAAACAAAACACGTGTTCTGCAATGGACGTTACGATGATGTGTGCTAATTTCTCAAGTCTCCGGAATTACCTGGATGTAAGCTAACCTTCCAGCACACCGTTATGAATCTGAGAGGCCTTTGTACACTTCAGCGATCATGTAATGATGCATATGGCATGATTATGAGCTACGATCATTATCACCGTGCAACAATGGCCTTAAATCTGTCACCTCTGTCACTGGACTGGGTTTGCTTCAACACACAAGTAAATTGAAGAATATTTTCAAACGCCCCTGTAATAAAATACGAAAACATTTGTGGAATATATTTGGTGGAGGGAGAGTGGGAAGCGGCCAAAATATTTTCTGTTGTGTGACATAAACAACTCTCGACATAACAATTACATCACAACACACTTTAGAATTAATTAACATCTCCATTACAAAGCTGTAAACACGCACTGATGCATCCACCAGCGACTGCCAAATTAACAGCAAAACATGGCTCATCGTCTCTAATAAATGTCCTGCACCTCCGTATGACATACTGTGTTTCAATTGGTTACTTCGTCGTTCTGTGATCTGCAGTTTGTTAGAAATTTCAGTTCAAATACAATCGACCGACATACGTTTCGTATTGATGACGACATGCCGATGAAATGATAAAAAATTGTTCAATTTAAATTCAAGTAAGAACAATATAGGCTGTTCACGATAAAGTGAGCACTTTTAAAATCAACCTTAAAAAAAGTATCTCCTCCTACCTGCATATATTTTAATGGACGCACTGAGCGACGTGCACCCAGTAAAGTTGGTAACGATGGAGGGGAAAGTAGTTCCATATCTAAACGTCGAATAAAAAGTGTTAAGTAACGATTTGTGATAGGAAGCGAAATAAATTATTTAAGCTATTTTTTAACGCACAGAAGTGTAAAAGTGAGCATATTTGTAAAATATTTACTTTTTATAATAATTTTACAGTTCCAGTTGACCGACGCATGAATAAAGTGATGAGGACCATGGCAAAGTTAATTTTACATAAGGCGGAAGAATACACGACGTGTATACAAGTAGATCCTAGGCAGGGCTTTCAAAAGTGCTCACTTTATCGTGAACAGCCGTTAGTTAAATTCACAAGTAAGAACAATATTAACTAAAACCACGCATAATTCTGTACATTAACGTCGAAATGCCGCAAATGATACTACACTACTCAATCATTAATTTACTACAAACAATTCTCAAGAAAATAATAACAGTCTGAACACGGTATATAATAATTTATTTATGAATAAGCTGTTTTTGCATTCACGTACATGCTCTGAATGTTAATATCAATATGTTCTCTTAAACTTAAACATCAAAATAGTTTTTCCTACGAATGAGCAAATCTTGATCGTCGATGACTCCTTGCTGTGCTTTGTTAAATTCCGTTTTAGTTAGACAAATTAATTTTTCGTCCTAAAAATTGATTTTGGAAGGTACTTTCATGGGAATTCCAAATCTTTGTGCTATCATTTTAATGCCACGCGTATCGCGAGAAAAATAATTTTACACTTAAAATTATTGCAAAGAAATAAATCAGCTTTGTTCTAAAATAATTTACGGCTGTTAAACGTTAGCTTATGCAAATAATTAAGGGAAAACGTTTGTTTTAAGCGGAATAGAAATAACAATGGTTGAACATTATTAACTGTCACCCCAAACTCTTTTATTAAGGAGACTACAATGGTATGCTTTCAGCCTAAAATATTAATTTATAATCACAAAAACACAGTTGTTTTAAAAGCATGTAGGGTTCCCTTACTAATCCAAAAGCAAAAGTTATACATTTGTTAAATTAACTCACCCAAATTTGTACAGATCTGTTGCCGCAATATTATGAGCTGTTTCCGTCAAAGCAACAACACAAATGCTAATGTAACAACTCGATATTTGTGATATATTTCCTGGTATTTAGTTTTTGCCCGTACTGGAATTTTAAAATTCCTCATTAGGTCTATAGGAAATTCAACTTAAGTTTATACTTAATATGTGTACATATGCACACTAAGTGTATTTATCAGCACTTCGCTCCACAACAAGTAACGCTGTTAATTTTAATGTTTCGCCATACGACAATCACGTGAGTGAACCAAGCATGCTTTGTCAGATAACTAAAACGATGTCCACCTTCGTGCTCAAGAAATTTTGTTTAGAAATCATTATATATGTAAAATAAAGTTTTTAACCTGCACATAGTATAGCGAATTTACCACGTATAAGTTGGTAAGAATTGAAACGTAGATCATAGTAACCATACAAATTTGGTTATTGAACTCTGCACTCAGCTTCTTCCTATACACGTGGAGAAGAACAATGACAGGCGCATAAATAGATACCTTATAATTACTATTATGTTTTAGCATATACAATAGAGGTAAATGCCTTCTTTCGTGAGACTTCTCAGGCCGTTGGTGTACCTGTAATCATACCACCTCGAAGACAGGTAGGACTTAACGTCTCGTTTGCAACGGGTCATTATAGACATGACAAATTTCTCGGACAAGCAGCAAGAGGAAAGAAGCTACCATGCCCTGGAGAGATTTTGGGGAACAATGGAAAATCGAAAACAGCATGGCCGGACCGAAAACAGAGCCCGGATCATCCAGAGCGCGAGTCTAGGAGTTTATAACACAACTCTCAGGAGTCCTGCAAAATATAAGTACAGTTGTACTATCTTTTAACACGGGCATACTTGTAGCTACTAGTGCGGTACATTTAACAAAAAGTGAAATTACATCCGTGTAGACAAGTAGACTTACATCCGTGTAGACTTTAGCTTGGCCAGCTATTCATTTTTTAATATTTTTAATAACTTGTCAAAATACCCTGGCTAAATAAGCAGTATGCCAGTCTTGTAGTATTAGTCGAGATTATTTTACTTACTAGAACTCGGTTCATGGGGTGGGGGGGGGGGTGCTGCATACCCCCTCCCGCCCCCATGGCTACGCCTATGAACCCTAGTATAGGTAGACATTGTTCGCAAGTGTATGTGTAGTGAAAATCTAATAATTTTTTTTAGCTTTAATTCGGGTTCACGTGCTTCTTTTTTTGTGGCGACATAATATTGCAGTAGGTGTATGCTAGTGGTTAATGAAGAGAATGCTAAAGGTGTAAGATAAACATGCAGGTACTTGCCAAGAAGAAATTTTGTGTCAGTCAAAGTCTTTGAATTTAAAGAGAAATTCAGGTTAAATACTACACAGTTTGAAAATGTTTTGTACAAAGTAACGGGATTCCTTGAAAACAAAACTAACTGATTTTGCAGTTTAACAACAGGACAAACACTGTAGATTTGATTGCATTAGCTCGGAAATGGTACACTTGCTACGCCTTTTAACAAGTCTTGCGGAATACATCTAAAATTGCAGAAATAGTATGGATTTCCACACGTATTGTCTTTCATCTTGTGTTACGTGACTTGTTACTACAAGTCTACAAGTCAACAAGTTAGAATTGTGAACTTGTAGGAGTTGTGTTTCAGGCCCCTGATGGTCATCACTCCTACAACTCGCTAGATCTCTCCGCCTCGTGCTGGTCGCCATGGGCCTTAACAGAGATGTAACGTCACTCGCTATTCACTGCCTGAGGTTAGAGCTGAGCGGTATCTCTCAAAATCGTTACGAAACTTTCCAACCTGGTTGGGTATTGGAAACCGATGGCGGTATAACGGAAGTATTGGCGACATTGGAGATATCGCTGATAGCAGTGCCGCAAAAGAAATGGCCAACGTCGAGGAAAGTTTAGCAAATTTGAAATAATAAGCCCGCAAAACAAGGTGTGTGGATTGGCGTTCTGAAATATTAACTGCTACGAAGATGTCTAACAAATTGCCATAAGATATTAATTTCGTATATGAAGGTAATAGTACTAACGTAAAAAAGTAGACAAAGAAGTTTTATATTTTGTTCAACCCTTTTACTCCGAAAATAAATGTTTGTCATCCTATTGTACACTATACGTAGAACCCCGAGTATTTCGCGGATTGATGTGGCAGCTTTACAGTCCTGTATACAGTCAGTACACACTCGTTTACTCATTGGGTGCTGCGATAAAGTGAGATCTTTTACAGTACTGTTCAACGTTCACTCACACTACTACATCCTGTTTAATACTGGATCTCAGTTGAACTGAGCGTGTTTAAAGAACTGCCGTCCAATCAAAATAGTAGGGCACAATAAAAAGTGATTGAAGTCTACCTTGCCACCCGATGAATTCGCCAAATACTCATGGCTCTAACTATACGTTATATTTTTATGTAGAATTTATTGTATCGTATTGTATGTCGTAATTGTGTAAATATCAATATTGTTTTGTATTGTCTTGTTAGCGACATGAATAAATGATGATTACATTGTCTTGTTACTTTATTATATTTGTGTGTCATGATTTCTATGTGAAATTTGTTACTGTTTTTGTAATGTCTTGACGTGTATTCCACATCCTGGAGCTTGCCGAGCTCAAAATCAGGATTTACGGAAGCTAGTAAGTAAGAAAAATAAAAATCATAAATCTTGAAAAATAAGTGGTAACTGAATTTCTGAAAACAACGAAAACCTGCGGTGTATTCCACTAGTCAGTTTTACAAAGTTGCCGGTGAGTTACACCAACAAATGGAAAACTCGATCCATGTCACTGATTCTCAGTGCAGTTCTATGACTTGTCAAATAGAAGATGAAGATCAACAGAAATTACTACAGCATTCTCACCGATTCTGATCACCGATTCCGACCGAGGCTGATAAATTAAATCTTCTCTCATTACAGAGCTTCGCCAATGTGGCGATCTGTTGGCCGCGATCCGTAAGGGTTTAACACTTTGAGGACTATACTCGAGTGTAGTTCGGGCAAAACTTGTTTGAATATTTCATTCGACATAAAAAAACAAAACTGGTCCGGGTGTACTTAACATCAATCCTCTATTTCATAAGGATCTTAATTCAGAACTAATACCACACCAACAACGAACTTCGTTAATGAACGACAAATTTCTGTATAGTTACGAAAATCAACACGATGGGGTGTACATCATGTTACATACCAGAGAACATTTGGTTGGAAAACTGTAAACTCGGCACTCCGTTGGTTGGCAGCCGGCCAATACGGAAAGGCCTGTGACGTTTTGACCAGCAGAATGACGTTAAGTGACAACAGGGACCAATCGAACACGGTGTCCCTGCAGCGGTATGGGTATAGGTGACTAACGTCTAGCTTGACTTTAAAGCTGGTAAAAGTGTGCTGACCTCAAAGTTTTAATGTAAAACCTTAAGGTCCCAGGCTAGAACCCTGAGTAATACATATATGCGTTTGTGCATTTGCCAGACCATGTTCAGGTCAGTTTAGTTTGTAAGCTCAGACACCTGTTCTCTCCTGGCGCCGCGGTTATACACCTGCACATTCCTACTGAAACACTAGGGAGAGTGCTCCGATCGATTAATGTTAAGCAGAGGGAAATTTTCCTTTGAAAGAAATTCGGGATAATTTTTGAAGGAAAAGGGAATGAAGGGAATTTTCGTGGTATCTTCTGAAATTCGGGGAAATTTCAAGCAATTTATAAGATGTCATATTATTAGGTTGTTACAGGAAGTTTTACTCGTCTTACTAGAGCCTCAATTGTGAAGTATAGTTACCTTATTCATTTATTGATTCGGTACCTGAGAAACTTAAGAAAAGAGATACGTGCAAAACGTGGAACGAAACTGGCTCCAAAAGGATTTTACCGATAAATGTGTTCTCTCAACATTTGCTGCTCTTGCAAAACTTTTAATCATAATTCCGCGATTAACGTTTTTTTTTTTTGCATTGTCGCTGATGTTGAAGGCAAGAAGCGTTACAGACTTGAGACTTGGCACAAGTATTTTTTAATCTGTGTGTAATTCGAAACAATTTTTCTGTCCAAGCAGATTAAGAGTTCGGACTTTGAGATGCCTGATGCCCATCTTTCTGTATTGTCATAGTAAGAAAAGTTAATAGTTCTTGGGACAGTAAAGAGAGGGACGAGGCGAATGTAGCTGTTGTTGAAAATGACCTTTATTGACTCTATAATGTAAGTATTGGTAACCTATATATTTTTATTTTTGAATGAAACATAAATGTAACGTTTCACTTTCATTCTTAATCATGTCAAAATGTATCTAAGTCATCCATTTCGGTCCTATGGTTATATAAGTAAACATATCTGCTCTAGTCTTTTCAAACATGCCTAAAAGTTTGAGTATTGAATTTTGTTGCACCCTATTTGTGTGTGTGTGTGTGTGTGTGTGTATATATATATAATATATATATAATATATATAATATATATATATAATATATATATAATATATATATATATATAATATATGTGTGTGTGTATTATATTTCTGTGAGGAATCTCTTTCTGGGGTTTGTCAACGTTATTTGTGTAAACATTCTGTATTTCGCAAAGCAAACCATGACAGATATAATCCCAGACAAGTTGCCAGCGTTATAAAAAAAATTTGTTCCGTATCTTAACGTTTAATTTATAAAGCGCAACGTTAAAATTATTTCATGGTTAATTAATTTTATTTAGTTTCTTCTTGTCTAACGCACGTGACTGAGACTCCGCATATTAGTAACATTCTTTACTTTACTAACAATTTCAAAGTTACATTTTGTAGACAGATAAATAAAGTGGAAAGATCAATTAGATTGGAAAGGAATTATTAATGTCCCCCAGTGTCATGCCTGAAAGCTTATCAGGGGACGGCTTACAAACTAAAACCCATGCCTTACCTGGGATTCGAACCCAGAAACTCCCGCACCCCAGACAGTCGCGCCGACCAACCGACTGCGCCACGGGACGTCGGTTGGGAAGAACAATGATAATGTTAATTTTACTTACGGTAGAAGGGTGCAAAAAGGGCAGAAATATAGATCTCAAGCAGGGATTTAAAAATTGATCAATTATCCGCGAAGAGTCTATCGTTTCTTTTAATAGTGTTCGTAGGGGATCCCGACAGAGCGCCAGGAACATTGCTAAGTAACCTACACCGCAAGGGCGCTGGCGGTCGAGGTAAATGGAGACTGGAAGGAAGCACCGGATCAGTGGGAGGACACGTAATCGATATGCTGTACGCGGGGCTGCCAGGACAGCCGGTAATAGCAGTGAAAACTCCCCCTCCCCACTCTCCGACCTCCCGCACACCATTAGGCATATCGAAAACTGATAATCACGCCGTGTGGCCTGCATAAGGCACGGATACGCATCATTACCTCTTAAATGAGGCCACGATGCTCCGGTTGCTTCTGGTCGCAAAGAGTGAGAGAATGTCTGTGCTAGACAGAGAAATAGTTTCATATATGATCTCTTCTGGGCACAGAACAGCTTAGTAAACAGAAGCGAAAAGCTTGGGAGGGGGGGCGGTAGTTTAGCGGTTAGATTACTCGCCCCCTAACCTAGGCGAACCGGGTTCTATTCACGACAAGGTCGCTCCCGGATTTTCGCATGGGGAAATCGTGCCGGACGATGTCGCTGGTCAGCGGGTTTTCTCACGGATCTCCCTTTTCCCCAAGCACTTACGTGCCGGGGCTCACCTCGCTTCATCCTCATCGGCTCTCAAGACATCGATGTCACGAGCCGCCCAAATCTCTTCACTCCACTACGCTCTCCGCTGTGGCGCTTCATCTGATGTAGGCGTGTTGTGGGCGCGGCTCGGGAACGAGCCTTGTGTATGATTGGCTACTGCGTGTAGCTATTGGCTGAGCTGCCGGTTGCCAAATAAGTTACTAGGTGCTGATTCGCCAATGGCATTTCCATGTAGCTGGTGCGGGCGGCTGGCGTTCGCGGGTATAAACGGATATTTCACTTCTGTATTCTTAAGAGGAGGATGTACTGAAACATTTTTTTGTGAAATAGTTGTTTGCGCGAATACACATATATTGGTAAATAAATGTTCTGCAAATACGATTTTTTTGTCACAAAAGATAAAAAAAACAACTATCCATTCCCCTATCATTAAGTGTATTCTTAGAGAAAAAATCGTGAAAATGGTCAAATATCGCATTTCTAAAGCTTGCCTATATAGTTTCCTTAAACGGCAAGATAAAAGTACAAACATACGCGCATATAGTGCATTGCCGGTTGGAAGGGACTTATGAAAATCAACCTTTGAAAAAAACACTCTAGGCAAAACATGTCAACCTGTTTTTTTTTTTTTTTCCTTTCAATAATCTGTATTCCACAAATATACAACACTGTGGTTAACTTTAGAGTACTGTATTATTGAATAAATGAAACTTTACATTAATATCTTCTATAACTTGTGCAAATTAGAACTGTAACAGTGTTGGCAACGGCAGGTAAGAAATAGTTCACAGTTAAAATATGATTTTAATCTAGTTTTTTAGTAAACTATTTGTAAATTAAACGATGCCTATTGAACAATTTATATATTTAGGTAGCCCCGATGGCAACATATCTCATCTTTACATTATAAAATAACAGCGGAAAATATCGTGAGTAGGCCGTAATGGTACAGTGTTGTTTTATCGAGCGAGAAAGCAACTATTTGCTGAGCATGGCTTATCGCGCTCTCTCTCTCTCTCTCTCTCTCTCTCTCTCTCTCTCTCTCTCTCTATTTGTCTCTTTCACACTCTGGAAGTTTCACTTCTCTAGTAAGCAATATATTATTCATGTTTTCAATTGTAGCATATTTCATACTTATTAGAGCAATATAACGATTTTTGAATTTGTAATTTACAACTGAAAAGAGATTTTAATGTTTGAATACTTATTTTAATATATATTTAGAAATGATGGTTGGACAGAAACAAAGTGAAGTTGGCAGACGTGAAGAGTCATGACATGGCGTGTTGCTTTTTTTTTACCAAACGAAGAGTAAATTGTACTTACTTCGAAAAATACTTCAAATTACCACCTAACATTTTTAGACGTTGTGTTTTTTAAACCTACCTAAGCAAATTACGATGCTGTGATAAATCTGCGTTTCCACGGCAGTAATAAATATACTGCTACGATATGTTTCGTTAACCGCTGCGTGTGAAATAGTGTGGCGTGGCTGCATGGTGATCGTTACGCTGGATCTGTGTGTGCACGTGATTTCAAATATTTGATGTGAACCAATTATACGTTTTAAATGTGAACTGTTTTTATGACGAAGTTTTTTATTTACATCCACAATCTTTTTATTTATCACAATGTTGTACCTTTGCCCTGGGTGTTTGAAACACAGTCGTTTAACATGATTTACAACCAATCCCAACAAACTAACCAAGCCCAGCCAAAATAAATTTCAATAAACCTAATACACAGTAAGTAGCAATACATATAAATATGAGCGGAATAAAAGTTACAGTATGCTTATTTGTGTGCATGTTCACCGCTATATTTTAAGTTTGCATAACAAAAAATGACCGACGCGAGTTGCGGGCTATATTTTAATGTCTCTTTTTCGTTGAACTGGTTATTCCTTTGTTATTCGAACAGAGGCCGTCCTTTTAAAGAAATAACCCAACACATATCAATAACAAAAAGTTAAATTCTATAGTTCATTACCCCGCAGTTGTAACCGTGTTAAACACAGTCGCGGCAAAATATTAACGTGAATTACGTGTAATGTGATATGTAGTGGAAAACAAATATGTTAGCGTAACATATCCGTAAGAACTATTGTCAATTCAGGCATTTTTTTAACCGTCATAAAGCTGACTTAGATAACGTTAGAAGCCTAAACTATGTATATTCATACGGAATGGTTTTTGTAATACGACAGAATTCTTTGAAAATCTTTATAAACAGTAAACAACACAGGTATAAAAGTAGAAGTCACATTTCAATGTTTATGTTTAGGTGTAGCAAAAGTATACGAACACATGCACACGCACAATGGAATGTAAACATTGATTTTGACAGATGCTACATGGCAGTCACATGGCAATGTTTGTGTACATTTGGCGGAAGAATACGAAAAGGGCCTGCAAGTAGATATTTAGCAGGGCTCCGAGAAAGTTGCTCCCAGTGAGGAATAGACTATAGTTTAATCTGTGGTTTCCATTGCGTGTAACAAAGTCCCACTGTTACAGTTCTAATTTGCACAGTACAGGACCACGACAGAAACGCTGCACGCCTTGCGCGTAGGAGCAATGAGGCACTAGGCGTGCGTGTTAGTGTCGCCCGTATCGCTCCCTCGCTTCTTGACGTTGGACGTGCATCTCCACCCCTCTTAAGTAGTGCGAATCCTTGGCCGATGTAACTAACTGCTGGCGTCAGTCGTCTATGTCGATTGTGGGCCCTTATCACCGTAGCGTAGTCAGATGCATGTTGGGTTATGTTGCAAAAAGCTCCGAGTATTGGCATGATACGCATTTATTGCTTCGTTAAGCTCTCCACGAGACGTCTGACAACTTATTCGTAAACTGTGTTTATATACCAGCAAAGATAACTATGTACAAAGCAAAATGTTTGCTCAGATGCCATTTAGCGAAGGAATGGCAAACATTTTCTAGCAGATTTCTCTTAAGAGTTAAAGTGACAAGGCGCATTTCTCTGTTCTTTTACTAAATTGCACTAAAATTAACAATTTGAGTGGTGCAAAGTTCCACGAATTTATGGCTCTTTGGTCACTGGCGTTGTATAAACCTTGCCAATGGGTTATCTAGCGCACGCACATACACACATTCATGTGACTTAGGACGTAGGTTCATAGGGACATTTTATGTTGTTCTGGAGTGTACTATTCACTCCCCAATTACTTCCCACATGTTTGGGAACATTCTGTACGTACAGACTATTCACAGTAAAGTGATCACTTTTGAAAGCCCTGAGTTGCAATAATAGCCAATAAGTACATTTTATTTTAGCATTAAACGATAACCTCCGGGTGCATTGTAATGTGCACGCTGTGTTTATTACTTACATTGCAATATTTATTAGAAAAGGTGGTTACAGGATAAATTAACAGGCCCTCAAAAGTGCTCACTTTACCGTAAACAGCCTACAGGCATGTAGCGAGTCAGTGTCTCATCACTGCGACCCGCGTACGATGTCAGGTCGAGCTGAATGCGATATTTCTTTTCGCACAGTATAAAAGTAACATGATTCGTAGATATCACAACACCATTGTGGACATGAACTCGTTTCGCTCCGTCGGGTGCTGTTGATCATCCTGACAGATCTATTTCAACGCCCGGAGCTTAGGCGACTGTCATATGGCTCTTAAGAGTCTGCATTTCACAACCATCTTTGTAAAAAAAATTAAAATTTTTGTAAACAAATCCATGGAAATATCTGGAAAAAATTATTTAAAATTTCGGCACATTGTACAAATGTAAAAGCTGGTGAAATTAGGTTTTAACTGCTTACGTGGCAAAAAATGTGTTTCAGAGTTAAATTGTAAATAAGAAAAATTGCACTTACTTTTTAGAACAGACATCAGTTCCGGTAATTATTACGAATGTTTGTATCAGCCATGACGTGAACTTAATTACAATTTCAATACTAAATATGCCAAATAACAAACGTCATTTGCCACGGGAACTACCTCCGCGAAAACTGCTGGCTTTCCTATTTTTATAAGGAAAAGGGACATACAAAAAAAACCACACACAAAGGCTTGTTTTTCTGTGTCATTAGAATATAAATACTTATATGAAACTATGTTTTTTTTTTAAATAATATACATACACGATGCGATAACGATGAGCAATAGTAGTTATTGATTTGGAAAATGTGTTGTTTAGTTACAGATGCCAACCGACCACTGATACAGCTCGCTGACGTTCTGTTTGAACTGCGGTAGGGAACAAAGTGGTGAATCCACAACAAATAAGCCTTAGAACACACCCGCAAAAAAAAAAACGGACGGAGAAAGATAAACAGATGAAGAGCTAACCTTATTGCGACAAACAAACAGAAGAGCAAATAATCTGATATGGTTGCAATGTTTCGGTTGCGGTATTGTGAAGTTCGGAATCGATGTTTTGTCTAGTCCTGAAAAGAAGTGTATTTATTGTTATCGGAGTATCAAAATCCCCTTGGATATTCCCGAATCTGTTGATATACTCATTTTAGTGTGATATGCCAACACAAAAGAACACACACCAGTGGCGTAAACTAAGGCAGAAGAGGGTTTTTCCTAAATATTACAATGAGGTTCTGAGCACAATTTAAGTATTTTAAAATGGAAAATGTTAAAAAAAATTTTGTAAGTTTGATGGGACATGTAAATCCTTAATCGGTCCGCATTTTATGCTACCCGTGTTTTAAAAGTCACTATCGTTAAGCGTGATTGAATAATGCTGCGGTTTATTTACTAACACGCATTTACTGTATGTTTTAATATGATGGGAATGAGGGCGCACGAGTGAAACGAGTTTATCACAGTGGAATTATTTTTCATAAATATCACTGCTGAAAAAATTTTTGGCTGCGGTTGGCTTCAAAGTTCATTCACAATATTTTTTTCCTGAATTTTTTAGATTTGCGGAAATTTTCTTCTACACTAATTATATGGCTTTCATCCCAACGAAAGTGTGACGTGATAGATATGACTGGAGAACAAAGAGCTTCTAAATAGTACACAGGCATTAATAAAAGGACTACGTGGACCAGAAATGTGCTAGGGGCACTACAGACATGGTCGTCACCAGAATATTTTCCAAAGGGAGGCTTGGAAATTAGAAAAAGTTTCCTTCAGAGAAGTGCGAGATCTACAACTGCGTTTTACCCTAAACATCCACTTCTTGCAATATTAATTTGTTTGTTTATCATTAACAATATACAATACAATATCAAATACAAATACAAAAAAATATCAATATAAAATAATATAAAAAAACTGGAAGAACTCAATTACTCTACCCAGCAGGGACTTGCATTTCGAAGTAACGCCGGTAATATGTTATTTATTATAAAAACTGTTATTTCATATTCCATAGAAAAATTCAGTTTCCAGGGGAGGGAAAGTGCTCCTCCGAACCCCCTCCTCCACTCAACTACTTTCACCAGCCTGCTGACGCCCGTGAGTCTGCAGACATACAAGTGCTCATATATTAATACCAGAATCTCCACAATTCATTTAAGACATTACTTGCAAAAACAACTGCAGCACTGGAAGTACTGTAACTTTCGCAGCATATGCTGTTCACGGTTTACTGAGCACTTTTGAAAGCCTTGCTTACGATCTACGTTAGTAGTATAAAAATGCCGATTCAAGCACAGCCCCCAGTTATCAGAAAACCAACGGTAAATGAAATGCTTGAGCCATCAGAAAACATCAAATGCCAATTCGAACATAGCCGAAAAAATGACTCAAAAAGTTGCGATTGGGAGCAACCGCAAAAAAGTGACTCAAAAAGTTGCGTTTGGGTGCAACCGCAAAAATACGCATAAAAAGTTGCGTTTGAGAGCAACTGCAAAAAAGTGGATCAAAAAGTTCGTTTGGGAGCAGGTACAAAAAAGTGACTCAAAAAGTTGCATTTGGTTATATTGTAGGCTTTGGGGGAACAAAGCTGTAATAAACTATGCTTTTGAGTGCATCTGCAAAAATACGCGTAAAAAGTTGCGTTTGGGTGTAGTTGCAAAAAAAAAAAAAAGTAGCTCAGAAAATTTGAATACGAAAAAATAAAATGTTGTATATAATAAATGAGTACGAATTAAAATCAACTGATGTCTAATATCATGACGACCATGGCAATGAAAAAGGCTAATGCAACTGGTAATATTTGGAAAGAATATAAATTTAAGAAAGATGTTTTTGCGAAAAGAAAGAAGAAGAAATCTCAAGAGAAGTATGTAAAGTGTGAAACTTGTAATCACTTATACAAACCATCTATCATAAGAAGTCATCTTAAAAGTAGATTGCACAAAGGTCTTACACCAATACATAATAAATCACATGAACCAACAAATGCATGGTAAATTTTTAAAGTGCCACAACATTTAATATCAAAGCAGAAGTTCCCACAAGAGAAACAAGTGAAATGTGAAACGTGAAGTCACTATTACAAACCATCTCTCATAAGAAGTCACTTGAGAAGTAAAATTCATAAGTACAGACCCAGATTCAGTGTAGAAGAAATCGAAACAGCATTTCAAAGTAGGATCAAGATTTATGCTGTAAAGAATGTAAATGCAAACATAGATCCAAATCATTTCCTAAACGATGCAAAAGAAACCATCACAGAACTAATTAATTAACATTTAAAATTACTCAAAGTGAACATGAAACTCTTCACTAAGCACAAAAGGGGAATTGGTGGGAATATTGAATATGTAGAAAGCTCCTTTAAAACAAAGAACAAAATTATACTGAAATCGACTTATCAGGAAAAATATTATGCCAACAGCATATCGAAAATCGTAGCTGAAATGGAGGCTTTCGAAGACAAGGGATCTCTATGGATACTCAACAGAATATTTAAACTAGAAGTGCGAATAAATAAATATGTACCATTCAAGAGTAGTTCTTAAGTTGATCTTCCGGAAAAAAATCAAAGCTAAGCAGGCGGTAATTAATGTTATAAATAATGATCAAAAATGTTTTTTTTGAGGTCTGTTCTATCTGCACTGCATCAAGTACAAAGAAACCCCCAAAGAGTGAAAAAAATACACCGCTTACGAACATGAGTTTGATGATGCACTTAAGGGTTTGGAATTTCCAATGAAGTTGGATAGCATACCAACCTTTGAGAAAAGAAGTGGAATGTCTATTAATGTATACGCATACAAAGAAGAGGATGGTGGTAAGAAATATATAATCTGTCCATTAAAAACAACAAAAAATAAGACGGATAAGCACATAACCTTCTCTATATCAAAGACGAAAAGAACGACCACTACTGCTGGGTAAAAAGTCTTTCGAGACTTATCGCATCACAAGTAACAAATAATGGTCATAAAATATTTATATGCGATAGATGTTTGCAACATTTCTACTCTGTAAATAAGCTAAAAGATCACGAACAAGACTGTCGAGATCATGATGGTGTTAGAGTTGAACTACCATCTAAAGGAAAAAATGACACACTAAGATTTAAAAACCAAAATCATTCTTTGAGAGTTCCGCTTGTGATATATGCTGATTTTGAATGTTTGTTTGCTAAAATTGAAACCCTGACGAATGTTACACGAAACCATACCAAAAACACGAGCCTATTAGCTTCTGTTACTATGTAAAATACGAACATGAATACTATAATCCACCAGTAACTTATGAAGGATCTGATGCATCTACTGTATTCGTTAAAATGCTAATGGAAGAAGCAAAGTCTATTGGTGACATACACACAAATGAAAAAACAATGCTTCCACTAACTCAGAAAGAACAAATTGTTTATGATACAGCTACCCATTGTCATATATATGAAAAGTATTTTAATGGTGATTCTGTGAGAGATCATAGTCATCTTATGGGGAAATTTAGGGGAGCTGCACATAGAGATTGTAACTTATCGTATAGAAATCCATGTTTCGTTACAGTGTTTATACACAATCTATCAGGTTATGACACAAGTTTATTCATAAGAGATCTTGTCATCGATGAAAACAAAATTGATCTAATTCCCAACAACAAAGAAAAATAGATTTCATTTACGAAACATGTATGCGAAAGTGTAAATCCTAGATTTATTGACACATTTAAATTTATGGCTAGTAGTATCTAAAAACTCTATAGCAACGTTTCCAGAAGCCAAATCCGAAAAACGTGTAAGCATTTTTCCAATGAATTTCTTGACTTTGTTACAAGAAAAGGTGTTTACCCATATGAGTACATGGATAGTGCTGAAAAATTTTGTGAGCCATCACTTCCATCCAAAGATGCATTTTACAACAAACTCAATAAATGTGGCATTACAGACTAATATTACGAATTTGCGAGAAAGGTGTGGGAAAAATTCAACATTAAAATCTCTAAGAGAGTACACAGAACTCGATAACAAATCTGATGTATTGATATTGATTATTATTATGGAAAATTTTAGAGATGTGTGTCTCAAAACATATAAGCTAGATCCAGCATGGTATTTCACAGCTCCAGGGTTAGCGTGGGATGCTATGCTAAAACATACTAAAATAGAACTAGAATTATTAACAGATTACGACATGATTTTGATGATAGTAAAAGGTGTTCATGGTGGAAATTCACAATGTTGTAAGCTATATGCTAACGCAAATAATAAATATATGAATGCTTATAATAGTACAAAGGAAATCTTTTATCTTACATATCTGGATGCCAATAACATTTGGATGGGCTATGAGTCAGTATTTACCCTATGGTGGGTTTAAGTGGGGAAATACAAATATAGATGTAACAAAAATAGAAGATGATTCTAGTACAGGTTATGTATTGGAAATTTATTTGGAATACCCACATGAACTACACGATCTTCACAAAGATTTGCCATTAGCACCAGAGAATAAAATACCAGAAGGTTCAAAAAATCCAAAACTCTTGACTAATCTGATTGGTAAAGAAAAATGTGTATTACACTATGTAAATCTTAGCCAATATCTATCTCTCGGAATGAAGTTGAAAAAGATCCATAGATTTCTGGACTTTGATCAATCAGATTGGCTCAAGTCTTATATTGATCTAAACACAAATATGTGAAAAAAGTCTACAAATGACTTTTAAAAAAATTTCTACAAGTTAATGAACAATTATGTTTTTAGAAAAACAATCTAAAATATTAGAAACAGAGTGGATATACAGTTGTGCACAAGTTATAAGCAAATGGATAAACTAGTGGCTAAACCAAACTTTAAAGATATAACTATATTTACTAACTCTTTGGTTGCAGTTCATATTATTAATACTAAACTGTGCTTTAACAAACCCATTTATGTTGGAATGAGTATACTTGATCTATCGAAAGTCTTAATGTACGATTTTCACTATAATATAATGAAACCAAAGCATGGGGAAAATAGTGAACTGTGCTACCAATATACTGATTCATACATCTTATAAAAACACCAGACTTCTACAATGACATGAAAGAAATGGTCGATCATTTGGATACTTCTGACTATAAAAAAGATAATCCATATGTATACTGTTAGTTAACAAAAGATAATTGGCAAAATGAAAGATGAATGTAATGGAAAAATAATGGAAGAATTTATTGGATTGAAATCGAAAATGTATGCAATAAATGTGGAAGGGAGTGTAAAGAAAAGGCAACGGGTGTGAAAAACACTGTAGTCAGAAATGAGATTAGTTTTGGTTACTACAAAAAGTGTTTGTTTGGTAAAAAAAAAAGTGTTGTACAAGAGTATAAATCTTACTAAAAGTAAGAAACATGAACTCCATACAATTGAGTTGAGAAAAAAGCATTAAGTCCCGAAGATGATAAAAGATTTTTTCTTAAAGATGGCATAAATACACTACCATGGGAGCACTATGAAATTGAAAAATAGTGATACTATGAGAGAGCAGTTGCCTATCATGAAGCGCGAGTCGCCTTATCGCTGATATCGTGCATGAGGTTTAAAGAAAGTATATGTATAACAAAATGCAATCACTTATGGACATTGTGAACAACAAGCTTATATATGGCAGTAAAAAGGTGTATGTGATTATCGACGAAGTGAATAATCCGTGGTTCAAGGTGAAAGACGTTGCGAGAATACTCGAGTATGCGAATCCACGAGAAGCAATCGGAGAACATGTTAGAGAAAAGTATAGGCAATCGTACACGGATATAGGGAGGAGCGATTCGTTCCCCCCATTGAATATGCAGCCACATGCCATATTTATCAATTAATCAGGCAGCAGCTGAAAAATTCCAGGATTGGGTGTATGAAGAAGTGCTACCATCCATACGTAAATACGGCGAATACACGTTAGAGCAAAAGTACAAACCACTACTGGATGATTTGAACAAGAAGCTTACAGTGGCTAAAGAAGTGGCTAAGAGAAACTCCGTGGTTCAAAGTGAAAGACGTTGTGGAAATACTGATCTGAAAAAGGCGTTGCGAGTGAATGTAATTAAAAAGCATACGAACCTGTTGTCACAATTAAAAGAGGTCCCTCGAAGGGCCCATCTTAAGAATGCGCATCCTCAGATGCTTTTTCAGATCCCATTTAAAACCCTCTTATAGAGCTATTATAGAAGAATTATTAACAGTACATGTTTTTAATGGATAACCATTCATTAAAAACTAATAACCATACATATTTGCGCACTATTGTACTTTGGTCATTCTTTCTCTTTTAACATCATAAATTAGGTTTCTTTGTTACTAGTACCACATAACAAATAGTTGAATCTGATATTGGCTTATTAAAATCAACTGTAAGTTTCAGATTAGTTCGATCTTTTACAATAGTGGTTTTTCTGTAAGACAAAGCAAATAACATACAATGGTCTTCTCCCAATAAATGATGCAGAGTTTAAGCACAGTTCATTATTATGATAAGGGGTATCTAGTTTAGTCTTTGAATTTCTAAAATCATTGTAAAGAATATACATCATATCGAAAATTTTATATTCGATGTTTAAATTCCAATTACATTTGGGAAACACTTCATTCTGTCCATTCTTAATAGAAATATTTTTGACAAAACATTAAACCATGTGTGAATTGCTCAGGATCTTTTCTGCTGTGCTGAAAACCAACAATGACAAAGCCTGGCATATCGAATTGGATTGAATTGAACTGATCTATTATATCAAACTGAAATGAGTTTGTATTAGCAGGTACTGGTTTTTAAAACATTGCCAATAATTAAAAATAATTGGAATTTTGTGGTGTTTGTATAATTTTGCTTTAATTTCGTCTCCATAAATAGGATCGTATTCAACAATTAGCCACAGAATTTCCAATTTCTCAATAACAATTTTACCAGCATCTGGTGTATTATCTGTATCATCAGATCCATCTGCTTTCTTTGGAGGCCTTATGTAAAAAAAAAACATCATTAGAATTTCGAATGAAGGTGATCTTGTACCCACCTTTCAGAATATTTCATTACAATCTCTCATAAACCCAAACAAATATCTTAATGGATAGGTAATTTCGTTACACTTATCTTTCCTAATATATTTTCCTAGTTCTATCCCCGGCATTTGGAAGTATGCTGATTCTGATTCCGAACCTAGCAATGTATGCATCATTGTTGAAGTGATGCCAGGGTTGTCAATACTTTCGTTTATACAACCATGTTTAGAGATATTTAAACTTGAGATCTGAAATGGGAATAAATTCTCACAAAGATCAATAGTTGAAGGTTTTTCATAATCTGCACTTGTATCTCTTTTAGTTATCTTATACTGTTGGTATACATGAGCTTCATTCGGCTATGAAAATGCATCACCAATAGGAATTTCAAACTCAATGTGCGTATTGTATTCATTCAAATTATTTTTTGTTTGATAGTTTGGCAGAAACGACTGACGCTCATAACTTTCAATTTTTTATTGATCCATTTATTATATAGACAAATAAATTCTTAAACAACTACGCTTTTTTTATTAACCCAAGAATTATGACTTCTCTCAAAACCTAACAATTTAATTACCAGATTATTTCCTTTTCTTTGCAAAACTTTTTCCACTAAGTACTCTTTATCACATTTGGTCTTAAGCAGCTCTAGCTCATAAAAATACCTTTAATAAGATCATTTTTTAAATCTTTTATTCTGTATGTTATGGCATTTGTACACAATACTTGACACACCTCAAATACTTCAGTGGACCAATTTGGTGTATTTCCTTTTTCAAACAAATTGTTACTTTCACTTATATGAACTTTATCTCCTATTGCAAACTTTGGTTTAACAATTTTTCTTTCTCCTACATATATGTTGATTAGACTAGAACTTTCATTCTTTGCATTTACAATGGTGGGTTTCATTCCTATTGTACTGTTAACAGTGTTATTGTATTCACTTATTAATTTAGGTAATATAGCCATGCATTTGTAGCTTCCCTTAACCACAAATATCTTCAACATTTTCTCCTTCAATGTTCTATTAAATCTTTCTACACCCTAGCTTTCTTTTCACTGTATGTTGAATAGTGTGTTATGTTGTCATTGGTCATTAATGCCTTAAATGATTTATTGTAAAATTCTTTCCCTTCATCTGTTTATAAATTCATGGATTTGCGATAATTCAAAATAGTTTTAAATGCTAACATATCATTTTCACCAGTTTTATCTTTGATTGATATTTCCCATGCATATTTGAAAAAAACATCTTTCACAGTTAACATACATTTAAACCCTTTATTAATTCTATGTATACCTTTTAAAGATCCAGAATTCATCTCAACTAAATCAGCGTTTCCAAAGATCATCAATACCAAAAGACAAAACAGTTCTTCTGGGGAAGTTTTTTCGTATTGGTTTATGAATTTCATTTACAATATCGTTTTTTATACTCCCACCAGTGAATATCGAGTTATTGGTATCACGACATATACAAACACCTTTTTTTCTTACTTTGTTTTTATTTCTAAGTTCATACGAACTTAGTGTAAATTTCATACATTTGAGACAGTATACATATCATTGTTCATTTTATTTATTTATATAATAAATGACACAACAAAAAGTTGTAAACAATATAGAGAAGAATATAGAGAGAAGGCAGATAACTGAAAAATTTAAAACTTATAGAAAATTTCGCAAGGATTAATATATTAAAATAAAAAACACGATCAACCATTGATAGATGCGATAGAAGATTTGGGGCAAAACATTGAACATGTAACAAATGAGAATAAGAACTTAATAAAAGAACTTGTTCTATTTTCTGTTAAGAATTTAGACTACCCACAGACACCAACAGAAACGTCTTTTGAAAGTAATCTGTTTGGTAAAACCGGCACCGATGAACGCTATGGTAATGAATGCTATGACATGGTGTTAAACGCATTGACGATGACGATGAACACTATGACGTACGCTATGACGAAGTGTTGGGGCATTTGAAAACTGATATCTCACAGTTAACTAACTACAAAACAACATTTATTGATAATAAAGTGGTCGATTTCTTAATTGACTGCAAAGACGATGTTTTTGGACTACAGACTGATAAAGGTAGATTGTAGATTGGTGAAAGTGAAGTAACATTCATCAATGATAAATTTACTGTAAAAGGTCGGACATACAGTGGAACTGATGGTTTGATGAAATTACTAACTAGTAAGAAAGTAACAGAAAGTGACTACACTGCAACCGACTATGAACACTATAGCCATATCCTAGCAGATACATACACAGTTTTTCAAAACAATAATACAAACTTGGGAATGCCAAAATCGATTAAAGGGGATAAATGGAAAATTATTGTTAAACCTAATTACAATTCGATTAAAAAGAAAAGGCCCTCACCTATAAAAGGGGAAAGTTATAAAGAAATATACAGACTATCCCAAAGAATGCATATGGATGGATGATGTTAGGATGCGTATTGAACGATTTCTCGTTATTTATGGCAAAGAAAATGCTGGAAATGATAACTATTACAATGAAAAAGTTGGAATAATAAATATTCTCAGCAGCAAGTTTAGTGACTTTGTTGTGACTAATCCAAAAGGTATACCATATCTGATACGAATGTTAAAAACCATACCACATACTCTTTGGGAATCGGATCAACATGGAAAATGGTTACTCAATGACATAATAAATTCACCACATTTTGAGTTGCATGCACCCAGTTATCAGTACATAGGTCCTGGTACTAGACTAAAAGAGAGAATTGAGCATGGTGATAACCCCATTAATCTACTAGATGCAGCTGCAATGGAACATGATATAGCTTATCATCATCATAAAGATCTAGCTGAAAGAAATGTAGCTGACAAAGAACTAGAAAAGAAAGCGTTCAAAAGATTGTTAAGTTCAGATGTTGGTCTGAATGAGAGATTGTGCGCTGGTGTTACTGGATCTGTGATGCATATTAAACGTAAGCTTGGCTGGGGAATGAAAATGAAATGATATAATATTTCTTATAATAAATGAAAGTAAAAAACATTGAATTTCAAGTTCCTAACGAGGAGTTTAAGGGTTTGAATATTGTTTCTTTCCTAACGAAAGACCAACTGGAACATAAAAACAAGAAATTAAAGTAGGACAAAGGGATGACTATCACAATTTCAGTTCCACAACTTAAGAAAATGTCCAAAGAAATGAAAACTGGAAATGGTTTGACAGTTCACAAGGGTGGATTTTCCCCTTAATTTTCGCAGCATCGGGAGCTCTAAGAGAGTAAGTTGGCAGTGCATCATCTATCGCAACATCAGTAATTTATTCTAAGATGAAAAACCAAGAACCGGAAGAACAACACAGACATAATTTAGCTATGGAGGAATACGGCAAGGGATTGAAGAAAGTTAAGTGGGGTAAGAATGTTAAAGAAAGTAGCTACACTCAGTAACATTGATATTAATCAAATGGTTAAAAAATTAAACATTAAAATTTTTTGGAGTGTATTTATGATTGATGAACTACTTAACACAACACTCGATAATGAATGTGGGGTTGCTAATCTAGATGTTTCGACAAACTCTGGTACACACTGGGTATGCTATTGGAAAAAAGCAAACAACAAATATTAGTTTGATTCATTTGGCGGAAATCCACCACGACAATTAATATCATATCTTGGAAGTAATATTTTTTATAACGATGATACAATTTAAAATTTCAATCAAGTAACTTGTAGTAATTTGTGTGTAATTGTGCTAAATAACTTTTCACATAATTTTAAATTTCCAAAAATTATTTCACAATTAATAAACAATGGATGTATGTGGAAATGCATTAATGAGCTCTTGTATTGAAGATCAAATTAAAGAACACAGGGACAATGATACAACTACTGAGATCAATCCTAATGATTTGTTTCCAACACACAGTTCAACGACTTTATAGCCACAATGACAATAAATAAAATATCATTGGATAAAGCCTATCTTGCTTACTTGGAAAGAGATAATAATATAGATTTTGAACAAAAAAGACTAAGACATGTGGGAGATATCATTGCACCGATGGATGCAATAAATTTAGAGTACTATCTGAAAAACTGAAAAAACATTATTCGTTTAGTTGGGAAATACAATTCAAAAGAAAAGTATTTTACTTTAATAATCAAATATAATATTTTTTTATGAGAGTTGGATCTATAGTTGAAATAATAAAACCAGAAAAATATAAAAGTGTAATCAACTTTTACCATGAATGGGAAAAAATTTACATGCATAGTCCTTTTGAAGTATAACCTGATGATATGATATATTTTAAAATACCAAAAGCCTACAATGTAGCCGAAGGTACAATTGTGTTTAAAGAATTAGTTATGATATATGAATACATTAAAAAATATAAGATTATTTTAATTTTTAACGGAAGTGTTTCCATTAAAAACAAAACTTACTTATAATCTAAGAATTTAAAAAGTCTTTAATTTTATTATGGTACTTACCATTATTTAACTTACAAGTCATATCTATTCTAACAAAACCATATTCATCATTCCAACATTTTGAACAAGTCTCCCTAAATTTCTCAAACGACATATCACCACCAACAAAATCACTATGAATATGTTTAAGATTTGTATCGTCTTGTCTGAATATGCAAAGAAAATTGGCATTGTCTCTTATAAGCTGCTTGGGTACTTTTGTGTATGTCTGGGCTAAATAGAAACAATCAATATCTTTGTGTCTACCACAAGTAAAGTAATCCCTTACTTATTTTGGTTTTCAAGTATGATATTATCGAAAACAACTACAGACTCTTTAGGACATCCATTTACATTAACCATTTCTTCATTTGAAGGAAAGTATGCTATCGGTTCATTAAATAATTTTGATGCTACATCTATTTATTTAAATTTATATATTTTGGTTGGTCCACACTTTTTGAATATACATAGAGAGTACCAAAGTCCAACCATTCCTGAGGATATATAAAATTTTCTCTCATAAGTGTAGTTTTTTCCACAGTTTTTAGGACCACTATCAAACATCTAATATTATTAGGTAATAATTCTCCATGACGTTTTGTCGATACAGTATTGTCCAGTATTCATATTTTAATATCGCAGTCTACATGTTTCATGATTTTCTTGCTCATTTATTAATAGATTTTTTAATAATATAATAAATGAGTAAAGTACTCAAACTAACAGATAACAAATCAGTGTTGAAGAAAATACTACATTATCCTTTAGAGATAGAGGGGCACTCATTGGCTTTAGTTCAGTTCTATACTAATTACCTAAAGCATAACATTATCTCTGGGAAAAATAAGCTAAATGTTGTGGGGCAGAATGATATGGAATCAGCAATTGATATTCCAGTTGGCCAATATAGCTTAAAAGATCTTGAAAAAACTACAAAAGCAATTTTTTCACTTAGTGTAGATTCAATGGATGGGAAAGAAAATGATATATCTTTCGAGCTGGATAAAATAACAGAGTGAAAGTAACATGTACGCTTAAATTACAGTTTGGAAAATGGGGTTCAATAGGAAAACTTTTGGGTTTCATAGAAAATAAAACTCTGAAAGCAAATGTAGATCATTGTAGCGATACAATTCCAAAATTTGCTCCATTTGAAACAATAAATATACACTGTAATATAGTAAATGCTATGATACTAAAACATGGTTAATATAATCATAGAGAAACTAACATAATTGTCACTTTTAAACCAAGAACTACATTTGGGTTTGGTGACACTATCTATTATGAACCAGCCTATCCATTATTTTTTCCAGTGCAAACAAATCAAGTTAATGAAATAATAGTTGAAAATAAGGATGAAAAAAGTAAGTTAATTAATTTTGATTTGTCCGAAAGAACAGTGGTATTAGAGATGAGACCGTAGATATATATTTTTGGGTTGGAAGTAGTCATATTCTATATATAATAAGGTTAATAGTTTTTAAACTATTAAAGTTTCATGTGATAAAGATGAATAATATTTCTATAGAAAGTGTAATGAAAGATTTAGAAAAAGAATTCAATGTTTCGGCTAATTTAATATGTCGAATTTTTAAGATGTGTATCTAAATTTTTAATTAGACTATGTTGTAGCACATTGCCGAAGTCAGAGCGATAATTGTGTTGTAATGATTGGATAACCATTAAAACTTTATAGCGATTTGAGCACAAATAAAAATCAAATTATGTCTAATTATAGGACAACATTAATTTACTCCTTAAAAAACAGAATAGAATGCATTTTTTAACACCACAATCCACCATTCCATCATATGCAAAACTTATACCTTCAAAATTAACATAATTTAAAATTTTTTCTCTGAAAATCTGAACATATCAGTCTGGTAAGGTTACTTTAAAATTTCCAGGAGTAATTACCACTTTGTATCCATACCATGTATCATTTATTTCAGCATGATCTATGGGATAGGACTGTCCAATTGTAAGTTCGGAAAGTTTCTTAAATTGTTTGGTTCAATTTAATACATTTAGCAACTGATCCATCTTTATTATATACTACATTTTTATTTTTATGTATTCAACTTTTTTGAGCCACTCTTTTTTTGCAACTGCATCCAAGCGCAACTTTTTACACGTATTTTTGTAGATGCACTCAAACGCAAAGTTTAACACAACTTTTTTTCTAATGACTATGAACTAACCAAACGCAACTTTTTGAGCCACTTTTTGCGGTTGCACCCAAACGCAACTTTTTACACGAATTTTTGCGGTTGCACCCAAACGCAACTTTTCGAGTCACTTTTTTGCGGTTGTGCTCGAATCGGCATTTGATTTTTTGCACCAGAAAAACAACGGTAATTTTTTCTGATGATTTTAGCATTTAATTTACCGTTGGTTATCTGATAACTGGGGGCTGTGCTCGAATCGGTATTTTTATACTACTTGCGTTTATAGTCTATTCGCGGTTTTATCACACCTTTCGGATGAAACCTTTGAAAAATCACCCCATGTAAGGCGTGTTTGGTTGTTTCCTAAATATGACATGTATCACAGGCATTTTATATTTGTGTTAACATAAAATTACTTCATTTCTCGAAAAATTGAAATTTTTCCTTGGATTTTACGTATACATAATAATATTGCATTTATAGAAAATATGAATAAAAATAGAAAGAAAAAAGGTGTGTTGGTAATGCCTAGTAATAAATATTTCGCTGTACATTTGGTGTAATTTTTATAGCTCTATTATGCTTTGTTTGCATGGAACGGAGAAATATCCTGGAACTAGAACTTAAGGAGCACTTTTGCAAAGTTGGATGTAGCCGTGATTGTACTATACTTCTCATTTCGTAACCTTTCGCCTCGTGTAAAATTAACAATGCTGTAAGCCTCATCACGTTAGTCATGCGCTACCTTAGTAAAACCGTGGAATTGCTATGAAAGTAATAATGCTAACAATACGCATTATTCGTACTAATAATTGTGTAAAACAAGTTATACCAAATTCCGTGGTCATAAATTTAAACGTTACATTTCCAATAAAACGTCAAGTGCTTCGAACTATTTTTTGTTAATACGCTGCCAACTTAACAAATAACTTGCCCTGACGTTCGCTCCACACGTACACTGATAATAATGCGTATAACTTCGTCATATACTACATAACATTACAAATGTTAGCACCCTATGGTGACAGTTATACATTGCTAATCGCAACAAAAATTAATTCAGCTACAATATTACGCGTATCGGTGCTGCATACCAACGTGTTAATAATTCGCTCTCCGTACGTCTCTGTTTATGGCAATGGGTATATTTAGAGATGGCACATTCTTTATAAATCAATAAGGTTAACATGAACAATATAAAAAGACTGAAAATTTTCTCTGTTAAATGAATACAAAAAGTTTGGAGAATGAAGTTACATCAGAAAATATTTTTAATCTTTGTATAATTATTTGTGTTCTTCCTGGAGATGAAATCAGGAGATATACACACATACCTTAGACGAAGTTTACGGACGGAGCTGATCAGCGTATCGGTGATACTCTATTAAGATAAAACGTGATTCCTCATGCTATTACTAAGGCACAGTTGAAGATAATAGTAGGATACAGTATGAGAGAAGACGGGTTGATTAACCTAGACACATTCGTCCACCTTTCACGAAAACATACAGGATTAGCAAAAACGACTGGAAAAATTCGTACTGCTAGTGTTTTTAGGTGAGCCAGACACATTTAGAAGTTTGAAACACGCAACCTGATACTTTTTAAGGTGGCACTATCATACCAAAATTCGGGAATGAATGCAGTGAATATTTTTTCTAACGTTTAATATTTTTGAGTGATTTGTTCCCACGAATAACATTTCATAAAACTTTACACTTATGTTTTGAAATGCCAGGTGCGCAAATTTACGAGAGAGAAAATCCTAAAATGTGCGTTTTTAATGAAATTCGAAATAATACGTAATACAAATTCACCACATATTAAGCTTAATATTATGCTCTAAAATTCAAGGGCCATCCTATGAAATTCCAAAGTAATGCATTCCTGACGTAAAGATTGCACGGCAGTTCGTGTACTTGTGGGTAAAAGCGATGATGCATCTGATTGCAGTGTCGCCACAGCGCTTCTGTTCTTCTAGGTCTCGAATACACGAAATACCTTATCAACCTGGTAGTAAATTTTATTATTATATATATGTCCAATATGAATGGCTTGGATACCAAACACGTATCTTCGATTTGGAGGAACACTGCATTTTGTCGACACATGCAAGCATACATTGCTTTTAAATGCCTACGTAAAAAACTTATCGTGTCAAAAAGTTTTAATTTTACACTAAATAACTATCTTGACCAAGATCTAAAAACAGTTCTTTGTACGTTTAGAAACCTTGAAAACAGTTACTTTTAATACTTACTCCCGTTTGTATAAAATTAATTTCACTCATTCTCTGCATATTTGGAGACTGATCTAAAAATCTGTGTTGGTCAACCTTTTTCGAAAGGTGATTATTTGTATAGATAATTTAAATTCAAATATCAATGTTAAATAAATTACTGGTAGTCTACATATCACACAAGTAAGTTTCGGCCCTATAAGAAATTTATATACTCAAAACACTTAAAAGCACTCAGGGTGAAAGCCGATTCCAGAAAAAGACAAAATGTATATTAAAAATTACTGTTTTTAATTCTCTAACCACAGTCACCGATACACGAGACCAGGAAACCAAACACGTACGCCATCGAATGGGAAACGCGAGTTAATCTGCGTGAACGGGTTAACCAATACGTCACTCCTACTGCAACGGCTTTGTTGCGGCCGCGCCGGGACAATTCGCGTGCCGGCAAACCGCAACTCCGATCTGGTAAGCGGGTTGCGTGCACCTGAACCTGCAGGCGCGGTGCCAATAACGATACTCGCAAGTCCGGAGCCGGTGTAATGCGGGAATGCAACGAGAGAGCAGAGAGCAGTGGGAGAATCGCCGGTCAGCAACAGACGCAGCCCACAGGAGGGACACTCGAACCGCAGTACGCGTACTCCTCAACACGACGACGACGAGTGAGAGTGAGAGAGAGAGTGAGAGAGAGTGAGAGAGAGTGAGAGACTGTGAGAGTGAGTGAGTGAGAGAGTGTGAGTGTGTGAGAGAGTGTGAGAGTGTGTGAGAGAGTGTATGTGTGAGAGATAGTGTATGTGTGAGAGATAGTGTATGTGTGAGAGATAGTGTGTGTGAGAGAGTGTGTGTGTGTGAGAGAGTGTGTGTGTGAGAGTGTGTGTGTGTATGTGTGTGATGCTGTGCGGTCGCGCACTCTGCATCACGGCTCGCTCGCGCCGGGTTACTCTCTTCATGAAGCCATCCCCTCCGGAAAGAAATTCAACGTTTTGTTTCGAGCGTCTCCTAACGATTCGGCTCTTTGCTCTGCAGTAATTTCACCAGCCTTATGCGGAGCGATCATAAATTTTTTTTTGGGGCATCCGATTGATTTTCTTTCAATACCGCTTAAAATACGAGTTCAATCAAAACGTACACAAGTCAGAAAAATATTGTTTTTTCTTGCTGCGAATACGGAAATAATTTTCGTTATCTTGAACGAAAATATACACGCGGTAATTTATATTCAACTGTCCCGTGAGACTTGCTTCTAAAGAAGAAGAATATTTTAGAGTTAAATAAGACCACCGGCAACACAGTTATATATTACCTCCCATTTCAACAAAAATTGTAATTACACAGTGATCTGTGTGCAAATGAGATCGTAGATTTACCACTTAATTCTATGATTAGAAATCCATTGTAGCTTAAGAACTTAATTATGCAAAGATCTCTGCAGAAAACGGTAGATGGTGTGTTCAGGGATTTGGTTCCCAAAAATGAATATTTACTGACAGTCTTAATTTATCTGCTGAGATGTTCAGGAAACTCTAAGCTTAAATGCTACCACTCTGTAAAGGGCTTTCCCTTTCCTATTATTTTATTATTATTAATGGTTTTTTTATTATAGTTTATCCAGCATTCCGAAACGAATTTCAGAAGTGGCGATTTCGATCTCAACTGTTTGACAGTTTTTTTTTTTTGATAATGTCAATACAATGAGTATAAAGTGTTAAGTGAATTACATATCCTTAGTTGTAATTTTTTCTCGATAAGTATTTTGTGGTGGTAGCAAAATTAATTTTCCACAAGCCACGTTTTCTCGTACAGCCTTTTCACACACCAAAGTGGCTACTGATGAAATGCACATACACCTCACTCTTTTAACAAGTAAATACATTCTTCATAGTGGCATAACCGGAGCTATACATAGTTCTTGGCCTTTTATTGTTGCCGTCCTTAGTCCTTTTGTGGATAGCCATGCAAAATAAACCCCCAATTTAATCTTTTGTTTCTTTACTTATGTTGTAACCAAACGTGTCCACTATTCAGCGTCAGCGAATCTATAGTAATTCCCGTACAGGGCAGTCAATCTACACACAGAAACGTCCCCCAGACAGAGAGATAGAGCAAAAAGCGTAGAATGCGCATGCCATTTGCGCAGTAACAAAATTTCTGAGATTCAACATTGAAAGTCTCTTTCGCCAGGGTTTGCATATCATTATCATCAAATGCCTGCAGATTTAACCACTGGTTAAAACAGTGGTTTATATAAACAAGTGCTTTGTTGTTTCACTTCCTTTTATCAAATTTTAACGAAACGGTGGTATAATAGTGATTATCAATTTTTTTAAATTGCCGCGCAATTCTTATAAAACGAAACGTAAACAAGAGTCACGTAGGTGTTTAAATGATTTTGACAGCCAGCGTTAAGGACTTGCATTAGAAGGCGGAAATCATTTTACTTAATCTTTATTGTATTCAAAATTAACAGGCGCGTGTTAATAAGGGGCCTGATACTATAACCACGTTACTACCATACGTAAAATCCATCTGTTGCTATTGACTACTACTTAGCACCACTTAAGTTGTTTCCATTAATTCTGGAATGAAGGGAGATATAGGAAAGAACATTCATTTGGCAGTGTTCAGCACAGCCAATATCTTTGGCGCTGGCAGAGGAAGGGATGAAAGCAAGAACAAGACTGCTTTTTTTTTTACAAAATAAATTGTGGAAATTAGTAGCCGAGATTATTCTCGAAATACTAAAAGTAGAGTAGATCAAATTTTACCAAACGTTAGTGTGCGATGTCTAAAACCTTAAAACAAATTTGTGCGTTTCACAAAACGATGCGTTTTAAATTTATACAATATTTCAGTTGTAGAGTTACAGAAAGATTTCAGCGAATATATTCTAAATAATCGTTTTTAAAGCGAAGCAATAAAAATTTTTTTAAGTCCGCTCAATGTGACTTCCAACTTTTATGAAGCCCTGGGTGAATTTCTGCTTTCAGATCATTCCTCCGCGTCAAGCACACTAAGCTTAACCAAGTGTAGAAAATTACATCAAAGGGACAACGCACCACATTCCTGCGCACTCAGTTTTGTAATAATATCTTTGATAAGAACTATTTCTTACTAGGTGTTACCAACACACATTTTTCTTCCCTGTTTTTATTTATATTACTTAAAAAAACATTATAGTTTATATATGGGTTATTATTATAAGTTTTTCTTTTATGATACCAGAAGTTTAACATGTTTGTGATAAATGGCGTATCTTGGAAACAACGAAAACGTCATATATGAGAGGAGGAAGGGAGGGGGAAGATTTTTCAAAGGTTTTATTTAAAAAAAAAAAGCGTGAAGAAACCGCGAATAGGCTATAAAATTAATACAGATATTTTTTTTTTTAAAAGGACATTAAAATAGATTTTACGTTTTATATAACATTTGTTGTAAATATATAACATTTCAGTTGTGGAGATGAAATAAAATCTTTGGCAACTTATTACCAAATAATTGTTTGTAAAGGGAAGAAAAATAATTGTTATCGTCTATTCGCGGTTTCTATACACTTTTTTAATTAAACCTTAGAAAAATTACCCCTTTAATCAAGTGTTTGGTGATATTCTAAATAAACCACGTATTAGAAGCGATTTATATGTGTGTTAATGTAAAATAGCATTATTTTTAGTTAAATTTAACTTTTACTTCTATTGATCTAAAAATTATATCATTAATTTTTGTAATTAATATTAATAAACACAGGGAAAAAAATAGGCGTGTTGGCAACAACTAGTAAGAAATAGTTCATACGCAAAATATTATTACACCGAGTGCGGACGAATACGGTACGCTGTTCCTAAGGTGTATTTTTCTAGAATCAGTCAAGCCCTGTTTGCACGAGGCGGAGGGATATACTGGAAGTAGAACTTAAGCAGTGCTTCAGAAATGTTGGAAGTAACTGCGAGTGGTACTAGAGGCTATTCACGATAAAGTGAGCACTTTTGAGATCCTAGTTACTTGTTCCTTTCAGCCATTGTATATCCTTTGAACGCCTTTTTAAATCAATGTTGAAATATAAATGATAAACACAGTGTTTACATTCCACCGCAGTCAGAAGTTAACGTCTTAGGCTAAAATATGATATATTTATTGACTATTATTCCAACTGGATAACTTTAAAAAGTGCTCACTTTACCGTGAATGGCTCATACAGTATGTGGTGCGTGGACGGAGCTCGTCACGCACGCGGCTGACGGCAGCGCTAGTACTCGGGGTCACTCGCGCAAGCGCACTGGGCCCCGGGTCGCTCGCGCCGGATTCGATCGGCCACGGGAACGGCGCGCCCGAGGGAATTGGATCCGGCGTGACGTCAGCGAAGGAACCGTCCGGGAGTGCGAACGAGAAGGGAGGGGGGATGTGGCACGAGGGGGGGAGGGGTGATGGCGTGTACGTCACGCCGGGCGGCGGAGGCTCCAATCGGACGTCTCCATCCTCCCGCTGGACAACGTCGGGGGGGGGGGGGGGGGGGGTTGGCGGGGCGACGCTGTTAACGTGCAAATGAATTGTTTTCTGCGGCGCAGCGTTCTGTAGCCTGTGGCGCGAAGGAGCATTGAAAAAAACAAAGAAAGAAAGAGAAAGAGAAAAAAAAAAAAAGGGGGGGGGGGCACTCAATAGCTGTCTTGTTCCCTGCGCGAGCACTTGGGTCGCCCGTCCTCTCCGACAGAAAAATGGGACGGTATTTTTAATTACTCCCTCCCACCCCCGCAGTTTGTCCTACTGTTAGCCGGTTTACGAAAGCAATTTTCGACTTCAGGTTGTTTGTCTTCCAATCTCCGCTTACTTTTATAAAACGACTGACATTTTATGATACACAAGAACTAAATTAGTCTCTACACCGTTTGCTCGGCATATGAAATCGGACATGAAAATACCACTATTTAATACGAAGAAGTTATCAAAATAACTATTATACCTACTTTCCTACTTTGATAACTTAGACCCTACTCTAAGATTTAGGGACATAAAAGGAACCTGTGTGTTAAAATAAAATATCAATATTTCCATCATAATTTTAAAATAAGTGGCTGGCCCACTTAAAACTTTGAAGTTCACAAGACATGACGTAGTGACACATGTTTGCCAAATTTGGTGGGAATCGATTGATGGTTTCACGAGATATAACATACAAACTGTCACTATATTACAAAATGGCGGAAAGTTGCTCTGCGTAGACATAATTGTGATATAAACTGCTGCCAGTATACACATTTTGGTTGAAATTGGTTACATGGTTTGGTAGATATAGCATTGCAATCAAAATGTTTCGTTATATGGAAGCAATTTTGAAAATACGTATGACACACTTAACACATATAATTTTACATGGCCTAACGTTGTATTTTTTGATTACCAAATTTTGTAGTTATTGGTTGGTTGTTGCCCGTGATATGGCACAAGAACTCTATTTTTCACGTAACGCTAGTTTACTAAATGTTCGACAAAACAGGCTATGTATTAGCATATACTTTCAGAATACCAACTCTGGCCGAAATTTGACTAACAGTATAGTATAGTTTCCAAATAAAGCTAAAATATGTATGTCAACGTGTTGAAAATAATTAAAATATTAAAATATTATATTTATATTTAAATTAAAGTATTTAAATCACACTTGATAACGTGGCCAACCATAGTATTAGTTACCTGCCAAATTTGGTGATAATCTCTTGATTTCTTTCTGAGATATAATCTATCTTACAATATGCCAGACAAATAACAAATACCTCTTTAAATTAAATATTTACACGATATACTATCCCAACGCGGAATTTGATTTAAATAGTTTGAATGATTTCCAATATATTAAATAGAACCCTAAATGTTAAAATAGACGCCATTTTGAAAACAGGCGATAGTCTACACATATAAAATTCGCATATACTTACTCAGTACTGTATGTGTACCGAATTGAGTGAGATTTGATGCACGGTTCCAAGAAAATTGGATTAGGCAGAGGGAGGGTAATAGGCGCACGTACAAACACGCCAACACCAAGTAACACAAACACAAATAAACTCACAGACAGGAAAGTTATCTTACAATAATGTCTTTTCTTAGGAAAGTAGGCTGAAAATATATAAAATAATAAACAACCTTGCTTTGCAATTCCAAACCACACTTCCTATTCCTGTATTCACTGAAGACATCTTGGGGAAAAGAAGATGAACTGAAGAAAGTAAATGGGTTAAAAAATTAACAGGTAATAGGCCTATATTACGTTTTTAAGTAATCTGTATCTCACTTTTTGGAAAAGGAAAAAAATGCATCTGTCTTACAGAATAGGAAAAAAAAATTGTATCTTGCAGTTACATCACTCTAAGTTTTTTTTGCTTTCATCTGAAAGTGTTACAAGTAAATAATGTTTCTTTTTAAAAGACTAGTATCGATATACCTCTAGCTTACATTTCGAGGGCAAATGGATAATGTAAGGCGCGGTTGGTATTATACATAAATTCTTCACCCTCTCAAAACTTCGATGGAGCCGCCCAAATCTCTTCACTTTTTCTGTATTCTTCACATTCCAACAATTTCCTTCATTTCGTTTAAACGTCTTACTAGTGTACAAGGACTACCGGATATGACAGAGTGATGGAAAGTAACATCATAAACTTACATTTCAGGCTGTTCAAGGTAAACTGAGTACTTTTAAAATGCCTGCTTAAGATCTACTTGCACGCATATCGTGTATCCTTCCGTCACGTATAAGATTAACATTTCCATGGGCATGATTACTTTATCCTCGCATCGGTCAAGTGAAGCTGTAAAATTATTACAAAAGAGAATATTTCACAAATGTTCTAATTCTTACACTTACACGCAATGAAAAACGACAGAATACAAAAGAAATAATTCCTATATTCACAAAAGTAGTAGGAAAATATATGTTTGGGGCCAAGGGCATCGGGCATCGGGCATCGGTTCAGGATTCGGGGGAGCCGCTAACTTGTTACGTCACCATACCACCATCTTGGATGACTTTTAACCTGTCACCCTCGACACATGTGACCTTTGACCTTGGCCTTGGCTCCGAAGACTTTTGACATCAAAAAACACTAACAAAAACTTTAAAAATCCTCAGAAAATTCCAAAAAATTTAAAAAAATATTTTTAAAAAAATTTCGAAGAAATTTATCATTAAAAATTATTTTAAAATATTAAAGAATTATTGAGAAAATTATTAAAATAATCCACAGAAATTACTTTTTTTTTTTTTTTTTTTTTTCAGAAACGCTGACAGGGATCGGCGACTCCGGTGACTGGGATCAGTGACTTCGAGTCAGGTGACCGGGATCAGTACTTCTGACCTTTGACTTTTAAAAGGCAAAACTAAAAAAATTGCGAAATATTCTAAAAAAAAATTATAACGATACATTTAATTTAAAAATCGTTAAAAATTTTATAAAAAAATTTTAATTATTGTTTAAAAAATTTAAGAAATTCTTTAAAAATTTATTTTTATAAAATTGTATTTAAAAAAAAATTTATAATTAAAATGTCGGTAACCCTTGCCACCATTTTTTCCTTTTTTCCCTCAAAATTTCCCTTTTACCCTCGAACTTTCGTTAAAAAAATATTTAATAAAAAATCGTTAAAGTTTTACTTAAAAAAAACTTACATTTCCAGAGGTCTCCCCCAGCATCTCCAATTACTCACCTCTGTTCGAATCCAGCAGATGACTGACTCCCTCACCTCCACTCCCCTCACATATACTCATTCCGCCATCTTGATTTTTCGTTCGTCATTTGTTTACATGCTACTGGAGGCAGCCATCTTTGTTTATGTTACTGGATGCCACCATATTTGATTTTTGTTTGTAATTTGTTCATACATTAGCATGCAGTTATATCTTCAACAGTTTCTTTCATACAAGTTCTTCGCTCACCTATAAATCATAGTCACACTTAAAGTAGACAACTGACTCCTGTTTTCGAACCAACCCCTCACAGGACTGACCCCATTGACCCCATAGACCCATAATAACCCCTGATTGCTGTGCTGCTGTGCTAATTGGGGTACTAATTGCGGTGCTAATTGCGGTGCTAATTGCAGTACTGTGGTGCTAAGTGCAGTGGTAAGTGCGGTGGCAAGTGCTGCGTAGTGTAGATCGCAAGCGAAAAAAAAAATTCACGCATTTTAAACAAAAATTATATATATATATCGTATCTAACATCGGAAATGCGAACATTTTATTTAATAACTTCGCTTTAAAACTATATATCCAGGCCCCGCGGTATATTTCATAGCTTCCTGGGCAAATTTTACTAACACTTTGCAATAAAAGTGCCCAGAACTACAGCAAGCTTCCACCATGCTTCCCAATTGATCGTCGTCGCGTGAAAAGGACTCTTCGTTAGGACCGCCCTCTCAAGCTGACGGGCATTTTAAACCCGATCGCAGAATCGGCACTGGCGACAACCAGTTAGCGATAATACAGGTCGAAGGTCCATGGTCGTACAGGTCAAAAGGCAGGCCTTCGTATTCACAATTCATCTTCGCTGTATGGGAGCACTCGGAGAAAACCCAAATACTCGTTCGCCCAGGAAGTAAACTCGCTGGTCCTATTATACATATAAAGAAAGGACTATACATAATTATGTATTTATATAAAACAGGAATATAAATAATTAAAATAATTAAAAATCATCCAACCACAAAAGTGCATTCGAACTAAAGTGTTTTGAAGTACAAGTGCTTTTGAAATTTTTTCGCGAAAAATCACCTGTCCCTATTCATCAGTGCTCGTCGGCAGAAAGGGAACAGTTAACCAGCAAATATTATTTCTCGTCAATGAATCGATAGTTTCGGAACAGTTGGTAAAGGTTGTTCACGATAAAGCTGGCACTTTGGAAATCAGCTTTTGAAAAATGTCACTGCCCCCATCTGCATATATTTGAACGGGCACACTTGACTGACATGGGCGCTCTAAAGTTGGTAATATCGGAGAGAAAATAGTTCCATGTCTTAACGCTGAATTAAAAGTGTTAGAAATTGAAAAATTAATCCAGTAATCTCGAATATTTTCCTATTTTTTCAAATGAATATAACTGAACGTATTAGCAGAATTGTAAAATATGTCCTTTTACAATAATTTCATAGTTTTACTTGACCCACGCATGAATACTGTGACGAGACCCGTGGAAATGTTAATTTAACATTTGGCGGAATCACACACAACGTGCATACAAGTAGATCTTTAGCATGGCATTCTTCAATTGATCCCCGAGATATGGCATAAAACATCCATATTTTTCATATGACGATCTTCATACATGGAGGGCAAAAAAGTTATGTATTGGCAGATCCGATCATTGCATACTGTCAGTATAAAAAGTAACGCTAAAATCGATTACATAGTTTCTTAGATATAGCAAACTAAGCTAAAACGATGTTATAGCCACCATTCTGAAAATAAGTGTCTTTCACGGTTTAAACTACATATATTGTAGTTACATAGACTACCGCAATGCAACTCCTTCGCCAAATTGGATAAGGATGGGTAGGTTGTTTCCCGAGGCCTGACATAAAAACTTAATTCTCATTGTGGGGCTAATTTACAAAATGGCAGAGACATGAGGCTCTGTATAGACAATTTTGATGGTTGTAACTGATACTGCCAGCATACAAAGTTGAGTTTGAATATACTTCGTTAATAAAAGATACTGAGCTAAAATATTTATGTAGGCACCATTTTAAAAATAAGTGCATAACCTACTTAAAACACAGAAGTTTAGATCACCTGCTGCAGTGAAAACTGTTTGCCAAAAATGGCAGGAATCTGTCAACTGTTTCCGGAGGTATGACAAAAAAAATTATTTATTCATGTGGTGCTATCTTACAAAATGGCGGGAAAATATGCTTCTGTTGCCGCATTTGACAGTTGTAATATATATTGCCAGCAAATAAAATTATGTTGGAATTGTTCATATGCTTTTGACGATAAAGTATACCGAGATAAAATGCCCGTATTGCTGCCATTTTGAAAATAAGTTTTGACACAATTAAAACATACAATTTTACAGTATCTGCCGCAATACTACTTGTTTGTCTAATTTGGTAGGAATCTGTCCATTGGTTCCCAAGATAGAACATAAAAATAGTATTTATTCGTGTGGCGCTATCTTACAAAACGACGGACTAAAGATGATTCGCGTAGATAAAGTTCACTGTTATAATATCTACTGCCAGCATACAAACTTAAGTTGGAATTGATTAAATGTTTCCGACGATATAGCACCATGAGCTAAGATTTATTACTGGCCGCCATTTTGAAAATAAGTGACCGACACACTTAAAACATACATTTTACATCATCTGCCACAGTACTATTAGTTTGCCAATTTTTGTAGGAAACGATTCATTGTTTACCGAGATATGACACAAATTTTTTTATTCATGTGGTGCTATCATACAAAATGGCTGACAAAAGTGTATGTGTTGACATATACGATACTTGTAATTGATACTTTCGACATACACAATTTGGACGAAATTGTTTAAATGCTACAGAAGATATACCAAATAAACCTAACATATTCGTATGGCCGCAATTTTGAAAATAAGTACCTAATTAAGGTTTAATCACTTACGTTTATTTGACCTGTCATCGTATTTACTTACATGCCAAATTGGGTGAGGTTTGCTTCCATGGTTTTCGAGATATAATGTAAAATATTTGTTTTTTTCATTTAGTGCTATCTTCCAAAATGGCGGTCTGACAAAAATATTCATCTCAAAATATAATGCTTACACGACTATCTGCCAGCATATAGAATTTGGTTTAAATCGGTTGAATGGTATGACATATCACCCTAAATACAAAAATGACAACCATTTTGAAATTAAATGTTCAGCGTGGTGTAAAACTATAAAAGTCAGGTGCCTTTACCAAGTACTATGTATGTCTCAGGTTTGGTGGAATTCTATTAACGCGTTCGAAAATTAAAGGTGGTGATGGGGGGACACACACGCACAGACATACATACACACACACACACACAGACACACTGACAGGAAATTGATCTCATAAGCCTTACTTTCCTTCGAAAAGTTGTCAAAAAACCACAAATAGGCGACCGCTATAAGTTCGAATTTCTGTATCACCTGATCATGCCATTTCTAGATAAAAGCGTGTATGTTTTCATTAAGGTAAAGTTAGGTAGTTTGCAGATTAATTCAATATAACTTGATACTAATTGTTAATTACAATACGTAACTAAGTTCATGATTTAAGTGATAAAGTTGTAATATACTTTAAGTATTAGGAGGAGAACATTATATATTTTTTTTTAGCCAAGGCCATGCCTAGTTGTTTGAAAATTGTCGTGATCATACTAATTGTGACATTCGCAGGACTTAGAAATTTTATTCATTTAATAGTGCTTGTCGTTAAAAATTAAGATATAAACAAACTCGGTCATCACTGTTGGCCATATAGCTTTGAAAGTTGTGTTCCTTTGGGGTGGGTCAGTATTGGGTACACGCACAGAAGACGAATGAGAAGTCTACCTCATCTTTAGTCTCTGGCAGAAGCCACGAAGCGACCTGAGCTGACGATGGAAGTCTGTCGATGAACGTCGGGATAGGAGTCTGCGATAAGTCGGGCGGCCACAGCTACAATGGCGGCACGACACGGTTATTTTTAGATTCGCAATTTCCTCGTTCATCTCGCCGGGAAACTTGCTGTCCCCTTCCTCCCCCTCGCGGCCGCAAAGGGCTTATCTCCCTCGAGTCCTGGAGCAGAAATGACGGGAACAATAAATGTGGCGGCCAGAACGCTCTTGTCTCGCCAGCACTTCTCGCCAGGGTTACACTTTGCTGTAATCCGTTCACGGTAATCATTTCAGACAGCTGTAGGCTGTTCACGGTAAAGTGAGCACTTTTGACACCCTAGTTACTTTATCCTTTCAGCATTCTTGTATCCTTTAACAATCGTTTTAAAATAAGTATTGCCATGTAAGTAATAAACACCGTATTTATTTTCCACCTCACTAGAATGTTAACGTCTAAGGTTAATATAAAATTATTTATAGACTATTATTCCAAATTAGAGGGCTTTTAAAAGTTCTCACTTCACCGTGAACAGCCTATACGAGCTTCAGTTGACCGTCTTCTGTATTTTTTGGCAAAACATTTTGATAAATGCTGTTCGCGGTAAAATGAGCACTTTTGAGAGCCCTGCTAAAGGTTTACTTGTGTAAAATTAATATGCCAATGGGCGTCATCACTTTATCCATGCTTCTGTCAAGTGAGACTGTAAAATTATTAGACAAGTAAATATGCTACAAAGCTGCCCATTTTTACACAAAAAAAAAAACAGAAAGCGAAAGAAATAATTTATACTATCTCAAATGGTTACCTTTACACTTTTTATTCGACGTTAAGATATGGAACTGCTTTCCATCCATCGTTGCCGAGTTTACTTGGCTCATGTCGCTCAGTGTGCCCGTTAAACATATGCAGGCACGCGTAGTGACTTTTTTCTAAGATATGTTTCAAAAGTGCTCTCTTTATCGTGAACAGCCTTTCAGCCTTTACTAGCTCTAATTGGTTATAGACCATTCAAGGTTACTCCACACTTTTCTGAAGACTTGCTAAAGTTGTAATTTCAAGATATTCCTCCACCTCATGCAAACAAAGCTTAACCGAGTTTAGTAAATTATACCAAGGGGACAACGCACCGCATTCGTGCGCACTCAGGGTAGTAAACAAATTTTGCATAATGGCTATTCACGGTAAAGTGAGAACTTTTTAAAACACTCTCCTTTGGGATAATCTTATATATATATATATATATATATATATATATATATATATATATATATATATATATATATATATATATATATATGGATGTTTCATTGTTTGTCATGTATGCGTTCCTATACAATTAAATCCGATTGCGATGAAACTTTGGTAAGTTGTGCGCACGCCCGCGAAGGTTTCTGCGTTGGTAAACCCATTTTACAATAGGTGGCGCGCGAATCGTTTCAACAAATGAGTGTATATGCATATATACCATTCATCCGATTGCGATTACTACAACAATTTTACAATAGGTGGCGCGTGAGTCGTTTCAACAAATGAGTTTATTCTAGCTATTGTCTTACAAAAGACAGATGGTGAATGAAGATGATGTACCTAATCAAAATATGACAATTTGTTCCGTTTCAAATTTACAGTCTACGGGAACAGATCAGGCATTTGATTATTGATTTACATTTAATCTAGCGGCAGATCGTGTGTGACATAATAAGTGGCGTCGATTGTGAATTTGTAATTGTCATCACAAAGCATTTCTTTCGCTGTCAAATAAAATATGCCACCCAAACGAAAAGCGATTGGCCGATCTACACCTCAAGCAAAAAATAAAAAGGCATCACGAGCTTCAGGAACTGACGAGCAACGGGAAGTAAGACTGGAAACCGTTCGATTACGCACTGCTCGATCCAGACGAACACTGCACGCTGATTAAAATCTTGGTGCATTCCATTACGATGCTAATTATGATTACAGTCTTCATCCAAGTGTGGTTATTGGAAAACTGGATAAATTATGCGTGTATTGCAGTGCCCTTAAATTTAAGAATGAATCGCCAGGAATGTGCTGCGCGAGTGGAAAAGTTAAATTACCAGAATTACGTTCACCAGTCGAACCATTATCAACGTTGGTATCAGGTGATGGAAGCCACTCGAAACATTTCTTGGCAAACATACGCAAGTACAATTCATGTTTCCAAATGGCATCGTTCGGTGCAACAAAAATTGTGCGCGAGAATTACATGCCAACATTCAAAGCACAAGGGCAAATTTATCATCGTGCTGGATCTCTATTACCACTGCAGAATGCAGATAACAAATTTCTTCAAATTTATTTCGTGGGAAACACTGATAAACAAATCGATCAACGTTGTCGATTCAATACGGGCACTAAACGAGAAATTGTCGCTGTTTTCAAAGTTTATTCGATCAACATAACGAATTAATTCTATTGTTCAGAACTGCCCTTGAACAAGTGCCAGCTGATAACTACAAAGTTATAGTTAGAGCAGACAAAAAAACCTGTCGGCCAACACGAAAGACAGTACAATGCACTAACAATTGATGAAGTGGTGATCGTTATAGTTGGCGACGAATTTAACTCGCGTGATATTATTCTTCATCGTAGAAATGGTGATGTTCAACGAGTCTCAGAAACTCATCGCTCATACGAAGGATTGCAATATCCGATTTTATTTTGGCAAGGAGAAGATGGATATCATTTCAACATCAAATCGAGAAATCCACAAACAGGTGAGGAAACAAATAAGAAAGTCTGTGCTACGAATTACTATTCGTATGGATTGATGATTCGTGAAAATGCTGAAAATCATATCTTGAAATGTCGACAATTGTTCCATCAATACATTGTCGATATGTATGCGAAAATCGAAGCCGAACGATTCCTCTACATTCGATTAAATCAAACCAAGTTGCGTTCCGAGGAGTACATTAATTTAAGTGATGCAGTTGTTAATGATGGCTATGTGAATCCAATGAATTGGGGAAAATGGTTATACTACCGCCTACATTTACAGGGAGTCCACGGCACATGCATGAATACGCACAAGATGCAATAACATATGTTCGCGTATATGGCCATCCAGATTTGTTTATTACATTCACATGCAATCCTACGTGGGATGAAATAAAAGAACTTTTGTTTACTGGACAATCATAATTGGATCGTCATGATATTTGCGCGCGTGTATTCAAACCAAAATTTAAATCTTTAGCGAATTTCACTGTCAAGCATCATGTTTTTGGAGAGACACGCCGTTGGATGTATTCTATTGAATGGCAAAAATAGAGGATTGCCACATGCACACATTTTGATTTGGCTGAACGAAAAAGTCGCACCAGATCAAATTGATCAAGTCATCTCAGCAGAAATACCAGATGTCGACACTGATCCAGACTTATTTGAAGTTGTCACCAAAAACATGGTTCATGGTCCATGTGGCTTACTCAACAACTCACCATGCATGTTTGATGCGAAATGTACGAAACGATACCCAAGAGACTTACTTCCCGAGACTATCACTGGCAATGACGGATATCCACTCTATCGTCGACGATCAACTGAAGATGGCGGGAAATTTATCACTTTAAAAGTACGAAACAATGATGTTGAAGTCGATAATCGTTGGGTATTCACCGTTACTCTCGAAAACGTACAAAGCACACATCAATGTCGAGTATTGCAATTCGGTGAAATCGATCAAGTACATTTGTAAATATGTCAACAAAGGAAGCGATATGGCAGTTTTTGGAGTGGGAAATACAACTGCATCTATCGATGAAATCGACCAATATCAACTGGGGCACTACATTAGTAACAATGAAGCAGTATGGCGCATGTTATCATTTCCAATCCATGAACTACATCCAACAGTTGTTCAGTTGTCAGTGCACCTTGAAAAGGGACAGCGTGTGTACTTCACAACAGAAAATGCACATGCAAGAGCATTGTCACCACCGCTAACAACGTTAACTGCATTTTTCTCATTGTGCAGGAATGACACGTTTGCAAAGACGCTACTTTACTCTGAAGTGCCATGGAATGCATCAGCGAAAAAGTTTCAACGTCGCAAGCAAGGTAAAGTAGTTGAAGGACATCCCAATTTATATTTGACCGACACGTTAGGTCGTCTGTTCACTGTTCACCCAAACAAAACAATGTGATTACTGTTCATCAACGTACGTGGACCGACATCCTTCCAAGAATTGAGGACAGTAAACGGTCAAGTATGTGCCACTTATCGTGAAGCTTGCCAAGAATCAAATCTTCTTGAAAACGATGCACATTGGGACACTTCACTCGCTGATGCATCAGATACTGCGTCACCACAGCAAACACGCACATTATTTGCAATCATATTGACAACGTGCTTCCCATCCAATCCAAAAGATCTTTGGGAAAAATACAAATACTACATGAGTGAAGACATCCTACAGCGTTTGTGTGCAACGAATTAAAATCCGGACATTCAATTCGCATCAAACGTGTATAATAAGGCATTGGTTTTGATCGAGGACATATGTTTGGCAATCGTTAACAATGCACTGGTACAATTGGGAATGACTGCGCCGAACCGATCTGCAAACGAACTTTTCGATCGAGATTTGTTGAAACGAATCTTCTGAAATTGGTTCTAGAATAACGCATAGCGTATGACAGAATTATGCATGCAATTACAAGCCAAAGCGGTGGGTTTTATTTTCTAGATGCGCCCGGAGGCACAGGCAAAACTTCTCATATTTCACTTATTTTGACAACCATACGATCACGAAAAAATATTGCACTGGCAATCGCATCATCTAGAATTGCGGTAACCCTTTTGAATGGTGGCCGAACAGCGCATTCAGCACTGAAGTTGTCATTGAATATGCAAATAACTGAGACACCAACATGCAATATCAGCAAAAATTCTGGAATGGGTAAAGTACTCCAATCATGTCAACTCATTATATGGGACGAATGTACTATGACGCACAAAAAAGCATTGGAAGCGCTTCATCGTACGCTAAAAGATTCGAGAGGAAATAAATAACTCTTCGGTGGCGCACTGATTTTATTGTCTGGTGATTTTAGACAAACTCTGCCAGTTATACCACGCTCAACACCCGCTGATGAACTTAATGCATGTCTCAAATCATCAGCTTTATGGCGACACGTACAGGAATTGACTTTGAAGACCAATATTCGAGTGCAAGTACAACATGATGCATCCGTTGAATGTTTCGCAAAACAATTGTTGGATATTGGGAATGGGAAAATGGCAATCGATGAATCCACACATTGTATCACATTGCCAACAAACTTCTGTAAAATCACAGCAACCGCAGACGAATTGATTCACAAAGTTTTCCCAAATATCGCACAGAAATACTAAAGTCATCAGTGGCTCAATGAACGTGATATATCAGCAGCCAAAAACAACGATGTCAATGCCATTAATTTCAGCATTCAAAACGAAATAACAGGCGAAGCGACAACGTATAATTCCATCGATACTGTAATGAATCAAGACGAAGTTGTCAATTATCCAACTGAACTCTTGAATTCCCTTGATTTGCCAGGCATGCCACCGCACGTGTTAACATTGAAAATTGGCGTGCCTACCATTCTTCTCCGAAACATCAATCCACCACGACTTTGCAACGGTACCAGGCTTTCAGTGAAAAATATGATGAACAATATCATCGAAGCTACAATTTTAAAAGGAAAATTTAAAGGAAAAAAATGTACTGTTGCCACGCATCCCAATGATTCCGACAGATATGCCATTCGAGTTCAAACGTCTGCAGTTTCCGGTGCGGCTCGCATTTGCAATGACCATCAACAAGGCACAGGGACAATCGCTACAAGTGTGTGGACTAAATTTGGAAAATCCATGCTTCTCACATGGACAGTGGTATGGGGCCTGCTCACGCGTCGGAAAACTATCTGACTTATTTGTGTACGCACCAGACGGAAAAAACAAAAAAATATCATGTATCCAAAAGCACTTCAATAAACATTTAAAACACAAACACTTTTTTTCTTTGTGTGGCATTGCAAGGATGCCGGGTACTCGCTAGTAGTCAATAAATATATTTTATTTTAACCTTTGGCATTAACTTCTCAGTGCAGTGGAATGTACATACATATTTATACATATTTATTCAAACAGAAGGTCAAAGGATAAAAAATGACAAAGGGAAAAGTTACTTGGGCCTCAAAAGTGCTCATTTTATCGTGAACAGCCTATACTAGGCATTAACAACACACTTATTTTCTTCCTGTTTTATTTACGTTTTATTTTAAATAAAGTATTATTTCCTACACATTAAATATTAGAAAAATTTTAATTTAACTAAAAATAAGGCACTTTTATGTTAACACAAATTAAAACGCTTGTGATACACGACATAAGAAACAACCAAACACACACTTGGGGCGATTTCTCAAAGGTTTGATTCAAAAAGTGTGAACAAACCGCGAATAGATTATATGCAAGCTTTATTTCGAAAAGTTGGTCAGACAAAGTTCCAGTTATTATTTAATTTTGTGGGAAAAATTAAGGAATCTCAATGAAGACTTATTACCGCACGGACAGATTACTCCTTTGATGTATTTTACGTGCCAGTGAATATGTATATTTACTGCAGTCGTGGCATTTCTCCCTTTTGAGTATGAGAAATTCAGATCAATGAAAACACATCCACGATGTACTGACGTCAGTATTACAAATACGTATGCTTTAATTGCAGCGTGCGCCAACATCATAACAATAAATAGCAGAATGAACTCCTTTGTGAATAACGTATGCAGGAATGGAACTGTTCAAATGACAACCTCGATAGGGATTTTGTGTGTAAATTTACTGTAATTGACGTCAAAGCAAATGTGCCAAAGTTTATCTGGGAGAAACATTTGAAATTTCCGTCTTTCAAGACTCTACACATACAAACTGCCGTGCAAGACGGTTATTTTAGAGAGCAAAATTATTGTTGCTACTTTCAAAACTTATTTGCTCGAATAAATCCTCGCTTGTATAATTTACAAGTAGGAATTTATAACAAATAAATTTCTTGGATGAGAGATCGATAGTATTCAGTAAACTACGCAGATTTTTTTTTATCTTACTGCAGACGACTTACGTTTCTTACTTAGCGTTCTTGCATGGCCTTCAAAGGAGCAGCATAAGAAATAGTTTAATTACAGTTATCCTTAATGTCTTAGACCGGGAGAACTCATGATTTTTATTCCTCGTTCTATGCGGTACCTTTTATGCCATGAAGGCTGATAGAACCTCAAGTAACGAGAATTTCGTAATGAAGAAAGTTATGCTCAATATAGTGAGTCAGATCAAAGTATAGTCTTTTATATGTTGGTTGATTACTTCAGAAATAGGCTGGAATGGTAAATTCCAGTATTACAATAAAAATTGCATTAATAATAACTTTCAAGGAATGGCGTTATAAGAAGTGGGATATAAGCTTTTTTTAGTATAAGAAGATTTGTACAAAATAATATTATAATAAAAGATTAGGAACAGACTAAGTGATGCACTTTATTGTAAATACTTTATTCTTAACAGTAACCTTAAATATACATTTTGGTTGAGAACTCATGTACTTCCTTCGAAGTGAAAAGTTATATGGTTCTTCTTTAAGTTGTATATAGCCACATTGAAATTTCTTAAAATCAAGTATATTTCAAGTTCATTGTTGAACTGCACATCCCGACTACAAAAACAAAACTGAATACTTTGAATGTAATTATCGTTTGATATGATATAACGCGTATATTAAAATCATAAGTTATGAACTTTAAGGAACAAATGTAAACGATAGAAAAGTATAATGAGATACATAATTTATGAAAAGTGATAAGTAATAAATACAATTCTTGCCGCCAAAACATTACATTTCTGTTTTAAACGACGCCAGAACTGAGGTTCAGGGTATAAAGTCGAAGTTCTAGAATTGTTCAGATATCGTAACCTAGTTCGGTTCACAGCTTTGGAGCTTTCTGCCAATAAAAGCAAGTACAGAAGTTCAGAGCTGAGGAGCACGAACTGCTGGCCTCGTTCACATCAGCGTAAAAACTTTCGTAAAATGTTTGAAAGTGCAATAGCATACACAGGAATGTCGTTCCGACTTTTAGTTTTCAATAACCTTCAAGGATTTCAGGATATCGCAGCACTCAGAACAGTAGAATTAATCACATAAAATCGGAAGTCACAGAAGTCCAGATGCAACAGATCTAATATCTTGTAACATCTGTGTTCACAATCAAATTCGAAATGTCACCTGATATGTCAGTCAGATGTGCTGGAATTGATATGACAGATGCAGAAAACAGGAAAACGTAAAAGCATTATATGGCAGGATTCCTATAGAAAATTTGAAGCTGTAAAAGATATTCCTTTCTTTCCCTGCTGTATTAGTTTTCTGTCCTCAGCGCCATCATGCGGCCAGTTGAGCAACGTAACCTACTGCTTGTCTCATTTTTACCCACTATTTAGAATTATTTCATGTCCTACTCATTAAACATTCTATCGAGTAACGTTTTAAAACATGCGATTATATAAGGATAGCTATTTGCTTTTATCTGCAGTACAGACTTGAAATTTGGACTGTCAACGTAAAATGTCGTAAATAGCATAACATAAACTTTAAAATACCAATACTTTTCTGTGACTTTTTGCGACTGCGAAATAACACGTAGGTAATAAAAAAAATATGTACAAAAATATTAAACAACTCGTAAAATTTAAATTTTCTGTAATCAGAAATTTTTAAAAATCACTCTGTAACTGAAGTTATGACATGAAAATGAGAAATTTCTGCATAATACATGCCTCTTTAGGATGTGTCAGGTTAGATTGGGGGGAGGGGATAAAGGCGCGATGGCTTACTCAAACTACTTTTCTCGCTGCACGATGACGCTACGAGCAAATGGAAATTATAGTAGTACAGCTATCTCTTAGCGAGCCAGGAATTCAGCTCTAAAAACGAGGAGAAAACCTCTAATAACGTCGTTCCTGGTTTAGTGTTTGCAAAAATACAATTATACAAATGACAATCACAAAAAATACACAAAAAATAATGAACAAATTGTATTGTCCATTGTTAGTATCTTCCGAACTTTAGCCCTGTTTCTCACTTCTTATTAGACATATTGACCATGAGGAGAAATAATATAAAGTTCAGTTGAAATGTAAGTGACGTTTTATTTAACCGAAGAATAAGGTACTTAAATGCCAACGAAAGCATAAACATATTGTAATGGGTTATTTGTTTGGGAAACAATCAGGATTATTGTTTATTGATAGAGACATGAAAAATTCGCGGGTTCAAAGACCTGTAGGCTAGACTCTACAGTCTTATGTACAAATATACCGATCTGAACTGTACATTGGTTGTCTGCTGTCACAGTGGAAGGCAATGATTAAGCCAGCGTTCTCCAGGAAGTGTCAAACACCATTTACACCAATGGATAAAGTTATGTGAACACACGTGATTGTAATACTAGCTTGTCCCAGTATGAATCCGCGAATCCTTCAAGTCTCTATTTATTGGGTGATTTTTCAAAGATTTAATTCAAAAGTGTGAAAATAACATGGATAGACTATATTTAAAAAAATGTTGCTTATAATTTGTTCTCAGTTGATTGAACTTTTCCGAAAGCCCTGTCGCAAGTTTTTATTTCCGTCAATTGTACAACATTATTTCCCACGTAACAATTAACTAAGCCGCAACCTTATGACTAATATTGATGCTTCGATCAAACGACACCATAATATTAATAGAAACATACAAACTTCGGCTGCATGTTGAACAGAAAAAAAAGTTGAAAACATACGACCTATGGTCTAAAGAGAACTCTAAGGGCAGTACACATTTTTGTCATTCGACATGAAGCACTAGTTTATTGGAAATATTGGAGAAAATATTTAAAATGGAACACAGAGTGTCTGGGTAATGTGAGAGAGAAAGAAGATCTGCAAACACCGCACATGTCACTCTCATCAAGTTATTTCATGTAAATTGTCTTAGTTACCATCTTTATTGCGTGCTAATCCTCATGGCGCTGTTGCGTATTGTGATTTAAATGATGAATTATCAATCCGCAAGTCACAACCAACGAAAAAGTTCGCCTTGTGTAAATACCCCCCAGCCTCGCCATTTTCGAAGAATTCGTATTTTAAACGGCCGAGACAACATGTTCTCGCAGAAGGGGAGGGAGATTGTAGCAAGTGTAGCGAAATGTAGAGCAGAGGAAAGAGAATATACAGCGTCTAGTAGCATGAGTCAATACGACACTGTTGTACTTCAGGTGGCAGTAATACGCTTTTTTATACTATCATAGTTAAACAGTATGTTTACACTCCAGTATAGGCTGTTCGCGGTAAATGATCACTTTTGAAAACCCTGCTTGAAATTTACTTGTATGCACGTTGTGTATTATTCCGCCTTATGTAAAATGAACACTGCCACGGGCCTCGTCAGTTTATTCATGCGTCGGTAAGGTGAAAATGTGAAATTATTAGGAAAAAAATCATATGTTACAAATCTGCTATTTTTTACACTTCGGTGCATTAAGAAATAAACAGAACGCGAAAGAATTAAGCTATCAGAAATGGTTACCCAACACCTTTTATTCGACATTAAGATACGGAACTACTTCCCATCCATCGTTACCAACTTTACTGGACGCATGCCACTTAAGGCACCCCTTATAATATATGCAGGCAGGGCCGGTGACTTTTTTTCTAAGGTTAGTTTCAAAAGTGCTCACTTTACCGTGAACATCCTTTACTAATGTATGATGTAGTGTTACTTTCTAATAGTAATTTCACGACACGGGCCCTAGTAGTTTTTGTATGTTACTATATTTTCATTATAAATAGTGGCACAATTCGAAATTAAAATGGGAGTGTGTTTATTATGATGTTTAAAGAGAGCATGCAGTTTTAAAGTTACCCTAATGCCATTATGGACATTTATGTTCTTCGTGATAAACAGAATAGTTTCTATAGCCTGTTTCGGAGAATGACTTAAACTGATTGTATATTAAGTCGTGTGTTATTTTAATATATTTTGTAATTGAATGGTGCTTTGTCCCTGCCACGATACACTAAGAATGCGTTATAAAATTATAAAATTTCAAAAAGAAGACGATAAAATTAATTTTACTCGCCAGCAATTGGATTGAAACACAGATGATCCTAGGTTTTCAACACTTAAAAAATTAATACAGAGTTAAAAACATCATAGTGAAATTGAGCATAATATTCGATTGTATCGCTACGTATCTTCCTATAGGAGAAGAGAGTGCATCACAAACACACGAAACTGCTACCACTTAAGTTTTCTGTACGCATCCACACAAATATTGGTGTTGACACCACCTACCAATTAGTATCTTAAATTCCTGATATCTCTCCAGCCGAGTCTGTCGCACAGTCATTGAGATCTCAGTCACTATCTTCGGAACTGTCTTCACGCCTAGCTGTGCAGCAGTTAGTTCAGTTTCATGTTCCACGACATCACTTTCCCAGTGCTGATTTTGTTTCCAGTACATGTCAGATAGCATTACGCCATTATTTTGCTGCGATGCTATTAATGGCATTTCGTGCCAAGCTGTTCGATATCTGCGGCAAGCTGTGAAACGTTTTCTCAGCAACGCGATACTTTACACATAGGAATTCGATGGAATTAAGTTTACGCTGATACGGCGGCAATCGCACTACCTCATATCCATTTTTTTTCTATGTCATCGCTGTAATATTTCGGATGTTGTGCGTACTGTTACGTTTGCGACATCACAACCGAGTCCAAGCATGGCGGGAATGCGGCCAACGCTTGTTTTATCAACTATAACTGCAGATAACGAGGACAGTGACGCAACGGAGGAAAGGGCAGTGGGCTGCAGGAGTTAGCAGAAAATGTGGGTCTGGCTGACATAGAAGATTGGGGCAGTTCCATCGGCAATCGTCTCAGTAACCCATGCCCAGGCGACGTGGGAGAGCCAATGGGAACAGAGGATTTCGGCGAAGGTGGGGTGTGAACGAGAAGTGTGGTGGTCGGAACAGCAGTGGGTCCAAGGTGTCAGTCGGCGACGGTCCACAGAGGTCTGCGAGTTCCGAGCGGCGATCGGGGGTGAGTGCCTTCACCTTGAGTGAGAGAGCTTGTCCATTCCATAGCACCTTTCCCACCTAGCCCTGTCCCCAGTCTATCCTAAATCAACCCCTATTCTATCACATCACGTTGTTTATACAGTAACACTGTGTCCTTAAAATTCATTTATATCTAGTTAAAAGGGATTTATTTCACAATCACATACCCTAATCAACCATAGTCATGCTCGAGTGTTTATATACTACCTAAGGGGGTATTTATAACAGAACGAATTGCAGCAATTCACTTTTCGTCATGTGACGCTAGTGCGGCGTGATATTACTGTAGAGCCAAAGCATTTTTTCCGATATTTTTGAAGCTCTGGTTCGACGCTTGTTAACTTGTGCGGAATGGAATGGTGCGTTTCCCATTACAACTAAACAATTAACAGGGAGATTAGGTATCACATTTCCCTGCATCCATTTTGAAAAATTTCTGAAGTTCATTTCATTGTGATTATCTTTTTTCTTTGTCTTAGCCATAAAGATTAAGTACGCACCAGGAACAAATCCGTTGCTTGGAGTCTGTACACAAAATTATCCATCTGTGTCCCGCACTGTCCTTCTTCCGTACACCTAGCTTTACTTTATCTTTGTCAACATTTACCCACTGTATACGTCGGCTAGATTTAGATTCCATATAAATAAACAACGTGCATTTTTTTTTGTCTACGGAATCGTTATTTCTCTACATATTGTCCCCTCCAAGCGACAGTGTCACATTTCTTGAAACTAAACCTCATTTCTTCAAGCAATTGTCTCAGAGATTCTTTTCTCCTAGGAACAATTATTTCTGTTTTCAGTACCTGCAGAAGTGTTTTAAGAGTATGTATCTTATGACTGTGAAAAATTTTTGTACAGTGAACCAAGACCAAATGTACGCCAAAATTAGCCATTGTGCAGGTGAAATGACTGGCATTTATTGACACGGAAAACATATCCATACGTGTTTGTGTCCATGATATGGATGGCTCATATATGAACTTTGCCACTTACAAAAAAAATACTTAAGATTAAAATACGGGGAAAAAAACTAAACGTGTGACAGAAAACTTAACATATTTTGATGTTAAAAAGGTTAACCGTATTCAAACATCACGAGTGATATATTATAATGTTTAGAAGTTTTATGTTCTGATGCAAAAACATATCTGATATTAACAAACAGGCAATTAAAAACTTTTTTTTTTAAATTCAAACTATTACTATCTTGAAATCCGCGTGTGAATTTTGCTGGTCGATGAACTCAGTCGAACAATTTACAGTACAGGATAGATATATTTTATTTATTCGTTTTTTACCAGGTAGATATATTTTACTACCTTAGTTCGATAACAGTTGGGAGATAGCTTGGGGAATTAGGGATGGAACAATACACAGCCGTGCACACGTGAATTAATATACATAGAATTTTGAGAGGAGCATGTGTGTTATGCCCCCAGAACATAATCGACGAAGATTGGTGGTTTGTACAAATTTCATTATGGGAAAAACCGCAGTATGTTTATGTTTTAAAAATCTATTAATGCTTTCTGCAGACTCGTGCACTGATTTCATTCTAGTTTAAAATTTGTTAGTGTAGGTTCATACAAATCTTTATTTTTGTCTTACTATTCGATATTTTAAAATACTTATCAAGTTAAAAATAAACGCCGTAGATAACTCTCATCCTACTTGTGTTATTTACTTACTTGCTACATTATTAATAATATTTCTTTTTGACTGTAAACTGTTCTGATAATAGTTATGATGTTCATTAAGTTTGAGTAGAGAATGCGTTTCAAATAAACTGTAATAATCACTAAGGGGTTGTCGAGCATGAAATTAAAATTCAGTTACGCTGGGCGATTTACTTTTTCCTCTATTTACGTATATTATCACATTTCCATTTAATAAATAGAGAATATTTAATAACGCAATACAAAACATGAGTCATAGAAACAGTTTCAAAAGTAATACCAACAAGAAAAGTTACATTTTATTTAGGCGTGCATATGTTCCAAAATAGGTGAGAAAGTTAGTCTTGCATACTCTTAAATATCTTTTGGTTAGCAAGGTATAACTGCAAATCCTGATACAACTTTTGAAGTAGGAATTTTTGTTAATCACATAATTCTCCTGATCCAAAGACATGCACATTCATCAAATGTTAGTGATGAGACTAATCGTTTAGAAGACATTTGCTATTTATGAAGATACATTAGATCAAATTACATTACTATTCCTCAGACTCTTCTAAAGTAATCACGAAAAACGAGAAAGTTGAGCTAAGTAATGAAAGTCGAATATATCGTTAACTACTTCATAGAACTGGCGATGTACACATTTTGGGTTATACACACCGAATCCCACTCAAACAATTGGATTAAGGAACCTTTCTCAATCATAAATACCTACTCTATGGCTGCAATGAAAGTTTAATACTGCGCAATAAACTTAAAGGTACCAATATCCAGAGTTATAACCGCCAGAAAATCTTCAATGAGAAATTACACGTTTAATGCTCTATAACCACCCGTTAAAAATACAACACCGATGCTGGGGCCAGGCTAACTTTTATTCAAAAGGTCATCATTTCCCCAATGTAGAATTTATATGGTGCCTCCTCTGTTCAACTTGATTTCTTGTCAACATACTAAGTAACGAGTATGAGCGAGAACATTGCAGTTAATGTTGCACTCATACAAATTGATTACTGAATTTAAAATACTCCTTAGTTGTTACTAGATAAAGCTTTAGTTCAGGTTTCGCTAAACAGCTCTCTAAGAAAAATTGACCGCGATAACCACCCAGATGAACAACACAAATACCTGATTAGAGGGTGGAGAGATATGGACAGCTCTTAACCTCGAGGTCTTGAGAGCCGATGAGCGCGAATTGAGGTGAGTATGCAGCAGCGCTAGAAAGCAAGAGCGGGGGGGGGGGGGGGGGAGAATCCACGGAAAAACCCGCCGAACGACTGTATCCTCCGGCACAGTTCCCACATGTAAACAAAAATCCGTAAGCGACCCAGCCTGGAATCTACCCCGGTTCGCCTAGGTGGGAGGATAATAGTCTAACCACTACACTACTGCGACCTTTGGTGATTAAAGGCCTCGCCTGGCTGACGTGTAAGTGCTTTGCATAGTTTCATATTTTGTAGTGGTCTCTGAATACGAAAAGCATTTAACCCTGTCAGGTCCACTTTAATTTCCGGTTTCATGTGTTGCAAACAAAAAAACAATTATGCGTGCTGTACTTCAATCAAGACAACACTCATTTCGTTGTCACAACCAATGAACTGTAGGCTATATGTTCGGCTACAATATTATTAACCAATTATATCCTAGACCAGTAAAACTGTTTGCGAATCATATGCCCACAGGTAAGGTCATTGGTCATTGAACTTCGCAGTGTTCAGTACAGACCAAAAATTACCTACACGTGCGTATGTACACAACTGTGCACATTGGTTCTGAATGGGTTAAGCAAGATTTCGTACCAAAAAAAAAAAACAGTTTAAACTTCATTTTAAATCCAAGGTTGATTTTTTTTGGGCGTGAAAATGGCTACAACGGGAGTCTTTGCAATAAGTTGTAGTTGCGTTTGGAGCCCTCCAGTATAGTTTTAAAAAAAAACCTTTTTCATACTGCCGTATATTAAAACACACTAGCCGTACACGAGCCAAACTACTGTAGGAGCTTGTTTTGAACGTTGCTACAGTATTTTCATCAATAAAATGATAGGGTCACCTGTGAAAGTTCCATAGGTATCTACACCCAGCACTACGAGAACGCTGTATGCCGCCTCAGAGCCCTGTACGCCTAGTGCCTCATCGCTCCTACGCGAAAGGCGTGCAGTGTTTCCGTCGTGACGCTGTACTTTGAAAATTAGATGTGTAACAGAGGGACTGCACTACACGCGATGAAAGCCCATAGATTAAACTACGACTGTATGTTTGTACTTCTCTCTTAGCGCTTAAGGAAACTGCAAAGGCAAGCTTTAAAAATGCGATATCTGACCATTTTCACGGACTGTTTCCTCCATGAATACACTTACGGGGAATGGTGCACGAAAGACGTTTATTTGTCTTAATTTTGGTCAAAAATAGTTTTTTAAAGCATTTCTAAAATTTTTGGCACAACAAGACATAAAGAATAATTTCGAACACCTTCTTACATTGATAGATATTCACTACCATTACTACTATCGGAGCACTGATGGGAGATAAGAAAGAATATCTCATTTCTCATATTCCGTCAGTGCTGACAGAATAATAAAGGTAGTGAATATTTAACAATGCAAGAAGTTGTTAAAAAATAATATTTACGTCTTGTGCAGAAAATTCCGATAAACCCTCTGAAAAACAAGTTATAACAAAAGCCAGGTAAATGTACTGATTTCGTGCACCATTGGCCTTAACATAATAATAAAAAATTTAAAAAAATAGGGACATAGAAAAATTGTTTTTTACCTTTCCTAGCGAAAATTCGTATGTCTAGAACAACGATTTTACAGAAAAAAATTTAGTGTTCTCCTCTTAAAGGGGTAGTATCTACTCCATCTTCGAATTGTCTTACAAATCTTCGTAATGAAAATGTAACACCAGAAGAAAAAAAATCAAAGCTAGACATGACATGGATGACTACTTAACGATTTTTTTTTTTAATTTGTAGGGTTTCAAATATACCTATATTTTCCCATGTGGGACTGAAATTATTAAATAATTAGATAATGTTTGATCACGGTTACATATGTGACACTGATCATATAAGAAAAACAAGTGGGATTTAGAAATAACTGTTAAAATGTTCCCTATGTCATGACTAGCTTGGTTTTTAAATATTGACTCCGAAAATTAAGTTAATGAGGAAAATATGTAAATCCAAGATAGCAAGGATACTTCCCCCTTAACGTAAGGAAACACTTGCAACACTTTACGCCTGGTCGAGTGATAGATAGAGAGAGAGAGAGGGAGGGAGAGAGAGAGAGAGAGAGGGAAACACGGGGAATGCTCTCTCTTGTCAAAAGTGTCCCACGGTGTCAGTCACCACACCTTGGGGTCGCGCCATAATGACTTCGGTGGCAAGGAAGGGGAATTGAAACACCAGTCGCGGCTTTAAACGCAAACGACGTTGTGTGGCGAAAGAACCCAGGGTGGGGAGGGGGGGGGGTTGGAGTTATCTGCACCGCAGAGGCGCTCCTGCTAATGCATGGCATTAGCATTACGACGTAATGACTCTGGCGTCCTCACCCTTCCCTTTTTCCACTTGCCCCTTATCAACCCGACATCCCCCTTTACGATTTCCCCGCACCACGCGAAATTCTGCCCTAATAGATACCGCGTGACGTTAGCATGTGTGTGCCGCATCGGGGAATTACCGAGCGCAACGGGAACTCTCTCGTTTTTTGCCCCCGGTAGTCTTTTTGCCGACTTTCTGAATAGCGTGTAGATGCTGTGAAAACCGCCAGCAAGAAAGGTGACTTAAGGCTCGGCTCACCATTTTTCCAGGAATTCTTCGTTTTCACGCCATAATTCCGGTTTCATAGTAATTACTGACAATGTACGATTATAGGAAATTTTACATTACGAGACGTTTATTGTTTTCGTGCGTAATTTTAATTGTGTGTTGCCTGCTTGTTGTAAAAAGTCAAGAACTTATTAATGAAATATAAATATTTTCTAGACTGTTCACAACAAGTAGATAACACACAATTATAATTACACGCAAAAACATTAAACAACTCGTAAAATGTACATTTTCTATATAATTGTACGCTGTCGGTAATTACTATGGAATTATGACGCGAAAACGACGAATTTCTGCAAAAGAGGTGAGAACGAGCCTTAATTTAATGCGCTCAGTACATGCACTATTCTAATTATGACCGACACCCAACATGGGGTTAGTAGTCAGTAACGTAATATGCATGCCCAATTTTATTAATTTATTCGATTTTTTTTACCATTTTTCTCGAATTCTTATTTCAAGGTCACTTACATCCAAAGTGGGGGTCGAAATCATCGATGTATTTTTCCCCTCGATTTTTAAACTTTATTTTCGATTTTTTCAATTATTTGGAGGTTTTTTTTTGGCATTTTTTTGGCTTCAAGGTCATTCAAAGCCAAGGTTGAAGGTCAAGGTCATCGACATATAACATGGCTGACGAGATGTACACTGGTCGACATGGCGAGGGCCGGTCGTGTCAGGAGATTATTCATCACATGTCATCGAACCCCAGACCTCCTACATACATGTACATTTTTTTCTAAATGTCCATTTTTTATAAGTTTTTGTAGTAACTTAACATTTTTCGGCAATTTTTTTGGATCTTTTGGGTCAAGGTCATCCAATATCACGGGTGAAGGGTCAAGGTCAAAGGTCACGCAGACCCAACATGGCAGTTGGGTGACATCACAACATGGCGGTTTGCCAGCGCCTGGAACCTGTGCCCCGTATCCTTGTGCACGACTTCCCATAATTATTCTACTAATGTATATAGTCAATCAGCCAATGAAGTCACGGATTGTGCTCAGGTACGTATAGCGCAATTAAGTTTAGCTTGTCCCAAAATCATTGCGCGAATTTTACAGAGTTATAGGCCCTACTTGTTATTCATGGTTCTATCGGTCCGTAAAGAGAGCTGCAGGCAGAGTTTAATTTGGCGGTGTGCAGTTCAAGTGTTTATTTTCGTGCCAAAACATAAACATTACATTAATTGAACATACTTTTAAACAAAATAATATTATAAAAAAATATTAATTCCTTCCGTTCATCTACGTATACTTAAGGCCACCTGTAGCTTGTAGCTAGCTTTAAGATTTGCTGTATTTTTCTCAGATGTAAAACGATTAAATAACCTAAAAATATAATCATTTTATTTTGTGTTAGGATTCAGAAATTAAAAAAAAAAAATGGTTTCGGTCTGATGACGTAATCAATTTTAATTCCATAATAACTTGCTCTTCTGTACTAAGTATCCTCCTTTAGGCAAGTTACCATGAAGATGTTTCTGCAATGTCAGTGATTTAAGTATCATATTTCAACATTGTTCAAGGAATATAACGAGTATATTTTTAAAATGCAATACATTAATTTTTGCAGTATAAACGATAACATTATGCCTGCAAATGAGTTGATAAATGACTAATTACTAGTATTTCAAGGTCCTTGTAGAATATGTTTGACAGAGGGCATAAACGCAGAGAGCGAACGCGCGTGCTTTCTAAGCGTGGCTACATGCTACAGAAAAATCTTTGGTGAAAGAAATAAAAGTACGGTAACAGAAAATAGTGAAGCATGTGCCTAGACTTATTTTTGGCAATTAAAATCTTGGTATTTCCTTTACAACTAACGAGCTCATAATGAAGATATAATTTCCCTGATATCTTAGTCTCGTAAGAATATCCTGTATCAGTAAAGGGTGAACAGTAAAAAAAGCACTAAACGTCTTTCATTTTTTTGTAATAGAGCGAGTACAGTTAAATTGAGAAAATTTTGTTGTTATTGCAGCACAATAACAAAACTGGGCAAAATTGTATAACTTTTTATTCTTCTCTATGACATTATATTGGGAAATTCCTAGAAACTACCATACTGCCTTTAAATGTAGTGTAAGTATGAATGTGTTAATTTTTGTTGGTTTTAACACATTTATTGTCAACGACAACGAATTTAATATATAGTAACTAGGGGTTAGCCCGTGACCGTGTTTTCAGTGTGGTCACGTGCCTAGAATATTTACGAAGTTATAAATTTTTCTTATACAGAGACTGAAAAAAAAATTATGTGAAATTAATTCAACATTGGATATAGTTCTATCCACTAAGCCACTGCAGCTCCACTTGGGATCACTCTAGTCACTGGACCCCTAAGGCCTCACTTGATGTGAGATTAACTCAACATTGAAGCGAGACATTTAGAGTTAAAAAAAATGATATTCCATTTCCTTTATATCTCTATGCGATAATCTAGATGCATTAATACAACACTTTGATAAGAAAAAGTAATTAAAAAATTAGTTTTTAGGGTTAAAAGTCATGATTGCGTAATCTGATTTTGCTGAAATTCGAACTAGACCTGAATTAGACCGTGAGGATTCGCTCTGCAAAATTTGAAGAACTTTTGTTGAGTTTCAAGGGACTTAGAAGTATTAAAGACGGACAGAGATCGTCTCCTTGAATAGTAGGATGCTGTGCGATTAGAAATCGACACATGGAGTTGCCTATCACTAACTGAATTGCTTTGGAAATATTTCTTCTGTGTGCTGTTAAGCAAGCCTAAGTTGAAGGCGGAAGAAAGAGCAAAGTTTGGTATCACACTCCTGGTTTGATGAGGAAAGGGAGAGAAAGGATGAGGAGTCCAAGAAAGTCAAAAAGCCTTCTGTTTTCCTCCACGTCGCCCTCTATCTTTAGCAACGAAACGAAATTGACAGCTCGCTGAAAACTGGCGTCTCTTTTTGCTGTCTTCCAAAGCTTGGAAGTTTCACGGAGCCGTTCAGAAATGGCAAAGAGTTTGAGATAAATAAAGTCTGTTTTCAGTGAATGACAATAGACGGAAAAACCATGAATATTTCACAGATTGTCTTCGCAGAAACGTGAAGATTTTTATATAGACGCTCTTAAAAGGTATATATTGCTCTACAACGAAGTGCATCATTGTAATTTATAAAATATTTTCTCTACACTTGAACGTGTTTGATGCTTTAGTTTATTTGTAAAAAAATAACACTGTATACAGTTTTGAATATAATTAATTTATGTGCCCGCATTCTCATAAATTACACACAAAAGATCTAGGAAACTACTGAAACGTTTGTGGAATGGAAGTAGCTGTGCATGAACTTCTTAATTGTACACTTTTTGGAGTGTTCAAAAGGTTCTCGTCACTCTTCTAATTGTCCTTCAGAATGGAAAATATTATCGTGAAAACTCTAGTGATAAGTTCATACACTGTGTGACCGAAAGCTGTAGGACACTCACTTCCATTAGTTCCAAAATCGCCGCTCACATAAATTATACGATGTCGGTCCTAGCTTTGCTGTTATTACAGCGTTAAATATTCCGGGTGGGCTTTGCACTAAGTTCTGGTACAACACTGACGGAATTTTTTCCCCATTTTGCCTCTACTGTAATAAACATTCCACGTTTGTGTGTTGGCCGATCGGATCTAGCACGGAATCGAAGTTTCAGCTTATCCCAAAGATGGTCTACTGGGTTGAAGTTGGAGCTTTGGGTAGTTCAATTATGCTGATTCACCTGAACGTTTTCAAACTGAGGCAATTCACCTTTCTTTATGAACATAATTTCGCTTATACAGGAAATGGCCTATTTCAAACTGCCGCCACTGTTTGGGAAGCATTTTATTGTTTAAACTATCATGGTAAATGTCATCCAACTATCAAATCTAATGGCCTAAGCCCAAACCAAGACAAATAGCACCAAGCCTTAACACTAATGCAAGGACTGAGATAGGTTGAATTGCTGAGAAATCTCTCTGACAGAATGCCCACGTTTTTGACCCCTAAAATCACGCCCCTTTCGAAAGCATACAAGTCTTTCCGTTGATTCATTTTCACAGCAAACAAGCGTGTGATGTTCAAGCGTTTGTCCCCTCACGCATACGTGGCGTCCTACTGGGCAAGATCACCGAGAACATAGGTAATTTCCGGTGAAGTTTTGGCCACATAGTGTATTATTTGTAGCGTGGGCTTGGATATCTCGCTATTTTACCTTCAAAATAAATAAGGAGATTTGATTAAGTTTATACAATTCTTTGTCGACATAATATGCAAACACAAACACATTTATTTCATGAAAATACAAATAAAACGTAATCAGAATAACCCACACAGTCACAAAAATCTGATTTAAGCAATTTTCAAACTGAAATCCGTACCTAGTTTCTAATTAAATGAGTATAATTAAAAACATAATTAACGTAGTTGCTAATTTACAGCTTAGGTCATAAAATAAATTCACGTTAAGAATCATTACTTAAAAGTATTTTTCATCAATATGTGTGTGTGTGTGAGTGTGTGTGTGTGTGTGTGTGTGTGTGTATATATATATATATATATATATATATATATATATATATATATATATATATATATATATATATATAACATTCTTGAACTTAGTCTATTTATGCGATTTCAAGAGTTTTAAAAAGCATAAATGTTAGTCATGGCCTACTCTTGATTCAATTGTCGGTCAACTTGTGCTCTGCTACCAAGATTCCTGGTTCATTCCATGGTTATCTGACCTTTCACATGCTAAGTCTTACGTTTATACAACAGAGTGGCTCTACAGTCAGTGACCATCGTTACACGCGCGTTTTCGGACTTTAGGCTGTTCACGGTAAATGAGCACACTGAGGCTTTAGTTACTTTATCCTTTCAGCCATTTCTATACTTAAACCACCTTTTAAAATAAAGATGGCAGCGAAAGTAAAAAACACAATGTGTATATTCCACCGCACTTGGAAGTTAATGTCTACGGCTAAAACAAAATATATTTATTGGTCATTATTCCAAATGAGTAAGCTTTCAAAAGTGCTCACTTTACCGTGAACTGCATTTATCTGAGAACGCACTCGACATGCCCTTGCTGGTAGTCAAGGCCCCAGTTTTCTTTTAAGTTTCTGCGCCAGCCATTATATCGGGTTATTTAAAATGCTGTTAATTAGAATTTGTGTGAAATAAAATTTAACAAATGTTATTACATAAATTTAGTTATTTGCCTCACAGTGCAGTACAGGTATGAAATCCGAACCATCAACATAAAACTACGTCATAAATAGCATAATATATAATTTAAAATATCAATATGTTCCTACCATTTAACAACTACCAAATAACAAGTAGTATAATTAAGCACGAAAGTACTAAAACAACCCTTAAACGTAAAATTTATATAAACAGAGAAATTTAATAACTATCGTGAAACTGAAATAATGACATGAAAACTACAAATTTCTCCAAAAGGGGTGAAATCGAGCTTCGAGTTCACGTGGAAGTGGTATGAAGCCGAGGAATCCCCTTAGTCTGAACTCCTGCAGCCAACAGGCTCACAATCAATAACACTTCGCTCTCATAAGCCCGAGGCCTCCTCTCAGAAGTCAGATTTGATCTTGAAGCCCTTTATCCCCTTCCCTCTCGCGCTCACTCATTCTCTCTCCCCTTTGTCAGAACACGCACTCATTACGACCAACACACAGAGTCAGGCTTTCCACTTCAGCCATCTTATTATCTGCTTCCAGGAGAATGCATGCACGTATATAGTTATAGATAGCCCGGAAGGCTAACTCATTTAACACAGGGGATCGTTAAAAAAAGAAAAGTAAGTTTAATAAAGGAGCCACGCCGTAAAAGATAAGCTGTTGCTGTTTTATTCTGAGATCTCTAAAAATTATAACTCTTCAACAAACATTTACACATACCTTTTTTCATAGTACACATTTCACCAACAGTTTACACTATAACCCATTCACGGTTTCTTCGGCCTTTTTGAATCAAATCTTTGAAAAATTTCCCCATGTATGAGGTGTTTAGTTATTTCCTAAATACGCTCTGTATCACAAGCGTTTTAAACTTGTGTTCATAAAAGTTACTTTTTTTTCTGTTAAATTAAAATGTGATTAATATTTTATCTATAAATTATAATGGTTAATTTATAAATAATCTGAATAAAAATCAGAGTGAAAATCGGTGTGTTGGTAGCGCCTAGTGAGAAATAGTCCTTATACAAAATACTGTTTCAACTGAGTGTGCACGAATGTGGTGCGTTGTCCCCCTGGTGTAATTCTCCAGGATTAGTTCATCTTAGTTTGTACGAGGCGAAATAATATCCTGGAAGTAGAACTTTAGCAGGGCTTCATAAAAGGCTGAAGTAACAGTGAATGGACTGTACTCGTTATTCATTATTCACACATGGAATTATGACTGTTTGCGTAAGTCAATTATAATTTTATAACATTTTTAAATCCTTCTTGCTTGCCGTTTTATCATATTTAACCACTAGCTGAGTCTGCTATGTCCACTGTCAGTCTCCCGACGACGTAGGGGGCGGTGTAGCGGTTAGACTACTCCCCTCACACCCAAGAGAACCGGGTTCTATTCCCGGCGGGGTTGCTCCCAGATTTTCGCATTGGGGAATCGTGCCGGACGATGCCGCTAGTCGGCGGGTTTTATCGGGGATCTCCCGCTTCCCCCCGTCCTTTCATTCCGAAGCTGTTCCATATCCAGCTGTCTTCACCCTCATCGGCTACCAACACCTCGTTAAGTTTTGCGCAAATCTCTGCATTCCACTCTCCACTCCGAAGACTTAACTTCGCCTGGTACGCAAATCACATTCTGCGCAACATCCGTCGAAACAGGCGGTCCCCCAGTGACTGCCTCGTGCCTTCGTCAGTTGCCAATGCTTACTGCAGCATCCTCTATCATGTAACGCATTTCTTAGAGGAATCTGTTAAAATTCCATTTTAAGTAAGACAGGTACCCTAAATCTTAATTTTATCTGTATTTTTTGCAAGTTACTTTTTGCATTCACGCTTTTAACCCGCTCGTTCACGCATTATTTCCGGAGTCAAAGTGTTGCAATCACGTCATTTTTTGGTGTGAGCAGTACTTCTGCTCAGCGTCTATCTCGCAGCCAGTGAACAATGTGCTGCTTGCCAAATTATATGGACCTGAACTACTCATGTCAAAGAGGTGTAGAAAATTCCACGTATGAGATTAACCACAAGGTAGACTCTCAGTGAGTTCGACACTGGTGCCTTGATATGTACAGTACTGACCATAAGTATCATTAATTTGCAACGTGTCCACGATCGTGGACACTGTGACTGATCGGGTTAAACTGGTCTCATTAGTGGGAAGAGAGACTATCTCAATAGTTATTTTACAATCCATCATGTGCAGCTGATGTTACTGTTGTCACAAACGTAGCCATAATTGAAGGCAAATAATTATTTATTAAATTGTTTTTAACCTCATTTGATAGAATGTAACTAGATTTCCATCCTTACCAGCTTCATAGAATATATGAAGCACTCAGCGCCTTATGCCATAACTATATTTATTTTTAACAGCAAATTCTAAGTAATGTGCCCCTATAGGCTATTCACGGTAAAGTGAGCACTTTTGAAAGCCCTCTCATTTGGAATAATAGTCAATAAATTAATTTTATTTTAGCTTTAGACGTTGATTTCCGAGCGCTGAGGAATATAAATACTACCTTTATTACTCACAGTGCACTATTTACTTTAAAAGGTGGTTAAAGAATAAAAAAATATTAAAAGGAAAAGGTAATTAGATCATTAAAAGTGCTCACTTTACCGTGAAAAGCCTATTGAAAACCACCATTTGGGAGTGCACTTTAAGGTCTTTTATTGTCACGCATAGTTAAGAGTAGAACATATTTTCACAACGGAAAAAAGCGGATAACGGCAGGTTTGAAACCCATGCTAATCCTTTGATGGAACGAGAGGATTTATTTCATTTCACAATATCGAGCAGCAACCACACCTAACTCAACTGAAGTACTTAGCACATAAAAATATGCTGCAGGGATACGAGTGCCATGATTATTTTTAATTAGTGCATGTGCATCATTCAAAATTTGTTGAGAGGAGGTACGAGTGTAAAATTATCCACACGCCTGCTGCACAGATACGATCGATTAGCAATCCTATTTCCGGAGTAATTTCATACTTGGGGAAAAAATCCAAACATTCCAGAACAAAAAGGGCGGACACTTTGCGGAAATTTGTTTTCATAACGACCGCCCCGAAAAGAATCTTTGTCAGATGTTTAATTTACAGTACCGGACCATCTAACTTAAACTTCCCAAGCAAAATGTTAATTTTCCTACCAGATTATTATCGTGGAGAATTTTGAAGTTATGAAGTGACAGCTGATATGTAAATTTCACAGCATAAAAATTAAAATTTATGATTTTATTGTAAGAGACATTAATAAGGATTTGTTAGAAAAACAACAAAATTCTGTTTCCAGGGAACTAGAAAGATAATTTACCATGTTGTGTAACCAGAAGAAAACGTGCGCATAGTGGAGTTGGCACACAAAAAGTAAAAAATAAGACTTGAAATAATACGCTCGAAAGAACTCCTCGAAGTTAGTTTTCTTTTTTTCTGTTAAAACCAAAACTATTAAATCCGCACTGTAAAATTTTCAAAATATTAAACAAATTGATAAAATATTTATGAATAAAATTTTTTTTCGATCGTGTAAGAATTATATATTTCACTGTCAAAAAAGGGAAAACGTTTTAACTACCATGCCAATAGTAAAAAAGAGTTCACCTTGTTACAGATCGCAGATTTTAATTAATTACCCATTTCAGGATATAGAATGAATTTGTTATAAAAATAGTATATAGCTAGTTGATTTATCGTAGTAATTTTGTATACTATTATGGCAAAACTTAAATAAAAGAAACAGGAGCTGTAAGAACTAATCAACATGAGTGGCTAAAAAAATATGCAATGCGTCATACACGAAGTTGGACACGTTTACCACGTACATAAAGAAATAACAGAAACATATCGTTACGCCATCAACGGACGCAGATACGGAATTCGTAGATATCCAGAATGTAGTCACGATACGAGGTTGCGTGATAATGTTCTTGCTGCGGCGGACAACGTGTAAGGCAGGTAATTATTGCAGCAGCCACGCCCGACTTGTCTGATGATGCTTGCTCGGTAATGAAAGCCACAACTCCCTACCAACCCTGGTATTTTGCTTGCCTGATCCGCTTTGCATTTAAAGCAACTAAGGCACTGTTTCAAAAACGCGGAAACAACACAAACAAAAGACAAGTGTAATAGCCTCACGATAAAAAAAAAACCGTAAGAGGGCATGATAGATTATGACTCGACGGTAATGCATAATACTGGAATCACAATGGCGCGATAGATGCGACGCGACAACAAAAATTCGCGTTAATGTGAACACTAGATTTAACCGCCTCGCGATCAACATTTTAAAATATTTTAAATAAATGATTCCTTGCTACTACATACTCTTTTACGTTGGCCATTATCGTTTCCATTATATTCTTATTCTGCAATCCTTTCAAAAATTTCTTTCCGTGTGCCCTGGTACTCTGAGCATGAAAATATGGCTGTTATTACATCTAGTCACTAAAATGCGTTGCTTTGCTTGTTGATACGGCAAATAATTGCCCACGTAAAACTTCTGCGCCAAAAATATTGCTGGTTAAACAGACTTACAGACCTGTCGCGTCCGTGACGCGAATAAATTAGAAATATTTTCTGTTTGGAAATCTTGTCGCGCAAACGATTTTCGTCGCTTTGACGTCACAGAAATCTCGATCCTGATGGCCTGGAAAATTACTTTATTCGCGTCGCGTCTGTCGCTCTATTTTGGTTCCAGTATAACGCTGACAAAAATTTTTCTTCACAGAGTTAGCGAAAATTGTTATCTAGAACTTCCCTGTCTCAGCTATTATATGTGGATTTTTTTTATCAGAGTTAGTGTTTATTTATGTACTACATTCGCTCAACTGTTACCCGACGCTTCTGTTCTTCACTTCGAAGATTTCCACTGTCCAATTCACGGTATCTAAGGCTTTGTGGGACACTCGAACTCTAAAGTCTCGTTTTTGAAACTCGCGCGTTTGAACTACAAAATTCTCGAATGTCGGGTTACAGCCATGCATTTACAAGCAGATCGAAACTAGAAACTGATTCTCCGTAAATCGGAAAGAACTATAATAGAGCTGTGTTTGAGTGTTCTACAAAAAGGCCTTGAAAACTTCTTTGTCCTTCATTTTTCATAATAACCTTCACTCCATCGACGCCATAATAAAGAAAAGGGCAGTTATAAATTAGATCATAGATTTACTGTCAATTCTGCCATCCTTGTGGAAACTAAATTTCGTTATGATTTATGGAAATACAATAGTACATATTACATCAAAAATTTAGGGTGTATCATTATGAAAAATCACAGTAAAGAAATGGTACTTATATGTCACAAATATAACAGAATTGTTATGTGCACTGAAGAAGATTACAGCACTCTTCTGCAGCCCAGAGAGCAAGATTTACGGGGCCACGATGGTTGAGTGGTTAGACTGCTCACCTCCCACCAAGTCGAACAGGGTTCAATTCCCGGCCGGTTCAATGCTGGTCGGCGGGTTTTCTCGGGGAACTCCCGTCCCCATCGCTCTTTCATTCCGGCGCTGCTCCGTACTCGCCTCGCTTCACCCTCATCGACTCTGAAGACCTCGATGTTAAGAGCAGTCCAAATCTCTTCACTCACTCACTCAACAAAGTTTACAACAAAAAATCTTTACATATGACTGAAATACAGTGCATGGTCAAACTACAAAAACATTGTCAGGAAAGCATGACAAAAAAAAAAGAGAAAATGTTAACTACGGAAAGATTGTTGATTAATAAAGCGGTCCTACAAAAAAAATGTTACGAACCTCCTACCCACTGCTTTGCAGTGAATACAGCAGCACAAAGTAGCCTTAGTTTGTACCAAGCACTTGTTTTTCGGCCATAAGAAATAATGAAACTGAAAAAACATTTTATACAGACTGTTCACGATATAGTGAGCACTTTCGAAAGCAACTTTATTGAAAAGTCACTGTCCCTACCTGCATATATTTTAACGGACGCACTGAGTGACTCGCGCCCAGTAATGTTGGTAACGATGGATGGAAAGTAGTTCCATATCTTAACATCGAATAAAAATTGTTAGGTAACCATCTGTGATAATTTAAGTTATTTCCTTCGCTTTCTGTTTTTTTTTTTTTTATGGATTCGAAGTGTAAAAAATGACTATATTTGTAAAAGATTTACTTTTCTAATAATTTAACAGTTTCCCTGGCCGACGCATGGATGAAGTGATGAGGTCCATGGCAATGCTAGTTTCACATAAGGAGGTTGTGGTAAAACGCCACGTCTCGGGTAAACGGTAGATATCGACGATATAAAACCAGACGTAGATGTAAATCAACCCATAGTCTTTAGGGAAGGTGTCCAATAGTTCAGGTTGAACCATTTCCGACCATTATCTACATTAAACAGGGAAAGTCAACCTTGCAGGTTGATAGTGCAAAAAGTGCATTTCGGAATTTCTTTGTTTTATGGGAGCCATGTTTCGTCAAGTGCAATATCAAGAATATTGGGTATCGTTTCCAGAGAATTTTTTGCAGACTGAAGTATTCTGGGTGAAGTAGTTGTATGATGTAAGAAAACGGCATTTTATTTCCGAACAGCCTAATACCTGCGACAAGTAAAGCTATCGTACAATCTACAAACAAAAAAAAAAAAGGTTAAAATGTTTGTACCGAACTAAAATAATGAAAACGTTGTAATTTATTCATCTGTGTGTAACGTATGAAATATACAAACCAATTATATAATTAATGTGAAAAGTATTTACTAACAAAAAGGACTTGCGCTGTTTTAAAATTGAAATTCAAAAAGTATGTTAAATTTGTAACTAACATATTTCCATTTTTTTTTTTTAAATCGCAGTATGTGGTGTTCTTTATTTGAAATATATACAACTTAGAATATTCTGGTATATTCAACAATGTTACAAAATAATATTTTTTTTACACAAAATTCGACTGCCTGTTTATATATTTACCCTTGAAAGTTATATAAAAAGCTTAGTTTTCTAATTACATTTTTGAAGACTTTTTGTATTTCTTGGAATATGCCTGCTAATGAAACCAGCCTCTGTTGTCTAGTGTCCAAGAAGTCAACACGAGTTAAATTTGGTGACGTGAATAGCAAAACAGTGTTCCCAGGGAATATGGCATTCAGATTTTAAACATTTATTAACATTTCTTAACTACCTACGGGCTTAAGTGCGCCATCTATTCTCGCTTCCAGAGTGCAGAACTCCATTTGTATAGCTGTCATTTAAAAATTTGTTCAATATTTTTGAGCGACGTCTGCTTGTGAATGGCATTTATGGAATTTTCCACATCCGAATAGTAGTGTCTGTTTTCTATTTCCGTCCTTAATGCGTAATCTTTAAAATTGAAAAGGGAATAATATGGTTGTTTCACGTTAACTTTAACGTATGAAACTCCCCGTACAGGATATTTAACACACAATAGGGACAAGCAGCACACTTTTATTATTACGCCATCAAATAAGTGTTACTACTGAAAGTCTTATAAAGGCGAGTTGGCGAGAGCAAGGCTGCACAGTGCCTTGCGCGTAAAGGCGACCAGACGTTTGATGAGCGTACTTAGGTCGTCCTTAACGCTCCCATGCCTCTAAGCCATACGAGACATAATACCTCCAGCCAGACGGTGCCCTTAAATAAGGCTATAAGCAGTTCACGGTAAAATGAGCATTTTTGAAAGTCCTGCTTAAGATCTACTTGTACAGTATATACGTTGTGTATTCTTCTGCCAAATGTAAAATTATCATTGCCATGGGCCTCGTCACTTTATTCATGTGTCGGTCAAATGAACTGTGAAATTATTAAGAAAGTAAATACTTTACAAATATGCTCATTTTTACACTTCGATGCATTAAAAACAAAAAAACTAAATAAATAATTTTAAGTTATCATTAATGATTACCTAGCACTTTTTATTCGACGTTATAATATGGAACTACTTTCCATCCATAGTTACCAACTTTACTGGGCGAATGTCGCCCAGTACGCCCATTCAAATATATGCATGCAGAGGCAGTGATTTTCTGCTAAGGTTCATTTCTAATGTGCTCACTTTATCGTGAACAGCCTTTACCTCGGCGATCGTGAAGTTTCTGTGTAACCTATAGTCTATTCACGGTTTTATTCACTCTTTTATAATGAAAACTTCGTAAAAAGTCACCGCATTTTTGATGAGACGGCCATCTCAAAATTTCGAGTTTTTCCTCCCCCATTTTCAACGTGCCCAATACGACGCTGTCCTCGCCTGGGTTGGGCGAGACTACATACGTCACACGGCAGCCACACTAACGACGCGTCATGGGAAATTTCCAACAACCTGAATGTGTGCATCAACACTTTAAAAACTTCTGACGTTTCTACAGTTACGTGTGATGGACAATAAATCTTACCTTAATATCCCTTGAGCACTTGAAGTTCTGCGGCGGTTTCTTGCGACGGCAAGATATGTTGAACGACGCGGCAGCAAGCAGCAATCCACCCATCCCCGACACGAGTTCCCTCACGAGTCATGCCGGGATCAAATAGCCCCGACCTACACAGCACGACACGACCAAAAACGCAACCACGACACATTTCAATGTGACTACTTGAATTTACAGCACGACCGGCACCACGCTCTCGGCATTTAACCTAACTATTTAGATGGCGCTGATAGTCTACGTTAGTTTCAAAGGCGGTGAATAAGAGGGAAATTTGTAATACATAATGATGACAAATTGGTATCGATAATGCATACAAAGGGAAAAATATTGTTTTTAAGAGTTAGATACAGTAATTTTCAATTCATTGTTCTTTTAAGCTGCGTGTTTACCATTGTATGGAAAGCTTGCAATACAATTTAATTTTGTAAAGTTGTGCATTCTATGCGTCGTGTCGCACGACACGACGAAGGATAGAAATCATTTCCAATCCAAAACTGCTGGTCGGGCGACAGAATCAGTCGGGTTTACGACGATCTATCTAGTATTTCATTGGCTGTTGGCCGTCTGTCGTATCGTGCGCGTTGGGGCTATGTGACTCCGGCATAACGACTGGGGTATACCAGCCGGCATGCATAGGTGACCTGGTGCTCGGAGCTTGGACGCGTAGCGCATGGACTATGACGTCAGTTCCGGCGGAAGTGTTGTTTCTATGTAATTTTCAATACTGTGGCAGGTTATGGATTGTTCGCTGATCGTTTATTGGTTGTCAATTTCAGATACTCCTCAAGGGGTTAATTGTGAGTATATATGCCCTGGAGCTGGCTCATTCAACGTGAATAGCAGCTCCAGGGGTTCTTCAGAAAGCTCAGTATAATGCCTTGATATTTGGTAATAATTCGTCGTAGATACCTGAAGAATTCGTGGATTCATATTGGGACAAGCTAGAATTCCAAACACGAGTGTATATAAAACTTTATCCATTGATCTACATGGTGTTTGAAACCTCCTGGAGAACACGCTGGCCCAATCGTTGCCTTCCACTGTGACAGCAGACAGCCGATGTACAGTTGACATCGGTATATTTGTACATAAGATTGTAGAGTCTAGTCTACAGGTTATTGAACTCGCGAATTTTTCAGGTCTCTATTAATGACCCTTTTGGTCCGTCAGTAAGGACGTACTTTATGTCCGTTTAGACAGACAGTAGGCGCCATGTTGTTGCGCAAGGAAAAAAACCAGAAATTGTCTATTTTTTTTAAAGTTGGGAAATAAATGTTTGAGATTATTGCTGAGCTAAAAAAGACTTTGAAAAAAGGTACTCTGAACGTAGATCAGCATTTCTAGCGGATACAAAAACAGTGAGAGAAATTTCACGTAATTTTAAACAATTCAAATGTTATTGAAATCTTGAATTTTGGGAGAGATTATAAAATGGCTAGATTAAAGTATATTTGTGAGTGTAGCCATGTGGTATGATTATAACTATAATTTGCTACAGTTTTCATTGCAAACTGAAGACAGTACTTTAACTTTGGTTTGTAACCATGGTCTGTAAAATTAAACTTTATCTAATCAAAAATAAAAAATGGTTTTTAGGTGTTGTTCAGCCATGTAGATGAATAATATTCCAGTTAGTTCCATTTGTATAAATGGAAGGAGATTGTGAGAAAATAATTTCTAACTTATTTTGGTCTATTGCCAAGATCGTAGAGATTCTATGGAAGTAAATAAAAATTTAATCAAAGTTACAGATGGAAACGAAAAGCAATATTTTTAAACAAGGATTTAATATGATAAAATGTCATGGCGTCCGTTGCGAATTTAAAATACTCTATGTGGCGCCATTTTTTGATTATGTGAATATTACTGGAACCATGTAATTCGACCCTTTAATGGAGACAGGAAATGAAAATATTTGCTAATCGAGTATTTATAAGGTGCTTTAACGATTTGTATAAAAGCTCAATGTATTTTGTAAAATCATATACTTTGAAACAAGTAAAGAAAACATTTTGCAGAATAATTAATGAGTTATCTGTTATGGTAGTTGTTTGCTTGTTAAATCCTGATTTCACACACTTTAAGGATTTTGATGTTCTCTGCTGTTTTGCTTTATGAATTTCGGGCTGGTTTTCAAGCCCTTTGCTAGGTTCTTGGGTCAAGGGCGTCGCAATGATGAACTTTATTGTTTCCTAAATAAGTAATCTATCACAAGCGTTTAAACTTGTGTTAACATAAAAATAGCGTATTTTGGTTAAATAGAACTTTTATAGTTTTATCTATAGATTATATTATTTAATATATAGGAAATTAATATGAATATAAAGAAGGAGAAAACAGTTGTGCTGGTAATTCCTAGTAAGAAGTAGTTCTTATACGAAACATTATTACGCTAATTACGCACGAATGCAGTGCGCTGTCCTTTAGTGAAATTTTCTAGACTTAGCTAAGCTTTGTTTGCATGAGGCCGAGTAATATCCTGGAAGTAGAGTTTAAGCACGGCTAAAGAAATATTGTAAGTAACTAGGAATGGACTATACACGTATTACACAACTGATCCTAATTTCAAGATTTTTAGACAGTCTGTTTAATTACAGCTGGTTTACGGCTAACTAAAATATTTTGACACCAATTTTCAAAAATAACCAGTTGTCTTAACTCAATATAGTTTACTGTAACCAGCCACGGATGTGCGTAAAGATTGCCGAAACTGGATAAGGAAAAGTAATTGTACGTTTTACTTGTTGTGTAAATTTCTGGAGTGAGAATTTATGAAACAGTCACATAGTTATGTATATAACTAGTTTAAAAGTTTCCCTTTATCGAAATATGAAATTAGTTTTAATGCCAAGCAACTGCAAATTTATACGTGTATCAGAAGTTATCACAGAAATCTGAAAGAAGAAACAAAACAGAACTTCCGAATACGTTCAATAAACCATGAACTGAATACAGTAGGAAGTTCGTACTGAATTCATGAACCGCTGAGTCGGCGAAATTTCTGACCGAAAGCGGCAAAACAAGACACCACACCGGCTCGCGTTTCATCCCAAGGCTGACGTCGAAGTGATTCAACCACTCTTCGGCGGGATATTTTATGCCCAGATTTTATTTCGCCGTAAAAAAAGGAACGGAATTGCAGCCACGCAAGGGCACACATCAGCGAGCAGAGATGAATAAAACATGTAAGGGTACAAAAGTTCTCCAACACAGACATCACGGGAGGCTGGGCAAACCTACACTGTCGCTCTGAAGAGCTATTTCGCCGAGTTTTAGAAAACAGAAGATGACTCAAAACAGGGCACTTTAACAGGGCTTTAAAATACCGATGGTGACAGTTTGTTTATATTGGTTAACATTTAATTGCCACACTAAGTCAAAGTACGTTTTTGTTTATACTGACATTTTTTACTAAGCTATCAGATTCTTCAAAACTTCTTAAACGCCGTGGATCATCACCCTGAAATATTATGTCTACAAACTACGATTCAATAAATATGTGGGAGATGATGGTATATCCCAAAGCACATTTATATTGTAAACAAACTGCTACACAAATTATGTGACTATGAGACGCCCTTCAGTTTACAGAATGACAGTTTTATTTTTGTATATTTTGTTTGTGATTGGTACGATCGTCCGTAATATTTTTAAAGTGAAATCACATACTTACGTATTTAATATTATGGAAGACATTTATTTACGCTTATTTATTGTCAGAAAATGTACCTTAGAAATTCAATATACAATTTTCCAGTATTCATTATACTAATAGGTGTGTTCTGAAACAGTTACCTATTACATGTGTTCCCCTATTCAGGCGTAGAAACAGGCAAACAATTTTGATACAAAGGCTGTATAAGAAATAAATGTTCTATAATTATATGCGCGGTACTGTTATGTATATCTAAGAAACAGAAAAGTAACATCGATTATCTGTGGCGAAGTCAACGGGTTACTTAACATACGCTGGCCCACACCAATTTATCACTGAAGAAGTAGATACCAATAACAATTTGTCGAATACAGGATGTCAACTGATTTCCAATGACCAAAATATATGACTTTTACGTGACTTTTTCATGGCATCTACAGTTCAAGTCACGACTTCACAACAATGCGCGGAACAATCCCAGCCACTTCAGGTGCGCAAATTTCATAGCATGTCGAGTGTAGAACTCACGTTTATGGGTGCATAAATATGAAAAAAGAATTATCTATTGTTCCACCCTTCACCAATTAGCATGGAACATCATTGTAAATCGATAACGAGGTGGTCATGTGACATTAGACTGATACAATTACGATAATTTCATTACTTTTTCATGACTTCCATAAACAGTAAACACCGTGAATACAGAAGTATTGGGGTCTGCCGACAATAGGACAGTTCCGTAAGTCTTCAACATTCGAAAACCAAACTCCGCCTCAAGCGCACGACGAGGACCAATGAGCGACGAACAGCGTGCGACAAAACCAGGGCAGTGGGGCACGAATAGCGGACTTGGATCATGAGCGTAGAAGCCTATTGAGGTCGTCAGGCCCAGACAATAGAGAACCAAGGCCCAAGGCAGTTAACATAGTCGGCGTCCCCTTTTTTTTAGTAATTTAGTAAAATGGAAACATTACTTTTATATTTTTTTATGTAACGTGCTTTAACTAAATTAAATATGGTAAATTATTTAATATTTCGTTAGGAGAATTTGATATATTTCCTGCGCCCTGCACTCAAATCTGAATCAGTGAGGATTTCACTGTTCCAATCAGTCAACAGTACCTGACTGATTCAACAGTCACTTCAGTGAATTTAACTGATGAATCAGTTTTAAAAAATGCCAGATTTCCTTCACTTATTGATTCAGTGACATTTTCTAATAAGCCTTCCAACAAGGAAAAATACGGCCGCTAAACAACGTGTATCAAGTGAAATAACTACGAATAAATTAATAAAACAAATACAAAATATTTTCTAAATTGTGTTTCGTCTTTCAAAACACAATTTTACGAGGTAATAAGAACGTTCAGCATGCAGACCAAGCGAATTAGAATACTACAGAACTCGGATGAACAGGATTGGTGTTAGACAAACGACGCACCGAGTATAAGGTAAATGAACAGTGCGCCCTATAAATATGATTTTTGCACGAATTATGTAATAATTTTTTTAAATCTTTGTGTTTTGTCAATTGAGTCAGTTCGAAATTAAAGTTGTTAACTACTCCAATTTATTTTAAGTTTCGAGAAGAAAATTTTGAAAACAGATTAATAAAATGAAACTCAAACGTAATGGAGTAATTTTAATACGTGGTAATGTAGAATAAGTGGCAATAAATTATTAATTACTCCCTGATGATGCAAGTGTAAAAAGCACCGGATGTCTAATAAATCATGTATAGGAATCAGTAAAATCATATTGTTTTATTCTCTCGCATACTGTGCACGAAAGATGTAGCAAAAATAATGGGGAGGGAGGATGTGATAACGTTTCTTTTAACGGTTGACCCCCACTGAAAAAATATTTTCTATCTACGCCCTCGGACCGGGCTCCAAACCAAGGTGTCGTCAGTCAGCGATTGACATGACAGCGGGCAGCAAGAGTCCTTCGTGTACTGAGAAAAGGTGTTATGTTGAATACAGCAAAATTTCTTGGTTCGCCAAAATTAACTGTTCGTATAGGGACAACTCAATATTTTGTTGCTGAAACCAAATAATATTTTAGTTCTCATTCGGTTGTTCCAAACGAGCAAGACTTGGTTTCTGCAGCTGAAGATGCGTATGTAGGTAAATATAGGCCAATTAATGAGTTTCTGTAGTTATAAAAATTTGAAAGCAGGACAGAGCTCGGAACATGGAACCTCCGCGCTCGAACACTACTCTCTAAGAAATTATTCGGAAATTTACCATGCCAGTGTATATGCTTGGTGAGAGAGCGGGAATGGTAATGTTTTCCCCTATAAATTTATTGTAGAGTTCCTACATTTGCTTAGGAAAGAGTCAAATGCTTGGGGAAGGTCCCACCCTTGTATAGTAGCGATGCTAAACATTCCTATATCTGCAGCTTGATGTGTGATATTATTTCAATATAATGTATAGGTTAAAAACTTCCATTACAGTTTAGGAAGTTCACCGTAATTTCTTTTACAGTGACCCCGACCACGATGACATAATTAAAAATACACATTTCACTTATGGTATCTAATGCATGATATTTACGTCAAATATTTTCAAGTTTTAAACCTTAACTTTTTTGTTTCATTGGGAATGTTTGTGCCATTGTTGAACAACAAGAAATGCGCTAACCAGCACTGTCATTAATGCAGTTGTAACAGAAATTGTAAACAAACTCTCGAGCCGTAAATACAAACGAAGTCAATCAAATGAGCCGATTACCGTTTACAGCCAACCAAATGAATGCAGGTACTGGACCAATATGATTTTGTTGCCGCTAAAGAAATTGTGTAATACTAGACACACGACATTATTTCGACTAACCAACCAAATTCCTATTCATTCCAAGCGGATGACTTAATTCTACCAATATATTCGTAGTGCTAGCTGTTATATTACTGCTAGTTAGTGCTTATGTGGAACACCTTCTTTATCTGGCTTTTATTCGAAAGACCAAACCGATTAGTTGAACGCATTAGTAGAATAATCATTGAAATTTCTTTGCCTATTTAACTATCTTGCACCCATTTTCACTAATGGTTTCTGGTTTTGCTAATAAGAATTTTTTTAATTCCTCCTGCAGTTCAGCCGACAAAGCACATGTATCGTTACGCCAAAAAGAAGAGAAATTTAAAAAAAATTTATTGATCCAAAATATTCAGTTTTAACAGAACATGATATCGATAACGGTTTTTATATGAAATGTTGACTCTGTGTCCGGCGATAATAATCAAACCGCTCATAACTGAGAACAGTATAAATGTTTATAAATCAGTTACCCACAGGGAACATTGTTGGTATTAAGCCACGCAGTATAGAGAATCGGAAAAAAATAATATTTGTACGCGATATGTACAGTATAGGTTACTCGCGGTATCTATAGACATTTTGAATCAAACCTTTGAAAAATATCCCCTTGTATGATGTGTGTGGTTGTTTCCTAAATATGACGTGTCACAAAAGTTTTATGCATTTGTTAATATTAAAGTACCTACATTTTTGTTAAATCGAAACTTTTGCTTATATTTTATCTATAAGTTATAATAATTCATTTATAGATAACATGAGTAAAACAGAGCGAATGTAAGTGCGTCGGTAATTCCTAAAGGCTGTTTACGATAAAGTGAGCACTTTTGTAATCAACCATAGAAAAATAATAACTGCTCCTACTTGCATACATTTTAATGGGTGCACTAAGTGACATGCGCCTAATAAAGTTGGCAACAATGGAGGGAAAGTAGTTAATGTCTTAAAGTTGAATTAAAAATCTTAGGTAACCATTTGTTAAAACTTAAATGATTTATTTCGTTCTCTGTTTTTTTTAATGAGTCTAAGTGTAAAAATTAGCGAATTTGTAAAATATTTACTCTTCCAATAATTTCGCAGTTTCACTTGACCGACGCATTAATAAAGTTACGAGGCCCATGTCAGTGTTAATTTTACGTATGTTGGAAGAATACACAACGTGCATACAAGTATATCTTAAGCGTGACTTTCTAAAGTGCTCAGTTTACCGTGAACAGCCTTTAATAATAAATAGTACTCCTACAAAATATTGTTAACTAAGTGCGCACGGCTGCAGTGCGTTGTCCCTTTGGCGTAATTTTATAAACTTAGTTAAGCTTTACTTACATGAGGTTGCGGAATATCCAGAAACTATAATTTTAGCAGGTCTTCAGAAAAGTTGGAAGCAACCATGCATGAACTATACACAACTATGCACAAAGGGCGAGTGCGATAAGACTATATAGGCTGTTCACGGTAAAATGAGCACTTTTGAAAGCCCTGCTTATGATCTACTTGTATACACGTTGTGTGTTCTTCCGCCTTATTATATGGAACTACTTTCCTCTCCTTCGTTACCAACTTTTCTGGATAAATGTCACTCATTACATCCGTTAAAATATGTGCCAGTAGGGGCAGTAACATATTTCTATGGTTGATTTTAAATGTGCTCACTTTATTGTGAACAGTCTTTAACAATGCGCATTTTTCAAAAATAAATACAATAAGCTTGCGTAAAACAATTTCCGGTAGAAGAATATACAGGGAAGTCTAGTAGCGCCAGTGGCGTGTGGTGAAGTGTTGCAAGGTAAGCTGGTGCTTGCTCACTACTGTACGTTCTCGGTGCACGCAGCAGGAGCCAGTAACCTCCGTGCAGCCTAGGGGAAACTGAATGCGCTCCGACCAATCACAAGCGAGCAGCAAGGAACCCATTACACACGTTCTGTGGCGTCAGCTGTCGAGCTACGTTTTAGAGGTGGAAGTGTGAACTAGCACGCAACATGGTACAAGCACAGAGCTAACTCCAACTTACCTTGCAACAGTTCACCACACGCCACTGATATAGCGTCCGTATACAATATTTACGTTCTTGAGTGTTATTTGAATTTGATTTAAAGATAAAACAAGGGTGTAATTCTTTGTGGAGATGAACTAATTCATGCGAGAAATGAACAGACAGGGATTGTGGGGTGACTGGGTTCGTTTCCCGATTCGGCCATTCTGATTTCGGGTTTTAGGGTTTTTCGAAATCACTGCAGGCGACTGCTGGGATGGTTACTTATTAGAGATGCTGACAGATTCCTTCCAAATTGCTGAATGAATAGTGTTGCCTTACTAAGGGCTTGTCACCATTCGGGGGAACTGAAATATTGAATTAATAAATAAATTATTATACGGTTTGTAACCCTCTCCTTCCTCCTGAATACTAATTACTCTTAATCTCTCTGGACTCCAAGTTCTCTATACTCGATCCAAAGTTAACTCTGGTATACTGCAATAGGTGGCAAGGGGAGTACATGGCAAAACGGGGGGGGGGGGGGGGGATAACCGAGATGGTGGCTAAATAAGTAATATAATTTAAGAAAATATATATCTTTACTATAACAACAATTTTGAATAACAAGAGACAATATATTTACGTTACAGGAAGCAATAGAATTAAATTACGTATTACGTTACTGACAATAAGGATACAATTACGTTATGTTACAAGGGCCTACAGTTACAATACAGCTCAACTATGAGTTTACAGTTACGAAATAAATTATACTCAATCAATGATTAACAGGATTCCCAATATCCGCAGCTATGCCCTAACCTTGCCGCAATTTCTTTACAAGGGGAATGGTGACGATGGCTCGTAACAAGAATGGCTCCCTACCGCAAACATATTTATGCTCACCCGATATATATGAAGTTCTGGTAGGCCTCAAGGCTCACTGGGCCTAAGTCGTCTGCTTCCTCTTCAGCCTGCAATCTCAATCACAAGTACAAAGCTTCACGTCGCGGTGCCATCTGGTAGGGTAGGGAGGGGGGAGGCAGCGTCATGCGGAGTCGCTTTTATAGCTGGGCCAAGTAGGGCAAGATTGCGATATCACAGCGCCCGGCCACAGCTATATCCCGCACGACCTGAAGTGATGTAGCGCCGCCATATGACGCTACAATTTGTAGATACCTAAGCCAGTTGGAAGGGCTCAATATGTTTATAAGCTCAAAGAGTTACTTAATCAAAAATTGTTTAAGGTTGAAAAACTGAAAAAAATATATATATAAATAATATATATAAATTGTTTTAATAAAACGTTCTGTATAAAAACGCGAAAAAAAATTTTCTATATTTAAAAATACGAAAAATTACTGTCTGCACCTTAATGTCTTAAGTATTAATATTAGATAGCATCCATTCGACTAGCAGATGGAGCCAATTAGTCTTCCTTTAATTTTCTACCACTCAGAATTCCCAGAGGCTATATACTATGCTCGATTCCCCGCTTCATGTTGCGATATTGCTGTTTATTTCACTATTATTTGTTAACCACCTCGTTGGAATCCCGGGAGCGTGATATTTGTTTCACCTCATCTGTGGAAAGAATGTCTTGTTTTAAAGGGCCGGCGACCCAAATGGTTTCATAAGTTCAAGAACATCAAATCGAAAACAAGATAAAGAAATCAGGAAAATAATTTCTTAAATAACGATATAAATACACGCAGAGAAAAATGGAACACATTTTTAAAGCATAGCTTTGTGAGACCCACCTTTTATTATAACCCTGTAAAAGGTCTGATCAAATCTATTCTGCCCTCGTTTCAAGCTAGAATCGTACGCAGAGAATAGCTTATATCAAACGATTATTTTGTGCTATATGTCTACAATATGTTCTAAGCGGATACTTTTATAGAATAAGTTAAAACTCTTCTGAATTTCTTCTACATGGGGAACCAAAAAAATAAAAGGAAAAGAAGATAAGTTTGAAACACATTTCACTGAAAGAAAAATATTTTTGTAGGAACCAAAATTCTGTAGCAGTTACCCTCCAAGACTGTTAAAATGGGGAGAACAGTCAGTTTGGCTGTGGCTACCCTACGAATATTGTTAAAGGTAAATGGTAATGACAACAGAACATACTGTAAAACGTCAGTGCATCACAAATCAGTGATGTCATTGCTTTATACGGAATAAAATGTTGCAATTGCAAACGAGTAGGGTTCTGAATACAGTCCAGTATGGTATTCCCTACAGTGCTGCTCTGATATCGCTACAGAGCTAATTGTGCACCCAGCAGTAACATATGGTAGTGCTAACAATCTGCTCTGTTGCCGTAACTGAGTACCATGGTGGTCCCAGCAAAAGTGTACAGTAATCTTAACCCTCTGTTCTGTTGTCTTTACTGAGCAGTATGGTGGCCCCAGAAAAAGTGTATGGTAATCCCAACTATTTGATCTGTTGCCTTTACTGAGCGGCATAGTGGCCCTAACCATCTTCAGTGTGATCTTGTAATGATCTTGTGTGATCTATTGTAATTCCCTCGTCGTCTCATAGGATGCGCTGCTACTTGTACTTATTTTTCAGAACTTGAAAAATTCCTTGTGTAAGCAGGCAGCCTCGAACTGCCAAACCTTGTGTTGATAGCGAACGCCTCACACCGCTCGGCTATTATATCACTTATGATATTCGGATTTTTAAATGTATTTGTTCTAAATTTTTTTTTTTTTTTTTTTTTTTTTAAGCATGTCGTGTACCTAAGTTGTTTGCAGGCGAATATCGACGCGACTGGCATTCACATACGAGTTAGCTTATTTATATAATAAGAATCTTTCTTTTATGTAATATGTATGTTAATATTATACAACATTAAGTGTCATCTAATATAAAGATGTTTCTATGTGTAACGTTTGTGTAAACAGGTTTTTCTTTCACATCGGACAATTCGTAGTACCAATAAAAACATGACGGTAGTTATTTGATTTGTATGTCCTGTTTGCATAAGTGATATACGTCTTTTAAAAACAAATAAGGAAATTCCAGCACCTTTGTTACTTAAGGCAGTGTCTGTCACCACTTCAATGGGTGCACATTACCCTCACAGATTGTCCCCAGCCTCCAGTAAATAAATATTCGTTCACAATATGAACGTTTTCCTATTTATCCTCTGTATTGCCGACTATACTAGTTCTACAATCTTTAAGGGAATTTGAGGGAGCCTTTAACAGGCGGTGACACTGTTGTAATTACCATAGTTGTTTGCTAACTTTACAATACTAGCTCTTGTAATCTTAACAGAATTGGAGGGTACTGCCGACAGTCCACGACACTGTATCATGCCTTTCCTGAAAAGTTTCAAAACAAAACGACGTGATTTCTACAGAACATTCTGTTGCAGTTACCTAGCAGCACTGCTGGGTTTATAAAATCGTGCTCTGTTATCGTAACAATACTGTAAGATTGTGAACACAACTACATGTATAGTTCCTACGACAGAAAACACTGTTCCTAGTACAGAAAAGATGGTTCCAACAACAGAATAACTTTTAACAACATTTAGATTGTTCTGCTAGCAATTGGGATTGTAAAGTATTACAGAGCAATTTGCTGCTGGTACTAAAGTTTAGTTGTCACGGCCATAAAACGACATTACAGAACTGTTCTGTTAAATTATCACTGCTGATTTCTTTCAGTGTTGCCAAACACCAAACTTCTTAAAATAAAATGTTGCAGGAACTTCAAGCATATAGTCCATTCACAGTTACTTCCAACTTTTCTGAAGCCCTGCTGAAGTTCCACTTCCAGGCTATTCCTCCGCTTCGTGCAAACTAAGCTTAACCGAGTATAGAAAAATAAAGCAAAGGGACAATGCACCGCATTCGTGCGCACTCAGTTCAATAATATTTTGCATAAGAACTAATTGTTACTGGGAAATATCAGCACACCTATTTTCGCCCTGATTTTATTCATATTAATTATAAATGAAACATTAAAATTTATACATAAAATATAAATAAAATTACAAATTAACAAAAAATATGGTACTTTTATGTTTTTTTTTGTGCTAATAAAATGCGTGTGACACAAAGTATTGGGAAACAACCAAACTCGTCATACATGGGGTAATTTCTTAAAATTTTGATCCAAAAGAGTGCGAAGAAACCGCGAATAAACTATAGTTCTCATCGAACACTTGTAAACCAGTTGAGATACAAATACAACTCTCACGACTGTAACGATTTTCAAGACCAGAAGAAGTTGTATAACTAAACTATATTAAACGCGGATCTCATTTTGAAACGTAATGAATTTCAAACATTTCTCTAGTGGATTTCTGTAGGATTTTTAAGATGAACACATTTGTGTAAAATTTATGAAACTACTGAAATACACAATGTTATATTGTAAATAATATAGGATAATTTTTTTTTAAACTTTTTATAAAAATCTGTTTAAACTACAGTTTCATACAGTTTCGAATATCATAGCTTAACCAACGGACGTGTACCAAGGAATACACCACATGTCACAAAGTTTTATGTTCGAGTAGATATTAAAAATAATTTATTATAAAATAATTTTGGGGAGTAGTATTTTTAAGTTTCATTGCGATGCCACCAGAAATAAATTAATCTTGCAATTTTTTGAGAAAACAATTTAAAAAACATAACCAAGAATTTATGAGCATTTAAGAGAACTTAAATAACTTTGTTCTCAAATCTGAGGCTGTGTATACAGAAAATGTGTACAAACAAAATTCACTTTTCTTCAGAAGAGCGAATTTTATCTCGCCACGTTCAATTACGACGTACCCAAGATAACACATAATTATTAGTTTTCCGAGCTTGCATTATCCATCATGGCGAGCACAATGCCAAAATACTAATTAGTTTCGCGAAAAGGCTTGTTGTTTTTGTTCACCGTAGTCTTGTACAGCGTCTAATTTGCATATCTACCCTTAACGAGTTTCTCGCGTTTCTCTCTGGAGGATGATGCAATGTTTTATTTATTGCCTCCCATCGCAGTTCCTTCTGGGTTCGTGACAACGCCAAGGCCACGAAGAAGCAGAAACTTAATCGTACTCTCTGGCGGAGTAAACCCTCATATTTCGATAGTTCCAAAGCGAAGAAGAGAACAAAAGGCAATCAGCCACACGAAACTCGGGAACTGTAGTAACAACTCACCCGGAAACCGCAGAGGGATGGGTAGTTTCATAGCACAAGTATTCCGGAAGGGAAGAAATATCTAAGTATGCGAGATATTTACTGACATTTTATAGCAGTCGCGAATAGGAGATATATTATCTGCATTGAGAATTGGTGGCGTTTTCAGTTGTCAGTTTTCAGCATTATTAAACGCCAGGCATGCAATTTTTATACGCAGCAATACTACATAAAATTATAAATATTTGGTAAAATGTTTGGAACGCAAAAATTTGAATTCCTGGTTACGTTTCGCGCAAAATAAATTGGATGGAGATCTGCCTGGAAAAAACTTATTTACAGGATGAGGCGAATCTCGCGCTTCCATAGGGTAGGTGCGAAGTGTTATCGTCACCGTACTGATAACATTACTTCCGGTTGTGTGGAATGCGTTTTTCTTTTGTTTCAGATAAACCAGTTGGTGGCACGGACTCCAAGTTAACAATAAATGAACGAGTTAGCAGAGTGGTACGTATGGGGCACCAGGTGTTACACGTTCCTGTTGCAGAAGAATGTAGCAGGTAGAATCCAGCTTGGCTGATAAACCAGACAACTGAAGGATGGTTAACCAATCGCTTTAAAGATGCTGACATTTCCGAACCAAATTCGCTCTTCGAAATTCTACTTCGAGGGCGTTCAGCAATACTTCCTGTTTACTTAAAGCGACTGATTAACCATTCTGTAGTTTACTAATCGATCCACTGAACTGGATTTTGCCTGTTTAATCTTTCTTCTTAATTTGTAATCCATGTCACCAACTGCTGTATCGGAAATAAATTAGTGAAGTCATTCCAAACGAAAGTAACCACATATGATAATGACAAGAAGTGACTGGTATATCTAATGAGCCTACTTACCTCTAGATAGGTGCAAATCATTTCTTTATGAAGTTCGTAAAAGCTCGGATGGTACAAAGGCTTTGACGTCTCGTTAACAGCAATATCATCAGAGATGAAAAAACAAATACAACAGTAGTGAGACAATTACAAACACACGCGTGCCTTACCCGGGACTTGAACACAGGAAACACGTACCATTAGCTAGCTTGCAATCTGCTGCATTACGGGGCTCTGACTTGGAACATCAACTTCGGATGTAATCAGTTTAATGTTTACTTACCTAAAACATTTACAGGGCCGTTATTTTGGAAAAAAAAGTGTCAGAGTCACTTATATTTGTGCGCGTGTTCACATGACCTACTGTAGTGCTACTTGTGTGAAGAACTGACGGGAATCGGGTGGTTGGTCCCTAAAATATGGCATAAAAATGTATTTACTTATTTCGTGCTATATTAAAAAACTGCCAAAAAAAAGGCTCTGTATAGGATGCTTCTAATAGATACTGTCGCAATTAAAAGTTTGACTGAATTGGGCTAAATTGTTTAATAGACATGACTAACATATGAAAATATTTATATGACCACAAATTTGAAGAAAAAAAAGTGTTAGGTCCACCTTAAAATATGTATGTTTGCATGACCTTCTGTAGCAGTAATAGTGTGCAAAATTTGGTGTAAAGCAGTAAAATTGTTTCGGAAATATGGTAAAATGCTAAATTTTATCAACTGTCACTATTTTGCAAAAAAAAAAAAAAAAAGCCAGCAAAACAAGATCTCTGTTTGCCTATTTCGGCCGTCTGATAAATACTGTAGGTGTACAAAATTCGGTTGAATTTTGTTTAATTGTTTAGTAGATATAACATAGCTACTTAAATTATTTATATTAACACCATTTAAAAAATGCCTGCCGCACCTAAATCATGTTCGTTTACACCCCAGTGTAGCAATACTTGGATGTAAAATTTGGTGGGAATGTGCGAGTGAGTGAGAGAGGAGATTTGGGTGGCTCTTAATATCGAGGTCTTGAGAGCCGATGAGGGCGAAGCGAGGTGAGTGTGGAGTAGCGCGGGCATAAAATAACGGGGTAAACTGGAGTTCCCTGCGAAAACCCGCCGACCAGCGGCATCGTCCGGCACGATTCTCACACGCAGAAATCCGGTCGCGATACCACTAGGTTTCGAACCCGGCTCACCTAGGTGGGAGACGAATAGTCTAACTACTACACCACCGCGGCCCCAGGGGAATCGATTGATTGGTCCTCGAGGTGTAGCAAGAAATATCTTTGTAAATGGAAGACCTAAATATGGTTATGCATTAGTACAATCTATGATTTTCACAGGTGCCGCCAGTGTACAACGTTAAGCTAATTAGGTTACATAGATTCGTAGATAAAGCACACTAATCTAAAGTGTTGTTATAGCCGCAATTATGAAATAATTGTCTTGCACACATAAAACATACCAGTTAATATGGCCTATAACAGTACGTCTTTGCAAAATTTGGTGGGAATCGGTCGATTGTTTCCAGAGATATGATAAAAAAATCTTTATTTTTTCACGTGGGACGATTTATAAAATGGCGGGAAAATAAGGCTCTGTATAGACAAATTTGATGTGTGTAATAAACTCTGCCAGCATGCAAAGTTACATTGGAATTAATTACATGTTTCCGATGATATCGCATACTAAGCTAAAATGGCTATACGTCCACCATTTTGAAAATAAGTGTCTGACCTACATAAAAATACCAGTTTACTTCACCTCCCGCAGCTCTACCTGTTTGATGAATTTGATAGGTATCGGTTAATTATTTCCCGAGGTATGACCCAAAACTCTATTTATTTGTGTCAATAACTTGAAAAATGGACGACGAAAGTGGCTAGGTATGTGTTAAAATATTCGTTGCTTGTAATGCATACTTCCATCATACAAAATTTGGTCGAAATTGGTTGAACGGTGTGGTAGATACACCAAAAACGTAAAATGGTTGTATGGCCACCATTTTAAACTATGTGCCTAATAGATTTAAACCGCATACATTTACATGATCTACAATACGATTATTTACTCGTAAAATTTAGCGGGAATCGGTTGAGTAATTTTCGAGATATAGTGTAAAGGCTTTACTTTTTATCCGGTGCTATCTTCCAAAATTGTGTATTGACCACAATAGCTATATCTAGATTCAATGCTTACATGATGATGATAACATGCACAATTTGGTTCAAATCGGTTGAATGACATATTACCCTAAATTTTAACATGGTAGCCATTTTGAAAGTAAGCCCGCAGCGTTATCTAAAACTATGAATGTCAGATTTCCTTCTTAACTACACGTGTACCGAGTTTGGTGAAATTATTGCGTTCACGTGTTCAAAAGTATATAGGTAAGGACACACACACAGGCACAGAAACACCATCCTAAATACACACGCAGGAAATTTTATATTTTAAGCCTTTCTTTCCGAACAACATTTCACACAGCAACAGTGTGTTACTAACAACAGTTCACACAGAATCTCCATTCTTCGCAACTTTTGCCTCACCGGTATTAAAAATGTCACTTATACATACGGATAGGAAAATTTCGCGAGTTCATTTCAGGACAAGGTAGACATCCAACACGTGTACAATGAAGTTGAGTTTGAAATTGGATCGTAGTTTATTAGACACTTCCCCTGGACGACTCTGAGCCAATAGCAGACCTGTAAGGAAACAAGTAGCAATTCCCATACTACCAGGTGAGGGGTAACACAGGCTACTCTCTGGAGCAGCAGCCAATGAACAAACAACTAAGGCTCGAGTATACACAGGATTGTGGAGTCTAGCCTACAGGTCACTGAACTCACGAAATTTTCCTATCCCTGCGTATACAAAATAATAATTTGCCACTTTTTAAAAATCTATCTTTCCTAGGAAACCGGCCATTTTGAAAATAATTTTTACGGACTAAATATTTTAGTAACTGCACTGTTCTGTTGTGGGAGAAAATTATGGCGGAAGACAGTCGGCTGTCCTTGACCCTCTCACCCGCAGGTTCCGTGACCGAGCTCTAGGCACGCCAAAGCCGTGGGCAGCAATGGTCGGCAACTGCCAGGCTTAATAGCCCCTTTGCGTGGTAATGATGCAGCTAGGGCGCGGCTGTCACAGTTTCGGTGCTTAAGCTTTCCTCTTTTCGGCTTTTGCAGTAAATATTCCTTTATACAGTTAGGCCTACCACTTACATCGACAGTATAGAAATTCCGCAGAGTAAAAAAAAACTTCCATTTTTTTTATTTACTAATTTTTATACAGAATGGTTCTCAATTAGACCGACAAACTTCAGGTACTGATTCTTTATGGAAAAGTAGAAGGAAAACATATGTGACACCTTAATAAAAAAAAAAGATTTTAAGCCGTATTTGTGCTAAGCATTGGCTATTACGTTGAAGGTCCCGATAACATACATTAATGTTCCGAAAGTTGTAATTTTATTTTACTTAGTTACCAATATTTTGCACAAATACGATTTAAAAACTCGTTTTTTTAAGGTCTCATACCTCCCTTGATTTTCGGTTTAGGTATAAAGTGTCACATATATATTTTTTTTTCCTCCCAAAGTTTGTCGGTCTGATTGCGAATCGTTATGTACATTATGTGGTGACTGATCTATATAATTCAGGACATCTGTAATAACAACTGAGTGGTTCTACATAAAATATTATTTTGTAAGGGTTGTTGAAAGGTCGCAGTAGAAAGTCCTCAAAACATGAACTCAGAACCAGAATTCGAACTACTTGATATATTTTAATTAAGTTACACGTATTGAGAAGGAAAATCGAATACTAGTAACTATTATATACAGAAATAGTTGATACATTCTTTAGTTTTCGATTAAAATTTACTCTCGCTTCGCGAAATATTAAAGATGTAAACTACAAAATCAGTAAGAAAAATTAGAAACAATTATTGTTTTGAAATTTACGAAATAATATTACTTACAACTCTATAATGCTTACATAAACGCACTAATATACATATACATTTATAGATAAATAAACTTATATATCTAAAATAAAATAACAAAAATATTTGAACACAATCTTTTAAGAGATGCAGTTTGGTTTAAATTAAGAGAGTTTTTATTTTAAATGATTATATAATAATGTATATAACTGAAATTATTTTTGCATAAGTATTGATATTTTGTTGTCTATGCGTTATTATTTGACAAAACACACACAAATATTTTATTAGAAACTATACATTACATCAACTTTTGATATTTGTGATGGTTTTGTTAATTCATAATTTTAGTCAATAAAAGAAACTACGTATCATACATTAGATACTTCATATTATATTCGTGATTATAAGTTAGTAGTAGGGATATCTTCGTTCTGTTGCAATGTATTTTTAATGGGAGCTGTGTGGCTGGGCGGCTGGCGGTCTTCGGCTCGACTCGAACGAGCTCGGCAAACTCAGATCGACTCAGAGGGTGTTCGGAAGCCGTCGACTCGGGTTTGTCGAACGTATGCGAAGGTGCTCGGCAGTTATGTCCTCTTCAAGTATACGTTTGTTTCTGGTAGCCATATTGGTTTTATAGGTATAGGGTGTGTCAATTCGTATATCCGTATTTATTATCCGATTTTTAAAAAATGATGGTAATTACAAATTATTTTGTATGTTGTGCCGGAATTATACATAGGGTATTGCGGAAACATGCAAAAATCTCTCACTCAATTACCTGTACTACATTTCTAGTCCCCTCTTTTGAAGACTGATTCATACGCGATGCCAGGATCTGCGAATTATTCACTACCTCGATAAACAATATTAACTTTCGTGATCTTCTTGACCATAAATCTGTCAATCGTCCAATGATTCCATCTATATTTGGATCAATCCATTAATATTCCGATCTTTCCATCAATCTTCCGCAATCTATCCATAAATCTTTTGCAATCTTTCCATAAATCTTTCGCAATCTTGCCATCAATCTTTCAGTAACATAAAGCGCTAGTTGCTCTAAGAGCAATATAACTGGACGATAAATACGAAGCCTCGTAGTACATTGTGAATACTCCTTCCGCTGATTATCAATGCGATCATAGCGTATAAGTCTCCACGATGTACAAGCAAAAATCCTTATGTTATAAACATTATTTCAATATGCATTAGTCAAAGAGTGAGCTGTAAAGGGCTTTTTAACGTCCCCCGGGTTTATGATGTAAAGCTTAGAGACTAACTTATAACCTAACTTAAATTAACACTCATGCCTTACCCGGGATTTGAACCCACAGCCTCCCGTGCCCCAGATCGGTGGCACACCAATCGACTGCACCACAGGAGGTCGGCGAGTGAAGTGAGTGAAGAGATTTGAGCGGCTCTTAACATTGAGGTATTGAGAGCCGATGAGGGTGATTGAGGTGAGAATGGAGCAGTGCTGGAATGGAAGGGTGGGGGAAACGGGAGATCCCCGAGAAAACCCTCTGACCAACAGCATCGTCCGGCACGATTCCCACAAGCGAAAATCCGGAGTGACCCGGCCGGGGATTGAACCCGGATCGCCTTGGTGGGAGGCGAGCAGGCTAACCACTCAGCTATCGTGGCCCCTTAGTGAAAGAGAATTCATAATGTCGAGGAGAAACTTAGGAGAAATGTTCAGGAGAGTAAACGTTTGTTACTTTAAAAGAAAGCATTAGTTACGGTAACTTAAGCTTTCATGGTGGGCCACTAAAAGCTGGCAATGGCTACACACTTCTAAAGTCGCCGGAGCCACGGTAATGTAATGGTTAGACTACTCGCCTCCCACCTAGGCGAACTGGGTTCGATACCCAGCGGGGTCGCTCCCGAATTTTTGCACGTGGGAAACGTGCCGGACGATGCCACTGGTTGGCGGGCTTTCTCGGGGATCTCCCGTTTCCCCTGTCCTTGCATTTCAGTGCTGCTCCATATTCGTCTCAATTCGCCCTCATCGACTCCCAAGACCTCGATGTTAAGAGCCGCCCAAATCTCTCAATTTCCACGCTGGAGTTGCCAGTTCGAGTCAGAACACAGAAATGCGCGTGTGCGGAGGATTGCCTCAGATTTCCTGCAGTCTGTTGTCTCGCAGACATACCAACTATGACACCAGGAATGACGTGTGCGGATCTACACGTAGTGGAAAAGGCGCTTTACTGACGAGCCTCATGTAGGCAGAATGTTACACAGACCCTTTGAGAAAGCGTGGAACATAAATTACAGCTACAAACTTGAATCGTGTTCTACAAGCTCATGGAAGCCACAGGTTGGACGCTGCGGTGCTTTGCTTGTATATTATTTATAATATTTATTTCACCTAATTTAAATGCCTGAAAGGCTATAGGGTGAACGATCAACGATCTTGTTTAAGCTCTCGTCTCTCTGAAGTTGATTTCAATGTTTGATATACAGATGTTATAAATGAATCCTTTCTCCGTGATTTTGTACTAATGTCAAGCACAGAGATTTTTCAAACGAGAATAGTCTTGGAGTCTCTATTTTAAATAATTTCCATGCTACTGTGAAGATTTTAGTAACATATTCGGGCACCATTTTCCTTGCAAAGAATTCATACTCGCTTTAATAATGTATCAGAGAAAGCTTACTTTTTAAATGTATGAAGTAGGGACCGAAAATCGTCACTTCATAACTCGGTGGCAAACTAAATGTCATAACACTAGTTTTTCCCAATGTGTGATTGAAACTTTATCGGAAAAGTCCTGGAGGATTGTAAACCAAGACAATGTCTAATTCTGTGTGGCGTATTCGAATAGGAGTGAGAATTGTGTGAAAAGATCTTCCAGAGTATAAAGGACTACGAGGCCTAGTATCATACTGCAACGTTACGCAATTAAAGCCATTGCCTCAAAGGCAATGGCTTCACAAATGATGTCTGTAAATTCCTCGAAAAGCGTCCTCATGTACCTTGCATTATATTTGTGTATAGTGTCCTGGAGTGTGAAAAAATATGCCTCAGGGTTAATTTGACAGTTTGTCTTACAAATCAAAGGTTCACTCTCCTGGTGTGCAGAGGGCTTGGAAATTGGACAAATGGCATCTGACAATTCAAATAGTACTTAGACGTGGGTAGAGCTTAACGTCTCGTCGACAGAGAAGCAGGTAGGGTCTACGACGAAGGAATCGGCCATGGACTGATGCAATGAACCATTCTAGCATTTCCCCAGAGATATTTTGGGAAACCATGGAAAACCGAAATCAGGAAGGCTGGATCGGGATTCAAACCCAGGTACTCCCGAATGCGAGTTCAAAGTTTTACCACTGTGCGACCTCGCTCGGTTCAAATAGCAATTAATAGCGTTCAATGTTTAAAGATATTAAATACCGAAAAAAAATTACTGGAAGCTTACAGAGGACGAAATAGCAACCAGAATATCGAAGGAAAAACGAATTTCTGTCCAACTTGATCCGAACGTGTTACTTACTTCACGATTATAAATAAATACTCAAATATTGGCGCATACAACATTTGAATACGTTCAAGCAAGCATTTCCTTTATGCAGCCAAATTTCAGTACCAATAAAGGACCTAGAGTCAAAAGCTATTTAAGACCACACACACAGTGGCCAGCGCTCGGAAAAATTATACGCCAGCAGGAAGCTACAATGTGCCTGCAACCTGTCTTGAAGTCTTTTGCGAATACGCTGCCTAAGAAGCGCGAGAGAGCTAAGGGTGACACAGATATATTGTTACGATGCCGTGGGCGGGTCTTAAGTAGACGGTCCGCCTGAACACGCCATCACACTTTGCAGAATTCAGGACAGCCAGTTGCCGTAATCAGGGATCGCATCGCCAAACCCCGGTAAGCTGGAACCTCCTCTACCAGCCAGGGAATCAGGCCAGGTTGCGCCATGCGACGCCGATATGAGGGAGATATAGTGTGGATGAAGGCGTCTTTCTCCGAGTGACGCCGGCCGGGATGGACGTCCCAAGAAGCCTGCTGAGCCGACCGCCGTAACCAGTCATACTTCAACAGCCTCCGGGTATTTCTCAAGGTGGGACAAACACAGTACAATAACGTGGCTCTCAATAATGTAGATAATGTAGTTACAACAGCAATGCTACCCCGACCTTTTAGTATTTTATGTAATGCCAGGATGTTCAACTATACAGCCATATAGTAACATATAACACTTTAAATTAATTTACCCACATTAGCTCTACCATCATGAGTTACCCTCCTAAGTTATTAGCTTCATGTAGAGTCCAAGAAGCTATTAATATAACAATATGCACCAGACGTCTCACTACTACTGAAACGCTGTATGTATAAATGATTTCCAGAGCATATTTATCACAATACCGTGACACAATCTTACAGAAAGTGATTGCTGCAACGAACAAAGAAGGCTATGATACCACCATTAGAACTGAGTAATACAGGCCTGCTCATAAAACATGCTTCGGCGAAATGTAAAAGAATAAATTCCGTAATTAGCTCTATTAATTCTACAACTATGTAATGCGAAGGTTTTAAATGTCTTGTCCACGTATACAACAACAGTCTAACAGTCAACTTTCTAAGATGGCAAAACCTCGACTTGGCAGATATATTTTCGTAGACGGGATTACTATTCTAAGTGCTACTATGAACCCGAAAGGCAGTGCATAGATCTAAACAGTCACGTGAACAACAATTTGACTATAGGCTGTCACGGTAAGGCGAACAATTTTGAGGCCGTAGTTACTTTTTTTCTATCAACCATGTTTTATCGTTCAACCAAATTTTTTAAATAAATACGGGCATGTAAGTAATAAAAACAGTATATATATATATATATATATATATATATATATATATATATATATATATATATATATATATATATATATATATATATACCACTGAACTCTATAAAGTTAACGTAATGCTACAATGAAATATATTTATTGACATGTGTTCCAAATGAGACGGCTTCAAAAAGTGCTCACTTTACCGTGAATAGCTTGTACCAATTTGTGTTACGTAGCACATAATCGATAATAATGCCATAGTACGTCTGCCGTGACAAAAACTGACAGTTTTACTGGGTCAGTGGAAGCTGGATCTTGTATATATGTAGTAGTGTAAATAGATTTATAAATACGATAGATATACTAAATTTTATTTAACATAAAGCTTTCTTAACTTCCGATAAGTTACGCCCAGAGCGTGTAACAGTGTATTTCAAGATTTTATTGATTATGGAAGTTTGATAGTAAAAATTATTTACGGTAATCTATACATATTAACACATAACCTTCGCAAGTATATTAGCAGGGATTTTACGTTGAAGACATTTATGTTACTATTTTTGGGCCCAATCCGCTTCTCTAAAGTGGCATAATTTCCTTTTATGTAAAGGTGACATTGGTGTATTATTCGTTTTCAAACCAATTATTTTCTTCCGAAAGTTCACTAAAATCTAAAAGGGTTGCAGACTGAAGTATGTCCCTATAATTTAAGATGTCGAAAATCTTATGTTATGTGATATAGCCTACTATATAATCATATGACTTCAAATTTCCTGTACGCTACATGATATTGGTCACACGGATGCCGAACTATCTGAACGCATACGTTTATGATGAGCAGAATAAGGCTCGACTTGTCAAAACCACGCGTTGTTTTGTCATATAGGCTACGCTAAATTATTACCGTAGTCATTCGGTTGTTTACGAAGGAAAATAGCGTTAATTAAAAATGACATGTACATTTTATAAAAACTGGCAGCTTTTAGAGGGAAATGGGAATGTTGGAGTGTTTTTAACGTTTCTTCTTTGAGGCTTTGTGAACGGGTCGGATTACATAAAGACACACTGATCGAAAACTGGGATTATCTTAATCCGCTTCGTAGTAGCCATTCTAAAATTTATGTTCTAGGAACTTCACAGTAAAACATTTGTGAGCGTGGAACAGGGGTGTTGATAAATTTCAGACTTAGTAGATACACAGCATAACAGATTTTAACTAAGCAATTTCTGCTCACGTCTAGAGCGGGGCACTAGTGTGGATAATGATGAAATGTTTATGTTGTTAAAGGCTGTTCACGATAAAGTGAGCACTTTTGAAATCAACTTTAGAAATAAGTCACTGCCCCTGCCTACACTTATTTAAACGAGCACCGTGAGTGACATGCGCCCAGTAAAGTTGGTAACGATGGATGGAAAATAGATCCATATACTAACGTCAAATAAAAAGTATTAGATAGCAATTTGTGATAACTTAAATTACTTATTTTGCTTTCTGTTTTTATTAATGCATCGAAGTGTAGAAATTACCAGATTTGTAAAGAATTTATTTTTCTAATATTTTAGCAATTTCACTTGACCGATGAGTGAATAAAGTGATGATGCTCATGACAATGTTAATTTTGCATAAGGCGGAAGAATACACGACGTGCATACAAGTAGATATTAAGGAGGGCTTTCAAAAGTGCTCATTTTACCGTGGACAGCCTATACAAAGATTATCTAAGCTGGTTACAATATCACATAAATTATTATTAATAAGAATTCCATCCACTCCGAGGACCACTAAAGACTTGCTGGTTACAGCTTGTCTGAAAAGTATCAAGTTTGTTTGACAGTGTAAGTTTTCAAAACAGGTTGGTTACAAATGTGACAGAAAAAATGCGTCGTGCCTGTTAAAGAAGCCAGCTGTTTTTCACACAACGATTAGTTGTAATTTGTAATGTTCTTGATAAACGTAATTTTTAAACTCGGCCAGTAAATTTTTTATAGAACTGTTTCAGTGATACTTCATGGAGATGTTTCGACAACTAATTTCCAAGCTTTGGCTTGTGAAAGTGCAAAAAAAAAAAGTTTTATTTTTGGGTTTGTCGCCCGCTTGTCTAAGGGGTTAATCAGCTTGGTTGGCCGTCGGTTGTTTAACTCGCACGTAGTTAACATTAAAGTTCGTAGTCAATGGAAAATGTTTTAGTGAAGAAAATCTTGCTAAATGTTTGATAACGATGCACGTATTTCATATTGCTACTTGTTAAAAATTTGCAAGTTTTTTTTATTTATCACCTTGTTTATAATAAAGGCCAGGAAGCGATTTTTTTAATCTAATAAACACTGGAAAGAAAGATGTATCTTTAAATAAAATCACTCTAGTTGGAAAGAGACTTCAATGGTTTACATTTCTGCAACATACAAACAAAATTATATATAAAAAATTATAATAAACTGCACCGAGTATGGATGAATTTACTCACTTGAAAACATATTCGAATGTCTCTAAAATAATGTATTATTAAACATGCGTCTTGTAAAAATAATATGATAATTTGATTAGCTCTTACTTCAGACAAATAGATTAAGTAAAACAGTAATAATATTATTTATTTTGTTTTATATTTTGGTCACATACTGTTAATGAAACAAATAATTTGTTACCTGTATTGACGATATTGATTTATCCTAAGAGTTTTCGTGGAATCATTAGGGATCGAACCTCAACACAAAACAGCCAGTAAATATCATACATACAGAGAAATCAAAGCAGCAACCTCCTTATTCGAACACCCGAACATTGCAGTATCTTAAATTTATAAATATATGCTCAAAGATAAACGAAGAGCAATAGAGCTGCTATCTGAAAATATCTCATTCTTGGAAAATATATTAATACTGTACTCTTAAACCGCTTTGTAAAATGTAATATCTTGTCTAAGTTACAAATGAAGCAGCTTTTACGCTTCGGAATTTAATTACAGTAGTTTTGGTTTACGACCCCTGTAGCAAACCACCGGTCGACTGTGGTTTTACTGATGTCACTGCTGGATGACTGCTGACTCTGAATACTTATAGGTTTACACAAATGGCCCTGTTATGGCTGGCGCTGACTGCTGGAAACAGGACACTTGGCATGCCATCAATGGCACGATGTTGTTGGAAATGAAACTGATGGTTGAGCATAGGTGACCTATCAATGGCCCATAAATGGTTTACCATTTGTATTCCAGCAATGGCCGCGCATAACCTACACTTATTGTTGGTAAAAATATGGGTAGCCATCTATAGGTCATTTGATGGCTATGAAATGATACATCGATGGGCCATTGCTGTTGTAAGCATATGGGCCATGCTTGTGCCATTTGTGTTCAGCACACACGGGCCAGTTATGGGTAGAGTATGGCTAAGTTAGTGGTGTCACTTCAGGACCAGCAATGATGCCGGGTGCATGCCAGCTGTTGGCCAACTGTTTGCCGGCTTGGCATCCATCCGACTGTAAACCATCAATGGATCATACGTGGTTTGCTACATGGGGAGGTTCCGATTTTCTTAAGTAAACGCCATTTTAAAACGCTAACAAGATACTTAGTAAATCAGATAAATTTAGCCACGGTTATGCTTAGTCAGACTCCATTAGAGTGAAGCCATTTTTACTGGCTTTGTCAATTGTTTTATTATATTTTAAACTATTTCAGGTTGAGTATCTACGGTAGACCAAAAGGCTAATTCACACGAAAATTTGCAAATGAATTATAATTTGAACCAAACCAAGATGACGAGTCTTCTCGATTCCCCACGATATTTACCGAGGATTCTCAATGCTCTACCGAAATTTTCAGAGCGCGATAGTTCTCGTGGGATTTTCCTAGTGGTCGTCAATCCCACAGCTTCTGGACATGAAAATACAGTCTTCGAGAAGTTTTCAGAGCGTTTTATATCGTATTCGTGGCGCAGCGAGTGTCCCAAATTCCACGCCACATAGAACGATGCACGACTGGCTTCACTAAATGAACATGTCACGGGGTAAAACTACCGTGACCCAACGTTTATGCATAACTTCGTTATCGTCAAAAATTTACCAGGTTCAATTATAACAAAACATTTCGTGTATTCACAATCTTACTTTTTTGTTTACGACGCGGGAAAGGTATATCACATTAGTGTTATTTCAGTTTTTTCTAACGACCTGGGGGTCAATTTACGCTCACCTTTTTAACCCTTTCGGACACACTTTGATTTACAGTTTTCAAATGTTGCATACAAAATTTTTTTTTGATGTGCGCTGTACTTAAGTCAACACAACACTTGTTTCGTTTTCACAGCCAATGAACTGTAGACAACACATATGTTCGGCTACAGTAATACGAACCAATTATGACCTTCGCCAGTCAGTCGGTTTGCGAATCAATTAGCCAGAGTTAAGATCACTGGTCATTGAACTCGCAGTGTACAGTACATACCAAAAATTACCTACACGTGCCTAATTTACACAACAAAGTACACTGGGTCTCAAAAGGTTAAATAGCAACGTATGCAAGTTTTACACAAATTACTTGAATATTTAAAAATGCCTAACAAGGCAGGCAAAAAAAATTCAACATTTGTAAAACAACGTATTTGTTACAAACTGACTACATAATAGAGCTATGCTGATAAATTTATTCCTAAGTATAATACTAAATTTATGTTCCTCACAGAAAAGGAGAAGTGCTCTGAAAATATTTCCCGATTTGTATATCTATATTTTCACTCTCGCTCCAGCACTTATGGTTCTTCCAAAATAATTCTTCATTTTTCTTTCATTATTTTGCGCAATTTTCCTTTCACGCCGTTGCACAACGCTGCATTCACAGCACTGTAAATGTATTATTTAAGAAAAGTCTCGGAAGCTGTTCTATTGGACGCCACTGTTGTATTGTCTGTTAGCCGTGCACTGCATTTGTATAGGAATTATTTGGAAACTAGCTGCCAAATAAATTTTTTGTAACACTACAAATAAATTTGAGTAAATTTTACAAAACCCTTTTGCGGAATGTGCAAAATTAATGTTGAATTTTAACAAGCAAGTGCCGTAGACTTCAAGTTTATAATAAACATTGACTTACATAAACAATTTTGTGTGGTTTATAAAATAATGCGTTGTAAATAGGCTATACAGTATTTCATCAGTAGGGTTTGAAGGAAATCGTTTGTAAAAAGTATACTTTTTTTTTTTGTGTGGTACCCAGAACCATCGTTTCGACGAACACACGCATGCTAATTTTAGACAATGTTAAGCTTTCAATTTTTCTTTCCCTAACTCGCGCATGAGTGGCTTGTTAGAATACCTCGATTTGTAAAGCTGTTCGCTATAAAGTAAGCACTTTTGAAAACCCTTCTAAAGATCTAGTTGTATGCATACTGTGTATTCTTTCGCAATATGTACAATTAACATTTCCACGGTCTTCAGCACTTTATTTTTGCGTCGGCCAAGTGAAACTGCCAAATTATATTTAAAAAATAATAATTTAATAATTTGCTTATTTTTTGCATTTGTATGTATTTCAAAAAGAGAGAAATAGAAAGGATTCCTGAGTCCTGAAATTATTTCTAACACTTTAAATTAAACGCTAAGACACGGCTTTACTTTCCCTCTGCTGTTACCAACTTAACTCGTCGCATGCCAGTCAGTTTGCCTGTTAGAATATATAACGGTAGGGAAAGTACCATTTTTCGAAGTTTGATTCCGAAAGTATTCAGATTACCGTGAACATCCTACAGCTACCTTTGCAACGTTTCTCTCCGGCGCTTCTGGTGCGGTGATTCCGGATGTGGTCGGATCTCGGAGCATATCCTGTGTTTAAATTCAGGCGAAGAATTCCTTGGGATGGCGAAACAAGACGTGCTTCGCTTCCCGGAGCACCTAAATTACCTCGTCAGTTTTATCGAAGATAAAAGCTGCACCGGAAACTCAGAAATGTAATGTCATGTCATTACACCGTTCAAGTTGTTATGAAGTTTGTGTTTTGTGGAACGTATTCTCTGGGCGATCAACTAATCCTCAGTTTCGCCCCCACGATGCTGGATTTGTTCTGCTTTTTTCATCTTTCCGAGCACTAAAACGAGCTTTAAGCTACACTTACCGAAAACGAAAAATAAGAAACTTTTTTGTAATTACGATGCGAGTAGCTATCCCTTCTGCAGCAATCGATAAAAAAAAGTGCACAGCAATAACTGTCTCACAAAATGCGTAATAATATTACCATTATAATTTTAACAAACACATACTATTACAGAAATATTTACCCACAGAAAAATTAAAATTTTGATTGCGAGTGCGAGAGGACAATACTGCAGCTAGATAAACAGAGCGAGAAAAAATAATTTTATTTAAGTCTATTAACGGTGTCTTCGGCCTTTTTGAATCAAAGCTTCGAAAAATCTCCCTATGTATGACGTGCTTGGTTGTTTCCAACATATGCCATGTATCGCACGCGTTTTATACTTGTGTTAACATAAAAGTTACTTTTTTTTCTGTTAAATTGGAATGTTATTCATATTTTATCTATAAATTATATTGTTACATTTATAAATAATTTGAATAAAAACAGTAAAAAACATGTGTGTTGGTAGCGCCAAGTAAGAAATAGTTCTTATACAAAATACTGTTACAACAGGGTGCGCACGAATCTGGTGCGTTGTCCCTCTGGTGTAATCTTCCATACTTAGTTTGCACGAGGCAGAGGAATATCCTGGAAGTAGAACTTTAGCAGAGCTTCAGAAAAGGCCGAAGGTATCGTGAATCAACTATACTAGAATCCCTAGGTTATGGAATTTTTTTCTTATTTTGTCCGCTAATTTGGCGTGATTTTAGCTGCTTATAAGTTAGCTGTAATAATTATAAACTTTCTCTCAGAAGAAAAATAATTGGTCCCTTTGAGTCTGCCTCGCTCAACAGCCATCTGGCTATAGGACCGAGGTGAAAAGATATTTAATCCCCCATTCATAATCTCAAAGTATATTTTTGTGTGTGTATTTTGATTAAATAACTCACAGTAGAAACAAATTGTCCATAGGTCAAGTACGTGTATAGTACCTCAAGTAAATCAAAAACTTTTTTTTACAATCCTCTAAATTTGCAACTGATTCTGAAATGTTGCCAAATAAAAAAAAAAAGAAATCACTCATACACAAAATAAAGTTTCAATTTCATTTCGTAGACGGCGTCTCAATGAGATTAGATGTAGAAAAACTATACGAATACTTTGAAAAATACTTGAAAAATATTGAAAAAAAATACAAATATGGAAACTTTGGTGAGAACACTTCAGTTTACACTCCCGGACGAAAGCAGCATTGCGTGATCCACCAAGACTACATAAAGAATTAATTGTTTACAGTAAAGCTCAAAGTCCCTGAAAATTATAGTACGTATATACGAAGTAAAGTATTCTTTGATGTCGAAAGACAAGATTTGATACCCAAAAACACACTAAAAGAAAGGTTTCTTCTTTATCCACTTTAAAATTCTAGCGCATTAACATCGCTATTTAAAGTTTTTTATCCGTAAAATAAATATAAGAAAATCTGCAGCATGTAAACAATATACGTCACGTAAAAATCGTACAGCCCTGGAAAATATTTAATGCCACGCTCTACAAACCTGCAACATGTCTGAAAATAGGCATGGAAAACGAAAACCGACGAGTTTCTTCTGCATACACTGCAACTTATTGCGAACCGAAATAAAGGAATATCGTTATTTGCATCGCACTGCATAATGGGAAAAGGAGAAGGAGGGAGGTACTAACAGACGATAACAACCGGGGAGCGACGGATATGAGTTTCGAAAAGCCGCGTGTACAATACTTTGGAGAAGAGGCTCCGTAGGCGTGGGCAAGGATGATAAATTGAAGCGAAATACAGGACGATCTGTAAGGATTTTTTTTAATGCTTTCAGTTTATTACTTTATATTTGAGTTTAAATAGCACCACACAAATAAAATTTAATGAATTTTGAAATAAAATAAACGGTTTTGGTGTTTTTCGCGTAAATAATTTACAAAAATCACTTAAAAGTAATACAAACTCACACAAAATAGAAATATTTATATAAGTAAAACCAATTATCATTTATTACTAAACACCTGTCAATACTTTTCATATTTTATGTACACGAATTTACCTATTTCTGTAAATATTAAAATACAAAAACACCATGTTTTCAAGTAACGCAATATTATACTGCCCAACCACCGTTGCTACAGTTCGGATTTTTTTTTAGTTTTTTAGTCTAATTTCATTTTCAAACAAAGGCTTATGAGGTAACATTTTGTCTTGCTCTGTTTGCATACCTGTGTGTGTTATGTGCGTGTTCCTGTCAATGTTTTAATGGTTTCGAAGAGTATCAAGTCCGGTGTTAAATCTGTGCAAATACAATAGCGGCTCCCGACTTTTACTGGTTTTGACCCACAGCTGATGCTCATTTCAAAACAGCGGTGAAAGAAAATACCTCAGGTAAATACACTTGTAACGAGCCGAAATATGCGTGCCATCGGTACTAAATACAGACAACGTTACTAACTGAACATTATATTGGTCATTTCGGATATTATGATGACTGAATAGTTAAGCTTGTCACGAACAATTTAAATGTTTCCCATTAAGTTGGTATTACGAAATTTTGCAGCGAAAGGAAACTTAAATTTCTGATTATTATACACAAGAAACTCTACTAAAAAATTGCGCCTTTATACATTTTTTACGGTGACGTGCAATAAATGAAAAACCATTAGACTAACTTGAAAAAAAAATTATGCTGGCATTATATGAGGGCATTAAAAAATTCGTCAATAAGGCTCTTGCCATAATGTCATATATAGTTTGACCAAAATAATTTATATGATATACCTCAGGTACTGCTATACGTTATCTCAAATAAAGCGTTATTCAATTAGCGCCATGGAATAAACATAGAATTTAGATAATTTTTAACTGATATGCCATTTATTTTTTAATGGCTGCATTAATTAGATTTTAGGTTGACATAGTCAGCAGCTGATAACGCTTGTAAAGATAATACTGAACGTATTTCCAACAAAATTAGTGTGATACGACATTATGGAAGACACTTAGAAACTATGGCATTAAACAAAAATGCTTATTATAAAATGTGTAGCCTTGGAAATTTTAAGCGTAATATATACATTTGTGTAATATATACATTTTGAGTATTTAATAAGACCTGAAAAAATAGAGTTTTTATGATATATTAGACCAAGTATCACCTAATAGGGTAACCAAGTACTTCAACGGAACACAAACAGTAGTTTGAGTTTTGTTAACAAAACCGCCACGCTTTCCACAATAGCGACCATCTTAAACCTACGGAAATGGCCAAAATGCATCTCCAATCATTCAAATCAAACAAACTTGTGTTGTACACAGTGTTCAGTATGTGTTCTTTCTTATCAATTATCCGTGGAAAGAAATGCTTGCAAGATCCCTTTCCGGCATTTTTTTTGTGTATACACACCCCATAACCCTTCGAAAATAAAATTTGATTCATTTTCATAACAACATTATATGGTACCGCCGAAATTTGCATAGGCCCTAAATGCAGAATTTGCAGGAAATTCCGAAGATGTGCATCCGATCACATATTCTTTATTAATATGGTAATTCAGTTTATGATTTCGTGCAATGAAGTACAATGCGCGAGGAGAGTAAAAAAAGGGAGAGGGGGATACTGTGATTAGCCTTCTGTCAATACACATATAACAGACAGGCAATAATCAATGTGAAATAGTTTGCAAAAGCCTATTGACATTCCATTGCTCTAGTTTAGGTCGTGTATTATTACCAAGATAATCGCGCGGCTTTTCGTGACGAGCTGTTTCTGAGGTTGTCTTACGATACGGCGAATTCACCTGCGCATGAGTCAACGTGAATGCAGCCAACACCCGTCATCCAGACACGTCAGTTTGAATTGGTAACTGTCTCTCTCAATGAGACGCTATTGGTTCCAATAATTTTTAACTGCCTGAACCATAGACTAAATATGAGGTATACCGCTTAGTTCGTCTTCTGCGCGTGTACCCAATATTGACCTACCCCAATCCTACACGACTGTCAAAGGTACATGGCCAACAGCGATGAACGTGTTTGTTTACATCTAAATTTTTAAATTACAAGCACTATTATATTAATACCAGTTCGACTGTAATCAAAAAGCATTACAAATTGATTAGATGAAGTACAAAAAAACATCTCAAAAGCACTTGTTTATTAAACAATGTTCTAACCTCAAACCCAATCCACGCCATTTTTGCTAGACGTGTAGGCGGAAAAACAGTTCAATGTTCGGACACGGATATTGGTTGCGCGCAGCCAGCGAGATCGGTCTACCTCATCTTTAGACTCTGGCCTGAACAGCGGCGTATTCTCTGTGATGTACTTACAAAGATATTTCACGGGAAAATTTTCAGGAGTCTCCTCGGTTACTGAACGATTACTCAGTCATAAAAAATTACGTATCCGAACATCAGATTGCATATAACAGCACAACGGTATAAATTTTACGAAGTTATTTCAACCAAATTCTGCATGATAAAAAATAAGCTGCGAGACTAACCACGCGATTTCCGTATATCGCCACACAAAGAGCAAATGTTTATTTTGAAATCGCTTTGAAATTATTAAAAATGTCTGGACACTTGGAGGAGAAAACCAAAGTTAGGCGTGTATGTGCAGCAGCATTTTCGTGATTTAAGTAGCAGTACGGCGTTGTGTGGGATGCAACGACTTACATAAGATGAACGTTTTACTCCCCCCTCACCATCCTGCTCCAAATTCGGTCATTAAATATATATTAATTTACAGTTAACATCGCATGTTTTTTTTTTTCGTGCAGTTTGTCTGCGAAAGGAAACATGCTGAACAGTTATTTACTGTAAATAATTATTACGCGATTGTAATTTACATTTGAAACTTTCGCGTGTCTAACGTCATGAAGTAAGGCATTAGCTTCCGATGCTGTATTCATGTGAAATACTCAACTCTATAATTGCTGTACACCTGCGTACCGTTTACATTCCGACACGCAGCCACAACCACAGCAAGTTCTGCCTCTAGGTATAATTGTTTAACTGGAAAATCATGACCAGCATTACACGAGAGTGTACCATGGCTACCTACGCGTGAGTTTCCGAAAACGGCACACTCTTAGATTAGTTAAAATTACAAAAAAATTAGTTATAGTTAGATTGACTGTGAAACACATATTGCAGTACATTCACGGTACCCTCGCAATTTTTTAATCAAACATTTGAGAAATCACCCTATCTATGACGTTTCTGGTTGTTTCCTATGCCATGTATCACAAGCGTTTAACATCTGTGTTAGTGTAAACGTTTCTCATTTCTCGTTAAATTGAACTTTTACTCATATTGCATGTATAAATTATACTTTTTTAGTTATAGTAAATACAAATAAAGACAAAGACTATATATATGTAATACCTAGTAAAAAATAGTTCTCGTAGAAAAATATTATTAAACAGATTGCGCACAAATACTGTGCGTTGTCCCTTGGGTGTAATTGTCTAGGCTTTTCACGATAAAGTGAGCACTTTTGAAAGCCCTCTCATTTGGAATTATCCCTTTCAGTCCCACTTTAATTTACGGTTTCAGTTGTTGCAAACAAATAATTTTACGATGCGCGCTGTACTTAAGTCGACACAACGCTTGTTTCGTTGTCACAGCCAATGAACTGTAGGCTGTCTGTTCGGTGGCAGTAATATGAACCAAGCATGACCTGGACCAGTAAGACGGTTTGCGAATCATTTACCCACAGGTAGACCATTGGTCACTGAGCTTCGTAGTGTGCAGTACAAACCAAAAATTACCTACTCGTGCGTACTGGACACAAATGTGTACACTGGGTCTGAAAGGGTTATGGTTAATAAACATATTTTATTGTAGGCTTAGACGTTGACTTCCGAATGAGGCGGAATATTCACACTGTGTTCATTAATTACTCGGTAGTATTTATTTAAAAGGTAGTTGAAGGATAAAAAATGGCTAAAAGGAAAAGTAACTAGGGCCTCGAAAGTGCTCACTTTACCGTGAACAGCCCATTGACATAGTTTAGCTCCGTTTGCACGAGGCGGAGGAGTATCATTAAAGTACACGTTAAGCAGGGCTTTACAAAATTTGGAAGTAACCACAAATGCACTATAGCCTACTATTATAGGCAACACTACATTAAAAAAAAGCGGCCCGAAAACAGAAAGCTACGGGGCAAAATAAAAATTTACGGAAAATCAGTAAAAGCAAAGGATAGTATGAAAACCTTTATTTCTCAGAAAGGGTATAGTTGTAGGAGGGGAAAGTCACACATATGCGGTTCAACCTATTGTTATGTGCAGCAACAGGCGTGCAAGTCTGATTACGAGAGTACAAACATACCACGAGGAAGTGGAACGAAGCCTTGAGCGCCTAAAACAAACCCCCTCCAAAGAAAAAAACAATCTTTTAAATTCAATGATGCATTCAATACAGAGCTTATTAAAAGAGCATTTTAAAAATATTGATTTTCGATACTTGACAAAAATATATTCATATCGATAAAATATCGTTGAAATATATTGGCGATTCATATCGATATATCATTGATATAGTACCGTAATTTCGATATATCCATAATTTTTCAACATCTCTGCCACAGAGAGGGAAATATGAACCGCGTGGTTCACTACACGGTGTGAGGAATCCTGTTTCCAGGAGGGCGTTAGGTTAGCCGCCCGGTCAACCGAGTGACATGAAAGCGACGGGCTTAATAAGCGGCAATAAAAACAAATACACCGGGCCTCCCCTGCGCAGGAAAACTTCATCACGGGACAGTGAGGGTTATCAATAACTGCTGCCGACAGTGGTTGATGTGTGCGCGGGGCGGGTCTATTGGCCGCACGCACCGCAGCCGACCCCGTGACGTCAGCCGGCGATCATCGGTTTCCGATACCGGCCACCAGGGGCGTGCTACACGCTGCGGGGATTCGCGTCACGGAAACCGCAGAGGCTCCCTAATCACGTGACCCCTCGTTTCCCCTGAGTTCTCTGGTATAGGCTGTTCACGGTTAAGTGAGCACTTTTTAAGGCCCTTATAAATGTTTCCTTTCATCCAATTTCCATCTTCCTGCTGCTTTTTAATACAAAAATTGCGATGTGACCAATAAACAGTGTATACATTCACCACCATCAAAATTTAATGCCTGTGGCTGCAATAAGCTATATTTATTAGTGGTTAATGCCTGTTGGGAGGGCCTTAAAAAGTGCTTACTTTATCGCGAACAGCCTATACGAACCGATAGCCGTCACTCGCCCGCCGCCCAACTAGCTTTTAACAAAAGGCCCTACTTTACACAATTGATCAATTGTATCGTCTGCGCGAGTGAAGATATTTGGCAGGCTCTTAACAGCGAGGTCTTGAGAGACGTTGAGAGTGAAGCGAGCTGAGTAAGCAGCAGCGCCGGAATGAAAAACGAATGGCCGGGGGGGGGGGGGATCCCCGTGAAAATCCGCCGACAAGCTGCATCCTCATCGTCTCTCAAGACTACGTTAAGATATGCCCAAAATCTCTCTGCTCCCCTCCCATACACATTACCCAGGCATCATTCTACGGCTGCATTTCAATTGGCTACAACACGGAGAAGAGTGTGTGAGACAACAGTGCACTGGCCTCTCAAATCGGCGATCCAAGTTCGAGCCCCGGCGGGGTACAATCTGACAATCTGACAATCTTAGTTTCGATAAGTCTAATCAGATTGAAATTAGCCACCTGTACAGAAAGGTGTTGGTGATCACGTCATTTCAAAACACAGGAGACGGGAGACGTTATCGTCAATTCTGGAACTGTTTCCGGACATCAAGAGACCATCACAGGTTTCGCTTTTTTTTTTTTTTTTTTTTTTACCTAAATATGAGTTGCCCTCCTTTATGGGAAGCCGCAGAAACTGTCAGAATATTTTTGGCATGTACACCCAGTTCTATTAATGAAGCGCAGGATTCCTCTGACAAAAATACTGATATAATCTTCGGTATTTTCATACAGAAACACTGATACATGATTTACACTAGTAGTGGACTTCTCTCCTATATTACCAACAAAAAGTTTTAATACTATATCACTATTATTTTTGGGTGTATAATTAATTAATTATTCATAGATGTTTTGGCGTTTTTTTTAATCCAATACCGTATAGTTGAAAATTCTATTTTAAATGCACATTTACAAAACGAAAATGTCACACATAGTTTGCCTAACAAACATGCACTGGTCACGCAAACACACATCCAGTTAAAGAATGCATATTGTATGACAGAGCGAACATTAAATATTAATGGCCTTTAAGTTATCAATTATTCAGTACGGCCGCAACTGCTGTTTGTCAGCTTTTATAACCAGTAAATGCACAAGCGGCGGCGGCTGAATTAATAATTCCGCGGTCGTTTCGCGTGTTTCATTCGTATCTGACAAAAGAGCTGTCAAACCGCTTTGCTTCGTAAACATGGCGTATCCCTGTGTGACGTGTGCGAGGAATGTCTTTAACTTTAACATTTGCCCGCTGTACAGAATAAACAGTACCAAAGGCTGTTCATGGTAGAGTGAACACTTTTGAAATCAACCGTTGAAAAATCTCACTGCCCCAACCCGCGTGTATTTTTAACGGGCACATGTAGTGGTATGCGCTCAGTAAATTTGGTAACTACGGATGGAAAGTAGTTCACGCCTCAGCGTTGAATTAAAAGCGTTCGGTGAACATTTGTCAAAACTACAATTATTTATTTTCTTTCCGATTCTTTTGATGCATGTAAGTGAATGGATGAACAAATTTGTAAAACATTTCCTTTTATAATATTTTTACAGTTTCCCATCCCTGGCGCATGAATAAAATGCTCAAGTATACAGCGATGTTAATTTTGCATTTGGCGGAAGGATACACAATGTGCTTACCAGTGGATCTTAAGCAGGGCTTTCAGAAGTGCTCATTTTACCGTGAACAACGTATAACAGAAGTGACAAGGCTCGCTTTGCATCGAACTTTCACTGTGTGTGTGTACATTTGGTCGCCATATTCTCGGGGGGCGCTTTTTGTGTGTGGTATTGGCAATATGTGTATCGTGAGTGTGTACTTAAAAGCATGTGATTGTGACTGAGTTGTGGAGAACTTTTGGCTTGGCTGAAACACGCGGAAAGTTATTGTGTAAAGTGAACTACAACTAGTAATTTTGAAATGGAGGAAATAAGGCCCAGAGGAACGGGCTGGTGTTCCAGTGTCAATTGCTGTTAACAGCACGAAACAAATCCGAAAACGATTGTTTTTTGTTCATTATATCATAAAAAAATATGTATATGTACATAAACATTCCACTTAATATGTTATTGTAAAATAAAGTCTCTACTTGTTAGATGTCATGCTTGTTTACCTGAAACTGACAGATTGCACGCAACGAGGTTTATGCGATAGCGAGCAAAGTGACAGAAATTGTCAAAACAGACAAACGTTGTTTAGTTTAATTTTATTGGAATCAGTTTCCAACAGTCGGAAGAACTTATTGCTGTGTTTTATGACCGTCTTGTCATGCATCTACAGCATCTGTTTTCATATTTCCATTATAAAAACATGCTGTGTGTGATGTATGGTTATTGCTTATTTTCAGGTGCATGAAATGAGTTATTGCTAGGGACAGGTGTTTTTCGCGAAAAGATTTCAAGACCAGTTGTACTCCAAAACACTTTTGTTCTTAGCACTTTCGTAGTTGGATGATTTTAAATGTCACATGTCTCGAGTGTCTGTTCGGGAACCATGGGCGTTCAGTGTCGGAATACTTTATTCTGATTGGCCCAGTCAAAAGAAAACATGTCTTCTCACGTAGACAAGCGGCCAGTAGCCAAAGGAATTTGTGGACGTAGGATATTGAAGTCTAGCAAGGGTGTAAATATTTTCGCGAAAAACACCTGTCCCTAGTTATTGCAAGCAGGAAGGTAGACCTGATGAACAAAATCTCATACTATTTACACATAAACTGCAAGCTGTGCAGTGCCATTTTTAAGAAATAGGCTTAATGTACCCAATCTCAGCAGAAGCCACTAAAGACGCTTACTAGAGGATAGTAACACATGTAGTGTTTCCAGCGAGTTTTGCTTCGATTGTTTTTATGTTTTGGTAAATATGTAAACAGGTTTATACCTATGTTATAAGACTCTGAAATTCCTAAAATAATTATTAATAGATACTGTGATAGTTTACTTTATTTTAGTGAAATTCTATATATGTGTACGGCCAACAAAAACAATTTTGTAACTCACTACTTTAAAGTTACACATTATTTCAACCATTTTTACTGTGCTGAACATGAAATTTTGTATTTTGAGTAGGCTAGTTACATTCACAAACAACCTTAGAGGGAGCCGGTGATTTAATCATAATCATTACTTACCCCAACATGCATTCAGCATAACAAAGTTTTAATAAATCCATCAACTTAGGCCTGGGCCTTATGCATAACCAACTAGGTTAGATTTTATTTTTGGAGCATAAAAACTGTAATCAAACTAAAGTGAGAGTGAAGATAAATATCCATCTATTAGTTGCAGTTCGTATGCCTCAGATATTCGGCAAAACTGGCGCGAACGCATTGATCTGTGTCTCCAATTTAATGGCCAACATATTGAGACGTTTAACTTACTAACATATCGCTAGATGTCAGGCGTTACTCAGGAGGAATATTTCGACGCGGTCTTGACGTGACAACGGCAGTTTATCTGCAACAAACGACTTACGTGTTTTGCCTATGTACGTATACTTTTGGGGCATTCTGTATATCCACAATGTTCCGATATTTTTATACGCGATGTAAGCCAATTGATTATACTACAGACGACTTTTTATGCTTTTATCTTTTCTTTTAAGAAAACTGAGCAGCAAAGCACTAAAAATTATATTTTAAAACATTTTCATTATTTCTTCTCTTTAATTAAGTAAAAAAAGTTGTTTTCTAACTTTTTTGGGAAAAAAGTTGTATTCCCAGGACACTTATTTGCCGAGATGCATGTATAATGGCAAACACTAATTTTTACATACCATATTTTACCGTAAGAACACTATTATTTATTTATTCCCATCATGTTTCGGGACACAGTCATCAAAATAATGTTTCTTATTATTGATCTCTCTTCCTATACTATGTGATTTTTCGTGTTATTTTATGTGACTTTTAGTAGTTTGGTTAAAAAGTTGAAACTCGAGGAAGGGGTAGAGGAGGGAATAAATTGGGCGACTCTTAACAACGAGGTGTTAGTCGATAAGCGTGAATCGAGGTGAGAATGGAGCAGCGTTGAAATGAAAGGGCGGGTGAAACGGGAGATCCCCGAGAAAACCCGCCGACCAGCGGCATCGTCCGGTACGATTCCCACGTGCGAAAATCCGGGAGTGATCCCGCCCGGTAATGTCTAACCACTGAACCACCGCGGCCCCTACTCATCTATTCAAAACCGATCTGTTGGGGCGGTGTTATAAATATTCAGGGGAATGCCCTTTTAGAAAACTAGAAAAAGAAAGTTGTGTTAGTGGATAGCCATTTGGGTGTGAACGCCGACCCCCTCACCATGTAAAGTTTGTTCACAATAAAGAGAGCACTTGTGAAATCAACCTTTGAAAAAAGTCACTGCTCCTACCTGCGTATATTTTAACACGTGCGCTGAATGGCATGCATCTACTAAAGATAGTCACGATGGAGGGACAGTAATTCCATATGTTAAGGTCGAATAAAAAGTGAATGTTAACCATTTGTGACTACTTAAATTATCTATTTCACTTTCTGTTTTTTTATTCACTGCACCGGAGTGTAAAAATGAGCAGATTTGTAAAATTAATACTTTTATAATAATTTCATAGTTTCGCTTGACTGACGCATGAATAAAGCGACGAGGCCCACGACAATGTTAATTTTACATAAGGCGGAAGCTTACACAACGTGTATATAAGTAGATCTTAAGCAGGGCTTCCAAAAGTGCTCGTTTTGTCGTGAATAGCCTACCGCAAATTGAACTGTGTACGAAATCATCTCCGTGACACACCAGGTGTGAAGCGAAAAGTCCTGAAACTCCGACCTGCAAATATAGCAGGATTGCAGCAGCAACATACAAATCAAAAACGAGGTATTCAATTCAGTACCCCCCCGGCATCGAACCTGGCTCATCATACATCAGGTGGTGTGCCTGATGGCCGAGACGTCACCGGCGACGCCGTTAAAACCCGGCTACAGTTCCTAAGCAGGCGGCCTCGCTGCGAATTAACGTCCAGGACTAATCACGGAGCTGTTATTAGTATGTTAATGCCGGCTCCGTGGGGGGACTAGGCGCCTGGGTACCCCCAGCCCCTTCCCCCGGCTTTCACAACACCGCGCATTGAAGCCCCAGGGCCAGTAAAGTCCTCCCTGCCACCCCCGCCATGCATAATTCCCCATCGCGGGGCCGGCTTTGTTAATGGTGGCACGCCTGGCTATAAACCCCGCCCAGGCAGGCGTAAGGCGCGGGGGATGGCTTTACGAGGGTGCGCGAGGCGCCAAGGGGGCGGCAGGTGCATGCAACGACACACGGGGTTGGCTAATAAACTATTTCTCCAGTACAACTGCAGGAGGGTGGAAAAAGAGGGCGTGTTGGGGGGGGGGGGGGGTTGTAAAACAGTTTCGGTAGAACACCACACAGCGGAGTCGCTGCCACGCGTGGAATGCCGGATGGGAATGGGCTACTGCGCTACCCTGCTCGTGTGTCAGGCCCGGGGGATGATTACAAACCGCGAGTGTGTTTACAGCTGTTGCAAAACACGCGGTCGTAAGCTCTTCGCGGGAGGACGCATGTGCCTCCCTGCGCGAGGGTGGCCATTCGGATTCCACTTAATTAGTTGGCAAGCGAAAAACAACAAAGCGACGATGAGGCACTAGAAGGCCTGGAGACGCGTGCCGCGTTCAAAATGGCACATTTCGCTACAGGCTAATCGCGGGAAAATGAGCACTTTTAAAAGCACTGCTAAAAATCTACTTATATGCACTGTGTGTATTCTTCCGCCTTATGTAAGATTAACACTGTCATGGGCCTCATCACGTTATTCATCCGTCAGTCAAGTGAAACTATGAAATTATTACAAAATTAAATAGTTTACAAATCTTCTCATTTTTACACTTCGATGCATTAAAAATAGACTAAGAAATTATTTAAATTATCATAAATGGTTACCTAAAACTTTTAATTCGACGTTAAGATACGGAACTACTTCCCAGCCATTGTTACCAACTTTACTGGACGCATGTCACTCAGGGCGCCTGTTAAAATATATGCAGGTAGAGGCAGTAACTTTTGTCTAAAGTTGATTTCAAAAGTGCTCACCTTACCGTGAACATTCTTGAACTAAATGATTACGTAAGCGAATATACTTTTTAACAATCTGCGGTGAAATTTTTAATAGTATTGAAGCTGACGGATCAACAAATGAAAATTACAAAATTATCGCCAATTAACTGTCTTGAAACTATGTTGTTATCAGGATAATATAAGTGCCTCTGTCGTAGAATATTTTATGGGTTGTAATTAAATCACTGCAAAATTTATGACATTTTTGTTTATTCTTTAAATATTATCATGCAGTAACGGTTCGCAAACCTTCAAGGTCGCCTTCTTCACGTATTTGGCTTCTGGGTTGCGTTGATGTCACAAGCACCAACGTTTCGAATAATAATGCAGACTCCATCTTCGGGGTTAAGTTGTACGAGTAAATATAACCTGTAGATAGGTAACAATTTCTTCTGAAACTTTAACCTAAATATTGAGAAAGCAATCTAATCAAATCCGCTGTTCCTTCCACGACGACACCAAGCCAAGAGCTGGTGCATTACGTTAGAATCAATAATTTTGCATGTAAGACTGAACAAACAGATTTTGGGCAGAAATATGATTTATTTTAATAACTGCACTGTGATGTTTATAATCACCACTGTCCGGGAACTCTTTATCGTGCAACATTGAGCAACATTCATGCCGAACAACCTTGCCTATGTAACTGCACCCAGAGAGAAAGCCGGTGTAGCTGCACTGCACTGCACTACGTAGGCTACACGTTTTTGGTTGAAAGAAACGAACCTATAATCATAAAGAGAAAGGCCTTATTTTTTTTAATTGTTGAATATTGTTGAAGTTTCAAAATTATTTTAACTGCAGCTGTTTCTAAATTTTTGATAAATAAGTTTTGTTAAGTATATCTCAAAGTGAACTGAAACAATACCTGATTTATTTAATTGCTGTAAATTGTTTGGTTTGTTTAGTTGTAAGATCAGAAACTGTAAAATCTCTTTCTGGCATGTGATTAGTCGGGAGCTATGGAACATAAATTGTATTGATTAAATATAACACAACATGACCCTTAATACATAATGCGTCTTTTATGAACTTTAATTTTCATTTTAAACGAAGGAGAATCAGCAGAAAATATGATCACATTATCGTTAATGGATCAGGCGGGTGTGTCATATAAAGAACCAAAGTATAAATAAAAGGGAAAAAATAGCGAAATAATATTCTCCTTAGAACCCGCATTGGTGTAGTTAGACTTCTCGCCTCCCATCCAGGCTAACCGGATTCGATTCCCGGCTGCGTCGCTTCCTGATATTTTGCAAGTGGGAATGGCGCCGGACAATGTCGCTCGGCTGTGGGTTTTCTTGGGGACCACCCGTTTACCCCGTACCTTCATTCCAGTGCTGATTCATCCTCATCGGCTCTCAAGACCAAGTTAAGAGACGCTCAGAAATATCTTCACTCACTCACGAGACGTTGGGCTTCGCCTGCTTGCAGCGGACGGCGAGGAAATTTAGGCTCCTGGGTGAAAGGAGGGGTTGATAATGCTAAGAGAGGGTTGAGGGGGTTGAAAAGGGGGGCGACAGGAAGAGGTGACGTGTCTGTGCCGCGACGCCAGGATCGCGCGCGGCAAGGTAGCGTCGCGTGCCGCCTGGTCATAAAGCAAGCCACCCGCAGGCGCCCTCGCCTCTTCCCAAGCCCTCTACTAGTATAGGCTACTAACGTCGCCGCGACTCGGTTAACCGAGATTTATCCTGCGGACGGTAGACACGAACACACTGCCGTGTGCCTTCTGCTTCTCCGTCGCACGTGAATGATCCACGACCACGATCTCACAAGGACAGTTCCTCACAATGACGTTCACTCACTTTAACAGATGCCACCATTATTGACTGATCTAGTTCGTGGAACAGTCGCAGGACGCTGTTAAAGGCTTCCCGCGGTAAACTGAGCACTTTCTAAAGCCCTGCTTATGACGTACTTCTATGCATATTGTCTATTTTTCCACAATACGTAAAAATTAACGTTAGCATGTGCCTTGTAACTTTATTCATGCGTCGGTCTAGTGAAACTGTGAAATTATGATATAGGCTGTTCGCGGTAAAGTGAGAACTTTTTAAGGCCCTCTCAACAGGCACTAACCACTAATAAATATATCTTATTGCAGCCTAAGACATTAAATATTGAGGGTGGTAGAATGTACGCATTGTGTTTGTTGGTCACAGTGCAAAGTTTATATTAAAAAGCAGCAGGAAGATGGAAATTGGATGAAAGGAAAAATTTAGAAGGGCCTTAAAAAGTGCTCACTTTACCGTGAACAGCCTATAAAAGGAAATATTTCACTAATTTTCTCATTTTTACAATGCTGTGTATTAAAAAACATATATATTTTTTTTTAATTTACACGTGTTTACTTAACACTTTTAATTAAATGATACGACAAAGAATCTACTTGACCTCCATCGTTACCAACTTTACTGGGCGTATGCTGCAGTCACTGTGCCCGTTAAAACACATGGAGGTAAGGGCAGTGACATTTCTCAAAGGTTTATTTCGAAAGTTTTCACTTTACCGTGAACAGTCTACATCAAAATAGAGATAGTTTGACATGCCTAGAATAGGAATTACCGTAGTATTTATCATTAAAATGTCAATTTAAAATTTTCAGAGATCATAACCTGTGTTTGATACGTTATATTAATGCAATCTTAGAAGCTTAAAAAAAGCAGTGTGAGAACATTATTACATCAAAATGGACGTAAATGTTATTAGGTAGGTCTGTAATATAATCATCCATGGAAGAGTATTATCCCCATATTAACAGCGCATAACCACACTATTGTGGTACAGCGTTATGCGGCTACTTCATTCGTGAACGTTAGTAAATAGACAAGCGCCAAGACTTATTCTTGTATGACTGTGTCTGCTACCACGCATCCATACTCGAATATGTAATAGTGCCTGGTATCGCGACATTACGAAGTACAAAGGAAATATGGCAAACCCCCAAAACTTTAAAGGTACATTTTTATTTATAGATTGTGTAACACCTGGTTTTTCTTCCCAACTTAATGAATAATTTTAACGTAATTTTTAATGTCGCAAATTGTACATATGTGTAAGGTTTGACTTAGTTCAAAAGGTAAAATAGGTGTATAAATTTGTAAACAGATCCCTTAGTTATAAATTTGTGATATTTGACCTTGTATTTATCTATAATCAAATTCTTATTTATAAACTACTTTCTCTTTTTAAAACATAAATAGTACTGGTTGATAAGGACAACTGTTTTTTTTAACGTTAGGAACGTTTTAAGAATGTTCTAAAAAATTGTATTTGGACAGCTGAAGAAAGTATAAGTCTCCAATTTCATGTGTTCTATAGTGATGTTAATTCGACGTTGATGATTAATTCTAAAATGTTTTATATTAATGAAGGAATGTAATCAAGATTGAACCACGGAAATGCCCAAAAGAAGAGAATTAGTTGCGTATTTGTGAGTAATCAGAGGCCGAGACGTCGACAACGAATTTCAAAGGAATCGAGGGCCTCGTCATCGGATTCTCGAGGAGTTTATAGACAGTCGTCATTGTCCAGTTCTGAAGGAGGTTCGTCGCAGGAGGTAGTTCCAACTTCGGAGTTAAGGTCAGCGCAGTTATACGCCGCTTCAGTGGTTGGATTCGGGAGTCGACTACAGGACTTTGGCTGACGGAAGGATGTCGGAGTGCCCATTGCCGTTATGGGATCGCAGTCTGCTGGGAGATGTGACATACCAGGTTCGACTCCAGTGAGAGAGCTTCAGATTCAGCTGCGAGCTACTTGATTTCTCTTCAACATCTAAGTCCAGCATCTCCTATATTATATATGAATTCTTCTTTTGAAAGTCAATTATTAATGTGCTTAAAAAGGGTGACCCATGGAGTTCACCCTTGCCTATTAATGCTTACGTGGTTGACTAATTTTTTTATAGTAAACCCATTTATCATTTTTAATGATTCGATCTTTAAGGTTGTTTTGCAGAATATATATAAGTACTTGTAATTTTTTTAAACACTCGTAGAAAGCAAAGAGACCAAGGAGTATCGATTTTGTGTTCATTCTAATTTCCTCTTTTTCATATCCTTCATAATAAACAAACTCAAGGGTTTCTTGAGTTGAGTATTTATTTTAGTAGTTCTTTTTTAACATTTTAAAAAATAATATCCATTTTTAATTATCTTTCGTAATTTTATATAATATTGACTCATGCACTTCATCTTAGAGAGTTTCACAGCCGAGGCAACTAAAGTATGAATAATTATCCTTAAAACTATATATGTTAAGTGGTAAATGTTATTATATTTCGTTGAATGAAACCTAAGAGAAACACGCAAATCATACATAGTAGTTTCATATGTTTCATATTTGGCCAGTCAAAGATTGACCAATATTAATGTGACAGTTCATATAAATATCACTGACTGTTACAATTGTATGGAAATAAAACCACATATCTGGCTGCAAATATGCAATTACTGAGCATCCCTATTACAAAAAGTTGTGAACTTACCTTCGCATTTGCACCGAGAGAAAAGCCAACAAAACATTTGTTTGTATAGGGCCAAAAATGCATTTAGTTGCCCCAACAAAATATTTAGTTGAGTAAACAAAACTTGAAAAGCAACAATATCAATTTTGTTAATCTAACAAAATTCATGTTTGAATTAACAATACCTCTTAGTTGGGCCAAAAGTAAATTAAGACTGTCAACAAAATGTTTTGTTGAATTAACTGTATAGGTAGCATACTTGTTTGGCCACTCATTTGATTGCCTTAGTTGAAAAATACAGCTAGAAAATTTGTTTGCATTTTTTTCGACTTATTGATGCTTAATAATGATGTATGCATCCCAATAAAACAAGTTGAACGCAAAAGAAAAAAGTAAAGTAGCAAAATTTAAAATATTTATTTGCGCACGTTGTCCAGTATTTTAAATGTATGTATTAAAAAATATTCCAATTATATACGCAGTTATTCAATAATCCATTCACGTTTACTTCACACTTTTATGAAACCCTGATAAAGTTCTCCTTCCAGATTATTCCTCCGCCTCGAACAAACTAAGCTTTAATAAGTCTAGAAAATTACACCAAAGGACTACTCACCGAATTCGCGCGCACTCGGTTGTAATAATATTTTGCATGAGAACTATTCCTTACTAGGCGTTACGGACACACATGTTTTATAGCTGGGTTTTTTTTTTTTTTTTTACATATTTATTAGAAATGAAACTTTACAATTTATAAATCAAATATTGGTCAAACTTCAATTTAAAGATAAATAAGTTAGTTTTATGTTAGCATAGGTATAAACCGCTTGCGATACACGACATATTTAGAAAGTAACTAAACACGGCAGACATGGTGTGATTTTTCGAATGTTTGATTTAAAAACGTGAAGAAACCGCTAACAATCTATTGATGAGGATGCTAGAGCGTAGTGCGCGGGAGCAGTTGATCCACGGTCTATTCTCCGACGGCTTTACAATTTTTTTTTTTTATAATAACTGAAACTCTTTCATATACGTAGAGCCAAACAAATGTAAGGTTGTATCAACAAAATATTTGTTCGGGGGAACAAAATAAGAACAACAAAATAATTTGGTTACAACAAAATATTTATTGTCCCTAAACAAGCAATTAATTTGGTTGCGCCAAACCTTTTTCTCAGGGTGACTCTTCCTGGGCAAATCTAGGAACTCTGCCCTGGATGCAAAGAAAAAATAATTTACCATTCCAAGCTTTCTCATTATACGTATTCAATGATATGGTTAATTTGCGAACAATTTCTTAGAGTGTAGAGAATGAAAAACTAAATTGTGGTGAAGAACACCACCTTACAGTGAAATATTTTCCCGAGTACTGTTCTGATCCCAGGTGAACCATGAATGCTTGAGTGCTGTTGATATGTAATATTACTCTTGTTAGGTATGTCAGGTGTCCTCCGGTTATTTAAAAATAAACAAGCACATGTTCAAAACGTAGTGAGCGCGGTAAAGCAAAATTAACGATTTTGCGCCATACGAATTATTTTCAGAGACGAAAGACGTCGACCTCTTGATTAGATTAGGCTTAGAAGCAGCACGAGATGTTGAAGTTGGTGCCCAGAAGTTCCGAGTTGTACAAAGGACCAGTGGCGTGAGGTGAAGGGTTGCAAGGTAAGCTGGTGCTTGCTCAGTGCTGTACACACTCGGCGCACGCAGCAGTAACCAGTAACCAGAGAGGAGCTGGGAGAAACTGACTGTATTGCGGCCACTCACAAGAGAGCGGGGAGGCACCTGTTACACACGTGCCGAGACGTCAAATTCATTAACTAAGTTTGTTACCGATGCGTAAACTAGAAAACGATTAGGGGTAGGGCAGAGCAAAACACAGCTAACCTTGCAACAATTCACCACACGCCGCTGCCGAGGACTGTGTTCGAACTGCCACAGGTTCGTCTCCTTGGCCACAAGCGCTTCAGTCCTTAGCGATTATGCGGCATCCCCGAACTCTTGTATGACAAGAGAGAAGCAACAATGCAGAATCACGTATTGTGGGCAAAGAATGGACTCGCTGTCTGAACCCCTATGAATAAACTGCTATCGGAATCACCAAGACCGAATTATTTAGGGAGATTGGAGACCGTGTCTAATAAAAGGACCTCATTTGTCTGAACCAGTGAGGAAAAAGAGTCTGCAGTGTGGTATTGACAGCAAGCAGACGCTCTACAAATTAGATCCTGGTTACGTATCCTTGAAAATGTATCGTGAGTGGTTACGTAAGAGCTGGCCGAACGATATAGGAAGCTACCGTCTAGCCTGCGGCCAGTAAGTTAGCATCTGCAATCGGATATCGGACAAAAGCCTGACGTGAACTTTGGGCTTGGTTATAATGGAATGTTTACATTCAAGTGTTTGCGGTTTTGTTTAATTTGAAACTGGTGTATGCTTACAAACTGCAGATGATGAACACATGAATTACGTGAAACTGTATTTTAATTAAAAATTAGAACCATTAAAAATGACCCAAAATTTCAAGTGTATTGAATATATTACTATACAACAAACAGTAATCCGACTATTTTACTAAACTGAAAAATATATATTTTTCCCCCCAAAAAGTTGACTTACAAACTTTTTATTTAACAATTTTACAAAGATACAAATGATAATGCTTGATATCTTCAGTATGCTTAACGTAGGCCTAGATGCATGGTTTTCTGGATTTCAGGCTGCTTTCACTAGTGCGACGTCTTGCATCTGACAACTTGCAGGCAAACTTCAAGGCATGATAGGTCCTTTCCTTTTGACACCACGGACCGAAGTCCATGATGTACTTTACCATAGTCCTAGCTGCTTCGTATGTTCGCAAGTAATGTCGTGTTTTAGGGAGAGGGGAAAACACAAAGCCACATACTGAACGGGGAACAAAGAGAATACCGAAGGCAATTGTAATACCATAGGTGATCACTGCGAATTGTTATGAAGTGATCAGGCCTTAGCTGGACGGCTTGCCTAATCACACCTTCAAACATTGAACCAGGGCACGAGCGTGATTGCAGTAATACATTGCGAAATACAGTTGCAGAAACCCCATCCACTGGCCAGTAAACGAGGCCGAAAATATTAAACAACGCGCCCGATATAGGCCAACGTAACACTGAGAGCGAGGTATTTTGTCATAGAGGCAACGGACCAAGAAGACATGGCGATGGGCGTGTCCGGCCGTCGTTAACTGCCTCCTAGAATCAGCCTCCAGCAACATGAACAAGGTGGGGACTTCCCAATTAGATTTTAATAGTAATACGTGGGGTAATAAAACTTATTTTTAATAATTAGCATCTTTGTATTCCATTTAAGCTCCCTCGATCCATACTCACGTAAATAGTTATTGTATAATTATTATGTAATGTAAACCCCCATCTTACAATGTTGTGTTCTACCTAACCATGACTCATCATTTAGCATCGCCCACAGCCCCTTTCAGGTATGAATTTACTAAAAAGCTAATTCGTAACAGAATGTACTCTCGTTTCGCGGGGCTGAGACTCAACACCCGGTTTTTTCAGCCTGGTATAACCGTAGACTAATGATTAAGTAGGCCAATTATTGTATTCTGCGCGTGTCCCCTACACTGACCTACCGCATACCTATACAACTGTCAAAGTCACGTTGTGGTGAACGTGTTTCTTTATATCATAATTTTCAAAAGACAAACCACTTTATAATATGAATTAGATATAGCTGATTCACGATAACTTCGGCCTTTTCTGAAGCCCTGCCAAATTTCTTCTTTTGGGTGCTGGTTACGTATCCTTCCGCTACACGTAAACATAAACACTGCTATGCGACTTCAAATTTTATAACTGTCAAATATGTTGGTTGCTGTTTACAGCTGTTCAAAGAACTATGCCATATTTCAGAAACCATTTCCTACGAATGTTCACAATGTAGGCCTATAACAATTTTTAGGTCAGCTTTATAATTATTTGTTACACACGATATAGCATGTTACACCTAATAAACATTAATATTTAGCCACGACGGTGTTTGTTACAACTGTGGCGGAAACAACAGCAGTGTTTAACCTGTTGTTATTAATATGTATTTGGAATAAAAATTAAAACGAAGGGACAACCAGTCCAACGAAACGACGCAGTAAATTCAAGCACGCAACTCGTGTCGCTTATTTATTGTACTACGTAGCATTGACAAACGTAAAAGATAGCAGCGAACATGCAAACACATAGGCCTACCGTAACATTTATTCCGCTAATATTTACATGCATTGGTACTTACTGGTTTGTAGATTTAGTTTATTATTTATTTTATTTTATCTGGGCGGGCTTAGTATTTCGTTGGGATTGTTGCAGACATTCAAATCACAGAAACGTAAGCTCGTTACACAACTGTTTTCCAAACACTTAGCACAAAGGTACAACGTTATGATAAACAAACGTGAATGTAAATAATTAACTTCGTCATAACATCGGTTCATGGTTAAAACGCATATATTTTGCATATATTTGAAATCAACACACACACACCTGGCCTGCGTAACGATTACAACGCAGGCACCACGCCCTTCTCATGCGCAACGATTACAACACATTTCACTCTGCCGTGGAAACCCATATTTATCACAACATTGTAACTTCATAGGATGTTTCAAAAACACGAGTAAGAGAAACACCGCCGTGTCATAGTATGTCGCCCGCCGCCGCCATATTGGGAACGCTTTCCACACCACGTCTGCCATACCTGCTGGGATTTGTAAGTGTCGCGCAACGAGCTGTGTCGCGCCATCACATCTAAAATATGTCTTTGCATCTAAATAACATATAATAGGTATTTATAAAATTTCGTTTCAGTTGTAAATTACAATCTCAGACATCATCACTGTTACTGTAATTAGTATGAGATGAGCTTAAATTAGAAATAACAAAATGTATACCTTTCCTACACAGGTGGTACGATCTTCCCGAGAGAGAGAGAGAGAGAAGAGAGAGGGAACGAGAGAGACACGCTCTGCATCGCTTATTGAACCTTTATTCCGGACGGAAAAAAAAGCACCAGCCTACACACGGGAATTTGCGCAGATATTTTTAACTGCAGCAATGAAATGTGTTTCCGTCAGTGCTATCTAACAATATAAATATATCAATTGGCGACGTTTAATTTACAAATAGTATACATAGAAACGAGGTTAAAAAATATTGTAACTGAACTATTTCTTACCGGCCATTGTCAATACGTCGCTGCTCACGCTGTTGTTAATTCGTATTAAATACGAAATAAATATTACAAGTTATATAAGATATTAAGGTAAAGTTTCATTTATTCAATAATACAGTACTCTAAAGTTAATCACAGTGTTAAATATTTGTGAAATACAAGTTATCGGAAAAACAGGTTGACATAATACGCCTAGGGTGATTTTTCAAAGAATCGATTCCGAAAGGCCGAAGAAAGCGTGAATGGACTATACTAAATTTTACCAATTGTAATTGGATCATATCGCATTATAAACAGTTAGAGGAAGTGTAAAAACATCTAAAAGCACTTGTTTACCAAACATTATTCTAACGACAAATTCTAAAGGCCGTTTTACGTTCGCTGCACTGAAGCGACCAGCTGAAACACTTGTCAGTTGTTCCGTTTCTGCGTGTTGAGCTGGACTCGCAACCATCCGTCTCATCCGTCAGTCGCCCGTCCGTCAATCATCCGTCTGTATTATCGTCAATCGGTTGAAAGCGTTTCACAACAATCCGTCGTCTGCCAATTCTTCTGTACGGCAAAATCTCAGTATGACAACTTAACATCGTGATCTTTCTTTAGTTGAAGGTATATTTTTGTTGGAAATACATTTTCAAGAAAAAAAACTTTTTTTTTTTTACGTTATAAGAATTTGCACTGAATTGTTTTCAACATTCTAAATTCCTGAATTTTCCACAAAATATAAATAAACACATATCCACCGCCTTGCATCGTATTTCAAAGTGCGTATTCTCGTCTAAAGGAATGTCGTCAGAAGGCGGTGGCCCATCCGTCCGTCCGTCCGTCAATAGTTAAAGTTTAGAAAATATTTTACGGATGGGCGGATGGAAAAAAAAAAAGGTGCCCTGCGATTGGTTGAAGATCATATGACCGCCGGACGGATGGGTGATTGACGGATGGACTGCGCTGGGGAACGTAACACCTGCCGTGCACTCTCATATGCGCGAAAACAAACTTTGCATAATTCGTCCTTTCTTTACGTACTTTAATATTAATATAGCTAACGTTACATACGTAACGAAACTTAAGCGCGCTAGAAACTACACAAATATATCTTCTATGCTCCATTCCTGGTTTCTTCGCACTTTTTAAAATATAACCATGGATGACGTATGTAGTGACTTCCTAAATATGTCGTGTATAACAAGCGTTTTGTAGTTGTGCCAACATAAAAGTTCTTAATTTTTGGTTAAATTGAACTTCTACTTATATTTTTATCTATAGATTACAATATTTCATTTTAAACAAATTTGAATAAACACAGAAAGAAAATAGATGGTTGGCAATGCTTAGTAAGAAAAAGTTCCTATGCAAAATATTATTACACTGAGTGCGCATGAATGCGGTAAGTTGGCCATCATGTGTAATTTTCCAAGCTTTGTTTGCATGAGGGGGAGGAACATCCTGGAAGTAGAACTTTGACAGCGCTTCAGAAAAGCTAAGAGTAACCGTGAGTGTATTGTATACATACGCCTTCACCTAACTTGGGACACGTTACCGCCTAGATTTTGCACCATCGTGACGTCAGCGCACGAAGCATAAGTAGTTGATGCGCGAGATTGTCTGGAAGTAGAATGACGTAAGAGGTGCACTGGTACGCCACCATTACAGAATCGGAACAACTATCTTGCGCGTATTGCGTGTTGTGCAGGTAACGAGATGCGACCAGCATATTTTCAAGAAACTTATTTAGCCCCACGGACTTTTTAGCTAGAACATAATATACTTTTCTTTCCCGTGGAAGTCTTGTCGAGTTCTGTTGAAATGTATAAAAATTTAATGCTATACAAATTATATAAAAAAAGTTACTAATTTAGCTTTGGTAAAAGCTTCAGAGTATCAATTCTTACGCTTAGGTTTGCTTCCAAATCTCTAACTTCGAGTGAGTAAAGAGTGAGTGGAGAGATCTGCGCGGCTCTTAATATCGATGACAGCGAAGTGAGGCGAGTATGACGCAGCGCCGCAATGAAAGGGGGGGAAGAAACGGGAGATCTCCGAGAAAACCCGCAAGCCGGCGACATCGTCCGCACAAGCGAGAATCCCAGAGCGATCCCGCCGGAAATCAAACCCGCTTCACCTAGGTTAAGCTAACCACTACACCATCGCAACCCCTCTCAACTTCGAAATTGGCTCTTCGAACTACATGCTCGCTCACAGACGCCACATCACGCAAATGGCTCATGAAGAAAATCAGGTTAGTGAAATATAATTAACGACGATCACAATCGCAACTTTGCGCCTGGCCAAGCACGCTTAAGTGTCGAGCTCCCAAGATTAACACGAACGGGAAACTGGCGTTTGTTACCGGGAGGTTGAGAGAATGGAAAGGAAAAAAAAACGAGAGATTAACGATCTGGCGAAAATTTGCATACGACCTGCTCGTTGGCAGCGGTTCGAAGATATATCTCATTAGCGAGCGCATAAACGCAGCGACAAATCATTTCGACCGGCACGTAACCAACCGTTGTCAACGGAGAAAGGGATGCAAATTAAAATTTTAACATGTGCCCTGGAGCTATATCAACTGCGTTCGGATGTTCCAAGTCATTCTTCACAGTGGGGAAGAGCGCTGGGTAAACCAAGCTTTTACATTCTTCGTTAATCCGTGGGACGAAATTTCAAGTGGCACGCATTTCACACTTAGGTACAGGCTATTCGCGGTGAAGTGAGCACTTCTGAAAGGCCTCTCATTTGAAATAGTAGCCATTAAATATATTTTATTTTATGCTCAGACGTTAACTTCCGAGTGCAGTCAGTGGAATATACAAACTGTGTTTATTACTTACATGGCACCGCTTATTTTAAAAGGTGGTAAAAATATAAAAAATGGCTGAAAGTAACAAGAGCCTCAAAAGTGCTCACTTTATCGCGATCAGCCTATTCCAGAAATACTTAACAAGTGGTAGTACCTTTGGCATGCCAGACACGATATGCTTAAAAAAATATTTGCATTCGGACAGGTATTTTTACGTAAACATTGCCATGGGCCTCATCACTTTATTCGTACGTCAGTCAAATTAAACAGTGAAATTATTGGATAAGTGAATATTTTACAAATCTGCTCATTTATACACTTCGATGCATTTAAAAAAGAACAGAAACCCAAAGAAACAATTTGAGTTGTCACAAATGGTTACCTAACACATTCTATTCGACGTTAAGATATAGAACTATTTCCCATCCATCGTTACCAACTTTACTGTGCGCATGTCACTCAGTGCGCCCGTTAAAATATATGCAGGCAGGGCCAGTGACTTTTTTCTAAAGTTGATTGCAAAAGTTCTCACTTTATCGTGAACAGGCTATACTTTACTTTAGGAAGAATATGTGTGATAAGGTTGAGGTTGAAAAATGTGTTTTGATAATGAAGAACATCGTAAATATACCTGTATCATTTAATTACCAACCGCAGAAGGATACCCTACATGAGCGATCATAGATGCTGTTTATGTAGAACGGACTGTCTGTCAAAGGCCAGTTTGTAAGGCGTGAAGGTAACAGCAGATCGAGCTGCGTTTTTGCCATCCACTCGGCACTTTCATCTTGTTTATCGACTCGACAGATTGTTCATTCAAACTACATCTCTACTGGTGACAGTTTCTGCACTACGTAAAATCGAAATCTGTAGTAAATGTCCACGAAGTTCACCTGACACTCTCGGAACGAAATGAAAAGCGTCGGGTTTGCTGCAACCAGCAACAAATATATTACCTTTCCCGATGCGTGGCTTGTGCCGTTGCATGGCCAAGTTTCACCTGCTCGTGCTTTCTGCTGGAGTGCAAGACGACAACGTTGCAAAATAACCGCATGCCGTCGGTTTCGAAAATTTCTCGCAATTAACTCATCTCTTAATGAACCATTCTCGCAAAATTACATGCGAACTTTACTCGTCAAATTTTAACGATTCTTGTGAGTTTACTACGTCGTAGTGGATTAATTTATGAGGCAACATTTCCGTCGAGCGTTACTCCGGACTTACAATAAAATTTGCACGTGAGCATTAAATTTTCATGAAAAACAGGGCATTACTACTGAAAAAAGGTCCTGATATATGAAATATTTTTTATGTGAACCAAGCAATACTCAATTGTATATACTGTTCACCGTAAAGTGAGCACTTTTTAAACCAGTGTATAAAAGTTACTTTCAGATTATTTGTAGCCCTTCGCCAATTGCTAACATAAATATTGCCATGCGACTAATAAAAGTAGTGTATACATTTCGTATCTCTCAAAAGTTAACGTCCTAGGTAGTAACAATATATAATTTTTCGATTATTATGCCTACTGGGAGAGCCTTGAAAAATGCTCACTTTACTATGAATAGCCTATGTAAATTTACTATAACGTAATAGATTACAAACAATACGTTTTTGCTCTCAAATATGTACAACCACCACGGATTAGGCATGCTGTGCTTGTTCAGTGTGAAACAGAGAACAATCAAGACGGTTACTTCTTAGATACGTCTAAATGGCACCTTCACATCGCAAAACATTACTATGAAGTTGAGAACTTAACCATTTATCCTGAACATTTGGTACCCTTTTGTATGATACGTTCAACCCAGAACAAATTTTAGTGATAGATAATATAATAGTAAAAATAATAAATTATATAATAATGAAAATGCTAAACTTGATATCGTCCCGTTAAAAAAAAAAAAAAAAAAAAAAAAAAAAAAGGATACAGACAATAAATATATGAATCCAGTCGTCGTCAAAGTATAAGCCTATTTAGTACGTAGTCGTATGTAATTTGGAGTCCCGATTAGCCAGAAGTTCCATGAGGGTAGCATCTGAGTCTAATAAAAAAATAAAAAAATAAAAATGGGTCGCTTATGCCTGGTATCCCACTGTGGGACAGGTTGAATGGAGTACCCGGTCGACACGACCTCAATCAACTGCATGACTATTAATGTGTTGACCCTTGAAGGGCCTCCCTGCTGTATGTATGAGTCTTCGGCTACGTGGCGCTCCTTGGACGGTCACCCATCCAAGTACTGACCACGACACGCCATGTTGAACCGCGGCGATCAGAAGACCGTCAGTATACCATGGCGGTATGACCATAGACTAAACATGAGCTAGACCGCTTATTCGTCTTCTACGCATGTACCCAAAATTGACCTAACCCAATCCTACACAACCCTACACAACTGTCAAAGTCACATGGTCAACAGTGATAAACGTGTTTGTTTATATCTTAAATTTCAAATGACAAGCACTGTTACATTAATGAAGTATTTTTTACCAGTTTGAATGTAATCAAAAAGCATTACAGATTGATTAGTGTAGGTATAAAAACATCTCAAATACTCTTGTTTACTAAACAGTGTTCTAACCTCAAACCCAAACCCAATCCACGCCATTTTTCCTAGACGCGTGGGCAGAAAAGCAGTTGAATGTTGGGACATGGAGATTGGTTGTGCGCAGCCAGCGAGATCGGTCTACCTCATCTTTAATCTACTACTATGGGTATGACCGTCAGCATCTGCGTCTGTTCGTCACGGGTCAAGGGTATTTAGAGAGCAGGCGGCTTTTGAGAGGTCGTTGCGGCACATGAAAGTGCTCCGCCTGTGTTTGTTGTCCCTGAGGCAGGGCCGGAGTTCAACAATAAAGTCTTTACGAGCTTCTGGCACGTCGTATAAGCCACTTCACGTGCCTCATGTGTATGGCCGTTTAAAAGTGGGGATACGGAACAATCATTTCACATCACACGTCGGCGCGAAATTTGATCTTGGCGCAGTTTCAGGAACTCTGCAGGCGTGCCCATTGCTCGAAAAGTGAAGGCACAACGAACACGTGCAAATTTGGTAAAACTTACAGTCTTGGCTGAAACGGGATGTGTGCATGGCCCGTTATGTATTACGGGCTGTAGTGAAGAAACGAAGCATCTGCGGACCTATCACCATATAACATGTTTTTCATACTCCAGGTGGAAGTATTGACATGCAATATTGCAGCTGTTTGTCTGTCTATTGAGTCGTATACTTTCTCAAAGTCAACGAAGGCGACTACAGTGTTTTTATTCTGGAGTGTTCTGGCCCTTATTATCGTTTTCAAGTTGAAGATCTGTTCTGCGCATGATCTTCCTTTCCGAAATCCTGCGTGATATTCTCATATATGGTGTCCTGTTTGTTCTTATACTCTGTTTAATAGTGTCCTTAGATACTATCTTGTATGTCACTGATAGTAAGAAAATACCTCTGTGGTTATTTACGTCAGTTTTGTCTCCTTTTTTGTGGAGTGGGTGAGTTTGTGTTTGTTTCCAAACATCTGGCATTTTTCCTGTTGACCAAATTCCTAGAATGACTATGTATTGTTACAGTTTCTCTCTCTAGAAATTAAGTGGGCTATACCAAGTTCGTTAAGGGATAGAGATCTTAATTAAATGAAAGAATTAATTATGATTTCCTTATTTTATTTACAATAACTACAGCTAAAATCTCTGAACTCAAATTCTCACAATAAATTGAAATCACTTACTGTTCACAATTGACATCGATTATTGAATTTATAATTACGACAAAGAAATCAATGAAATTAAATAATTAAAGATCAGTCCCAATAGACAGTGTATCATCCTATTCAATTATTTTAATAATTTATGCGTCCATATTTGACAGTTCGAATATTTACAGTTAGATCAGTATTACACTTCTATTCAGTCCTACCTCAGTTCAGTCCATGTCCCGCCAGTCGCAATGTTCTAGAGTCTTCCAAGCGCTCTCACGCACAGTAGGCTTCACTCGTCGGTTTCACACCCCCTCATCCAGTCAAGCCACGAACACCTCACTCGTCGTCGTCCCGCAATCTCCAGTCGTCGTCCAACTTCTCTTCGCTCGTGCACACTCGCCAGCCGGCCTCCGCCAAAGACTGCCGGCCACTGGGTTGCGGCAGTATATATAGTGTCTTAGACCGGCACCTAGAATCTTCCCCAACACGCGTGATGCGTTGCGGAGGGCTGAGGCACCGGCCAGTCTCACCAGAACATTCTTGACTCGTGGCTAAACGTATCGAAAACTCTAGCAGGCGAGAGGAGGTCTGTGACGCCAGCAAGTCTCGCCGCTGTAAGCATTCGCGGGATTCCCAGAAGTGAGCCAGACAGCCACGAGCGCATCGTTCCATGAAGAGGGTAGGGCGAGATGGATCTCCGATTACGGCGCGGGGCGGCGTAGTCGGCGCCAGCTGCAGCACGTAACAGTATTTTCTCTACTGCCAGTTTTTCTCCAAATTTCCACATTTCTGCTGTTATCCCGTCTTCTCCTGGTGCCTTATTGTTCTTTAGTGATATAATTATATGTTCTATTTCTTCTAGTATTGGTGGATTTTCTTATTGTGGTTCTCGAAATTCTAACCTTTCTGTTGGTTCTTTGCGGTTTAGTAATTTCTCAAAGTATTTTGCAAGTAGTTGGCAGTTTTCTCTGTTGCTCATTACCAATACTCCATCTTTGTTTTTGAAGCATAAATTGGGTGGCCGGTATCTTGATGGTGCTTCTTTGAATGTCTTGAAAAATTCCTTTGTTTTATTTTTCTTGAAATCCGTATCTATTTCACCAAGCATGCTCCTGTCATATTTACTTTTCTCGGTTCTCATACTTTTGGACGATCTCTTTCTTTCTTCTAAGAATTTCTCCCAATTATTTATTTATATATATATATACATACATATATATACACATATGTATATATAAGTGTTTATATGTATATTTATGTGTATACATGCACACACTTGCATATACAGGAATTCCCGTAAATAATGGTCAACCCATGACAAATTCGTGAGTTCTATGACCTGCAGGTTAGACTCAACAGTCTTATGTACAAATACGCCGATATCAACTGCGCATTGGTTGTCTGCTGTCACAGTGGAAGGCGACAAATTGGCCAGCGTTCTCCAGGACGCGGACGTGTCAAACACCGTGTGGGCCAATGGCTAAAGTTATCTAAACACACGTGTTTTGAATTCTAGCTTGTCCCTAAATGCATCCGCGAATTCTTCAGGTCTCTACTGATAGGGCAGATCATGCCTTACCAGAATATCGCAAAAAATAAAAGTGGCTTAGTTTTCGCATATTCCCACTGCGTTCGGAAATGTCACAAACCTGTACACGTAGTCGGTGTTTTGTGGGCCATATTGTTATTCTGTTGTCTGCAGTATATTTCCGAATAGTTCTGCGATCGAATTTGTATGGCTGTTTTCTGGCTAAGATTGCGGGTTTTCTTAGAAAACAGCGCGCAATTTACATCTCTCGTTTATACAACAGCGACTGCGTAGTATGAATGTTGTTTAGCTAAATAAAATGCACTGAACATAACAGTATTATTATAATGAAAATGTTTAACAGTAGTAGAGAGTCTACAAAGGTAATACACATATCATATAACCTTTTAGAAACCTAACATTTGCTATGAAGTTTCAGGGTATAAAAGTTACCACGTTACAAGTGAGACCTAAATGAGTTTTTTTGCGAAAATTGTGTGGCATTATAGGGTGTAGTAATTTGATTTTCACATACAGAGAGTATTTACCACGGTGCGTAAGGTATAGAGAAAGGGTGAATATAACAAATAAATACTTTTCCACGCATTTATTTATTAAACTTGACAATTAATGTAACTTCTCAAATTGTTGTCCTCTAGCCCTGATGCACTCTCTGCACCGTCGAACGACGACGATCCGTAAACGTCGCACACTTCCCGAACGTGTTCATTCTAATAGACAAATAGCGACACAGACTGCCCAGCTATCGTCTATGCATCCTGAGATCGTTAGTGTGTGTTACTTGCCATGGCTCAGTTAGGGCAGTTGTACAAATAAATAAGTTGCGGATGGCAATTTACCAACAGCTTAAAAGCAAATAAGGAAAAAGAAGTTAAACTCACGTCATATGATTGAATCACAATTTCGAATGAACCCGGACAGCATGCGCGCAATGTTGAATGGCTCTATCAGCCATTTGATAAAAGCTACGTTTACTGGTATTAATTTCTCTCCCTTACCAAATCCACATCAGCGTAATTAGATAACGGATTGTGAAATTATACACGAGATATAGAGAGAGCGAGACAGAGAACGAGAGAGAGAGACTTATTACATTAAAAAACCGGGGTGGTGTGGGTTCCTATTTGGTGTCTCTTTGGGAGATGAAATCGAACTGAAATCACCTTAGCAACTGTGTTTCCACAAAAATTAATATTTTAGAACTGGAATTTTCCAGTCTAAAGCTTCGGGTATATCAGTCATTTGTAAGTTTAAATCTTAGAATACTACTGGCATAAACAGGTTCTATTAATTTTTTTAATGATCCATAAATTAAAACACGAAACAAGAAACGATAATGAAGCTTCATATTTAGCAATGAGGTGTAAGGTTCCCGCTCCATGTAATCAGAACAGAGGCAAAGCCAACAGGAGCATTTCCTTGCCAATGATCGGCGCTAACCCTCGCTTTGTGACCTTGAAAGCTTGTGTAGTTAACGGCTCTCGAGCACCCTCCATCACAAAGCGTTCCTCTCATCTGGCCCCTCCCTTCACCAAACCACCCTTAGCTGTCACGCAAGCTGATCGAAACACCTTCCCAGGGCGCGCTCCGAGCAGCGAGGGATAACGCGATGAACACCTAATGGCGTACGTGCCAGTGAAACATGACAAGGTACTTAAGGTAGAATGGTAGTTGATATGCTGGTAACTCCGCAACCAGCGTACACGAAAACACCCCACTGTCTTGAAATTAATGTAGCATTAAGTGTAATTATACGATCTCAACGATTCAAATTCCATAGCGAAGAGGAAAGCCTAATGATTAATGAAAGTATTTGCAACTATTAAAGACAAATTCTTCACGTCAATATTAAATAACAAATAGGAAAATAATACTTACTCAATTTGCAAATGGTGTGAAAGCACACTGTACTCTATGGTTCTTAAGTATTTCATGTTAATGCGCCGTTAACATACCGCTAAAATTAAATATTTCCATTAATGATGCGTTTATGACAAAACGTTATATTTGACCATATAAAATAATGTTTTATACTTGAATGTGAAGCCCTGCTTCAAGTCTGACACGCGTGTCAATTAGCAAACTCAGGTAATTTTATGTGACTACACCTGTCCTGCCAAAGACTGTCTTGCCTGAACGATTTATTTTTCGTCCCGCCAGCTGGTGATATGTGTGATGCATACAATTTCCTGGAGTGCGATTCAATGCTGCTATTATAGGGTTGGTGTGTTTAGAGAACTACATGACGATAACGTACTTGGTTAGCAAGTCTGCATGGTTATTTGCCACGTCTGTATTTAGTAGCTCAGGTGAATAAACTATTATTTTGTTTGAAGAGAGGTTACTATTTGAAGAGGCAATGTTTTTCTTCGCCTCCCCCCCCCCCCCCCCCACCCACGAGGTGGAGCACGTCTCTGACCGCTTCCAAGCGCTGAGCTATACTGAAGAGAGGCGCGCGGCGCTCTTGGCGCGGCCGAGCGCTGTCTGGTAGCTACTACTGGCAACGAGTTCAGCCTCGCACGCTCTGGCACCTTCCATACGCTTCTCCGCTATTCCCGCCGCCTCCTTAACCTTCCGAGCCGCGTTTTCGCGTATAAATGTTCGTCCCCAGCCCGAGCAAGTGTGCAGTGTTCCTCTTAGAGTTGCGCGGGCTGGCCGACGATAGATGATGTCTACACCACTTCGTACTTCGAGGCTTCAGCATGGTAGACACGTTTTCGCGTAATATGAGTGCACGAGTTAAGTATTGCAATGAACGTAGTTGTTATGCCGAGCGTAGAGTTTCCCTTTTAGTAGAGTTTTTTTAGCGCTTTTTGGGTATATGGATTTTTGTAGGGAAGTGTTTCTTCACTGTTTTGACTGTGAATTTTCAATATGGTATTTTATGGGAATGTTTGTAAGAGGTGGATTCCTTTTTTTGGCGTGCTGTAGGAATGGTCTCCTGGACTACGATTTGCCAAAAGAATTTCAATGCCAAGGTGTTTACTGGATATTTTATGGCGTGCCTTTATGCTCATGGTTAAGTGTAATGAAGGTTTTTGCTCCTTCCCAATGGTATTCTTTAAATTGGTATTCCATGTTGTACTTTTTAGTGACTCATTTGGCGTACTTTACTTTTAAAATTGTAATTATGCTTACTTTACACAGGGAGTCATTTTATCTTTTTTTATTGGGATTTCACAAGTGTTAATTTAGATTGGGTGATTTCTCATGATATATTAATATTGTTGTTTTTGTGTTTGTTCCAGTGCATGTGTGTTCTCTCCTTCCCCTAGTTCACCGATTAGTAGCAAGCAACAGAAATTTACAGATATTTTTCAAATCAAGTTGCAAAGTTGTTGTTCTTGGTGATAATGTATAGATGGGTTTCAATATATTTGTATTGATTTTGGAATTTTTGTGTCCATGCTTTCTTGATTTTTTATTAATGGTATGCGTCCTTCTCCTTGCCTTCCTTTAGCCCTCCTACGCCCTAAAGGGGCGTAAAAAAATGCATGAAACTTTCGAGAACCGTAGAAATAAACACAAATGGTATTTTGCTTTTTGTTTCATGCAGATATCACAAATATTTTTTCCCGTGATCTTGGAACTACGAAAATAATCATTGATTTACCTCGAGAAGTGCTGCTCTCACTGGATGATAGCGTATTTTGTAACTACTAGACGTGGCCACCTGCTGTGACTGGGAATGACTCATGCATGTACACAAAGTGGTGTTTATACATTCTCTATTAATTCAGTCCTAAGCAGGAGCTTCAACCTACGCTGCCGAGAGTCCGACCCATGCGATCGACAGTGGCAAAACGTCGGGATAACGGAATAGTTTGCAGAGCAGCCATTTATTTCGCATTGGCTACTGTATTGACACGAATGTCATATACGGCCCCCATACTTACTCATAAATGTACAAATCTTAATGTGAGAGTAGAGCATTCAACTTTTTCTGACAAAATGAATTACGAATTAACGTCGTAATTTCCACCATCTTATAATCCTGGGCCTTCTGTATTGAAAGCTGACGTCCAAAAAACTATGCAACAGAGGTTGAATGCATCGTGTTAACAGGGGTACAGCTTAGGAGCTAACTAATAGTTGTCTTACGTGTGCTTAGGTCCTGCAGATCATGCGAATATAAGTAAGTCCTCCATTTAGCTAATCTACCATAATTAACATTCAATAATGTAAATATTTAAAAGTTATTTTGGGTTGCCTTTACTTCGTACATGCACTTGTCCTAGTAAAACGCTCAGAATTCATAAAGCGCCACAACCTTTACCGTGCAATTGTCCGCGGGCCGCAAGTGTAAAAATCATAATTAACTCAAATACATAGATAGAAAAATAACACGTGATATAGTTTCGTTAGTAATTAAATTGTATGTACACGCCAACTGCCTAATAGAAGAATAATTCCTGTTACATTACACTTAGTTTAGAAACACAGACTATTGTGTACATTTATTTCAGACATAAATAATCCTGCGGGCCGAATGACATAACAGGAGGGTCACATATGTGCCACGGGGCTCACTGCCTCCAACTTTGGCGCAGACTGCAAGCGACGCACAGCCGCAGCAAGCCTGGTGAAGAAAATACTGTATGTTCAACCACCATCTTCTGCTGCCATACAACACGGAATTGCAAATGAAGAAGTTGCCCTCAAAGAGTACGAGACCACGCACGACGTACGTGAGTCGAAGTGTGGCTTTTTCGTGGATTTAAAAAGAGGCTGACTTGCTGCTTCACCAGACGGTCTTGTTGGGGTCGACGGGATTGTAGAGGTGAAATGGCCCTATGGGGCAAGAGATCTTACTCCGAGTCAGGTTGCCAAGAACGTCAAGAATCCATCAGTTGATGGTAACTTGGATAATGACGGGAACCTCAAACTTAAAAAAAAAAAAAAAGAAAAAAAAAGAAATCATGAATACTATTACCAGGTCCAGGGACAATTGGCGATTGCAGATAGGACGTTCTGTGACTTCGTGGTATGGACACCTCGAGGAATGTGTGTAGAGCGCATTGAAAGAGGCGAAAACTTTTTCCGGTTAATGTTTGATAAGCTTGACTTCTTTTATGATAATTTTTTAGCCCCTAAAATACTAGACTCCAGGAAACAGAGTAATATTCCGATCAGAACTACCCCCGCCATGCTGAAATGGCGTCTCTCTGTGTAAAAGTAATTATAGGATTTGATTTTCTATTTGCGCAGTCTGGAACACAGGCACGGTTTTAGGTTCTCAAATTTTACATACGTACGTTACTATTAAATTAGTTTAATTTAGTCTCTTCACTCTAATGACTTGAAATATGAATGGCAGTATTAATTTGATCCTCCTAGTTACAAACGGCAATTAGTAAACAAAACTTCAATTTTTATATTCCTTGTAAAAATGTTTTTGACTGCATCATTGGCACATTCTAATGACTTAGAGTACGCCAATAGATTTTAATTCGCAAATTTTGTTTTAGTCTATACCTTATCAAAGAGAAATTAATTCTTTTATAGTCAGATTGCTTCTTCTACTGTTACAGTAAAAGTATTCTGAAACTTTTCTTTATTTTACTAACATTTTATCCGTTCATAAGTCCTTCCATAATTTTGCAGTTATAAACACACAAGGAATTAGTGTAAATTTAGTCTACGTATCCGTAGGATATAATGCTAAATGTCATACTGTTTCTAAAATTGATCGAAAATGTGTTTTCTCAGGTATTTTCTTTACATACTATACACTATTTATAACAAATACGTCCGACTTTTACATGCACTTGCATATGATTAAAGTTATTCCTTTCACTGTTCACTCGTTCGCTCGTTCACTTTTCTTTTTGACCTCTTCATTATGCCTAATGTAGATCATGTTCACTAATTGTTATTGTTTCTTGTAAACGTCTAGTATCTTATGCTCTTCGGCTGACTTAGATAATTGCTCTAAACTTTCAGCATTCAAAGACGCTTAATCTATTTTTTTTTTCGGTACCCTTACTCTCAGCCTGAAGACCTCTATGAATTGCAAACATTACATGAAAGCCAGGAAACTACAGAACCACAGGCGCATTTTCGGAGTTATGATCGCGCTATAGGTATGAGCTACCTATCTAGCCAGACTGTAAGAGCTCGTAATGTCTAACGGTACTTTCTCACACTGGCCGGGCTTGGTCACACCCTCGTCAGATGTCTAAATGACTGTGTTCTCAACTACTGGTTTCTCAGCAGCGTGATGTAGCAGTGCTTCCCTTCTACTAGACGATGTGGATTTGTCAAAATGTGGCGGACGTTGCTTAAGGATTTTGTAGGGGTACTTTTGTGTACCTCGCAAATGCATTTTGTCGCTGCTACTTCTCCACCTCACTTTATCCTCTCGCTTTCTCGTTTCTCTGTTACAGTAGGTTGGCAAGGAGTGAGGATAAATGTTATGTCAAGAATTAAATAATTGGAGGAAATGAACGGAAAACAGATGACACCATGGTGGCATGCAGTCATATTAATTACCTGCAGATGGCCCCAAAGCTTTTAAAATGATAGACTTCAAGAATCTGGAGGGACGGTAGTAAATAACGATTTCTAATTTGATAAACGTTTATAAATCAAAAGTCTAAATTTATAATATTTTTGACTTATCGGAAGTATACTGATACCATCTAAATAGCACGCAGTTCGAATTTCGAAACTACAATGAAAAGTTTGAACCATTCTAACATTGACTGAGCTTATTGTTGAACTTAATCTTATGTGCTGATGTGATTTTCTTTTTAAGTTGTCATTTAGCTATTCCAATACGCCTTAGTTTCTTTCTCTTTCACACTGAAAGACAATATTGTGTTGGTGCACTGGGACATCCATGAGTAAAAAATTCAGCAAGTACCTTATACTGTGACTGGGATATTGCTATAATTTAATTGTGTTGCGATATAAGAAGCTATTTGCGACTAACTGCTGTAAAGAACAAGCAGACAGCAACAATCACTCTGCCACTTATAATAATATTTACGAGTAAGGCTCCCCTACTATTTTGTTTAGTCACTCAGCTGACACTTCAGTTAACTAGGACGACACCTTACAAACAAATGATTGGCCCGACGCAAAAATTGACACCCAAGTTCCAAGTAGAACCTTGGAATCTTCAAGCCACTGCCAGTTGTGCTACTCTGCCGTACTTTGTGGCACATTGTATACTAATTTTGTTGTTTTCAGCAAATGTTTCCTTTTTGACAAAGATCCGCCTAATTGTCTGCCTTATCGTTTTTTTTTTTTGCTTGTAATAACACCTCTGGATAAAAGAAGCATTATCAACTTGTTTATTGATTTCACTATTTTACGAAATTGTTCAAATTATCATTTTGCTCCTGTATAATAACTTTGGCTGGTATTGAATTTTTTGCCACTTGAGGCCGGTATTGAACAAATGTTTTAACGCTTTTGTTGGTTAATTATCAACGTGTAATATTATCTTGTCATGATAATATTTTATTTTCTTATTTCATGGAACTAACGGAATTAACAGTAATTTAGTGTTTTAACATTATCTTTGGCTATTTACAATTGTAATGTATTCGTGACCAGTGCTTGGGTGGTCGATTAATCGAACGGCCTCGCGTTTGGAACACACCTTTCACTCCACCTATTTTGTGCTGCGTTTGCCATCGCCATATAATCTTACTTGCAAAATATTTTGGATGTTTTTGTCACCACTATTATGTGGCAATTTTCTTCTTTGACCGCTACGTGCGGTTCTGGTGTTCGGGACTTGGTTTTGGCGTATCGACTGTTCTTGGTGCTGCCAGTGACTCCCTTCCTGAGGGATAATTTCCGCCCTCGGCTGCTCTGCAGTAGCTTTTTTCATCTTGGGAGCTTCTCCGCTCAGGAAAGCTGCATGTTTTATTTCATCTTTATAATATGATCGCCCAGCTCCCGTCACCTATGCAAATTGTCTCTCATAATTGGACATAATTTAAAAAAGAAAAAGAAAATTCTGTTCTCAGCTGTTTTGCTAATTGTTCATGTTTAAAAGAAGACACTATTAATAATTTTCCAAAAAACCTATTCTCTGCTGTTTTGCTAATTATTCACGTTTATGAGAAGAAAATTAAAATTTTTTACATAATGTTATGTAGCCTTGGCATATTTTTCTTATGTGTTGATTAAAAGAGAAGTATCAAATTAGTGTACTTTGTTCAACAATCTTTACACCCCTTTTGGATATTGTACTTGAAAAGTTTTGTTTTGTCTACTTATAAAAATGAAAAGATCTACTCTCTAATTCTTTTGATAAATTCTCTCTGTTAAAATATGTAGGAGGCAATTATTTACTGTGACTCGACCTTCTGTTATTATCAATAAACTTTCTGCAGAGTGCCTACACTGTTAATAAAAGTTCAAACATATTTTTATTTCCTATTGGAATAAAAAAACGTAGCAGGATGTTATGATAGAATCTTCCAGAGACTGGGCGAATGGGCATTCGTCCTCCTTACACTTCCTCCCTCAATGGGCCGTCTGTACTCTGTTATCATTTCTTGGAAGAAGCTTTGCGAGAGAGGGGCGTCACGCGCTAACCCCCCCCGGCTAGGTGCCGTTACTAAAACCTACCCGGCTACCCGTAGTTCGTTCAAGGTCACGTTTCGCCACGATACCCGAGAGCACGCCTACTTCACGAATTACCAATGCAATTTCAGTGTGAACAGTAGGAAAAGTGTATACAATTTTCTTTATTTTATCAACACGCTCACCTAGTAGAACTTTAAGGATAGAAAGAAACGGTAAAACCAACGTTTGCTAAAAAAAATTGTATTTCAGTATCATAGTAAAAGGGACGTGCCAACAGCGGGGGGGGGGGGGGAGCAAGGGGGCCGGAAACCCTCCCCCGCCCCTAAGTAAACCTGAGGGGGCAAAGAATGTCTTGCCACCCCACCCCCTTCTCCTGCGTTCCACACATTTTCAGTTACATTAAATAATGACTTTTATACAATAACATTTTTTTCGGTAGTAATGAAATTAATGTTGTTCTGCCACTTTTTACGTTTTCTTTGCTACATCAATTAGTAATTGTTATGATATTTACATTATACCTGCAGTATAATGAAAACTTTTAGGCATAAAAATTCCTTAAATAGCACAATTTTGCACCATAAAAATTCAATATTCCCAGGGGAGGACCCTCGGACCTCCCGCTTTATTTGGGTTATCACACGTTTCTTCAACAACAAAACCAGCCCCTCCCGAAAGTATTATTTCTGGATACTGCCCCGGCAATGCCCGTAATATTTCATTCGAAATATCATCCCCTCTATAAGAGTATTTAAAGATATCGAAATTGATTTTCTCCCCCACCCCTTCCCCTGCTCAAAGAATCAAACTTATTCTCTCATTCCCCCCCCCCCCCTTCTACTTACAAAATACTTAGCACGTCCCTGATGTGCCAATATAACGTGCGTGAGCAACACCCATAGTCGTTTATACTAGACATCTTTCGGACTTGAACCATTTTTACTGTCGAGATTGTTTCCGCTCACATGTGAGGCCGTCGGGTGCAAATAGCCATGGGCTATATACTTCGTACGTTTGCTGCGTACTATTTATCGCAAGTTTTTTTTTTCTTCAACATCGTTGTAATGCTGCAAGACCCTTGACCTGTATTGATGGATTGTAGTCACGGTAAAGAATTCAGGGACTGTTTATGAACTTCTAATCGGCAATAAAACGACAGTTACTTTAATCAGTTTTTTTTTAATTTCAATAATTAATTGCGCCTTCTATGAGTCTCACTGTTCTCCGACTGAGCTAGTCTATGCATTGTAGCGAACTGTTATAAGTGGTTCAAAACCTTGAGTTAAAACGTAGTATTTATTTTCAAGGCCCCAATTAAACGGAACGTCAAACGATTGGGAACGTAACCCCTAGAACCGCCGCAGCTAGCTAGAGGCGTTTCATGACTGAAATTATGTCGGCAAGGAGACTTCCGTGTCGGAACGTGTATACTCGTAATCGTGAAAAAGTTAACAAATTGTGCATAGCCCAAATACTAGAACTTGAAGATGTTTTAATTGCTCACGAAAAATTAATGTTTAATTTCCTTCATTCGCAGGTCACTGATATTGTTTGGTAGGAATTATATCAATATTCATTTGCATACGAGATTTCGAAAACAGTTTAACTTGCTAGTCAAAAATAGAGAATACTTATATTTAAAAAAAAAACGCTACTTATAAAATGGCCATCTAAATATACTTATATTAGTTCAGAGATAAATTCATATTTATTAAAATACAATTATATTTTCATAACAATTAGCCCTTATGTTGATACTACAGCCCGCCACTGCTATTAATTAACATAATAAAATAGAGAAAAAAATTCTCATCACTTCATTAGTTGAAAAGTAACACTGATGTGTAAATGCCGGTGTCTTATTTATAATTTATAAAACCTTAGTACTACAACTGTCAGATAACTATGGTATGTTCGCGACTAGAAGACACTTTCTTCGAATCTTTCTAACTCCCATTTTCAAGCGATAAATTGTAAATTTCGTGGATCTGTAACCTATCCCCATGCTGTCAAACTAGCTGTACCCACACGTGTCACGGTTTGTAGTAACGATGCATACAACTAAAGTCTACTCTGTTTTTAAAAAGTCTCTTCCAGTCATGGATGGATTATAGAAACAACTTGTTCTGGTCGGTGAGATTCTGCATGTTTCCTTGTTCGCTACGGGATGGATTGGAGCCACACTTTGCTGAGTCAAGATGCAGGGTAGCGGTAAACTTTGAGTGGCAGGTCATTATCCTTGCAAGGTAGAAGGTGGTTCGGCCCTACCCATCCAACAGCAAGGGGGCCGCGGTGGCGTAGTGGTTAGACTACTCGTCTCACACCAAGGCGAACCGGGCTCGATTCCCGGCGGAGTCGCCTTGCAGTAATGTTCACCTGGCAGTGGTTTCTAGAAATATTTTCCTCATTGAAACGTAATCACTAATCAAAGAAAACCTACCAATCTAAATAGCAGATAGAGTATGCATTAATAATTACTATTAGTATAATTTTAGAAACTAAATTACTAAATGTTCCTCTTGAACCCTCGCAAATAATACACCGCGTATCAATACAAACAATAATATTCAGTATATTAATGTCGAACTACCCACACAGACATCAATAATACAGATATGCAAAAGAACAAATAAACTGAAGAAACAACACTTACACCATACAACACCTACACAAACAACATTACGCTGACACCAACACAACACCCACGAGAACATCAAACACACGACGGACACCTCACAAAACGGAAACAACAACCGTCGGTCCCTCTGTCTCCGGAGAGGATGGCGGGGCGAGGGTTCAAGGGCCGAGGCAGAGGAATTTTAACTTTTGACATTTTTAAATTATAACGTAACGTTTTCTTTTAAACTTTAACAAAATTATTTTAAGCCTATGTTTTAAAATATATCTTCTTTTTAAATATTATAACGCGACAAATCTTATGTTTCGACTATTTTATAAATTGATTTTAAATTCATGTAACTGAGGACAGTCATGGCCTTCGGCTGAGTACTGGTGCCATTTTAATATGTTATGTTTTGTTCTTGCACTCAGGCACATACTCATCTCGTTCCACACTCATCGGCTCTCAAGACCTCAATGACGAGAGCTGCCCAGATCTCTTCACTCACTCAATGCAGAGGCGAGACAGTCACTCATGCCACGAACTCCAGACGCGCGCCAGCAAAATGGCGTCGCTGGCCGGAGACATCTTGGAAACGCCGTCAGCCAAACATCGCCTGGTAAACTACTCGCTAGCCGAGAGCCCAGCCAATAAGCGCACAGTAGCCAGACGCAATGGCTAGAGACCTGCGAAAATTCGCGCTATTATTTGAGGATAGTTTAAACTTAAAACATTTTTACGTTTGCAATGCGATTGTCACTGGGCCACACTTTATTTCACACGTCCCGGGTAACTTGGTCCCAATAAATGAACACTTCACAATCGTGTACCCTAATCACATACAGTTCACTCAGAAAGGGAGTGACTTCACACTTGGGTAGCAGCCAATGGAAAAACGACGCCAGCTCAAGTATATACAGTACTGTGAATTTTAGCTTGGTGGCATAAAATAACGCCAATTTTGCATGTCCCTAGCAATGGCAAGTTCCCGGAGCCTCGCACAACCAACCAGAGAATGGGTACTTCCACATCAAAGGAACCGTCACGCCATTTTGCTTCTGTGTAGTTATCTACTATGTGCAGCGGCGTGTGGTGAACTGTTGCAAGGTAAGCTGTGTTTTGCTCTGTACTGTACCTAATCGTTTTCTAGTTTACACATCGACCACTTAAACCTAGTCGTGGATTTTACGTCTCAGCACGTGTGTAACGGGTGCCTCCCAGCTCTCTCGTGAGTGGCCGCAAAACAATCTGTTATTCCCAGCTCCTCTCTCTCTCTGGTTATCGGTTTCTGCTGCGTGCGCTGAGTATGTACAGCACTGAGCAAGCACCATCTTATTTTGCAATACTTTACCACACGCCAGTGACACTGTGGCAGTTCCAAAACTGATGGCTGGAATTGAAATACTTATAATATAAGTAGTAGTATTTCAGTGCCGCAATATAGGCATAATATAAGCATCAATAGAATATAATGTTAAGAAATTGACCCCCAAGCTGCTAGCGGAGTCAGGGTGGAATGCAGGGAAACCGCGCCACTCTCACCTTCCAGGCAACTTGGTGTAGATAATCTGCAACATTATACTAAAGTGTAATCCATAAAGGCTGTAATGGGAAAATAAAATTCCAAATAAAACAAAAAACAAATAAAAAGGAACATCCTATATCCCTGTATTACCCAGAAAGGGCACAATTACGGGGCGATAAGAAAAATACGTATCCCGGTCTTGGCTAGCCACGAAAAAAAAAAAAAAAACTTTTTCTTCTCTGTGGCAACATGGTGAACTTTGCTTCATGACGACCAATCGCCTCCGGTCGACAAATCGGCGAGGCTCAGTGTTGCCAACGAGACCAAAATATTTACCAGCATATTTCCAATCGAAATCAGTTACGTAGATACAATGAAAGCTATGCAACACATCTGCCGTAATGGTTCAAATCTTTTCGAGAAAAATCAACATAAAGTTTGTGGTTATGGCAACATTGCTTCTTCATACTACGCCCAGGATGCTGCACATCTCGTTGTTCTGAAGTCATTTGATAGTTTAACTTATTTTTCGTATAGCGCTTTGTAGACCACGTTTTCTTTTTCTGTGGATAACTTTATTTAGCTTTCTTCTTTGTCTCAAAAGGCTACTTATTTGCTTTACAGTTTGACAAAATCAAAATAGTATAATGTGAGATCATGTTCAAACGAAGACATGGTTAATATTTTCTAAAGGCGTGTGCTATGAAATACAGAGAGGGGGGTAAGTAGAGTATAACCTCGTTTCTTCGGACTGCCTAGGACCGAAATTTATTCATTGGGACGGAATTCAGGATAACACCAAAAAAAATGTATAAAACAGAGTACAGTACTGCAACATAGTGGCAGACTGGATCCAAAAAAAAAACTGACAGCCAGAAGACAACGAGGACCTATCCACAACTATGAAACACGGCAATCACGAGGTGAAGAACTGAATAGGCACACTAACCGAGGTCAACGCAATGAAGAATAACTGCTGTCTTCGCCAACGTTGCAAAAATATAACTAGAAACATATTCAAGAACAAGCAAAATTATACGCAAACAAGTTGGATTTGTTTTAGTCGACCTATATCGCAGTTTAATAGAACACGCAAAAGCACCAAATTGTTAATCTCCGCATTGTTATAACGACGTGCAATTAATTATTATGAAACTAAACAGTTATTTTGAGATTACGGTCGTGTTCTGCTCACCAGAGTAGTGTATGTGCATATAGGCCTAAACATCAAACACAGAAAACAATACATCAACTTCACGCGTGAACTACGCAGTACGGGAGTTCACAGTCACTGTAGTGAAGATAGAGTTTACAAATACAAATTATGGGTCAGACCTACATAAAACAAATTAAAATTATTTTTCAAAGTTGTTTATTATAGTATTTAACATAAGATACCGTGAAATATAATATTACTAATTAAATTTGCTAAGCTCGTAACACAACTAAAATTTTAGACAAATACAACGCCATCGAAATTTGTGTTATATTTTCTAGCTACTGAAAGGTCATGAACATTTTCTGAGCATATTTTGTGACGTTTGAATGGTCCCACATTACCAGGTATAGACTGTTCCCAATAAATTGAGTATTTTTGAAAGCCCTGCTGAAGATCTACTAGTATACACGTTGTGTCTTCTTCCGCCTTATGTAAAATTAGCATAGCTATGGGCCTCTGCACTTTATTCATGCGCCGGTAGAGTGAAACTATGAAATTATTAGGTAAGTAAATAATCTACAATTCTGCTCATTTTTACACTTCGATGCATTAAAAAAAAAAAAAAAAAAAAAAAAAACAGAAAGCGGATGAAATAATTTAAGTTGTCACAAATGGTTACCTAACACCTTTTATTCGACGTTAATATATGGCACTACTACCATCCATCATTACCAACTTTACTGGCGCCAATGTCACTCAGTACGCCCATTAAAATATATGCGGGCAGGAGCAGTGACTTTTTTCTAAGGTTCATTACAATAGTGCTCACTTTATCGTGAACAGCCTTTACCAACAGGACCCACTTGCCATTGGGAAAACTGGTACCCTGGCCAGTTCGCCATTACTACCACACAAAAAAAGTACAGAACGTAACAAGAAACAAGTTTTTATCAAAATATCTCAGTGACGCACATGTACTGTGCCAAATTGGTCCGGTGGGAAATTCGGACTGACAAGGGCCAGGTAACGGAAGTTCTACTTTATCTGGAATCTATCGTATTCCTTACTAGGCACTACACAAGGATTTTCTCCATTAGACGGCATCGAACATGGTGGCGAAGTTCGGTTTTTCATGCTTTCCAGAAATCATTCCAGGCGAGTGCTGGGATGGGATACCTTCCCATTCCTTCTCCAGTTCCTCTTCCCTGTGCAACTTGCACCGTCTCTAATGACCTCTCTGTCGACTAGACTTTACGCTCAACTATAGGCTGTTCAAGGTGAGGTGAGCACTTCTTAAGGCCATTCTACATTTTTCCTTTCACCAAATTTCTATCTTCCTGTTGATTTTTAATATAAACCTTGTAATGTGACCAATAAACACAGTGTATACATTTCACTATTCTCAAAATTTAACACCTAAAGCTGCAATAATATATATTTATATGTGGTTACTCCTTTTTGGGAGGGCGTTAAAGAGTGCTCACTTTACCGTGAATAGCCTATACCTACCTACCTCCATTAGACGTGTTCGATAAGACATCACATGATTTAGTGGTAAAAACACTAAGTTGGCAACACTGGCAATGTAGCGGCGGATCGCGTGCGCCACTCGGGACTGGACTCGACCTTCAAGGGCTGCGAGATAGCGCCTCCAAGTGGGATGCTATCAGTAATGGATTGACCCCTTCCGCTCGTGCATAAGACTGTGGTATTACGAGAGCAAAAAAAAAATAGGGTAAGCTTCCAACCCTCTCCCCAATTACCCTGCCGGAAATGGCTATCGCGACCTTGAACAATGCAATACCAAGCGGAATGCCATCTGTAATAAGAGCTGCTACAACAAAACTACTTTGGCAAATTGGTTACGTTCAAACAAGCCAGTAGCAGAGATGTAGTGCTAACGGAATACTCCGCTGAACGAGTTGATGAGGTATATAGCGAAATTTCTTATTTTCTTCACTCTAACATCGAAACAGTTAAAACCGCTCCAAATAAGCGAATTTAACTCATGTCGGTTAAAACTGCTCCATTTCAATAATTATAATTCTATTGGTCATTTTAATTGTTGGTACTGACTAATGAAACTTTTATTTCGACTTATTCCTAGTGAATAGCACTGCCCTGGTAATAAAACATCAATCAATGCATTCCACTGACTCACCAGCAGATAACAGCTTATTAACTGCTGACTCCATACAACTATTCTGCTGATTAAAATCACTGCGTAAGATATAGAGTGTCCTTTTAGTTAGTACTGCCAGGCCCTTGGGGGGGGGGGGGAAGGTGTTTACTGCATTGTCTTGGGTCTTAAAAAACTAGACTGAATCCACTCGCTTGAGTAACGTAAGGCACTCGCATTTACGAAAGGTTTATGGGGCTGCTGGAACATCCAATACAGGATTTTGAGTTATGGCCTTAAGTTTCTATACTTGAACAGTGATAAGAATGAAATTACGTAATACGAAAAAGTTATTTCTGTGACTACCTTTTATTTAGTTATTAAATTAAGAAATAAAATCATACTAGAGGCAGCACAACAAACAATAAATATTATTTTTACTATACTACCATAACAATAATAATTTCCATTTTGCTGCTTTTCTATCGCCCGGTAGCAAGTGCTTCCTTCGCTCATCCCTCTTCACTGTCCAGTTCCTTCCTAAATCTCCCAATCCCCATGATCATCGCAAACTCCTCCCGTAACATATTCCACTCCCTTCGAGTTCTCACCAGCACGGACTGCATTCCCCTTTCCGTCCGCCTTCGTATCTCTACTACTGTGTACTGTTTGTACCTCTTCCATCGTACAGCCCTTTGACTAAATGCCCTCTTAACTTTCTCCATCCTCCTACTCCATTCACACACAGAAACTCCTTCATTAAGTATGGCCCTATATTCCTTTCATCCTCACGTTCTCAACTCTGCCTTCCCCATTTGCCCTCATCACACTTCCTAGCATTCCGAAAGCCCTTCTTCTCTTTGTTACCATTCTCTCTACTTTATTTCTCCACTTAAGATCACTCTGAATCACCACCCATAGTTACTTATACTCTGAAGCTTCTATCTCCTGCATTTGCCATTTATAAGTATCTTCGTACTTTCCCCTCTTTATAGTGAACCTTACGATCTTTGTTTTTCGTACATTTGTTTTCATTTTAATCCTTTCTGTCCATCTCCTTATTTGTTGCATTTCCTCTTGCAAATTATTATCTCCACCTATATCTCCATACATGCATTTAAACTTCATTTTAAACCAAAATTAAGACAATTTTACTGTAACAAAATTATGAAACTGGCAACAACTTCCAACAACACCTAGAGTTAGTTGGAGCTGCTCGTCCAAGGTCAAGATGCGAGGGAGCAGTACGGGCGACACTAACACGCACGCCTAGTCTCTCATCGCTCCTACGCGCAAGGCGTGCAGTGTTCCCGTCGTGGCGCTGTACTGTGTATATTAGATCTGTAAGAGTGGGGTTTTATTACACGCGATGAAAGCCCACAGATTAAACTACGACCGTATCTTTGTAATTTTCTATTGCCGTTTAAGGAAACTGCACATGCAAGCTTTAAAAATGCGATATTTGACCATATTCGCGAATTTGTTTCTCCAAGAATATACTAAATTGTATTTGCAGACCATTTATTTGCCGAGATACGCGTATTCGCGCAAACAACTATTTCACAAAAAAAGTGCAGGTCCATAGCTCTTAAGGATGTGGACATGCCTTAGCATAGACTATGCATACGGTTAGCCCGGAGACCAAGGGGAGCGGCTGTCACTGTCGGCTCTCACACACCTCGTCCACCCGGCACTTTGCTCAACCGTTCACGCAGCATCCATACACCCACTGCCCTGGCCACATGACATCGCCCCGCCGACACAGGCAAGTCAACTCACCGCCTTCAGACTGCACGTGTCCGAGCCCCGCCTGCAAGACTCTGTCCCGAAACAGCTAATTACAAGCAGCGTTGCGCCATCGTATGGGCCGTCGAGAGGTGCTACCACGCCGGCCGGCGACCCACATCAACGGCAAAACTCTTCCTACAGGCTGTTCACGGTAAAGTGAGAACTTTTGAGATCCAAGTTACTCTCTTTCCCATCAGCAATTTTTTCTACCACCACTTTTGAAATAAATATTTCTGTGTAAGTAAAAACCACAGTGTATATAGATTTCACCGGACTCGAAAGTTAACGTCCAGACTATTATTCCAAATGAGAGGGCTTTCAAAAGTGCTCACTTTAGCGAGAACAGACTATACACGACAATATAGGCTACACAAACAAAAAAAGGTTGCGTGAGATTGCTTAAATACACCTTTCCCATCCCCACAAGCACACACACGCTTGTGTTTCTATTTCAAGCACCCTAAAACGTTTCATTAAAATCATTCGGTACATTAAAAAAATATTGACTTTAATGGTGTTCACCAGGAGAAAAGTTTTATGAGCTTTCAAACTTTAACTCTTATGTATTTAATCATTAATAAAACCTAGTTATTTCAGCGGAAATAAATAAGAAATTCAAAATACTCAAGTCAGAAAACATTTTTTTAAATATCGAAGTGTATACGGGTTTATATGTGCTTGGGATCAGAGATTCGCAATTATTGGAAATAGCTTTGAAACCACAACATAATTTTTATCGGAACTCCAAATGTCTACTTACGAGGGACAGAAATTTCTTGCGAAAGCGAATGGCCGGATTCAAATCGCGAGTAAAATATTTTTGCATGTACTATTGGAGGGTTTTCAAAATGTGTACGCCACGTTGGCTTGCCTATGGCAGAACTCTTAATTGCCATTTCAACAATTTTGACACTATGGCAACTAGAGCAACGGCAGCCTAAAAGTTTTACTTTGCTAACATCTGCTGTCCTCGTAAAGTACTGCAGCTAAACATAAAAGCTACGAATTTTACATCTCCCATTCAAATGTCACGTTAATCAACTCGTGAGGCGCTGAAGAATTTCAGACTTCTCTCTTGAAAACTACCCAAGCAAGAACACTCTAGCGATGTAAATGGCGTAGCCACAGGTGGCCAGTCGCCAGATTTCACAAATTCTCTCCGTCGACCGAACCCGCACGAAGAAGATTTAAACGCTGCGCGCGTTCCGCAGACTAACTTTCTGTGCGAAGAGAAAGAGATACCCACTTTATGTCGTGAACCAACTTCATCTCGAATGTTTCCACGACTGGTTACTTAGTTTCCATTCCACCTAGTAACACACACAAATACACACACTCTCTCTCTCACTCTCTCTCACACTCTCACGCAGTATCTCTCTCACACCCTCTCTCCCACACACTCTCACACAATATCTCTCTCACACACGCACTTTCTCACACACTCACACTGTATCTCCCACACACACTCACACACACACGTACACACTCTACATGCCACAACCACATCATAACGTTCCCGGATTTCCTTTTAAACAGGTCCAGTTTGTCGGTGTTTGGTAAGAACTACATGCAAAAATTCAATGGAACGCTCTCATTCGAAACGAAATGGATTAAATGATAATTCCCGAGCGTCCCATTCACGTTCCAATGTAAACAAAAACGCACGACTTACAGTGCGGGACCGGCTGAGTGAAAGAACAGGGCTTCACATGCTAAATTATTTTAAAAGTACCTGGGCTACATTTACACGATTCCGCTTTCAAACAAAAAAATAAAACTCTTCTTCGATCTTTGCCCAGGCCACATTTCTACAAAAAGTATTTTTTACAATTTTCAATAGCGCGAAAATTACGGGTAAACTAAGATTTATAGTCTCAACAAAAACGGAAACTCTTATTTATTTTCTCTCGCTTGCTCTCTTGTAGCATGGCTCTTCTCATTGAAGGACCTTATCGGATTCCTGGTTTTCATAGCTTCCTTAATTTTTAAAAAAGGTAATTCCGAAAGTACCCAAATACCCGACTGAAGGCTGTTCACGATAAAGTGAACACTTTTGAAATCAACATTAGAAAAAATTTCACTGCTCTTGCCTGCATTTATTTAACGGGCCCACCGAGTGACATGCGCCCAGTAATGTTGATAACGTTGGATGTGATGTAATTCCATATCTTTATGTAGAATAAAAACTGTTAGTTAACGATTGATGATAACGTAGATTATCTGTTTCGCTTTATATGTTTTTTTTAACGCATCGATGTGTAAAAATGACCACATTTTAAATATATTTACTTTTCTAAAAATTTAACAGTTTCCCTTGACTGAGTGATGAGGCCCAGGACAATGTTTATTTTACATAACGCGAAAGAATACATTCTTCGTGCATACAAGTAGATCTTAAGCAGGGCTTTCCAAAGTGCTAATTTTACTATGAACAGCTTTACCTATTTATATTGCACAGCAATACTGACATAACCACCAAACCACCAGCTCATACCTGTCACAATGCTGAATTTGGCCAGTTTTTGGCATAATGAAAATCATGGCATTGTTACGAGTTCGTAGCATTCTCGTCTCGCCTCTTCTGCAGTGTAAAGTCAGTAGCTAGTTTGGTACAGGGTAACTGTTCGTGTTTTATTTTTTTTTTTATATATATATATAAACAATCCAGAAAAAGACAAGAATTCAATATGGCAGGAGAATGTTATCTTTATGGGAAAAAAAAGATACTAGCGCCAAATTCACTGGTTTTTTAAATCACAATACGAAAGTGTACATGCACCTCGTAGATGAGGGCATGTGCATAAGTATGCCTTACTCTATAGTGCAATGTCAGACAAAATCTCCCAGGCGTATTTCATTCCCCAAAATAATTACAAATATAAATAAGTGCAACCTATTTTTTTCGCCAGAAGATTAGAATAATTTTTAAAACTGAATTGCTTGTAGTTTCGGAGATAAACATGTACACACAAGCAGGGAGAAGACTCCATAAGCTCTACTATATTACTGAGAAGTCTTGTGTAAATAATTTAGTCATACTGTTTATCATACAGAACGTCCCCTCATTCGTCCATTTTTGTGCAAAGTAAAGAATGAAACTTTATGTTTACAGAAACCAGGCGACTTAAGAAAAACCAAAGTTAAAAGTTTAAGATTTTAAGTCTGCGGTTTACGTCACACGTTATTGCAAGAAACTCCAAAGAACTGCTTACTAGCTTTGATACTAAATGACCTGACACAGCTTTGCGATTATAAATCCAACCCTGAGTGCATTACATGAATTCGTTGTACAAGAAGCTTCTTGTAGCCAAAGCTGTACACACAATGTAACATCCCCAGCTAAGTTGTTCTTGTATGCGAAGCTATTTCTGAACGAGTATTTCTATTGTACACAACCGAAATCACCAGCCTCCTCATACGTAGTTCTAGCGTTGTGTGTACCCAGATACATTTTGCCGGTTTACTATGGCGCAATCTGACACAGGGAGGTAATATGATACGGAAATCATTTGCTTAACGATATGGCGCTACTGTCGGCAGCCGTATAGCCCCTGTCACACTGTCAAATTTTCGCCTTCAACTACATTTAACAATAACATTTGAAAACAAAAATACGACCATCAAATTTTTACTTCCAACTAATTTTATACAATTATCTTGAATGTGTTTGAAAATGTGTCATACCATCAAATTTTTACTTCCAACTAATTTTATACAATTATCTTGAATGTGTTTGAAAATGTGTCATACTGTCAAATTTTTTACTGGGAAAATCTAATTTGAATTATCATTAAAAAAATTATTTCCATAGTGAGATATTGCTTTTATTTCTCCATGCAGTCCATTACAGGAAGAAATGTAAAGAATATTGTAATTTATTTTCGCTTCTTTACTAAATTAAAATTTTATTTGTCAAAGATGTTTCCTACACAATGAAATTGAATGCCTCTTGAGTTCGTAATATTTTGTGCAATATTCACTTATAATAGCATTCATGCTCAGGCAGTCTCTACATAAATAATTATTTTCATTACCTATTTCGTTTCCAGAAATTGTTCATTATTTTAAAGTTTCTTGACATTCATTTTTCTCGTGCACGACTGTGATTGGTTGAGACCATCAAACATCAAGTCAATTTTAGAACCGGTCCAATTTCCAAATGTTTGAAGAAAACTGAAGGCATCCAACTTTTTCAGACAAATATGGCGGCGTTTATGACGTGTCAATGACGTCCTAGCTGTCCAACTTTATTTGACAAAACTTATTGGAAGCAGTTTGATGGAAAATTTTCATAATGTGACAACGGCTTAAGAGAGAAGCGTCTTCTTTTGTTTACTGTTGGTGCAGCTGCAGTGCAGCGCTGCATGCTTCATTACCTACATTGGAAAAGTAAATCGTACAGGCTGATCACGGTAAAGTGAGCACTTTTTAAGGCCCTCACAACAGGTACTAATCTCTAATAAATATATCTTATTGCAGCCTCGGGCATTAAATTTTGAGGGTTGTGAAATGTATACACCCTGTTTATTGGTCACATAAAATGTTTATATTAAAAAGCAGCAGGAAGCTGGAAATTGGATGAAACGAAAAATTTAGAAGGGCCTCAAAAAGTGCTCACTTAACCGCGAACAGTCTATAAAAGAAAACGCCAAAATGAGAATGACAGTTTCACTAGTGACAACTGTCAATCACAAAAACAACCCAGCGGTGTGCCAGCTTCTGTCGCGACTCGAGGTTCCGGTGCAAGCAGTGTCAAGGTTACCTCCACACTACAGACAGAAACTCTGAAAAATGACCTGAATGTTAAGTGTCGGCACAACAAATCTTATATTAAATATGGATTCATTTCGAATATGCCTGAACCACGTCTTCCGTTGTGTTTTATTTGCAACAAGACATTATCAAACAACAGTATGAAGCCATCCCTTCTACAATGGCGTTTAATCGTGGCGAATTCAAGGATAAGCAAATCAATTTTTTTTTTAACGGAAAGTTGAGAGTGCAAGCAAAAATTTCCATGTCATTCAAAATTTTACACAATCTTCAAAGTTAGCTATGGGAAACGTACGAACTAGCACTGCTGACTGCCAAAAATAAGAAATCTTATACAGCAGTAGAATCTCTCATTATTCCTGGTAGTTTATAGCTGAGAAAATGCTTGATACTAAATCTGTAAATGCAATCAAAATGATTCCGCAATCTGATACGACCGTAGGTCGTCGAATACATGAAATGGCATAAGGCGATGTTGAACAAACTGTCGAAAAAATTAACTTGCAAAGCGACTTGCAATTCTAACTCATGAATCTAAAGACATTTGTAATGATACACTCAGCTGATCGAGTACGTTCGTAATTTTTATGACTGGAAAGGTATAATCACTGACGATATACTGGGATGTAAACAACTAGCACAGCACACGAGGGTAGAAGACATTTTTGAAACTCTTGACAGTTTTTTAAGGCTTCAATTGGGTTTACAGTGGGAATGGTGTGTGTGTGTGTGTATCAGCGGATGGAGCAGCTGCAATGACAGGATATAAGAGTGGTCTTGTTGTACGTACCTGCACTGTTAACCCTGACATAAATCGGCAGCACTGCATTATACATATACAAATTTTGGCTGCAAAAAATGACACCTGAGTGTAAACGTGGTCAATTTAATACAGTCCCGAGCATTAATTCCCCATCTTATTAAAAACATGTGTGAGGAATAGCTACATACTGAGATGCGGTGGTTGTCCCCATGACGGGTGTTAGCCCGCCTGTTTGAATTGAGGGAAGAAGTAACGAGTTTTCTCTCGGAACCGAAATCAGATTTTTTGACTTAATTCGAAAATGAAGAGTGTCTTTACAAGTTAAGTTACTTGGCAGACATTCTTACCAAACTAAATGAACTGAACCTTCAGCTTCAGGAATTCAATAGCAATATTTTTAATGCACGGGACAAGATCAGAGGATTTGATAACAAGCTTTCATTTTGGTTAAATCGTGTTAGGGGTGGGAAAATTTTGAAGTTCCCTACATTTCATGAATTTATTCAACAGAATGGAATCGTGGTTACAGATGCCATGCTTGAAATCATTAAATGCCACTTGCTTAACCTCAGAAAAGTATTTCTGAAATACTTTCCACGTATTGAAAAAGAGGACAAAAACACACGATTCGTTAACAAATCCATTTGATACCACCACTACAACTTCATTTGAACTGCCCATCAAATTGAAAGAAGACCTACTTGGCATGTCTGCTGATAGCAATTTAAAAGCAACATTCATAAAATTGTCACTTCGCGACTTCTGGACAGCAGCTCGCCAAGCCTATTACATTTCCGTCAACTTACTTGTGTGAACAAGGTTTCGCTGCATTGACATCAATCACAGGTAAGTAGAAGAATTGCATGAATCCTGAACTAGGCCACATCCTTGCATTCTCTAACTCTCGTCCCCGGATTGATCTACTAGGTTCCAAGAAACAAGCCCAGGCATCTCACTAAAATGGACATTTGTAAAAAATATTGACATATTTTTGTACATTTTTATATTATTAATGTTTTAAATTCCATATAATTTTTTCTTAATTTAAAACATAGTAACAAACTTACATTGTCATTTGTATTATGCATTTGTTAGTTCTCTCTGCACCACTGTTGACTACGAATTTTATTACTAGGTATTTCATGAGGAAAAAATTTAGGGGTTGGAAGTTGTATATAAATTTTTGGGTGGTACACGAACCATGAGGATTGAATAACACTGCGCTACATGATCTGATGTGTAATTTGTACGTGAATAGTTCTGCTCACCGTGTTTACATGTTTAAGTGTGCATTTAATTAGTCCAAGTGATATAACGTATTATCTTAAAAAAAAAAAAAAATTGCAGAGACGGCATTTGTTTGAGGCCGAGCAAATGGAAATATTCAGGAAGGCGAAACACTGCATAGGGCTACGTATCGAAGACATCTGCTTCATACCACGTTTCCAAGACTTTCCCAGCTGTTACGGAAAATGGGGCAGTTTCCACTACAGTTTCGCGACCGACGAGATAAACGGACTGCATGCAACCTCGACTTCCAAGAAGCGGTGCCTGTTCGCGTGGCCAAAGGGGTCTTGCATAAACACCCGAGAAGCACGTGAATTGGACGTTTGAGGTAAAAATAACTCACATTTTCCCCTAGTGCGTTTATCGAGGTTCTTTGTGAGTGTTATTGATGGCTTCGCAAAGATCTTAAGAAGCTGCCCACTTTTCATATAACATTAATTTAGGTATACCGTGTAATTCACGTCTGCGCATCCGTTTACTGAAATTAAAACTAATTAACTCTTTCACAGGCAATTTTATCATTTAGGTAAAATATACTGATGGGTATGGGGATCGTTTCACTCATCAGGTGTCATATATTTGCAATAAAATCAATACCACACACAGTACTAATTGCGCCACGCAAATGGTTAAAATGGCGTCGCAGAAACATCACTGCAACTCGTGATATAGGGGGAGTTTGTGGTCAATACCCAGTGATAAGGCCATAGACCAAACTAGAAAGACAGACGTCCACGTGGTAAGAGGCAGATCGGTATGCCATGGCGTCGTGCTCGCGAATAATATCACCACCCAGACCCATTTGAACGGGGTCGTACGGTCGCAATGTACGAAACCGTGTGCTCTGCCCGTGTAGCCATTTATCTTTATTGTGCAGTCACCGCGGTGACACGATATGTGCAAGCGTGGATATACGTACAAGTCGTACATCACGTAGAGTAGGTAAAGGCTGTTCACGATAGAGTGACCACTTTCGAAATCAACCATAGATAAAAGCCACTGCCCATGCCTGCATATGCTTCAACGGATGCACTGAGTGAAATGCGCCCGGTAAAGTTGGGAACGTTAGATGGAAAGTAGTCCCATATCTTAACATCGAATTAAAAGTGTTAGGTAACTATTTGTGATAATTAAAATAATTTATTTTGCTTTGTGTTCTTTTTAATACACCAGTGTGTAAAAATTAGCAGAGTTATAAAATGTTTACTTTTCTAATAATTTCACAGTTTCACTTGGACGATGCGTGAATAAAGTTATGAGGCCTATGACAATGTTAATTTTACATAAGGCGGAAGACGACACAACGTGTATCTTAAGCAGGGTTTTCGAAAGTGGTCATTTTACCGTAAACAGCCTATACTGATCCAGCCAGACGCACTACAGACACATAAGATCGTCGTATCCACTGGCGTCCAGTAGCAGAACGTGGAGTCACGTCCAGAGAAATCGCACAGTCTGCAAGGCCAGCACTGCATTTACCAGAACGCTCATTCGTAGCCATTTTGGAAGAGGTTGGCCTACATTTACGGCGTCCGATGCACCGTTTGCGTTTGACCCCTCGGGGCAGTGCGGCACTCTTGTCGACTGTGTCAGGAACGTCAACATTGGACAGAGGAATGGCGACGTATTGTGTTATCCGATAAGTTCCGCTTCAGCCTTAATGCAGATGACGGTCGTAGCGGAGTTTAACAGGTACGCAATGGCATTGCATTGATTCGTGAATGCCATGCGTCCCGGTCACCAGGTGCTATAAGCTGTTCACGGTAAAGTGAGCCCTTTTTGAAGCCCTCTCATTTGGAATAACAGTCAGTAACTAAATATATTTTATTGAAATCTTATAAGTTAAGTTTTGATTCCGGTGAAACATATAAACTGTGTTTATTACTTGCATGGCAATATTTATTTCCAAAAGTGGTGGAAGGATAAAAAAATTGCTGATAGGAAAAAAGTAACTAGTCCTTCAAAAGTGCTCATTTTACCGTGAACACTCTATATATGAAAAATGTGTCTATGCATTTGCGGGAAATGGCTTGGCAACAGGTAAATACCAAGAACAAAAGGCAAGGTCGTGCTTGCCAGTTCACCAGTGGCGTTTATTTCATAGACGCAAGGCAAGCAATGCTTACCTAATACATACTGGAAATGTTTGACCCTTTATTGTTTTCACTGTAACTTAAAAAAAATTTAATTATGAGTTTCCCGTTTCCGATTCGAGAAACAGAGGTTTCGTAACCCCCGAGGAGCGACTAGCGATGAATCGATATCGAACTCGCAAGCAACAACACGCCATATGTTCGACCGCGTTCATTCGGCAGGGTAAGCAGTCGTGTTTGCGTCCTCCAGTCCTACATTTTTTCTTTGAAAAGTGGGTGAATGTGTTCGGGAAAAATAATTTTTCCTGTAATTTCTAATATCTCTCCAAATAATATTCAGTTTAATTATGATTACATTCATTTAGTTTCCGTTTTTATAACTAACGTTAGGTATTATAAAATGGTAAATACGTGTGGAGGGTAAGCGAAGTTGGAAGCTGCGTTTGTTAGTAGAAATTGCTTACCCTGTAAAGAAACTCATTACACGCCACTGCAGTTCACATACCGAGCTTCACGGCGGGGAGCAAACTACAGCCAGCGTTATACCAGCCTCCCTCTGCAATGCACGATTCCGCCCTCGACGCCGCGGATCGAAGTGAAAGCACCCCTTGACGACGGCGAGTGACGAGAAGGGTTGTGGTTGAGAGACAAGCACCGTGGAGGGGGGAGGTCTCTTTCTATATACGCCCCAGCGTCACGCAGCAGCCCCCCCCCCCCTTTTTTTCCTACTTCACTTCGCGGTTGAACTGGTTGCCTAACGTAACGCGATCCGAGGACTTCAACGTGAGCGCTCTGGGTAATGGGTTGCGCCCTGGTGGATGGCTCAAAGGGGCGAAGCGAGGGGTAGAGACAGGAGGCTGAAGTACGTCAAACATTCAGCCCCCGGGTCCACGTCCAAGGAACGCCCAAGTCAGCTCTGAAGAAGACGGCCGCGTAACTATCTACACATGGATTTCCTCAACAAAAGAATTGCATTTCAAACCAGCATTGCCCTTCCGCTATGCTGGCGAGCGTGTCCCAGTACAGAATTTACAATGGGAAAAAATTGCTTTCTTCTCCTTGCGTTTCGTAGCAATGCTTCTGGATCATACACTTCCAAAAAAAAAAAAAACATTTAATGAAACCCTAGCATCATTCGCATTCGCTTGTTAGTGTATCTCAGTCTTGTGCGTGTAATGAATTTCATCTTCTGTACAAGTCTTCAAATTTTCACCAATTTACCCCACGAGACCATTTTACAATTGTGAAAAAACAAACTTCTCTTGAACTGGCTTGGTAAAACACACCAAGCAAAAAAACTGCCCCCAACTACGTCGTGTCTTAAGTGCAATAGTAAACACAACACTCTTTTGCATATTGAGCAGAGCAGTGTTGATGACAAGGACCAAAGGGCCCCAAATGCTCCGTCTGGAGAAACTATATTTCATATTTGCTCTCTCTTCAGACACTTCTACAGTGTCAAGATCTGAGCACACCGTCTTGTCGGCAGCACATGCAGGGTTTTTAATACTGCAGGGCCACGGTGGCCGAGTGGTTAGCCCGCTCGCCTCCCACCAAGGCGAACCGGGTTCAATCCCCAGCCGGGTCACCAGATTTTTGCATGTGGTAATCGTGCCGGACGATGCCGTTGGTCGGCGGGTTTTCTCAGGGTTTCTCCCGTTTTCTCTGCCCTTTCATTCCGACGATGCCCCATACTCACCTCAATCACCCTCATCGGCTCTCAAGACCTCGCTGTTAAGAACTTCCCAAATCTCTTCACTCGTTCCCCTCTACGAACGGAATCATTTACAAGACACATTTTAAAGAACTGCTTCGAAATCCACCCGGAAAAAGACACAAAACCACTATTTCACAGTAGGGCTTGCAACTTCTTCGTAGAGTGAATATGGGGTAGAGTGATATCGCTGGCTGCGCACAACCAGTTTCCATGTCTCAAAATTGAACTATTATTCTGCCAACACGACTATCGTAAACGACGTGGGTAATATTTCAGTTTAGAGCACTGTTTAGTAAACAGTGATGAAATTAAAATTCTTAAAGTATTATATTCATATAAAAGTGCTTGTCTTTTGAAAATTAAGATATAAACGAACAAGTTCATCACTGCTGACCATGTGACTTTGACAGATGTGTTGGTTTGGGGTAGGTCAACTTTGGATACATGCGCAGAACACCAAGAATCGGTCTACCTCATCCTTAGTCTATGAACTTTTCACACTTCAAGCATGTTTACAGTTACCTAAACTTCAAAGTATAAAATCACATTTTGAAGACAATTGGTCTCATGGTCACTTAGTGATTGCCATTGTTCTTGTCGAGCGTTCACAAAAGAAATTATACTAACCACAAAGTGTTTCGAGTACATGAAACTGATACATATCCACTCTAAAAGCAAATAAGATAAATTAATGAAATTGTGTATTTAATGTCAAGTACAACAGTGTAAGTCAACATGCCACATCTTTTGAGACCGAACAAGGTGTCGCAGTGGGAATCTACTGGACTCGTATTCGAGAAGACACGGGTTCGATTCCCGGTCCGGCCGTTTTTTTTCGGTTTTCCATGGTTTTGCAGAAATCATTCCAGGCGGTTACTGGGATGGGGCCCATCCCAGTAACCGCCTGGAGTGATTACTTACAGATCATTGCCGATTCCTTTTTCAATTCTTGTTTCTCTGAGCAACTTGCCTCTTCTCTAATGACCTTGCTGTCGACGAGACGTTAAGCCCAACTTGCTTAGAAAGTAATATCATTACGTCATGTTTACATGATCCTACACATTTTAATCAAAGATGGAAAAATTTGAAAACGATAAGTGTGAAGTGCGAATACCTCTACACATAGTTCTACTAAAAAATCCCTTATTTTTAATTTTTAAGTTACCCTCAAGCCATATAGTTAAAGGACATACATGTATAATATGTTCAAAATCAACTCAGACTGACAGGGAAACAAAAAATTCAGGTTTTCTTCACACATAATTACGAAACATTAAAATTAAACTATTAAACTATGAATTTTTCATCATTTCACAAATTACAGCAGTTTTAATCAAATATTCATTGTAGTACAAATTTCGATTGAAGAGAATGCAATAAGTGAAATTAGCACGTGTGATGCAGATGTACGCGAAGAGAACATTAGTTCCGACTTTACATGAATGAAGATTTTTCGCAGACTGCTGTCATTAGCTTTGCACAAGTTCCTTGATCAAAATTCATTTTCCAAATATTTTCCATTGCCCAATGAATGCCACTAAACTTTATCACGCAAAAATCCAAATTGTAGGACACTGCATACACACACACAAACACACACACACCCGTAAATACGCAAGAATTGCAGCAAAGTTACTTCAAACTCTGTGTTTTTTCCCAAGACGAATATGTAATAAATAATGGAGTATAAGCAGCGAGTAAAAGAAAAAAAAAAAAAATCTGGGAAGACAGAAGAAAAAAAGGTAGAATTAAGGCTGGTAAATAATTCGCATTTGTTAGGCTCAGATTAACTTGCAGCAGTAAAACACGAGCCAACAAGAAACACGAGGAACGCGTCTAGTGCGAGGGGAGATTTCCACCAAACGAAAACGGCGGGAAAGAGACTGTGCTGCAGGCCGCAAGAAGAGAAGGAGGTGAAGGAAAGAGCGAAAACAAGAAGTCCAGGAAGGAGAAATATGTCTGACAAACAGCGGGAAGGAGCAGCGAGAGAACACGTGGAGGTGAAGCCATTACAAAGAAATCTGGGAGAAATCCAATAAAACGACGTAGTAATTTGCAGCGGGCGTGGAAGAAAAGGACTTTTATTTTTTATTTTTTTCTGAGCAGCGAGCCAGATCCGGCACGGACGTGAGACTTCGTATACAGCAGTGCATCTGCTTGCGAGGTTTCCAAATGGGAGTGTGTGGGATTTCCAAGACGACAATAAACATTTTCTGCTGTTCTTAGAAGATAGCTGTAGCTCAGAGAAAGTACACAAGGGTTTTAAAAACGTTTGCTTACTAACACAAGATTTTAATAGCGTAATAAAAGGATATTACCCGAATTGATACGCTGCGTCTTCAACCGGCACGTCAAGGCAAGGTGTCGTAAAACGAAAACTACCAAACCAGAAGAAGCAAAATAATTAAAAATATTTCATGGTCTACGCCAATACCAAAACCATATTTTTATATTTTTTTCAATTACAAATATAACAAAAAATTTGCTTTTTTATATCTGATTTTTTTTTATTTGTATAAAAACATTTAATAATAAATTAGTAAACTACGTTCGACATTTATTTATTTTTTATAAGATCAGCAGCATTTATAATTACTAGCACACAAAGTATAATAGTTATGCAAGACAATATGTACCAAAAACACCTCGTTATTTGCAGAAAATGACACACGTAACGTTTACAAATCGAACGCAGCTCGGCACATTCCAAAATTGAGATTATTGGATGACATTGACAAATCAAAGTTGGTGTTATATGTACCACCTTAACCGTTTGCTACTGACGTGCACAGTTTATTAGACTCTGCTAAGTCAGCAAATTAACGGTGTCTTCTGTACACAGAAGGCAATCACTACAAAGTACGCGAGTACCAACATTTGTTGATTATTGAAGTAACACCCGTACTTCCGTTACTACTGCCACGCCTCGGCTGTATTACTGGCCTCTGCCAATATTACCTAGCAACGAACATTTAAAGACTGTTCACGGTAAACTGACCACTTTTGAAAACCCTGCTTATGAACTACTTGTATGCACATTGTGTATTCTTCCACCATACGTCAAATTAACATTGCCATGGGCTTCGTCGCTTTATTCGCAAGTCGGTTAAGTGGAACTGTGAAATTATTAGGAAACAAAGTATTTTACAAATTTGGTCATTATTATGCTCAACGTGTATTAAAAAATCAGAACGCAACAGGAAATTCCATTTCTGCATTCTCAAATATTTACCGAACACTTTTAAGTCAACTTTAAGTCATACAACTACTTGCCCTCCGTCCTTACCAACTTAACTAAGCTCACGCCAGTCTGTGTGACCGGTAAAATACATGCCAGTAGTAGCAGTGACATTTTACAAAAGACGTGCTCAGTTTATCGTAAACAGCCTACACTTAAATGGCTCTACGCGTGTAAAAGGGACCATTTAACAAAAGGTGTACTGCAAGGCTGAGATACCTATTAAAATTCTATATTAGATTATATTTTCAGCCCATTGTACATATATGCCTCAGTTATATGTAACAATCCACATTGCAATTGATGTAATGACTAGTTAGTGTACAAGAGTTTGACGAATGACACGGTGAAATTGTTAAGGCCACAATCCTTCATTTCTATAGCTTTTGCGAGAATTAATGTTTTGTGCCCAAACGGGAGCAGATATTGTAAAATCCTCTTACAGTTTTGTTACAAATAGTTTTTATTATGTAGTCTAATTATTCCAGTACAAAAAAGTGTATGCTTTTACCCAATTCATTAATTAACCAGATTTTATTTATTTTATAATTTGTTAAAATTATACAATTTTTTGTGTCGAAACAATTAGGCTACATAATAAAAACTATTTGTAACAGAATTGTAAGAGGATTTTAGAATATCGGCTTCTGTTTGGGTACAAAAAATCAATAATCGCAAAAGCTGTAGAAATGAAGGATCGAGGCCTTAAGAGATACATCATATATTTAACTACTGCGACAATATTTACTTTAAAGTGTTCTAGAAATATAAAAAATCACATTTCAGTCGCAAATAATTGAAACAATAAACTTATAGTAAAACGATAAGACAGAAGAACGTTTTTTCCTGATTCTTTGAGAAATTACAGAAAACATTCCACTTGCAACCACTACGATGTTAACGTTGTATATACAAATATAAACAGTTACGAGCAAGGAACATTTTCAAATGTTTATTTTTAAAATGTTATTAACTATTAACCAGTTTTTCACTTCAAAACACGCTCACTTATATTTTTTTTTATCTCTTATAACGATAGGGCTATAGCTACAAAAGGTTTACATACACTCAATATGTTAATACTTCTAATTAAGAGCCGTACGGGGCCACAGTGGTAGCGGGCTAGCGCATGGGCCTTCCGTTAAAGCGATTCCTTGCTAAGATGTGTGAATGATATTTTGCATTCGGGGTAAGTGATTATATGAATTTTTATTATGACATACTCCACTGAAACACTTTGTTGTAGTCGACACTGCATGTTTTCTGCTACTACAATAAAGTGTTACAATTGTGTAAATTCTTCCCACTTGTTCACACAATCGATTCCTTACTTGGACACATCCATATTTTCGTTCGTGTAAAAGGTATCGGAAGTTGCCATCGGCTGGCAGGCTTCCTCGGGGGCCTCAATCGGAACCCTCCCCCCTCCCCCCCGCCTCCGGCGACATAGTTTCTTTCCGACGCCTCGCGAACATATTTTATGGCCCCCAAGCCTATATCACAGTCGCTCTAGGTCGGTATCGCTCCCTATCGCTCCCTCGCTTCTGTGCTTCGAATGGCCGAAACAGTTCCATCTACACTGTAGAAAATAATGGGAAAATTACCTGACAATTGTAAGGTAATATTCGCAAACTTGTGGGGGAAACATAGTTTTCCTTACGGGTAAGGTAAAATTACCGCACTCTGGAGTAAAATTCACGTACATTGTAGTGGAAAAATCCCATAAATGGATGGGAAAATTACCTTACAACGCGTGGTAGAAACAATCGTATAACATGCTAATATTTACTGATAATATCACTCTGTCAACATGGTGTAATGGTTAGTGCATCGGCCTATCGTGATAGAGGGCCATGGTTCGCGCCGATCCATCAGCAAGTGTCGAGGATTTTTGAGTTGAGGTTTCGGCTGCTATTCGTACGATTAGGGAATAGAACTTTATTTGTTATGTAAATTTACTCTACATTTAAGAGATAATTTTACCTTACATGTAGAGGTAAATAGCTTCCCTTATATGTAAGTGAATTAATTTTTTTTACGGTGTACGTACATAGTTTGTGATATAAAACCTTAATAATTCTATGTTGAGTTACTGGTTTCTAGCTCATCTTTGTTGTTTAGGACACTTATTTCGAAACTACAACTATGTACTCAATTCACGGATATTTCAAACTATTCTTAAGCCCTGCTAAATTTCTACTTTCAGGACATTATTCCTCCTCATCCAAACAAAGCTTAATGAAGACTAAAAAGCTACACCGAAAAGACAGCGCCGTATTCGTGCGCATTCACTTTAATAATACCAGCCGTATTTTCGCGGTTGAATTGGTAACAACGAAGTGGTTCCGCGCTCCTCTTCACCACTTTGCCGTGAACGCACGGTGACCGGGGTAACCAGCGTTCACCATTTTTGGCTAATACAGCCAGGAGCACGTTAATAGAATTGTTAACTGGATGTTGATGGTTGCTGCTCATCGTTTTGAATTGCGGGTTTCTCTCATTGCATTTTCAACTTGAATTACCACATGCTTGCCTTTCAATGTTCAAAATGGATGGATATTCGGTAGTTCAAAATGAAGATGGTACCTTATTTCGGAACGAAAGTTGGAAAGTTTTGTTGAAATGGGTCGGAGGTGAGTGTTACAAACGTGGATGGATAACCTCAGTCTGTACTCAATGTATGTACTTTTGGTTTAGTTATGATATTTCGAGTGTTAGTGAAGTTTTAATATATGCTTTTCTTCGTTGCAAGTCGAACTGAATATCTGACATGTGAATGGTATTATTTTCAGGCGAGAAGTACACGTTAGTCTCTGCGTTCAATTACATTTACACGTCCATATATTAAATGTCTATTTCTGACCCAATTATAGCGATTGCGCAGTGTTCGCCGTCTGTGTTTACAATAAGCATTTTCGCGATGTGATCTTTCGTTGAGAACGCTGATGACCAGCCTGTTACCAAATCAACCACGAAAATACGTCTACCTTCCTTAAGAACTATATCTTACTAGGCATTAGAATCACACATTTTCTCCCTGATTTTGTTCGTATTAAATGCACGTGAAATATTTTAATTTATGGATAAATTATAATTTAAAGTTCAAATTAACAAGAAATGATACTTCTATACTAATAACAAGAGTAAAAAACGCCTGTGATGCATTACTTATTTAGGAAACAACTAAGCACATAACACATGGGGTGATTTTTCAAGGTTTGATTCAGAAAGTTTGAAGAAACCGCGGAAAGACTGTACCACTCTGGCAATATACATTACGCTGTACAACAAGCATAAATTTTCAACTTTTTTAAAGTTATTACGACGTAATCAGTGCAGCATGGTTTTCAAATCATCAATGGATTCTTGCCATTTCACAATTACCAGGTAACGTGTGTGGATAAAATTGATCGACCACATTGGAGAGCGTTTCTGAAGTGCAAATGCGCTGTCATAAGAAATATTGTTATTTCACTGAAAATTTAGTTATGGCACATAAGTGTAAAAATCAAACACAGTGGGTGAAACCGAGTCTTTAAAGAGTATACGGCCCCGAGATTTTTTTTTTTTTCCGCGTTCGAGGCCCAACAGTACGGGCGACAATAACACGCGCGACCGTCGGCCCTACGCGCAGGTCGATGAAACTGCGTGCAGTGGTGTTTCTGCTGTTACGCTATTCTTGTGCACATAATATCTGTAACAGCGGGATTTTACTACCCGCGATGAAAGCCCACGGATTAAATTACGTCTGTATCTTTGCACTTTTATCTTGCCGCTTGGGAAAAAACTGCTTAGGGAAGCTTTAAAAATGCGATATTTAACCATTTTCACGATTCCCCCCCCCCCCCCCCTCCAAGAATACACCTAATATAACAAAAGTAAAAAATAGGGGCATATATAATTGGTTTTTTTTTTTTTTTCCTGACAAAAAGTCATTTTTGCATAACATTTATTTACCGTGATACGCGTATTCGCGCAAACAACTATTTCACAAAAATGCGGGGGTCCATCCTACTCTTAAGGGAGGAACCCGCTTCCACGCCAAGCCGGTTAGGCACGCCCTTCCAAAGACACCCACATGATCAAGCATAGCCCATAGCCCGGTGGTCGTGGGTAGGGGATGGAAAACAGCTGGGAGGGGTAATTTTCGGGCAAAGTAAACACAACCCGCGGCCTTCGCAAACCAGCCGTGACGTATCGATCACGGCGGCAGGCGCGTGTGAGGGGAGGACCCGTGATGCTGCGGATCAAGGGCGGCCGTGCACAAAGGGCCACGGGGGTAGCTGGGTTTAGCACAGGGGAAGCTTGCTTTCACCGGCGAAACTGAGGCTGCGGTGAAACAGATAAAAAAAAAACTTAATATAAAGGAGAATCGACGACTCGTTTGATTGATGACGATGTTGTGCCAACGTCGTGGGCACCTGGGCTTGCAATAAGGCCACCGTAGCTCGGTTTATGAACCCCATTTTACTTTCGTACCAAAAACATTCTTAACCCATTCTGACCCACTATACGCAATTGCGTACATTAGGTACGTGTAGGTAATATTTGTTCAGAACTGCACACTGCGAATCATAATGACCAATGATCTTACCTGTGGATAAATGATTCGCAAACCGTTTTACTAGTCTAGGTCATAACTGGTTCATATAACTGTAGCCGAACATACAGCCTACAACTCATTGGCTGTGACAACGAAACAAGTATTGCGTCAAATCAAGTACAGTACGCATCATAAGATTTTGTGTTTGCACCACCTAAAACCGTAAATTAAAGTGGGTATGAAAGGGTTAAGATGAGCACGCCACGTACACATTTACTCGGGACGGCTGCAATAAGCTGTTATATTCCCAAAATTTTGGAGGGGTGGGAGGGCATAGTTCTCCATCTGGAGGGAAATCCCAGATTTATTGTCCAACAAACTTGATATTAAAATGATTTCTACTAAGACACGATCTGCATTAAATACAATTTCGAATGTAGCTTGAGTGATCAGTTAAGTAACGGTGCTAGTCATTAAAAAGTGCATTATTTTATACTTGTACTAAACTCTGTTCAGCTCGCAGACATTACTTACAAATACACTTTTTTTTTTGTGTCGGCACCTCAAAATCACAATGTTGGTGATTTCGGGATGTAGAAATTTAGTAAACGAAACAATTTCCAGAAAGTTGAACAGAGCAGACACTGAAAAAAAAAAAAAAAAAAAAATTAAGACATACTTAGTAAAACTTATTTCACAAAAGATCATGAACTGCTACAAACCAAAAATATGCTGAATTCTTCTTATTTTTAAACAATTTTTAAAAATCGCGAAAACATTTCTTAGCAACAGACCGTTATATCATACTTTAGAATCCAAATTGTTAGTAGAACAATCTAAATATTGTTAAAAGATATTCTGTTGTGAGAACCATCTTTTCTGTAGTTAAAGCTGTTCACGGTAAAGTGAATACTTTTTGGCCCTATAGTTACTTTCCACTTTCATTCTTTTACCACATTTTAAAATAAATATTGCCTTGTAAGTAATAAACACGGTCTGTATATTCCACCGCACTCTAAAGTTAACGTCCAACACTACAATAATATAGGCCTATATTTATTAACTATTATTTCAAATGAGAGAGCTTTCAAAAGTGCCCACTTTTCCGTGAGTAGCCTATACGAACTATACAGATAGTCGTGAACACAAGATAGCTAGGGCTACCATGCCACTCAGTAATTGCAACAGAGCACGTAGTCAAGATTACCATACGCGTTTGCTGGGACCACCATACTGCTCAGTTACGGCAACAGAACAGATTATTAGCACTACTTTATGTTACTTCTGGGCTCTGTAGCGGCATCAGAGCAGTATTGTAGGGAATACCATACTGGATTGTAGCCAGTATGTTCTGTTAGCGTTACCATATACCTTTAACAATATCCGTAGGGTAGCCACAACCAAACTAATTGTTGTCCCTATTTTAACATTCTTGGAGCGTAACGGCTAAAGAATTATAGTTTGTACAACAATATTTTTCTTTCAGTGCGTAAAATAATTTCTGGTAAATCTCCTAAACCGTAAACAAAATTTTTAACCTATAAATCGTATGGAAATAATACCGTATACAAGTCTGCAACTATAGAAATGTTAAGCATCGCTACTACAGGATGTTGGAAAATTGGAAGTCAATACTTTGGGAAAACATTCCTCACATCTGGAGGATGAAAAAAATGTTATATGAACATAAGTCCGCAAATGTTTAAGTTTCTTTACTACAGCCCGTAATACATGACTTACAGTGTATGGCCCGCGGGGTGGATCATGTTACTGTGGAATGCATCGCAGCGTTCGTTTGCATGATACACGACACTTCACTTTACGACACTACACCTAGAACAGTAGGGACTACACAGGAATTAGTTACACATGTGTGAAAGCTTATCGTCGGCACTAAAGGAGATGTTCAAAATGCTCTCCATCAGCACGAACACATGCATCAACCTGCCGTTGCATGGACACACGGCTGCGTTGATGAATCCCTGGAAAATTCCTGATTGTTTCGCAACCCGCCACAATACGGTTATGGAGGGTGCCCCCATCGTCCACTGGGGTTGCACACACACGTGCCTTTAAATATCCCCACAAATAAAAGTCTAGTGGATTCAAATCAGGGCTCCTCGGGGGCTGGCATGGGGCTGCCAATTACAGCTGTGATGACATTCCACAGTAACATGATCCAGCATGCGAGCCATACACTGTACGTTATATATTACGGGGTGTAGCAAAGAAACAAAGCGTTTGCGGACCTATGTTCATATAACATTTTTTTATCCCCCAGATGTGAGTAATGTTTCCCCGAAGTATTGACATGCAATTTGGCAACACTCTGTACACAAACTGACTCCGTGAGCAAATGTAGGAACGCTACAATGGTGTGAATACCGCAGGGACCTGAGCTCCTCCCTTCCCCTTCCCTTTTCCCAAAACAGGGATTAGAAGAAACAAAGCCACACACTAGCGTTTGAAATTGTGTATTTCAAAACGTTCAACATGTGCCTACCCCTGGACCCATTATTTTCTTAATTTCTGGGTAAAGATGTTCTAAGTCTATTAGTTTATCCACCATCAGCAAGCATCACGACCAAAATTGTTTCTATCCCCCCCCCCTTCTCCTTGACAACCACCAAAAACCCCCGGAACATATGGTCCCCCCATGGATACCATTCAAATTCACGCCAATTTGTCACTTTGAGGACTACGCTCGAGTGGAGCTCGAGAAAAATTATTTTGAAGATTTCTTTGTCACTGAAAAGAAAACTTAGCATCTTCATGCAGTCGTAGTGATGCCTGTGTTTAACAGGCAGCACATTCAAAAAATAATATAGCCCATATATATATAATATTTTATATATAATATATATTGCAGATACAACAAACTATATAGCCCATGTTATGTTGATATGCCGTAAATGGCGCAAATTCGGGAGGTTTAAATGCACTGAGAGGGATAGAGATAGAGTTTTAATCGAGTTAGAATTATAAGTGAGTTAGTTATATCCACCACTGCAGGAACACCAGTTCTATTGGTCTCTGTGTTTCCACTCACTGCCGTTCTAGTGGCCAACATGACAATGGAGACGCTTACTGTGCTCTACAACGTTCATTATTGGCTGATCATCAGTCACTAAGGAGATGAGTTGATTTTGTGCCATGTCAAATGCCTATATTTGTGCAAGATGTCTTACAATCACACCTTGTCCTTTTGCGGAGATATAACAAAAATATGTACGTACTCAGGGAAGTTATTGTTACTGAGCTGTAGAGTTCTTGTAAGATCCTCTTAAACACAGGTACTCTAACACTGTTTTGTAAAGATGGTGGAAAACCAGTGCGAACCAACCACCCCTCGCTTCCTGAGGACACCTTCAGCATCGAACTCACGACTCACCGAATGCAAGGTAGGCAATTCACAGCACATCCAAAAGCGTTTGATATTTGCTTTTATAAATTACTATATAATTGCGCAGGTAAAACACCGCCTGGTTCGCAGTAGAATCCATCTCTCAAACATCTGGGTAAGGATTTTAACATTTTTTTTATGCATCAGGCAGATTTTAATCGCTTCCAGACGAGCACCTGTCGAACCGAATCGTCTAATAAGACAAAACGAATGACAGCTCTAAAATTTAATGAAGTGCTGTTTCAGCGAGGATGTGTAGTCAACACACGAATGTTAGCGCGGTAATAAAACAGTAATTGCTGCCAGGTAAGTGGAATGGTTAACATGTTTTACTGTCGGAAATGAGAACGTGCCGACATTTAAAAAATTGATATACCGGAACATTAAACGGACTCCTAAAACGCACAAAACAATCCCGGCAATATGTCCGACGTAGTTTTGTTTTACGATGGCTATCAAATTAAATGAATCTGAAATGCGAAGCTGGGTACACGCCAGAATGACATCACCCCAATTTCCAGCAATTTTTTTTTTTACTTCGCATTGATATGGCGTGGCAGAATATCATATGTCGTAATTCATTTACTGATTAGACTTCTCACGTATGATGCAGTAGCGCATTGTGGTAACATAAGCATATACAATTTATTTAAAAAATTAATAATTGCTGAATTAATGTTTTGAATAACTACGTTAAAACAAGTTACATTAAAAAGTTTTGAATTCTCAAAACAGAATTAACTTCAAAAACTTATTTTTAAGATGTCAAAAACGATATTTATTACTTATTTATTGGCAAAATCGTATGACCATTTCCGTGGAGATAGAGCAGAGATATTCTACCCACTAAAATGAAGTGCTCTACAGTCACAAATTGTCAAATTATGTAATAGAAAGCCACTACAAACTATTGCACTCAAGGACTCCAGTGGAAGAAAGCGTGTAACATTTCCATTTTTACCCTGGTGGAATATTATTTTATCTTCGTTGTTAGAGGCGTTACTTATTGTTATTAAGGAGTCTCCCGTTTTTGTTTACTCTCGTTGATTAATTTCCTGGAAAGAAAGGCATTTCACACCTTACAGGAGTAATCGAAATGTTTCCAATGTGTTACGCATTGTGCGGGGTCGTAGAGGCAATGTGGGGTGGAGGCCCCATACTAGCTGCACAGTAATCAACCTCCGAATCTCCCCATTGAACTCTCACAAGACCTCAATGTTAAGAGCCGTCCAAATCGCTTCACTCTCCCCATTGAACTGCATTTTTGCGTATAGAAGTGTCAGAACTAAGCTCTTTGAAGTAAGGTTTGCACACTGTTTTCATAAAGCGCGTGTTTTGAATACCGGGTTCGATAGCCAGCGGGGTCTCTCCCAGATTTTCGCATCTGGTAATAGTGCCGGACGATGCTCCACGCTCACCTCACTTCACCCTCATAGGCTCTCAGTACCTCGATGCTAAGAACCTTCCAAATCATTTTTTAACTTTTTTTTCAATGAGACAACAACATTTTTCTCATTACACCACGTCTGCATTTTACAAATGCCTTTATCTCTACTCGCCAAATTTTATCCATGCGTTATATGGTGATCGTGAAACGGCAAGACTGTATTGATAAAGGCTGTTCACGATATAGTGAGCACTACCTGCATATATTTTAACGGGTGCCCTGAGTGACATGCGCCCAGGAAACGATGGATAGGAAATAGTTCCGTATCTTATTGTCGAATAAAAATTGTTATGTAACGTTTTTTTTAAATAATATATTTCTTTCGCTTTCTGTTTTTTTTTTTTTTATGTGTCAAATTGTAAGAATGAGCAGACGTGTAAAATATTTACTTTTTTGATAATTTCACAGTTTCACTTAACCGATTGATAATTGATAACAACTTAAATGTATGAATAGTGATGAGGCCCATGGCAATGTTAATCTTACATAAGGCAGAAGAATACACAACATGCATACTAGTAGATCTTAAGCAGGGCTTTTAAAAGTGCTCATTTTACCGTGAATAGTCTATAGTTTAACAGACTGATGCTGATCTAATTACGTTGTAGTTACATGATGAAAGTTCAGAATTTGTGCTTGCTTTATAGTGCCAAGTGGCATAGTTGCAGTTTCAAAATAAGTATTCCTAAGTAATTAAATAAGCTATAAACCAGTATTTAATATCCAGTTTGAGGCACAATCTTAATGCTGTTGGGATGTACCAAAGTTAACACACCATTATTTTTTGTAAACACATAATTTAAATTGAAAAATAAACGTAAACAAAGATCAAACTACTGTTCCAACACGTGGTTTTGGCAATAACTCTGGCTGTTAGCGAATCGGTGTTTGGGATATACGACACACACGAAAATAAGTGGATCATGGTTTCAGTATAGGTATGTATGTGCGGGCCTACCAATGGCCACGCTTTCAAAAGCGCTCGGTTGCCAAGCAACAAGGCTAACCCTTATCGCAGGTGATACAAATGTCGTATTTCAAAACCAATTGCTAGAGCCACGAGTATTTCGCGAATTCATTCGGAGACTAGGTAGACTCCAAACACTTGCTCTTTCTCCTATTGTTGTGATTGGACGACAGTTCTTCAGACACGCCCCATTTAACAGTGAGCCAGTGATAGGCTCACTGTTAGTGAGCAGTAGTGTGAGTGAGTGTTTAACAGTCTTCTACAGAGGCCTCCCGTTATCACAGCAACCAATAAGCAAACGATAATGTCTCGAGTGTATAGAGGGCTGTCCAGCCTAGCTTGCTGCCAGCTCAATCCGCGAAATACTCAGGGCTCTACCAATTACAACATGCCAAGCCTACGACTTTCATAAACAGTTTAGCTGAAACCAAACTTTGTGTTAAAATATGTTTTTGAAATCTGTACGGAATAAAGATTTGAAGTTAAAATTCTCAAATATATGCTAAAAGGATCATTATTGTTACTTTTCATACGATATGTTAATTCATAAAAAAGTCGATATCATGCGACTAAGCCATAAAATATCCTGGGACTCCAGAAAAAATTAGCCTTTGAACAGAGTTAAGCCCTTCCAGACCGGCGATGCCACATGACGTAATTTCATTAACTACATCGTATATCTTCGAAATATGGACGCCAAGTGGCATAATGAATAGATTCTACAGAACGTTCATAAGTGGTGTTGGCTGCTAGTTTTCTGATTAGCACTGGCTTTTAGCCATTTGCTGTGAACATTTACTCTCATATCACTGCATAATGAGATTAAAAACACTTTTGGAAGTAAGTTGATAATAACTTAAATGTATGAAATAATTTTTGTCTATATGATTACGATTCCCTGGTGTGGCCTGAAGGAAGTTTAAAGGCCTTTAAATATTTCGTAACAAAAGCACAACACATGTGACAGCCACATACGACTTGTGCTCTCCGTGTCACAAGTAGAAGAAAAGTTTCTTTGTCGCTTCTCTTGATACGCCAGCCACATATTTGCATAACCAAGTATTCCTCATGGACTAACGCAAACCTTGAGGGTTTGGTCTTAAATCAAAATACTTCGTCCATACTCGGCTCGATTTATATCTCTATTTCAAAACAGTTCCTGGATATGTACGTACTGACATCCCAAGATGTGAAACTACTCGAATTTTGTTTCGGAGGAAAAAATATCCACCTATAAACAGAACTACGAATTTATGACTTGAATGAAGTCTCAATAAAGGCGAGATTTGGCTCAGCGTTTACAGTAATATTATACACACATATTTCCATCCATAATATACATTTGAAAAAATGATATGGTAGTACCTTGTTGGAAATAATACAGAGCATGAATTGGATATCTGTTTCGTATTTTCGTAATCTTAAAGGACCTATGTATAAAAGCACCCAAATGCATCGTTCTCGTCAAATGCAGCACAAAAAAGTTATTTCGAGTGAATAGGTTTTGGCGGCTGTTAACAATGAGGTCTTGAGAGCCTACGAAGGTGGAACGAGGTGTGTATGGAACAGCGGCGGAGTGCCACTGCGTGGAAAACGGGAAACACCCCCGAGAAAACTCGCCGGCCAGCGGCATCATCCGGCACGATTCGCTCGTGCGGAAATCAGGAAGTGAACCCTCTGGGAGTCGAACCTGATTCTCCTTTTTGGGAGGCGGGTGCTCCAGCTGCCATTGCAACCACGGCCCGTAAACGACGTTGCAACTTTGAACTTGATACTGTACAAACTGGCCACATAGTAAACGAGTGGTGCTAAGGTTATATCTTCTAGCAATGTTCCATAACTTATTACAAATTTCATATAAGAACGGAATGAGAGAGCAAAAAAAAAAAAAAAAAAACTGCGTGGGAAGATCAAAATGGAAGTAATTGAAAACCAAGCTAAACTCACACATACGTGCTTTTCGGGAGGAAAATGTCACACCACAATTGCAGTAAAAATTGTTGGTTGCATTTGATTATAGGTTTTTCCAGCATCAAAAAATAAATGTTGAAAATAATGCCACAAAAGTATAATACAGAACAGGAAAATGAAGGAACAAACTATGGATGAAAATACAACTTTTTTTCAGTTATGATACCTTAAATTGATTAAATTTTACCTGCCTGACTGCAGACAGTCCATCTAGCATATCGTAACAAAACCATGAAACAGAATATGATATCTCAAACGAACAGACGTACGTTAACGCTCTCAGACTGCGTATTTATTGGTTTGTTACCGTACAGCGTTTAAAATAAAACAACTTGGCCAGATTAAATGAAACAGCCTCTTCAGAGACTAAAAAAAGAAGCAGTGACAATCAATGTATATATGGAGTAGACCTATTCTTACTTTAAAACACTACAACCTCATATAAGTTCAAGAAATATGTTTCAAATTTCAGAGGACCGATGCAAGACTAAATTTCCATTCCAAAACCCACAGTTGGTTTTTGGGCTTGAAGAATAACTTCGAATATGCACGTGAAATTTCTCCACTGAGGCATGAATTCAAATTTTTTCTCAAATGAACACGAGTGATTAAAGTGAACATGGTGCTAAGCAAACTTTCTGTTTGTAGTGAATAGGACTATGAACATGAGTTAAACTTGTAGATAGTGCTTATTCGCGCTTAAAACAGTATTAGCAGGTTGAGTACATTGTTCGCATACTGCAAATTTATATTTCGAATCCACTTTCGGCGCTCCGCTTAAACAATATACCATGCAGGGATCTGATACTCTGTTGGTCAAATAGATTTTAAATTAGTTAAAATGTCATATAATTAGCAGACTTTTTTTAAACTTCAATTACAACAGCGACTGTAATATTACATTGACATTATTTATTATGATTTTGACGTCCATCTAGATTCGGTATCATTTTACGGAGTTTATATTTCAGTGTATTTTACTGAAATAGATTTTACTCTCGCGTTATCCCAGTCGACTAATCGGAGAGCAGAGGCTGGAATATGAAAATATAAATATTTATCTGAGTATGATACACACGCAAACACACATACATACACATCGATATATTATTCGGGATTCGAACCCAGAACTTTGAGGTTCAAAGGAAAGCACATGGTTGCCTCCGTCACGTATGTGGTGCGTTTCAGTTCTATCATCTGAAATGCGATTATTTTGTTATAGAGGGAAAAAATAAACATTTCGGAAGGTAGCCGGATCATCAAAGAAAGTATAGCAACGAATAATATTGAATATTTATCCTATTCTAGAATACACAGGTGCAGAAACAAACTGGTATTTCTGCTCTTTTCGAAACAAGATCCAAAAGGGTAAACACATTTTCGAGGCAACGTAGTTAGCTGCGTTATTTCCCATGCATCGGGGAGGAAAAGTGAAAGAGCTGGTAATGGAACGGATATTCGAATCTAGATGGAAGCGGATATTATAAATCTCGCAAAAAAAAAAAAAAAAAAAAAAAATCGTCTCGCTGTTCGCTTTTCTGCTTTTCTGTTGTGCGTGCAAATACCGTCGCTACAAAATAGAGCAAACACGTGGCTCAACAAATAATTCGTAACTTCCTAGACTTCATCACGGTCGTTAGTGGAAACGTGTAGAAAACAAGTTCATTAGCTATTTCAATAGTGTTGACAGGGGGGGGGGGGGGAGGTGTTTTCATTTACCTTGAAAATAGAAACAGTTTCAACTTCAGACTGGCGAGAATGTGTTCCACACAATTTTTTTTTTTTTTTTTTTTTTAAATCTATACGCATTATTCAAAGCTGATAGTTTTCCGCTGGAGGAGACTCACAATCATTCAGTAGTTCATGTAACAGGACTGCGAAATCTTGCAAGAGTCTACGTGCAGCTGTTTCGGGGTCTTCAGCTAGGACAAATGACGCATGCGGCTGATATAGCATCGCGTACGTAATCGTCTTCAATGTTAAGAGTTTGATGGACTGTTATATTTAAAATCACACAAATTATAGACCACACATGACAAACAATACTCACCTCGGCGCCATTTTGAGCAGAACTGACACAACATGGTGAACTCCCATGAGGCCATCTTCAGTGGCGCCATCGCCAGCAACAAGTTGGAGGAGGAGGTTCAAATTTATAAATCTCACCAATTACTCTAAGTATAATCATATGTACAGCGGTTCCAACATCCCCCTGGCATGGTTGCCATGTCGATAAAGGCCGTTCACAATAAAGTGAGCACTTTAAAAATGAACCTTACAAAAAAGTCACTGAAAGACATGCGCACAGTGAAGTTTGTAACGATGGAGGGAAAATAGTTTCATATCTTAACGTCAAATAAAACGTTTCAGGTAACCATTTGTGATATCTTAAATTATTTCTTTCACTTTCTGTTTTTTTTAATGCATCGAAGTGTAAAAATTAATAGTAGATTTGTAAAATATTTACTTTTCTAATAATTTCACAGTTTCACTTGACCGACGCATGAATAAAGTGATGAGGCCCATGGCAATGTTCATTTTACATAAGGTGGAAGAGTAAACAACGTGCCTACAAGATCTTAAGCAGGGCTTTCAAAAATGCTCATTTTACCGTGAACAGTCTATACCAGACCGGAAACGGCGAGGTTAACATTTGCAGTGTGATTCATTCCGACGCTGTAACTTGGTCACGAACGACGCGATTTGTATAAATGTGGTCTCATTTAACCGGGTACAAGACCGCAATGCGAGCATGAACTTCAGTTGACACAGCGCATGCGCGAGGCTATGACGCGGGCCCGTGGCGACTGCCGGCAATCTTGGACATTAGCAGAAGTTTCCGGGCTGTGTATAAAGCGACGCCGATGAGTGGAAGAATTTCCCACATGTGAAAATCTGGGAGCGAACCCGGTTCGCCTAGATAGGTGAGCAGTCTAACCACTACCCACCGCGGCCCCTGTAAAAAAAATCGGGTGTGATGATTCGGATGTTCTAGGTAATTTTATTTTTTTTAAGGCTGCACGTACGTTGTATGTGATTTCGGTATCCCGAGAGTTAAAGATCTTCGGTAAAGTTGTTGCGTAAGTAAGAAGAGAGAGGATAAATTTGGGCTAGTCTTAACATCGGGGTCTTGAGAACCGATTTGGGTATCTAAGATTATAGGTACTTATTATAGGAAATGACTCATGGCATTTCTTCTAAAAAAAATTCGGTCGTTGTATGTGCCTGTGGCTGAAGTTAAATACTTGGTGCTATTCCTTATTCGCCTCTCAGGGTATTTGTATTGTAACACTTCCCTTCCTCCAGACTACTAATTATCTCTGATATCCAACACTCTGACTCGCACGGACTTCAAATACAAGATCACTGCAAGGGGGGTAAGGGGTGTACAGGGGGGGGGGTGCTCGTGATGTTGGTTAAATAAGTAGGATCGTTTATAAAAATATATCTCTTTACTATGTCAAACTCTAAGTAACAGCTTACAATTACTTTATAAATTAAACTCAGACAATAGTTAAACAGAATTAACAATGAACGCTGCTAATCCCTAACCTTGCGTAATTATTACAAAGGGGGAAATGGACGGTGACTCGATACTAGAATGGCTCCCTACCGCAAACGGGTTTATGTTCACACCTAATCTCTTAGGCCACACAACTCCTCTGTGGTCTAGGATCGTCTGCTTCCTCCGTCTTCAGCCTACGATCTCACTCACAAGTTAACTGCTTCAATATGAAGAGGGGGGGGGGCAACACCATTCGGGATTCCTTGTATAGCTGGGCCAAGTAAGGCACGTTTGCGACACTACTGCACGCGGTCAACAGCTATACCCCGCACGACCTTAGGCGGTGTAGCGATGCCAGGTTATCGCTGCAGTATGTACTGTATACCATCGAGCGACTTGTACTTAACTTCGCAAAGCGAGCGAACTATGTTACCATCTTCAGCAAACACAATGGCGTGGGGAGACTACACCCTCACATGTAAAATTTTCGTCTGAATATCCACAACACAGTGGCTATTATATGCCGCTTTTTACACTAGCAGGCACGTCCAATGGAAATAATGTGGGATAAAACTTTTGTTTTGAAAATCCAAAAGTTGTAAGTTTAAAAATTGTTTTTGTTTTACAGAGACCTTCAAAATACATCTTTAAAAATTTCGAGTAATATACGTTGACTAAACTAAAAAAAACGATAAGATAATATTACAGTACAGTATGTCCTATTGGAAAAAAAATTGATACGAGAGATTGCACTTATACAAGAAAGTCATAATTTGTGTAGACTAGTCTGAAAAAAAAAATGAATTTTCGGTAATGGTTCACAAAAGATGTAAAAAAATATGCGTTCACCGATGTTATTGATTTTTAACTGAAAAACAGAGAATTTATTAGAAATAAATAATATATTATTCTGCTTTTGTATAGTTATAGCTATAGTAAGTGATCATATAGGCTGTTCACGGTAAAGTAAGCACTCTTTATGGCTCTTTCTAACAGGCATTAATCACTAATAAATACATCTTATTGTAGCCTCAGGCATTAAATTTCGAGGGTGTTGAAATGTATACACTGTGTTTATTACTCACATTGCAATGTTTATATTAGAAAGTAGCAGGAAGATGGAAATCGGATGAAAGGAAAATTTAAGAATGGCCTTCCAAAGTGCTCACTTTACCTTGAACAGCCTATACATGCATTACATAATAGAAAAGAAAGGTTTTTACTATAAAGGCATCACATACTTTCTTAATTATTCAGCAGAAACATCACACTTTTTACACTCCCGCAAATTTCCTATACAGTTTTCTTTCGAGAGCACACTGTAACCTGACGTATTCTCTGTCCGTCTCACATGTAGTTCTCTATCAATACGGTCCACCGCTAACACATTCACAGCCCTACACCAGTGAATGTGTTGTTTGTTAGTTAACCTCGAAGCGGATTCTGCTCACGTGTTGCTTTTGCTAGAGGGAAAAGTTACATTATGTAAAGCAGTGCACGTAAAATGGCAGTTTTGCGAATGTAGAATAATTCCACGAACCGTGCGATACACATCATTCATGCAGGACAATGGCAAGTTTCTCTCGCGTAGAAACGAATACCTGTTCTCGGGGAATCAGTTGCACGTAAACAGTTATAAAAAAAAACATTGTAAAAAGGAACACAAATTTTCATGTTCGTTTCACGTTTGTTGGTACCCCTGCTCCACTTCGAGAACACACAAAAACAAAATAACACTTGTAAAGGCTGTTCATGGTAAAATGAGCACTTTTAAAAGCCCTGTTTAAGAACTACTTGTTTGCACGTTGTGTATTATCCTGCCTTATGCCAAATTAACACTGCCATGGGCCTCATCACTTTATGCCTGCGTCGGTCAAGTGAAACTTTGCAACTATTATAAAATTAAATATTTCCACAATATGCTCTTTTTTACACTTCGGTACATTAAAAAAGTACAAAGCAAAATAAATATTTTAAGTTATTAGAAATAGTTACCTAACTCTTTTAATCCGACGTTAAGATAAGGAACTATTTTCCATCCATCGTTACCAACTTTACTAAGCGAATGTCATTCAGTGCGCCTACTAAAATACGCATGTACAGGCAGGGTAGAGACTTGTTTCTGAGTTTCATATATAAAGTCCTCACTTTATCACGAACAGCCTTTACAGTCGAAGACTCTTGCAGAACAAAATCCGAAGCAGCGACTGGCAACTAGGATCTCCGATAACCCGAAAAAAATGTTAACCCCTTCAGTCTGTGATCGAGGACATGTTGCACATTAATAATATTTATGGCCACAACTGAAAGAATAAGTGGCGGGTGTTTTGAGCGTCTCCTTGTGTTACGATGTGATCAGGCCTTAGGTGGCGGACTGTCTGATCACACCCTCACACATTGAACCAGGACACGAGCGACTTTTGCGCTAATCACCGTAGTAGTATAGAAATGCCGATTCGAGCGCAACAGCAAAAAAAGTCGCTCAAAAAGTTACCTTTGGGAGCAGTTGCAAAAAAGTTATTCAAAAAGTTGCGTTTGGGAGCAGTTTAAAAAGTGACTAAAAAGTTGCGTTTGGGTACATCTGCAAAAATATGCGTAAAAAGTTGCGTTTGGGCGCAGTTGCAAAAAAAAAGTGGCTCAAAAAATTTGAATATGTAAAAAATAAAATATTGTACATAAAAAAATGGACTGAAATAAAAATCAACTGATGTCTAATATGACGACGACCATGGCAATGAAAAAGGCTAACACAACTAGTAATGTTTGGAAAGAATATAAATTTAAGAAAGATGTTTTTGCGAAAAGAAAGAAGAAGAAATCTCAAGAGAAGTATGTAAAGTGTGAAACTTGCAATCACTTATACAAACCATCTATCATAAGAAGTCATCTTAAAAGTAGATTGCACAAAGGTCTTACACCAATACCTAACAAATCACATGAACCAACAAATGCATGGGAAATTTTAAAAATATCACAACATTTAATATCAAAACAGTTAATATCAAAACAGAAGTTCCCTCAAGAGAAACAAGTGAAATGTGAAACTTGTAATCACTATTACAAACTGTCTCTCATAAGAAGTCACTTGAGAAGTAAAATTCATAAGTACACACCCAAATTCAGTGTAGAAGAAATCGAAACAGCATTTCAAAGTAGGATCAAGACTTATGCTATAAAGAATGTGAATGCATACAAAGACCCAAATCATTTCCTAAACGATGTAAAAGAAACTGTCATGGGCCTAATTAGTAAATATTTAAAATCACTCAAAGTGAACATGAAACGCTTCACTGAGTACAAACGGGTAATTGGTGAGAATATTGAATATTTAGAAAGGTCCTTCAAAACACAGAACGAAATTATACTGAAATCAACCGATCTGAAAGAATATTATACCAACAGCATATCGAAAATCACAGCTGAGGGGCTTTCGAAGCAAAGGGATATGAGTGGGTAATCAACAGAATATTTAAACTAGAAGTGCGAATAAATAAATATGTACCATTCAAAGGCAGTTCTGATGTTGATCTCCCAGAAAAAATCAAAGTTAAGCAGGCGGTAATTAATTTTAAGAGCAATGATCAAAATGTATTTTGTAGTCTGTTCTATCTGCACTGCATCAAGAACGAGACCCCCAAAGAGTGAATAAATACATAGCTACTACTGGATAAAAATTCACTCGAGACATATCGCATCATAAGTAACAAAAAATGGTAACAAAATATATATTTGCGATAAATGTTTGCAATATTTATATTCTGTAAGTAAGCTAAAAGACCATGAATAAATCTGCCGAGGTCAAGATGGTGTTGGAATTGAACTACTGTCTAAACGAAAAAATGACATATTAAGATTTAATAACAAAAATTATTCTTTCAAAATTCTGTTTGTGATATATGCAGATTTTGAATGTTTGTTGACTAAAATTGAAACTTGCCAACCAAACCCCGACGAATTCTACACGAAACCATACCAAAAACACGAGCCTATTAGCTTTTTTTACTATGTAAAATACGAAAATGGATTCTATAAACCACCCGTAACTTATAAAAGATCTGATGCATCTACTGTATTCGTTAAAATGCTAATGGAAGAAGCAAAGTCTATTGGTGATATACACACAAATGAAAAACCAATTCTTCCACTAACTCAGAAAGAACAAATTATTTATGATAAAACTACCCATTGTCATATGTGTGAAAAGACTTTGAATGGTGATTCTGTAAGAGATCATGATCATCCAATGGGAAAATTTATGGGAGCTGCACAAAGCGATTGTAAATTAAGGTATAGAAATCCATGTTTTATCCCAGTGTTTATACACAATCTATCTGGTTATGACACACATTTATTCATACGAGATATTGGCATCGATGAAAATAAAATTGCTCTAAATCCCAACACCGGAGAAAAAAAGATTTCTTTTAGGAAACATGTATCTAAAAGTGTAAATCTTAGATTTATTGACTCATTTAAATTTATGGCTAGTAGTATCTAAAAACTCTATAGCAACCTTTCCAGAAGCCAATTCCGAGAAACGTGTATGCATTTTTCCAACGAACTTCCTGACTTTGTTATAAGAAAAGGTGTTTATCCATATGACTACATGGATAGTACTGGAAAATTTTGTGAGACATCACTTCCATCCAAAGATGCATTTTACAACAAACTCAATAAATGTGATATTACAGACGAAGATGACGAATTTGCAGGAAAGGTGTAGACAAAATTAAACATAAAATCTCTAAGTGAGTACACAGAACTCTATAACAAATCTAATGTATTGATATTGTCTGATATAATGGAAAATTTAAGAGATGTATGTCTCAAAACACATATGCTAGATCCAGCTTAGTATTTCACAGCCCCAGGGTTAGCGTAGGATGCTATGTTCTAACACACTAAATTAGAACTAGAATTATTAACAGATTAAAACATGATTTTGATGATAGAAGAAGGTGTTCGTGGTGGAATTTCACAATATTGTAAGCTATATATTAAAGCAAATAATAAATATATGAATGCTTATGATAGTACAAAGGAAATCTTTTATTTAACATATCTGGACGCTAATAACTTATATGGATGGGCTATGAACCAGTATTTACCCTATGGTGGATTTAAGTGGAGAATTGCAAATATAGATGTAACAAAAATGCAAGATAATTCTAGAAAAGGTTACATGTTGGAAGTTTTTATAATACCCATATGAAATACATGATCTCCACAAAGATCTGCCATTGGCACCAGAGAATAAAATATCAGAAGGTTCAAAAAATCCCAAACTCTTGACTACTCTGGATGATAAAGAAAAATATGTATCACGCTATCTAAATCTTAAGCAATATCTATCTCTCGGAATGATGTTGAAAAAGATTCATAGAGTTCTGGAGTTTGATCAATAAGATTGGCTCAAATCCTATATTGATCTAAACACAAATATGTGAACAAAGTCTGCAAATGACTTTGTAAAAATTTCTACAAGTTAATGAACAATTATGTTTTTAGAAAAACAATGTAAAATATTAGAGTGGATATACGGTTGTGCACAAGTTATAAGCAAATGGATAAACTAGTGGCTAAACCAAACTTTAAAGATAGAACTATATTTACTAACTCTTTGGTTGTAGTTCATATGATTAAAACTAAACTGTGCTTTAACAAACCCATTTATGTTGGAATGAGTATACTTGATCTATCGAAAGTCTTAAAATACGATTTTCACTATAATATAATGAAACCAAAGCATGGGGAAAATAGTGAACTGTGCTACCAATATACTGATTCATACATCTTATAAAAACACCAGACTTCTACAATGACATGAAAGAAATGGTCGATCATTTGGATACTTCTGACTATAAAAAAGATAATCCATATGGTATACTGTTAGTTAACAAAAGATAATTGGCAAAATGAAAGATGAATGTAATGGAAAAATAATGGAAGAATTTATTGGATTGAAATCGAAAATGTATGCAATAAATGTGGAAGGGAGTGTAAAGAAAAGAGCAACGGGTGTGAAAAACACTGTAGTCAGAAATGAGATTAGTTTTGGTGACTACAAAAAGGTTTTTTGGTAAAAAAAGTGTTGTATAAAAGTATGAATCTTATTAAAAGTAAGAAACATGAACTCTATACGATTGAGATGAGAAAAAAAGCATTCAGTTCCAAAGATGATAAAAGATTTATTCTTAAAGATGGTATTAATACACTACCATGGGGACACTACAAAATTGAAAAAGATAGATACTATTAAATATTATCTAACAGTAAATGTTTTTAATGGATAACCATCCATTAAAAACTAATAACCATACATGTTTGCACACTATTGGACTTCGGCGATTCTTTCACTTTTAACATCATAAATGAGTTTCTCTGGCTTACTAGTACAACATTACAAATAGTTGTAGCTGATATTCGTTTATTAAAATGAACTGTAAGTTTTAGATCAGTTAGATCTTTTAAAATAGCAGCTTTTCTGTATGAACAATCAATAATATTCAATGGTCTTCTTCCAATAAACGACCCAGAGTTAAAGCACAGTTCATTATTACGATAAGGGGTATCTAGTTTAGTCTTTGAATTTCTAAAATCATTGTAAGCAATATACATCCTATCGAAAATTTTATCATCAATGTTTAAATTCCAATTCTCTTTGGGAATCACTTCATTCCGTCCATTCTTAATAGAAATATTTTTGACAAAACAAAAAAGTCAAACATTAAACAGTGTGTGACTTGCCCAGGATCTTCTTTTCTGTTTTGCTGAAAACCAACAATAACAAAGTCTGGCATATCGAATTCGATTGAATTGAACTGATATTTTATATCAAACTGGAAAGAGTTTGCATTAGTAGATACTGGTTTTTCAAGTCATTGTCAATAATTAAAACCAATTGGAATTTTGGGGTGTTTGTATAATTTTGAATTAATTTCATCTCCATAAATAGGAACGTATTCAACAATCGGCCAGAGAATTTCCATTTTCCAATAACAATTTCAGCAGCATCTGGTCTATTATCTTCATCATCAGATCCACTGCTTTCTTTGGGGGTCTTATGCAAAAAGAAGCATAATCATTAGAATTTCGAATGGATGTGATCTTGTACCCACCTTTCCAGAATATTTCATTACAATCTCTCACAAACACAAACAAATATATTAATGGATAGGTTATTTCGTTAAGCTTATCTTTCCTATCAGATTTACCTAGTTCTATCCCCGGCATGTGATGCCAGGGTTGTCAATACTTTCGATCTACAACCATGTTTAGAGATCTCTGATCTTGAGAACTGGAATGGGAATAAATTCTCACAAAATTCAATAGTTGAAGGTTTTTCATAATCTACACTTGTATCTCTTTTAGTTATATTATACTGTTGGTATACATGAGCTTCATTCGGCTATGAAAATGCATCACCAATAGGAATTTCAAACTCAATGTGCGTGTTGTATTCATTCAAATTATTTTTTGTTTGATAGTTTGGCAGAAACGACTGATGCTCATAACTTCCAATTTTTTGTTGATCCAATTATTATATAGAGAAAAAAATTCTTAAACAACTACGCTTTTTTTATTAACCCAAGAATTATTACTACTCTCAAAACGTAACAATTAAATTACCAGATTATTTCCTTTTCTTCGCAAAACTATTTCCACTAAGTACTCTTTATCATATTTGGTCTTAAGCAGCTCTAGCTCATAAAAAATACCTTTAATAAGTTCATTTTTTAAATCTTTTATTCTGTATGTTATGGCATTTGTGCACAATACTTGACACACCTCAAATACTTCAGTGGACCAATTTGGTGTATTTCCTTTTTCAAACAAATTTTTACTTTCACTTATACAAACTTTATCTCCTATTGCAAACTTTGGTTTAACCATTTTTCTTTCTCCTGCATATATGTTGATTAGATTAGAACTTTCATTCTTTGCATTTACAATGGTGGGTTTCATTCCTATTGTACTGTGAATAGTATTATTGTATTCACTTATTAATTTAGGTAATATAGCCACGCATTTGTAGCTTCCCTTAACAGTAAATATCTTCAACATTTTCTCCTTCAATGTTCTATTAAATCTTTCTACACCCTAGCTTTCTTTTCACTGTATGTTGAATAGTTGTTATGTTGTCATTGGTCATTAATGCCTTAAATGATTTATTGTAAAATTCTTTCCCTTCATCTGTTTATAAATTCATGGATTTGCGATCATTCAAAATAGTTTTAAATGCTAACATATCATTTTCACCAGTTTTATCTTTGATTGATATTTCCCATGCATATTTGGAAAAAACATCTTTCACGATTAACATACATTTAAACCCTTTGTTAATTCTATGTATACGTTTAAAAGATCCAGAATTCATCTCAACTAAATCAGCTTGCCAAAGATCATCGATGCCAAAAGATATAACAGTTCTTCTGGGGAAGTTTTTTTCGCATTGCTTTATGAATTTCGTTTACAATATCGTTTTTATACCCCCACCAGTGAATATCGAGTTATTGGTAACACAACATCTACAAACACATTTAATTCTTGCTTTGTTATTTTTGTAAGTTCATATGAACTTAGTGTATTTCTCATACATTTGAGACAGTATACATTTAAGTTATCATTGTTGATTTTATTTATGTATATAATAAATGAGACAACAAAAAATTGTAAACAACATAGAAAAGAATATAGAGAGAAGAAGACAGCTAACTGAAAAGTTTAAAACTTTTAGAAAATGTCACCAAGATGGGACAAAAAATTGGACACTTAACAAATGAGAATAAGAACATAATAAAAGAACTTGTTCCATATGCTGTTACGAATTTTGACTACCCACAGACACCAACAGAAATATTTTTGGAAAGAAAACTGTTTGGTAAAACGGGCACCGACGAACACAATGACGATGTAATTAAACAAATTGGCAATGACGATGAATGCTATGACGATGGCGATAAATGTATTGGCGATGACGATAAACACTATGACGGAGCTTTGGGGCATTTGAAAACTGATATCTCTCAGTTAACTAACTACAAAACAACATTTATTGATAATAAAGTGGTCGATTTCTTAATTGACTGCAAAGACAATGTTTTTGGACTAAAGACTGATAAAGGTAGATTGTATATTGGTGATAGCGAAGTAACATTCAACAATGACAAATTTACTGTAAAAGGCCGAACATACAGTGGAACTGATGGTTTGATGAAATTACTAACTACTAAGAAAGTAACAGAAAGTGAATACACTGCAACCGACTATGAACACTATAGTCGTATCCTAGCAGATACACAGTTTTTCAAAACAATGATACAAACTTGGGAACGCCAAAATCGAGTAAAGGGGATAAATGGAAAATTATTGTTAAACCTATTTACAATTCGATTATAAAGAAAAGTCCCTCACCTATAAAAGGGAAAGGTACAAAGAAATATACAGACTATCCCAAAGAATACATATGGATGGATGATGTTAGGATGCTTATTGATCGACTTCTCGTTATTTATGGCGAAGAGAATGCTGGAAATGATAACTATTACAATGAAAAAGTTGGAATAATGAATATTCTCAGCAGCAAGTTTAGTGACTTTGTTGTGAATAATACAAAAGGTATACCATATCTGATACGAATGTTAAACACAATACCACATACTTTTTGGAAGTTGGAGCATCACGGAAAAGGGTTACTCAATTACATAATAAATTCACTACCTTTTGAGTTGCATGCACCCGGTTATCAGTACTTAGGTCCGGGTACCAGACTAAAAGAAAGAATTGAGCATTCCGATAAACCCATTATTCCACTATATGTGGCTGCAATGGATCATGATATAGCTTATCATCATCATAAAGATCTAGCTGAAAGACATTTAGCTGACAAAGAACTAGAAAAGAAAGTGTTCAAAAGATTGTTCAGCTCAGATGCTGATCTGAATGAGAGATTGTGCGCTGGTGTTACTGGATCGGCGATGCACATTAAACGTAAGCTTGGCTGGGGAATGAAAATGAAATGGTATAATATTTATTATAATAAATGAAAGTAAAAAACATTGTATTTCAAGTTCCTAACGAGGTGTTTAAGGGTTTGAATATTGATTCTTTCCTAACGAAAGACCAACTGGAACATAAAAACAAGAAATTAAAGGAGGGCAAAGGGATGACTATCACAATTTCAGTTCCACAACTTAAGAAATGTCCAAAGAAATGGATACTGGAAATGGTCTGACAGTTCACAAGGGTGGATTTTTACCCTTAATTTTCGCAGCATCGGGAGCTCTGGGAGCGTTAGCTGGTGATGCATCATCTATCGCTGCATGAGTAATTAATGCTAAGAAGAAAACCCAAGAATTGGTAGAACAACACAGACATAATTTAGCTATGGAGGAATACGGCAAGGGATTGAAGAATGTTAAGTGGGGTAAGAATGTTAAAGAAAAGTAACTCCACTCAGTAACTTTGATATTGATGAAATGTTTAAAAAATTAACCATTAAAAAATTTCGGGGTGTATTTATGATCGATGAGCTACTTAACACGCCACTCGATAATGAATGTGGGATTGTTAATCTAGATGTTTCAACAAACTCTGGTATGCTATTGCAAAAAAGAAAACAACAAAATATTATTTTGATTCATTTGGTGGATATACACCCCGACAACTAATAGCATATCTCGGAAGTAATGTTTTTTGTAACGATAATAGACTTCAAAATTTCAATTAAGTGACATGTGATCATTCGTGTGAAATTGTGCTAAATCACTTTTCACATAATTTTAAATTTCCAAAAATTATTTCACTATTAATAAACAATGCATATATGTATAAATGCATTAATGAGCTCTTGGATTGAATATCAAATTAAAGAACACCCGGACAACGACTTTATAGCCACACTGACAACAAATAAAATATCATTGGATAAAGCCTATCTTACTTACTTGGAAGTAGATAATAATATAGATTTTGAACAAAAAAAAGACTAAGACGTGTGGGAGAACCCATTGCACCGATGGATGCAGTCAATTTAGAGTACTATCATTAAAAAACAGAATTAACATTATTCGTTCAGTTGGGAAATACAGTTCAAAAGAAAAAGTATTTTACTTTGATCATCGAATAAAATATTTTTTTTATGAGAGGTGGAACTATAGTTGAAATAATGATTAAACCAGAAAAATTTAATTGTTATCAAATTATACCATGAACGGAAAAAAATTGACATGTATAAAACTTTTGATGTATACCCTGATGATATGATATATTTTAAAATACCAAAAGTCCACAATGTACCCGAAGGTACAATTGTGTTTATTCAAATAGTTATGGTATACCAATACATTTAAAAAAATCAGATTATGTTGGTTTTTAATGGAAACACTTTCATTAAAAACAAAACCTACTTATAATATAATAATTTAAAGAGTTTTTAATTTTATTATGGTACTTACCATTATTTAACTTACAAGTCATATCTATTCTAACAAAACCATATTCATTATTCCAACATTTTGAACAAGTCTCCCTAAATTTCTCAAACGACATATCACCACCAACAAAATCATTATGAATATGTTTAAGATTTGTATCGTCTTGTCTGAATATGCAAAGAAAATTGGCATTTTCTCTTATAAGCTGATTAGGTACTTTTGAGTGTGTCTGGGCTAAACAGAAACAATATCTTTGTGTCTACCATGAGTAAAGTTATCACTTACCATATTTTGCTTTTCAAGTATGATATAATCGAAAACTACTACAGACTCTTTATGACATTCATTTACATTACCATTACTTCATTTGATGGAAAGAAGTATGCTATTGGTTCATTAAATAATTTTGATGCTACGTCTATATCTTTCTATAAATTGATATATTTTGGTTGGTCCAGACTTTTTGAACACACAGAGAATACCAAAGTCCAACCATCTCTGAGCACATACAAAATTGTCTATCATTAAGTGTAGTTTTTCCACAGTTACTAGGACCCACTATCTAATATTATTAGGTAAAAATTCTCCATAACGTTTTGTCGATATAGTCTTGTCTGGTATTCATATTTTAATATCCCAGTCTACATGTTTTATATTTTTCTTGCTCATTTAATAATTTTTTTTTTATATAATATAATAAATGAGTAAAGTATTCAAACTAACAGTTAACAAATCAGTGTTGAAGAAAAGACTAGATTACCCTTTAGAGATAGAGGGGCACTCATTGGCTTTATTTCAGTTCTATACTAATTACCTAAAACATAACATTATCTCTGGGAAAAATAAGCTATATTTTGTGGGGCAGAATGATATGGAATCCGCAATTGATATTCCAGTTGGCCAATATAGCTTAAAAGATTTTGAAAAAACTATAAAAGCAATTTTTTCATTTAGTGTAGATTCAATGGACGGGAAAGAAAATGATGTATCTTTCGAGCTGGATAAAATAACAGGGTGAAAGTAAAATGTACGCTTAAATTACAGTTTGGAAAACGGGGTTCAATACGAAAACTTTTGGGTTTCATAGAAAATAAAACTCTGAAAGCAAATGTAGATCATTGTAGCGATACAATTCCAAAATTTGCTCCATTTGAAACAATAAATATACACTGTAATATAGTAAATCCTATGATACTAAAACATGGTTAATATAATCATAGAGAAACTAACATAATTGCCACTTTTAAACCAAGAACTACATTTGGGTTTGGTGACACTATCTATTACGAACCAGTTTATCCATTATTTTTTCCGGTGCAAATAAATCAAGTTAATGAAACAATAGTTTAAATTAAGAATGAAAAAGATAAGTTAATCAATTTTGATTTATCCGAAAGAACAATGGTATTAGAGATGAGACCATAGATATTTTTTGGGTTGGAAGTAGTCATATTCTATATATAATAACTTTAATAGTTTTTAAACTATTAAAGTTCATATGATAAAGATTAATAATATTTCTATAGAAAGTATAATGAAAGATTTAGAAAAAGAATTCAATGTTTCGGCTACTTTAATATGTCGAATTTGAAGATGTGTATCTAAATTTTTAATTAGACTATGTTGTAGCACATTGCCGAAGTCAGAGCGATAATTGTGTTGTAATGATTGGATAACCATTAAAACTTTATAGCGATTTGAGCACAAAAAAAAAATCAAATGATGTCTAATTATAAGACAACGATAATTTACTCCTTAAAAAACAGAATAGAATGCATTTGTTTAACACCACAATCCACCATTCCATCATATGTAAAACTTATACCTCCATGATTAACATCATTTAAAACTTTTTCACTGAAAATCTGAACATATCTGTCTGTAATGTTACTTTAAAATTTCCAGAAGTAATTACCACTTTATATCCATACCGTGTATCATTTATTTCAGCATGGTTTATGGGATAGGACTGTCCAATTGTAAGTTCGGAAAGTTTCTTCTATTTTTTTGGTTCCGTTTAATACATTTAGCAACTGATCCATCTTTATTATATACAATATTTTAATTTTTACGTATTCAAATTTTTTGAGCCACTTTTTTTGCAACTGCGCTCAATCGCAACTTTTACGCGTATTTTTGCAGATGCACCCAAACGCAACTTTTTGAGTCACTTTTTTGCAGCTGCTCCCAAACGCAACCTTTTGAACCATTTTTTTGCGGTTGCACTCAAACGCAATTTTTTGTCACTTTTTTGCGGTTGTACTCAAACGCAACTTTTTAATCCACTCTTTTGCAACTGCTCCCAAACGCAACTTTTTGATTTTGCGGTTGCGCTCGAATCGGTTCTATACTACTCACCGTGCGATGTGCGTTGCCGAAACGCCCTCTACCAGGCCAGTAAACGGGGCCGAATATATTAAATAACGCGTCCAATATAAGCCAGCGTAACTCGGGCTATCGCAACGAGAAGGAATGGAGATGGATATGGGAATTTCCAACCAGCTTCACAACAGTAGTGGCGTGTGGTAAATTATCATAACGGGTTAATTTAGAATAATGACAGTCCATATAAGCTCAGTCGATTAATAACTACGTAATATATTATTGTAAGATGATCATGTTCAATAAACCTCATCATTCACAGTTGTGCGCTACCAATTCATGTATCATTATTCAGTTACGCCTTCAGCCCGTTTTATGTATGAATATGGCCCGTAAAGCATATTTGTAACACTTGTGAAAAATCTAATTTCTTCTAAGTTTCTGCATCTCTCATTCGTGAATTGTTAATGCTGCAACAAACACGCAGTAAGCTGTTACTGGTTGCACGAGGCGTGCTCGACAAGTACAGTGCACATCAAGAAATTAAACGATGCATCAAGTGAACTCGTAAATGAATTCGGGACTCGACGGGTTAACATATTTTAGTGTCCACGTGATTGGCGACTTAAATTTTCATATTATCTCAACTTACGGTAGACGTGACCAGACGTTTTATTAGAGACATCACGGGACATGAGAATCCCCACCTTCTACTAGCAAGCCAAATGTGGAAACGCAGCGGTATTAGCTGAGAAAAATAATATGGTTGTAGGAACCTTATTTGTGTGACAACAAACAACATAGACTGTGAATATAGGGACAGCAATTAAAATGGCTATTTGGTACGATATAAATAATGTTAAGATAGGCAGTAACTGCAACAAAACTGCATACTGTGGTTTTGTCTGTGATTGTAACTGCAATTGTAAATATAATCAATTCAGGGTTACTTCGCACTTTTTTCAAGCCCTTCTTAAGATATGATTCTAAGATATTCCTCCGCCTCAGGCAGGCAGGGCTTCTGAAAAGGCTGCAGTAACCGTGAATGGCCTATATATTCTATGCGTGTGTGTGTTATGTGTGTGTGCGCGCTGTGTAAGATGGTGGGTTGGATCGGCTTGGGGAGGGGTTTACCCCAGAAAAAATTAATTCAGTAAAATAAATTTTAAAAAACGTCTAAAAATTTGATTTTTATGGAAAGCTAATTTATGTACGGAATATTTCCAAAATTTCACGGTTGTCGAAATAAAGAATTATATCTTCGAATCTCAGAAGATTCCTAAATTATTTTACGGGCTCTCTTCTGTAGAAGTGGGGATAATTTTCGTAAGTGTTTTATCCATTACCAGTGAACTAAATTTGACGCAAGACTGATCAGTACATCAATTATGTATCCTCTTACTCAGCCCCTTGAAATGTATCTTCGTCTCTTTCGTCCTTTGCGAGAAAGGACTCTGGCATGGATAAAAAAAATCTGACATTTCCTTTTTGCACGCGCGGCTACACTTGACGATGTGGGATCTTGTCAGATGGCATCGCTTTTAGAATTTGGTCGTTAAATCTCCCAACTCCCTTTCAGTCGCCATGCCTCTTCTCCCCCCACGGCTTATGAGCTGTCGAATTCCGCCACCCCCTCCCCGGCTCCTGCTCTACCTTCTTCCTGCCGCTCGCGCTGCGAAGTTACCGCCCTTTCACGTGACCCCCGACCACAGGAGGGTGTAAAGAGTCAAAGGGCACGTTGAAAGGACACAGATGCTAAAAATAGTTTCCTCCACCCAGTCGAAATACCGAGACCCGGGATTCGCGACCTAGCGCTTTAAGCTGCAAGTAAACTTTTATTTTATCAACTTGTATTATGCCTGCTTGTATCTCCGGTTGAATTATGAGTCTTCTAGGCCACGGAACCTCAGGTTCTGCCCTTACCACGGTAGTATACGAGGGATATTTCTCGGGATTATAATCTTGCGTAAGTGGCGTGACATTTACTTCTTATTTCGTGAGTTATCACTACATAGCTTAGTTGTTCATTCCTTACTTAAACGTCACACTTAAATTGAACTGCTAACTGTCATGTATGTAAAGGACTTCCCGTACCCTATAACTGGAGGAATTATCCTATATTGACATAAGTAGGGACGTGCTAAATCCCGTATCTCAAACTTCTTGTAAAATTAACTGAATACTAATAAACACAGCGTAAAATAATTTACCGCTTCCGTGGTTGCAAGTTTGTTTAATCTGCTGCCTTAACCCAAAGGCTACAGATAGTTACAATTGTCACCGACAGGTAGCATCGCTCAAAAATGCGTTCGCGAAAGTATCACTCGCCGAAATATTTACAATATTCTTTCTTCCAGTTTGTGTTGGCGTCGTCTGTTTTAAATTAAGCCCATAAAATCATAAATTAAAATTACGCTATAATTGCAACTAATGCGTTTTCGTATATGTTCAGAGAAAATGTTTATTTAGGTATAATACTGAATTTTGCATATTGCAAATAGTATTTAAAACTGTTATATTTAATAACCATTTTCTTTGATAATTTCATTGGGGTCAAAAGCCGTGTGTTAAGTTGTCGGAAGTGTCCATTACGGTAAATATGAAAATGCTGGTATCTCTACACGTAAAGTAGGTAACTATCAAACCAGACCGGATTCCGTATTTACTTTTCATTTTTTTCTTCTCCCAAAACCTTTCACTTGTGAAAGCATTGACCGTAGCTTACTGTATTTTCTACAATAGATAGTGTCTGAATGTATCCCTCATCGTTTTATTTTGAACTTGATGTTTATTTAGTTCACTAGCAATCCATTTAATGTTGTAGAGATTGTTAAGATAACCGACAGCAAATCTTACAAGTTTTAAAAGCTGATAAGTCCTTGCGTCATTAATTAATCAATACATTTATGCCTCCAAGACATGTTTCTATCACATTTTCTGACTTGCAGTCGTCACTGCAAGGTAATCAGGCCCACTGACTTTCATAAGCTCCCTTTTTTTTTTGCTGCCGCCAAAGGCCCTGATGACAGCGATTACAGTGTCTTGCCGAAGTGACAATACTTTCAACTAACATAACGGAAATAAAGCTCGAAAACCAAGATATTTCAAACAATGCATTCTTCAGTACACGAAGAGTGACAGGTTTGTCAGTTATAGTGAGGAAGATGGTTCGAAATCACCGTCATTGCCTCCTTATTCATGTGAAGACTAGGACGAAATGCAAAATTTAATTTTGAAATTGACTTCTTCGCAAGTTTTTGTAAAACATACGTACTCCTGTGACAAACATGGGCATAAGAATTTGTGGAGAGTGAAGAAGAGATTTTGACAACAGTAAGTGTGATATATATATATGCTCGCTTAATACATTTATGTTTTCTACATGGCATTTTAAAAACCGACGTAGAAAATAGAGGAAGAGGGCTTCTACTTTTTTTTTACACTATGAACTTAACTTTTAAACGTACAAAGACAAAAATAGCGGACTTATTTACAACTTCGTATTTATGAAGATACTCGGTTTTTAATGCTATTGGAATAAGCGAGCAGCTGTACGAAGAAAGCATGTACTTTTATATTACTTAAGCATTAGTGTGGTAATTTCACTAGACAAGATCATTTTAATTAGTTACCAAAACAAACAGAACACCGAAGGGAAACGTGGAAATTGATGTTCTCAGTTGGGCGGTGCTCCTGATGAAGTGGATACCAAACCACTGTTACTCCGACTTGGTAAACATAATATTCTAGCGGGGGGGGGGGGGGGAGGGGGAGTTTATATTCAGACCATCGCCATTTTGATTCTGACCTTCTTGGTACATAAGGCTATCACAGCCATTATATATATATTATATATATATATATATGTATATATATATATACATTTTAATGTCGGACTTATTGGCAATACGCACTACATGATGTTGTCGCCGAGACTTGTGATGGCTCGTTGCGCGGAGGTGAGGAAGGCCCATGTCAAGGGGGGTTAGGGGTTTAGGAAGAAAGTGGCCGCGCGTCCGCGCTGTGCTACCTGCCTAACAAAACACATTACCTCTCGTTCCTTGCAGTAGTGGCGGACTGTGAACAACGGCGAGTAGCACGCGGCCCAAGAGGTATAAACAAGTTATACACACCGAGGAAAGAGAGGTCATCAGGCGTTCTGTAGAAGCTTGTGGTGGAGAGGCAAGAAATAAATCTGTTTTTGTTCTTATTAGCAAAGCTACAGAGAGAGCTGCCAAGTGCACGCGAGTAAGTAAGGCTTCTATCGAAAGAATTCGCAAACAAAGCAGAGGTACACCTGGCGAGCCTCAAACAACTCCAGAAAAGCGAAGGTAAGGACACGATGCTTACACTGTTCACCGCATCTCCTATTAAGGGTTCCGACTACCTGCAGTTATTTTGTGGAATAGAGTCCTCGAAACGGGCGGACTCTACGGCGAACTCTTGCACACGCCTCAATAGCTGCGTCACCTGTACCCACAACGCGATCAACTTGCATGCTATGCTGTGTCTCTCTCTCTGCCGGCAACTCGCCTACACATGACTTTCAGCAGTGAACCTATTTATTTGAAAGGCACACTAATAAGAAAGAAGTACGATATGTTTCTCAAGATAACTCTTAAAATTTCGTATAAAAATTCTGTGGCTGAAATTGTTTCTCAAAGCATCCGTTTTAGTCATTCTTACATCAAAAAATAATTCTTGGAGTTTGAATGAAAACGTGGTGTTTGGACGCCATTAACGAAATATCCAACTGTTTTGGAATCATGTATTTTGTACTAAACCCTTGTAATACACTTCATGCGCCAGCCAGTCGGAGCCCTTATTACATCTGCAATGTGATGAATCTGTGTTAATTCTTAGTCACTTTGACAGATGAAGATAAATACCTCACGCAACAGCTCAAAGGCAAGGTTTATTTTCTTGATTGAACTGGTATGCTTTTAAAATATTGCACCAATAGTTAAGAGTCATCCGTGACTTTTCAGTAATATGCAAGTATTATTTTCAGTAAAACGAACCATTCAAAATATTTTATTTAAAATTGTAAAATTGGCTACAAGAAAAAGGTGTCTCTTGCAACGAAATAATGAGAAAAGCTACTCTCATTGAATTACTTTAAAAACGTCGACCACGAGAGCAAATATTCGCTTTTGACAGGGTATTTCAGCAACATGGCCATACTGTACTTAGATTACCCACTTATATGTGCGATTTCAATGCCACATAACTAGCCTGGGCTAAGATTAAAAATCATATCAGAGCTCGCAACATGACTGGAGATTTAAGTCTCACAGATGCTAACAATAGAAACCGTAGAAGCAGTAAGAAAGGAAGACTGGGTGGGATATTGCAGACACGTCGAAGGAATTGAAGAAGAGTACTGGAAGAACGACTCCCTCATTGAGTTAGCAGTAGATGAGTTCTTAATCAAACTGGACAGTGACGGTGATGACACAGATGATGAAAGCGAAAAAATTTCACACCATGACAGCTGCAGTGAGCAAGAAATTTTTAGTGAATGTGATAGCGACAAATCTTGCTTAGTTCAGCCATTGTAAATATTGAAATTAGATTATATCTTACTGATACATGTACTCTTACAGTGTCATAAATTTGTTTTGCTTAATCACTTTTTAATTAGTGAGCTAGGAATAGTTTTACTTTTCCTTAAGCTTCCTCAACAACAGTTAATAAACATTGTTAACAATTCTATGTTGAGACATATCCGTAGTATGTGTTATCAGTTTGTAAAATTGCTATCAACTTTTATTTGTACTTATATTATTACATACATTATTTTAATTTTATTTTTACTTACACTATTACATAAATCTTTTTATGCCGAAGCAACTGGAATCATGAATGTTACATGGTGTCATTTGACCAATGAATAGTTCTAATTCTGATTACTTGTAAATAAGTAAATTTAAGCTGAACATTTCAGTATATTTTCCCTTATACTGACTTTTTGTTCCCCACACCATAATTTTGGTAGCCTATCACTAGTTATTCTCATATTAACTGTAAACCGTATCATTATACGCTCACATCTTGTTCAGTAATAATTGGTTGCAACTGAATACTTGTAGCTCAGTGTTTTTCATTAGTTATGCTTATTTGTCAAATCATAATCTTGGGTCGTTTATTGTTAAGTATTATTGTCATATCCTAAACATATACTATCAAACTGTATCCAATTGCTAATTACTTTGGAGGTTGTTAAATGATTATGTCACTGCAATTTTTAAATTTTGTGTTTTGGAGCGTAATGATTTCTTTATTTTTATTCATCGTCCTTTGTCTATTCAATCTATAATGAGTAATTCTAAAGATTTCTAGTATAACACTTGTAAATTAGTGTTCATGTTATTAAATTATTTTTATTGGTTTGATTTCTGGAAGCTGCTTCTTGAAAAAGATATTAGTTCACAAATGTTATCACAGCATGTCGAGGGTCGCGGTTGAGGCAGTGCCAGAGCGTTCGCCTGCCATCATTGCGATCCGGATTCGATTCCTGGCTATGTAAACCGGGATTTTTGCATGTGGCAATCGCGGTTGGTGGGTTATCTCGGGGGTCTCCCGTTTCCCTCAACATTGCGTTCACGCGCTGCCCCATGTCCGTCTCAATTCTCCCATATCACATTGGCTCTGAAGATCCAAACATATCAATCAATTAATCAATGTGTGTCATAATACTTTATAGTCAGTCAGTTGACATTACCAATTAGCTTGTACATATATTTTAAGATATAATTACAGCGGTTTTTGTATTTATGTATTGAAATGTAAGCATATTTGTTGTACTTCAGTGGTATAAAGGGCAAACATTTACTTAACTGTGCCAGTAAAAAATAAAGACAAAATAAACAAATTACATACAATTGCTATTTTTGGACACTTATTTAGAGTATATGGTAACAGGTTAACCAAACGGATCTTCAAATATCTTTGGAAAATAAATCAACAACAACCTCAATTCAGGAAGTTAAGAAAGAATTAGAAAGAAACAATATAAGTGAAGAAGAAGCAACAGAGAGAGAAATTTTTTACGAAAAAAGTGTTAAAAATGGAAGGATTCCAAGGCAGGAAGGAAAGGAAAACAAGCTCGAAATGGTCCAAGGAGAAGAAAAAGATACATAGTGAGAAGATGAAGGAGTACTGGAGGAAGAAGGAACAGCAAAGGACGAAGCATTGAAACTGGCTCGTGGTCCCTAAAAGACCCCAGCGGAAAAAGAAGAAGAAGAAATTACATAGAATAAGATTGCTTGAAACTTTAACTCACTTAGGTTTTGAAAACTTAAAGATTTTAATTATATGTAGACTCTTTTTAATTCCGCATTTCGGGAATATTCTACTAACTCTGGCGAACAAATAAGTTAACTAACTCCGTAACGATATGTCTATAGATTGTGTCATCAAGCCCTGCTAACCACATTTTCGCACAATTGTCTCGCTTACTGGTTATGAATCTTAATACGTAGTTTAAATAAAATCATGCAATTACAGTGAAACTACTTTATTTATTTTAAATTGCTCTTGGTTGGTAGCACTTGATACTAAATAAAATATTTTGCCAAACTGAGCAAAAATATTAAAGGGTTCATTTCCAGTACTGACCGTGATATTAATGTTATCCTTACTCGCCTTTATAATAATTTCGTACTCATGCCAATACAATTTTGAAATACGTGTAGCTAGGAAAAATAATACATCCACGCTTTGCGAGGGACTGAAACCCAGAATATCTAGTACCGTACGCTGGCGCGCAAACTCTTCTGTTTGAAGTGGTCAGTGGAATGTTGGCAGGATGCGTAGTACGTCGTTCAACAGTAAACTTTGTGGTCGAAGGGATGGACGCGACAGGCCAAACCAAGGGCCGGCCGACAGGAGCGGGGGGTGAACTACGACCAGGGGGGTCCAGCCCTCACAACGTTTGCCACCAACAGTATTTAGAAGAAGATTACAAGCACCTATAACCTCAACATTTATGTAAATAAAACAAACACGAAAGTTTTTTTTTTTTAACGCAAAGATTTTTGTGAGAACAAAGTTGGTAATTGAAAATAAAAACATTAGAACACGTTAAATATTTTTAATATCTAGGCTGCTACGTCTCATATGAACTCCCGTTCATGTGTGGCTTTAGAGTGGCTCTTCAGGCATGGCTCAAATCCAGGCATATAAAATTAAATTTTTTAAGAAATACGTAAGGACGCACTATCAATTAAAAAAGAAATGTAGATGCAAGGAAAGAGCCAAATACAATACCGATTCTCGAAAAAAAAAAAAAAAAAAAAAAAAAATCGGAGTGAACACTTGGAAATAATGTGAAATGGTAGATTGCCAGCTGTAGTTTCCAGGTACACACCACGAGGAAGAAGATAACAGAAAAGACAGAGGAAGAAATGAATACCGTAACAGGCTCGGTTCTAACCCTTTAAAAGAAGAGGGAAAATGAAGCTTCTCGGTAATTTTTTGTTTTTATTTCCACGAAACATTTAAGCAAACTATAAAACTTTTTGAATTCTGACGTCTTATTTGAACTGTGAAAATCTGCCAGTTATAAACTGAATGTATGCGAAATTGAAACCCAAGTCTCTGGCATATTGGTTGCAAGAGACCTGCTACCGTTTCTCCGTTGGGTTCTCGGGTTTACCTAGCAGGAAAGAAATAAAGACTTTTTACACCTATAGGCCGTCCACGGTAAATTGAGCACTTTTGAATCCCTAGTTACTTTTTTTCCTATCGCCTATTATTTATTGTTCCACCACTTCTTAAAATAAAAGCATTTCACCGGTCTGAAATGTAAACGTCAAAAGGTACAACAAAATATATTTATTGACTATTTTTTTTCAAATGAGGGGTCTTCATAATGTGCTCACTTTACCGTGAATAGTCTATACACGCATTTATACTATACCCCAAATCTTCAGTTATAAACGTGCGGAAAAAATGCCACAGGATCTGTAAATAATTTAAATACGCTTGACAGCAACTTTTGAAACTCCAAGGCATAGCCTTTTCGATAGTGGAAGTTGGCACTCTTAAGTAGTTCGTGCTTTATTTTATTTCCAGAGGCTAGACGTCGAAGGTGGTATTTTGGACGCCTTACGTTCAGCAGACTTTTGAACTTAAGTGTTCCAGTAGATTCACCGCCTGCAGTTTGGAATGTTTTTCGCGTGATTTTTTTCGACATCCTGTAGAGATTGTTAAAACACTAAAATACAATTTCCCGAAAATATAGCTATTTTGTTGCTGTCGGGTATGAAATCACTGTCGCTCACGGATAAATAGTTCTTCGAAAAGCGAGCTTATCTATAAAAAAAAAAACAGAGGAAAAAATGACAGATCTTAAATCTTTCATCACAAATAAATACAGTATATAGTTTCAAGCGTTGCAAAATTCAAATTATTTGTTCCAAACTGTAATTGTATGGGGCCACGGTAGTGTAGTGGTCAGACCACTCGCCTACCACCTAGGCGAACCGGGTTCGATTCCCGGACTTTCGCGCGAGGGAATCGTGCCGGACTATGCCGCTGGTCGGCGGGTTTCCTCGAGGTTCTCCCGTTTCTCCCGGCCTATGCATTTCGGCGCTGCTCCATACTCATCTCACTTCACCCTCATTAGCTCTTAACACCTCGATGTTAAGAGCCGCCAAAATCTCTCCACTCGACTTCACTCAATGAATTGTACTTGTATCGGCACAACGCTCATGTGCGTTATGTTATCTGCAGCAGATGTTTCTGAGAGTTTGAACTGTAGCCTCTACAAGGAATCTTACCTCCCACGCTCACTGGAAGCTGTTTTCTGCAGTGTATAATGGAAACCATTAATGCTATTTCGTGTGTCCCATATTATATATAAGTTTATTCGTGGTTTCTTTGCACTTTTTGGATGAAACCTTTGAAAAATAACCGTATGTATGACGTGTTTAGTTACTTCCTAAATATGTCATTTATCACAAGCGTTTTATACCCCTGTTAACATAGAAGTATCTTATCTTTAGTTAAATTGAAGTTTAACTAAATTTGATTTACAAATAATAATATTTAATTTATAATAAATATGAATAAAGACAGTGAGAAAATATGTGTGTTTGTAGCGCCTAGTTAGAAATAGTTATCACGCTAAATATTATTGCAAGTGAGTGCGCACGAATTCGGTGCGTTGTCCTTTGGCGTACTGTTCAAGACTTAGTTAAACTCAGTTTGCATGAGGCGGAGGAATATCCTAGAAGTAGAACTTTAGCATGGCTTCAGAAAAAGTGTGAAGTAACCGTGAATGAACTATAGGACACTGACAAAGGGATACATCTGTGAACTCCAATCCGTTGAATAATATGTTTTTCAACGTATTCCAACATAACATTTCCCACTGATATGCCACGGTATTTCACTGGTGTGTGGCAGTTTTCTTTGCCCAGCTAAAGAAACGATTTTGGGAATGAACAATAAATTTCCTTGAATAGATGCGTATTTCTGGTTAAAGGTTAACTTAACACTTGAAGGCCCAACTTGGTTTGTTTCAGTCAATCGTGTTTAGTAACTTGCGAGATATAAAAATTGATATTGCCATGGCACTGGTGTCTCGTATTTATGCGTTGATGAAATGTCATACAAGACATGTTTCTGTTGCATAATTTCACATTATAATGTCGATTTAAAAAAAAAATCCATTGTCCAGCAATCAATTCTGATTACTTAACATTGTACATGACGTTAAAACAAGGAAACGTTGCTAATAATTCGTAGCTAATATTACTGGTAGTTTGTTTGTCAGTATATTCATAAACCCATATTACGTAACAAGTTAAGAATTGTTTACTTTACAGTGCTGATTTTCAAAAATGCTATTCGATCTGCGTTTCAGCTAAACAAAATAAACTGCTGTTGCAAAATATAAAGTTGATTCAACAAAATGTGGCCAGCAAAATAAACAGCGTTTTTCGAACTAACACAGCATACATTGAGAATCGACCAAACCATTGTAACGTTAGCTTTTTTAGATTGTGTATTGTTTGTCGGTGCGCTTGTCTTTGTTGCTTATGTTACCAGGCAAAATGAAAATAATTATTATGAAAGGAAGAGCTCAACCTCGTTTTATCTGGATTGAAACAATATTTTCCTGTGTAAACGAATAGGTTCTGTGGGTTGAAGATATTATCATGGCACTTTGTCTCCAGATCTGACGATGTTTGCCTTTAATAAAGGCTACGCAGAGAGCGGGTCGGAGATTAACAGTTAGTTAACATAATACTTCATAATAATTGAAAACTATATTTGCTACGGAACTGGCAAGGGATGCCTATTTGTAAGTCCGGGATATTAATTTAATATTCAGAGTATTTATTCTATAATGAACTAATTGAGAAATTAGCACTAATTATCAACAACACATAAAAACGCACAGAAATAATTTCGAAACGATCTCCGCCAAAAATACGTTTGTTGTAAGAAAATGCAATAACAGAAAACTAAAACGTGCAGCTCAAAAAAAAAAAAACCTCGAGGGACAGTAAGACAAGAACCATCAAAGACGGCGAAGAAAATTTGTAATCTAACCTCTGCTAATCAATAACCTTAATGGGCTGGGAGATCCTTGAATAAACTTGCAGTTTACTTGTGAACTAGAAGGAAACATTATCCCACTAGAGCCATCTTTGACCTGCGGGAATTAGCGTGGGCAGGAGCTTGAGCGCTCTCCGCTCCACACTGTACAACAACGCCATCCTCGGAAATCCTCACCCCGTTCCACAGTCCCCCCCCCCCCCAATCCAGTAAAACGATGGAAGTCAGCTCGCGTGGGCGAGGGGGTAGCTTAGACGAGGCGTGCGGGGAGACTGCACGGACGGACAACTTTAAACATACTGATCGGTCCGCTTTTATATTCCGTCCGCGCCATCGCCGTAGCGCCATCCATTATTCACTACGGAACGGAACTGCCTCTCAAGTGCTGCACGACGAGGAAAGAAGACTGCGGAGAAAACACTAGGTGTCTGGAAACTTGACTGATACCTTATATCCCTCTTCAAAGTGAAATACCCCTGCTTATATCCCCCATTCTGGAGGAGTTACTATCATGATACGTGCAAACTGCGAAAGAGAGGGCTACTACATGATACTCCAAATAAATAAGATGCACATACACATTCCTTAAAACTTTACTGAGTAATATACATCAAAGAAATATCTGAAAAAAAAATTGCATGAACAGATGTTCACATAGTTTACCATATAATTTTTAGTTTAAGATAATTATAGGTCTTATCAAAAAACTTTGCGGTATATATATATATATATATATATATATATATATATATATATATATATATATATATATATATATATATATGACAAAAAGAACGTCGAAAAATTCTCGATTTATATATTTTGCATTTAATTTATAAATATAAATATACACGAGAAAATATTATCTGGATATAAACAGTTTATTACTATGGAAGATACGTTAAAAAATTGCGTGTACAATGAGAGCGATCGTAAGTACTTCGTATCCAATAAAGAAAATGCTAATTTTAAAAATTATTCGCTGTGAAAAGTAAAATATGTATGTGCAGGTGATTGGAAGAAATTCTGTGAAGGATAAATTCACGAAACATGAGTATTTTTTGCAGTAAGTGTTGTGCTGTATCACGTAAATTTCATACCGAAACCAGAGAGTTTTTCATAGTGTGGAGAAGTATAGAAACAATATTTTCACTAGCGCACGTCGGATGAGATGTGGAAAAATATAGATGAAATTCTAACTTCATACTGTTATTTATTGTACATCCCTGATCCATTTGTAATGATGTGGTATTAATAGTATGTAAATATCTTCGTCATTTTATAATGCAAGGAAACATTAACAGTTTTAAAGATGCAGTTTCACTACAAGAGCTACCAGATTCGTTGATAAAAAGTATAACACTTATCTTACTGAGTGTTTTGTAACGAGATGTATTGTGTTCTACACGTTTGAAAAACGTTAGTACTGTGGGAAAGATAATTTAAGTAAACACGACTTATATTAAAGTTAAATCATTTAGTAACGGCACAGAAACTTTCTGGAATTCTTCAGATCAAAAAAAGATATATGCACTAAAATAACGTGGATTAGTTCTTGTTCTTACAACACACATTTTGGCATCTTAAAATGTCTGATTATTCGCTAGTTACCGTATCGCAGATTTTTAGTTTGGAACTCATTGTCATTTGATCATTTTGAGTTCTCAGGGTGTATGAAGGGATGTAATCTGTTATTTCGTTTGAACGTGCAAACGCCATCATATTTTATTTTGTTTATTTTCAACTAAGTAATGTCTTGCCTGTTTTCAGATATTTGCAAATACCGCGTGCCTCTGAATGGGGTGAATGTTTATCAACTGTTGCTTATTAATAACACAGCTTGTAATAAAATTTGTCAACCAAGGAACGGTTTACAACATTAAATTAGCTTACATTTAAATCTAAAAATAGTTAGTACTTCATGATTTACCGAGATTCAAGTCTGTAATATCGTAATGAGAAAAGTTTTTATTTTACGTGTAACATAACTGTACAGTAGATAACACTGTTTGATTTCATGACCGATTAAATTTTTTACGTACGTTCTTTTGTCCTGTGTACAGATATTCGTACACAATGCAGTATAGTATCGAACAAAAATTAAAACCAATTACGACAACGACATGTAACAAGGAATTAATTTACCTGAAACCATCTACCATTTATTCGGTACGGAAAACCGTATATTGTACCGTACGCTACTATGATTAAATTTAACCCTATTAGTTCTATGTCAATAATGAACAAATTCACCTTGAAAATTCACCCCATGCATGACGTGTTTAGTTATTTCCTAAATATGCCATGCATCAAAAGCATCTTATAACTATATTAAAATAAAATAAATTATTTTTAGTTTAATTGAAGTTTTACTTTGATTTTATATATAAATTATAATATCAAATTTATAATAAATATGAATAAAAACAATGAGAAAACATCTGTTTTGGTAGCGCCTGGTAAGAAATAGTTCTCGTGCAAAATATCATTGCAACAGAGTGCGCGCGAATTCGGTGTGTTGTCCTTTGATGCAATTTCGTAGAAGTAGTTAGGCTTAGTTTGCACGAGGCGGAGGAATATTCTGGAAGTAGAACTTTAGCAGGGCTTCAGAAATGTGTGAAGTAACCTTGAATGGAGTATATGACTGAGCGGGTGAATAACGACAGAACAGGTCTTATTCACAAAATATAATAGTTGTTTTAGTGGGTCTGTCTAGCGTATTAAAAGTAGGCCTACATGCTACTTCCGTCAATCTGCACGGCCGTAGAAGACAGGTCTGGACACTAGCTTGAAAAGTTGACGCCCTTATTGACCCATTTAGTTCATGAACCCGCAGCCGCAGAGCTCTGCTACCGAAGTAACGCTGTTTGACATGGCTATCATAGTGAGGGGAATTGCAATCTTTTCTTAAAATGGGATAATGACATTCATATCTCTGTGGTGTTATCTCTAAATCAGCAACGCTAAAAACACTAGTTTGCTTGCAGCGATCTGCTGCTACTGCATGGACTAAATCAGTTAATAAATGGGCCAATTCGCTAACAGTGTTGGATAGACGAGTGTCCAGACCTGTATTCTACGGCCGTGGCCAATGTGTTACTGTCACGCAGTTAACACACTTGACTCCCAATAGTAAGGTCACGGGCTCGATTAAGACAGGCTGCAATAAGGATAATATCGTAGAGGGATTATGGAATGCACCTCATACCATTTGCACAGTAACCAATTTTCGTGCCCCAAAAGTGAAAGCCTTTTTGCTATCCGACATTTTTCAATATTTTGAGTTGAGCTGAGGAGCAGTGAGCGCACTGTCTCTACGGTAATGTTTACGGCCATGAAATATTAGCTCACTTATCGTTGTCAATATTTACTGCAATTAAAATATTTTAAAACGACGCCGAATAATATTGTTTCTGAACATACAAATAATGACTGCCATGAACATTGTTTTGGATTTAATATCGTCTTGATTTGGTGACAAACCGGCTCTGCGAAACTTATTAATATATGCATTCTACGTTATAGGAAAGTCACTGATTTCAACAATATATTCGATAAAGCTTGTGCAGTGTTTTGTCAACATTAATTTATTCCCGACTGAACGATCCATTAAATAAATTAATGATTTAAAAACGAGATGCGATAAATTTTGAACGTGACACGAAGTAATCACGAAATGTAACTTTGGGCGCATATGTATCTGATGATTGCAGAACACAAGCAAACAGTGATGGCCGCTACTTTCATTCGAACCAGGCCCACTTCTTACAACAGACGATGGTAAAAAATATGTTATAATTTCAACGTGAATTTTCTGAGCATGCGTACACTAATATAAACTACCTAAGAAGTCGATATCATTGTGGAATTAGCGTAAGAATGGCTAGAAAAAAAATTCGCGAAGTTATGGTTAAGGACGACATGAAAATTAATCATGCTACAATATAAGCAGTTGCTCAGTTTACAGTTGGTAATATTTCTCAGCCGTCGTCTTACCCGTCCAAATAACTGAGCGATTACCCCTTGATGGCGTTGGCTTTCTTACACAATGGCTGGTAAGATAAAGCTAATTGCAACTTACTTCTGCGATACCAGTGGAACGTGTTTAAAAATTTGTAAAACTTCTATCGCTATACTTCAAAAGTTTCGCCTTATTTTAAGTTTCATGTTACGTTTTACTGACGGCAGTGTCTGTGTCCATATATTTACTATGTATATTATATGTAAAATATATTATACATAATGTAAACGTATAAATAACATTACATTTAACATAGAAATTTCGGTTACCACGGAAGAAGTGAGCTAACAACACATCACTAAAATTTAAAATATATAACACCAATTTTTTTTCAAATTACAAACCGGATTACTTGAGAATAATAAAAATAACTAAATATTCTAATGAAACATAATTGAATTTGACAAAATTTTCAACACAAATGCTCCAATTTTATTTTATTTACGGGTAACTCATTACTGTACCTATTGACTGCCAGTACATATAATGGTAACCATAATACTTCTCATTAAATTTAACCGGAAAGAATAACGTATTCAACTGCACGTTTTATTTTTGTAGTGCTATCAACGCTGTATTTGGAAACCACACTCGTGCGTTATAAACACAAGGGTTTCGCCTATCTGCTGTAACACATCAATTTTCAGACTTTTAAACACGTAATTTGCATTTGTATTATACACGGAATATTATCACAATTCTTCTTGATATTTTGCATATTATTTAATTTCTTCTTTTTGTGAGAGGGCGCTATTTATTTAATTATTTTACGTGAGGTCAGAGTATATTTTATGTGTGATTAAAATATTTTTATAGGCCGTATATTTATATGTATTTAATTTCCCCAGTATTACTATGTGTATGTTTTGCGGCATGCGACTCTTAGACATCATGGAGGTTTAAGTGGAATTTCGAATTAATTTTCAAATGTGAACCTTGCGATTGGCTGTAAGGCGTGGAATAATCCTGAGCTAGGTTTCGCAAGGGTAGGAGGACACGCCCTCTTTGAATCGTGCAACAAGACGGCAGGCCACACACCCGTGTGGGTGCTAGCGAGAGGAATTTTAAATTAGTAACGTGGGGAAGTCCGAGTTCACCCCTTGAACACATAGGCCGTCATCAAGAGACGCGCACGCGATGTGTAGCATGTTACAAAAGTGGCCTGATAGAGCCCCCTCCGCGTTAGTTTCAGGCAGGTAGATTTTTGAACTCGTTATTCAGGCCGCTAGCCCGTAAGCCGGGACACTTACGTTATAAGACTCCACCTTAATTTACATTACACCCGGGTGATGCCCCATCGCCGTGTCACGATATTCAAAAACCAGAATCAACGTACAATTAAGAACCTAGATAAGAATTAGAGTTTAACAAAGTCTCGCCATTTTCCTACACTCTGAACTTCTAGAAAATTGGGATACCCACCATGTTGTTCGCATGGCTTTTAGATTTTCTCGTCGTTTACCACTACTCCTGACTAACTTGAGACAGTTTTCAATTTGAATAATTATTTGAAACAGACAATTCCAACCTTTTACAACATTTCAAATTTGAAGTCAACCAATACAAGGGCTTAAGTGTAGTAACGGCCTCTACCCCAGACATATTTTAGTTTCTTGAGTCAAATTTATTTTTGCAATTGCCATTTAGATTAAGATTACTAATTGTCAAGGTGAAATCAAGTCATTTAAAAGTTAAATTTAATATTTTAATTTTCAAAGCTACCCGGATCACTGTCATTTTGGTGGAAAATGTAGTTTTATCCTAGTCCTCCTGCGTATTGCTATTGGTAACCTGTCTACAAGTATTTGTAAATACCAGAGTATGGTCCAGCATCGGGTACAAATAGTACAAGCTACGTTAAACTGGGTAAGATAGTGTGTGTCACCTATGTTCCATCCTCGATGGAGCCAAGCGAGAGTATCCCATCAGTCTGTTGGTTTTGTCACTGATATTTCAACTACATTATTTACAGCTTATTTTATGTGTTCATGGACAAAAAGGTAGAAGGATTTGGTTTCTGTCAAGCCCGTTAAGTCAGACACGATTTGGGCTATAGAAACTGCGCACCTAGTGTGTGCACTTTACCGTAAAAACACGTTACCAGAGGCCCACCTGTCGCAAGGTTGTTTGTTTACCTACAGAGGTGTGCCCAACATCTTGGTCCATGCAAATTATCAATATTTCACGTTGAAATCATTTCTGAATGTAAGTGTAGCGTACGCGCGCTGTGGCGGCTAGCGCAGGTATGTATACAGCAAAGGCAATACGATCCTACATATTCTTCTCTCACGTCACATTACACTGCTATATTTATTTTTAGTTATTTTCTTGAAATGAAGAAAACCTTTTCCGAAACAGTGTGGCATGCTTTTAAACACGCATCTCACTTCATTTTACATTTTGCGATTGCAGCTATTTAGTTGTGAAATAGTTCAAGATGAACTTCAACACAAAAAATTGTTCAATGCCAAATGATTGCGTGGTTTTCCATGAACTGCGTGCTTCGTATTTGCGAGTACGAAACTTTATTCACTATTATGGAAATTAATGGATTCATAGGGGAAAAGACGGGGTGTCCTAAGGAGTTATTAATAACCACAGGTACCAGAAAAATGCATGCATGATTCAAGATGGCAAGGTGAAGTCACGCGCACATTCCACTCCTTCGCCCGTCCACCATGACGTCAGCACAGGGGAAAAATTAATGAGGCGCTGGTAACGAGACACGTTGTTTGTCTCGGAGCAAACGATTTTTCGCCTGTTGCTGGGTTGTAATTGTGTTTGACCACATGCCGAGCTGTGCAGGGAATGGATGCATCGATAAAAATAACTAAAAGTAGCGACGTAAAATAGTTAAGTTTCTCGAATGACGTTTCTAAAAAAGGGGGGCAGTGTCGTGCAAGAACGGCGACGAATTTAACGTTAAGTCGTTTAAGTACTCTCGATGGAACTCGTTCCCTTTATTTTAAGTAACTTCGTATCTCGCGTCATGGGTGAAAGCGGCTGTCACAACGACAGTATAGTTTGAACGTGCACAGAGTAACACAAAACAGCAAAATGCCATCTAAGACACACTAACAATTTCACCGTTTACGAACACCAATGTCAGAAGATGCCGCAATAAAGTATGTTCATCGTTTCCATCATCATACACGTGGACGTCCCTTCCCCTAAGTATACAAATTATCATAGACGCGCACCTGTTAACTTTATTTACGATTCACCCATGTAAAACAGAAGAATACTTTAGGAAAGTAAGTGTATTAAAACTGAGCAAATTAAGAGTATTGCAATTTATATTTTAAAAATACAAGAAACACTGAATTTAGTAACCATACATTTACAAATTACACTCTCAGTACAACGTAGACTCAGAACTACTTTTATGAACTCACTGCCAATTTGACTGAAAGCCTACATGCCAATGTGCACTGTAGGTTACAAGTATGTAGAGTAGCTTTGAGTAAACGCCATTCACGGTAACTTACAACCTTTCTGAAGCTCTGCTAAAGATCTACTTTTAGGCGATTCCTCCGTATTGTGTAAACAAAGCTTGACCGAGTCTAGAAAATTACACCAAAGGGACAGCGCACCGCATTCGTGCGCACTCAGTGTGATAATATTTTGCATAAGCACTATTTATTACTATGCATTACCAACACGTTCATTTCCTTCCTGCTTTTTTTAAATATTATTTATAAATGAAATACTATAATTTATGTATGAAAAATTAGTATACGTTCAATTCTACCAAAATGGTGTTTGTGGTACACGACGTATTTAGGAAACAACCAAGTACGCCATACATGAAGTGATTTTTACAGGTTTGATTCAGAAAGTGTAAAGAAACTGCGAATAGATTGCAGTGATTTCTCTCAAATGTTAGTGAACGTAATCACTTTACCGTGAACATCTTCTAAAGCCCCTGTCACACTGTTCAAAATTTTTCCAAACTGCTTCCAATAAGATTGGTCAAATAAAGTTGGATCCTTATGACGTTATGGAAACGTCATAAGCGCCGCCATATTTGTCTGAGAAAGTTGGATGCCTTCAGTTTAAATCAAACATTTGAAGATTGGACCGGTTATAAAATTTATTTTATGTTTGACGGTCTCATCCAATCAGAATCGTGCACGACCAAAATGGACGTCAAGAAATTAAATAAATAAATAAATAAACAATTGCTTGAAACGAAGTAGGTTATGAAGATAATTAATTTATGTAGAAGCTGTTTGGGCATGAATGCTATTTTTAGTGAACATTGCACATAATATTAAGAACTCTGAGGCATTAAATTTCATTGTGCAGGAAACATGTCTTATAAATACAATTTCAATTTAGTAAAGAAGTGAAAATAAACTACGACATTGCTTACATTTCTTCCTGTAATGGACCGCATTTAAAAACAAGAGCAATATCACACTACAAAAATTATTTTTAAATAATAATTCAAAATAGACTACCAGTAAAAAAATTTGACAGTGTGGCACATTTTCAAACACATTCAAGATTATTTAATCAAATTTGTTGGACGGAAAAATCTAATGGTCGTGTTTCGTCGCCAAATTTTACTGTCAAATATAGTTGAAGGCAAAAACCTGTCAGTGTGAGAGGGGCTTCACAAGACATAGCCCGTAGCTGACAATGACCTGCTGCACCTGGTAGAACATTTTGAAGAAACCACCCTTCAGTTTTATCATTTACTCGCAAATAATGTGCAAGTATCTTGCGCTCATTTTTTAAGCTGAAAACACAAGCTTCTGGTTCAGTGACCAACACTGGCAGAGTGGAGCCAACCATGCGTCACAGGGGATCTGACCAGTTAAGTCCAGTACATCCGCTCGACGTTCCTCTAAGCCCTTTGGCGACGAAAAGGGTCGGGTAGTGGTGGCAGGTGGGCGGGGGGTGGAGCGAGATGACCGAAAGAGAAGTAGATAAGGAGCAAGAGAGAGGGTAAGTGGGACGCAGATAGAGATAGATGGAGATGGATGACAGCAGAAGGAAATACGAGCCCGCATGAGGATGGTGAATGGGTTGGAGGTAGGTTGAAATACGCCCCTACCGCTCTCCCCCCGACCAAGGCATCCCAGGGATTCGGTCTGTCACAGGCATCCGTAGACCTTAGAAGACTTGCGGTCTCTCTTCCCCTTTCTACTTCGCGACCCTTCAGCGAAGAAACCTCTTCCCTACTTCGCAGGCAAACGCGCAGTCCTTATGGCGTCATATGACTGACCGACTCTTTCCCGTGCTTAGGACAGCCTTAAGGGTGGGCTAGTACTAGAATATGTCGAATGCTTTGAAGATATTCAAAGATTTTGCATAACAGTAATCTGACGAAACTACCAAATCACCAACAAAACTAATTTTCAAACTTTTTATTAAAACAATAATGCGTATTTTCAAAAGTTATTTAAACACGAAGTTATATTTCAAACAAATTGTCTTTTTAAAACGTGGGAGTGCAACGGAACATTTTCTTTGCAGCCGTATTATTGACCAGCTCTGAAATTTGTCTGCAATTTATGGCTGATTTAAATTAAAATCATACTGAAAAACTTGAAACGAAACTGCGTCGACCCTCCTCTCCCCCAGGCAGACCGGCTTATTGTTCCGTCGCTCGGGTGGCCGGGGAATGATCGACAGCCGACCTGGCTGGCTTCAAAGCGCCTCCTTCCCCCTGCCGGAGGAGCCGATGACTTGGGAGGATGAGAAAGAATATTTTGGTATGGTCTGTTCACGGTAAAGCAAACATTTTTTAAGACCCCGCTAAATTTCACCCTTTACCCAATTTCTATCTTTCTGCCACGTTTTAATATAAACACTGCCATGTAGCCAATAAAAGAAGTGTATACGTTCCACCATTCCCAAAATTTAACGTTTGAAGCTGTCATAAAATGTATTTATTAGTGGTTAGGCCTAATGCCTATTGAAAGGGCCTTAAAAAGTGTTCACTTTACCGTGAACAGCCTATACTTATTACTCTTAATGCTACGCGGCATTTGGAGACATTTCTCGGCTATGTCCGACAACACCATAAATACCATTGAAACTGGAGGGTCGGCAGACATTCCGGTAGCAATCAGGCTGAAGTGCGGTCATCGGGTATAGTATGATGCAGCGAGGGACGTTGACGATGATTACGGACGACGGCGAAAACAGGGGCGATGGCGCACGAGGTTTGGTGTGAACGGGCGAGGGGCCGTTATTACCCGACGAGTAGAAGGCTACTGTGTATAAGGGCGCTCGGAGACCTCTAGAACATTGTGGGCTTGTGGAATGTGGACTGAACTAAGGTGGGACTCTATAAACATGTGATACGGACTTTATAGTAAATATGAAACTGTCAAATATGGACACGTAATTTATAAAATAATTCATTAGGTTTGATACATTGTTTATTGGCACTGACTTTAGTTTTTCGATTACATTAAATTCTTCGAGATAATTGTAAATTGTATTAATTGAATTTATCAATTGTAAATAACAAGTGATAGCAATTCGTTTTGAGCTATTGAGTCCAAAATAACTTCTTTGTAATTATTGTAAATATATTAGGGAATTATAATTATCTCTTATATTTAACTAAGACCTCCATCCCTTAAATAACCTGTCTGAGTCCACGGACATTGAGAAATTGTAACAATATGAAATCTTGATCAGGTTGGCAGTTATGCATGGCGGCAGAGAATTGTCTATACAGTTTTACACTCAAATTCCAAGTATTATTCGTATAAAAAACTATACCTACCGTAGCTCAGCTTGTCCGACTGTTCAACTGATAGCGCGAAACGTTTCACACAACATGCTTCTTTACAGAAAATGTTTTTGTCCCGGAAAGCGGGGTGTTTTGCCTGCACGTTCGTCCAGGGGCGATGGTTGTATTCCTCTGGGAGCAAGGGGTAGGTTTTGAGGGGAGGGGTCGGACGGAAGGTCAAATCCACCATTAAATATTCACAGCGACCCCTGCCACTGATAAGCTAAACTGCCGTCGTTTTTGTCTCTGCGACTACTTGGGAGACCAGCCCCTGCAGGCATTAACGACCCTTTAAGGCGCACTGCGCGGTAATCGGCCATTAAACGCTCGCGACCATCCGACCGCGTTTCCCAGAGAGCTGCCACTAGCTCTTTGCGTTACGGCGTTTAACGGCGGGGTCACGGGGCCTCCAGGGTCCTAGTGCCCTGGCGCCACAGGGCTTTGTGCCCCACACCAGGGATGGCGAAGGGATTTACAAATAATACTTGTTCTACTGTAAAACAACTATGTAGTACATGGTTAGTCCTTTAACGAGGCCCCGTGGGACATGTGTGTGAGGGAATGAGGGAATATAGTCCAGTGTGACAACAAAATACCTAGAGTAGGTGCTGGAAGTGGCCGCCATTGACCTCGAGGCAGGTGTGCAGACGACACCAAAAGTTGTGAAAGGTACGGGCGAGGACATGCTCCGGGATGGCATCAATAGCTGTGATAATGTTGGCCCGGAGTTCTTCGAGTGTGTGCGGCTTGTTGCTGTAGATCTAGCACCTTACTCTATATGTTGTCACAATGGTCTGTATTCCCTCATTCCCTCGCTCCGTTACACACATGTCCCACGAGGCCTCTTTTAAAGAACTCGCCCGGTATTTGAGTGCCGTCTACAGAAAACACGTGAAAGAAGTTCACGTTCGTTGGAAAATTTTATTTCACGAGTTCACCTACAAGAGGAAGGGTTGAGGAGCGGAGAAATTTGGTCTTGAGAACCGATGAGAGTGAAGAGAGGCGAATATGTGGTAACGCCGGAATGAAAGGGTGGAGGAAAACGGGAGATCCCAGAGAAAACCCGCCGACTAACGGCATCGTCCGACACGATTCCCACATGCGACCCCAACGGGGATATAACCCGGTTCACATAGGTGTTAGGTGAGTTGTTTAGCAACTACAACAACTAGGGTGGAGGATAATTCGTGGAAATTCACGTTGCTGTTTTTCTGGAGCGAGCACAAAGTTACGTTTTATTGGTTACTACCCTCTGTGTCGGTGATTACAGAAAAAAAAGAGCTTCACAAATTTTATTTCAGAATATAATATACCACGTAAATTGAAAACTGTTAAACGATCGTCCTTCGACATTTTTGTGCAAATATTTCTGAATAGACTACATACTTACAAAAATAGAGAAAGTATAGCTCAGGTTCGTCATTCGATATTATTATATAATTAAATACAAGGGCCGCAACTTAAAGTCACGTATTGCAAAACGAATTAACCAATGATGCAAGAGATGCTGATTTTGATGCCCGGATAAGGCATGGGAGTGTATGCCGCTTTAGGGAGTCATTTAGAATACCTTAGGCACGTTGTTCCGCCATTAAAGTACGGGTGGGATGAGATGATGCTGAAAGTGAGATGCAGCTGGAATGCAAAGGGACGGATAAGCGGAAGAACCTCGAAAAAATTCCCCAACGGCAACTTCCATTGGGATCCAACCCGGACCGCCGTGGTTGAAGGTTGACGTGCAAATCGCATGCTCACCGACCAAGTTAACGATAACTTTAAAAACACTTGCTGCATGACTGGAGATGTGCGGAAAATTTCGCTATCAATTCTAAGTATCAGTAATCGTTTTGCTGAAGATTTTACAAACAAAGTTTATACATTTCTACCTAAATTAAATGAGTCTGTATTTATGGTGCTCCTAAATTCGGCACAGTAAACAAAACTAAAACAATCGACTGTATTACACCCAAATTTGGTAGGATCAAAAAATTATATAATATTTAAACACCGTGGTTCTTTCCTCGTAGATTTGAATACTTACTTACCGTTAAGAAACGTTTTCCTAATATTTCAAATTGGAAGAAGTGTATCGAAATATTTGCCACAAAGAGGGGATTTTTCAGTTTGGTCACGTAGTACTGGTTTTGCAGCTGCCTACAAAGTACACCATACATTACAAAATAATTAATTTGAATCCTCTGCAGTATCGATTCGAAACATTTTTCGTGCACTTTTGTCACGTGTAAGATTGAGTCACTTTCACTTATTTATGATGGCGGTATTTTTTTCCCCAATTCACGAATAATTTGTTGAAATTTCTATATCATTGACAGAATTGAAAAAGGGGCCAGGAAGTTTATATAATGTGTAAATTAGGAATGAACATTTTTCGCCGCTGTAAATTAAATCTTCTCGAACTTTCCTAAATGCAGGTAGGTAGCTGGGCTTAACGTCCCGTCGACAGCGAAGTCATTAGAGACGGTGCAAGTTGCACAGGGAAGAGCGATTGGGGAAGGAATCGGCCATGGCCTTTTTGTCAGGATGGCCGGACCGGGAATCGAACCCGTGTCCTCCCGAATGCGAGTCCAGTAAGTTACCACTGCGCCACCTCGCTGGGTCTTTTCTAAATGTTCCATTTTAGAGTCGCTAATTTTTCTTTAGCTCTGGGAGATATTCTGAAACGAGTGGTGCACGCTGATGTTTGGCATTTGTATATTTATCTAGCAGATGCTTACACGTTTGAATATAAAGTGAGTGGGTGAGTGAGAGAGTGAAGAGATTTGAGTGGCTCAACATCGAGGTCTTGAGAGACGAAGCGGGTGAGGCGAGGCGAGTATAGAGCAGCGCCGGAATGAAAGGGCGGGGAAAACGGGATATTCCCGAGAAAGCACGCTGACCAGCCGCATTGTCCGACACGATTCCCACAATTCCGAGGGAGCCCCCGCCGAGAATCGAACCCGGTTCGCCTTGGTAGGAAGCGAGTAGTCTAAACACTATACTCTCTGATACAGTGAACACTGTTATTACAAAATTATCTCGGAATATGGACAGCTTGAAAATCAAAACATGTTTAGACAAAACACCGTCTTAGCTGGGAATTACAAATAAAGTAGTCTTTTCATTAAAAAAAAAAAAAAAAAAAAACCTGTAGCTTCGATCAACAGTTATGCTACCCAACAATTTTACATAGGTGATTTTTTTCTTCGATGTTCATATTTCGAAATTTTGATTCTGATTATATCTGATAACACATTCCTATTATACTAAAATTTGTGTGTGTATTATTGTTACAAACTCCTAAATTTTAATTTTTATATTTTCTATTCATTGTATACACAGCATGTGTGTGGCTGGAGTTCAACATTGATGTTGAGCTCTTGCCTTGTGGATATCCGAAAGAATGTTTAATCTGTTTCACTGTGTGGCGAGTAGACTTTCTTCGCATTTACTGAACGATGTGAAGATTCGCACTGCTGTCGATTCCGCCAACCTACGCCAACCTTGAAGGCTCGTCTCTGTTTGATGCCTGACGATTGGGGAGACGCAACCCGTTTCTCAGAAACGCTGGAAATCTGGACTACAGCTGCCTGGAAAGGAGACAGCGGGAAACTCTGGCCTTTTGATATACTTCGATCTCTTTGCCAATACATCTCCCTGGCTGATCTCGCCAATTTATGACAGTCTCTATTCTGATCTCACCATATTTTGACAGTCTCTCTCCTCTTGTCTTCTTTCGTGTAACTCTGAGTCTGCTACGTAACTGTGTATACGCTATGAAATTTTTTTTTACGGGAACTGTATTTCTTATTCGGATAAACTCTGAGCTTTGACCTCTGTGAAATACTTTCTGTGCTTGTATTCTTTAGGATTTCTAGCTTATATAAAAAAACTATTAGCCTGAATCATATGCACCTTTCTGTATGCGTCAGTTACGAAACCTAATTCCACCACACCATTCGTTATTGGAAGGAAACAGGTAAAGAGACAGGTTAATATTTTTGTTTCCTATTAATCGCACATTCTACCTAGAAGAGAAAGACATACCCTTATTTCTATCTGCTTAGTTTACGAAATGAAACATATTTCGGATTATTCGTTTTGAGACATAAGCACAATATTTTAATGTTTTAATCCAAAGCGTGTTAAATGAAGTTAAGGGTCGTAACATATAGATTTCGTTAAAGACTTCGGTAGATCGGATGTGAACTGTTGTAAGGAAAATAGTTAAGTGCTACATAGGTTGTGGATGCAATACTGCTAAATTTAAATTGAGTTAAGACCTGCAGATGTTTCTTTTTTCTCAGTGATCTCGTCCTGTAGTGATAATGTCTTAGAGAAAGAAAGATCAATTGTATGTTTCTGAAAAAAATATAGCATTAATTATTTTACAAAAACATTTTTTTAGCTGAAAAAAGTTTTTGTGTAACTCGCTGGATCAATCCGTGTTCTTAGTTTATTCTCAAACGAGTCCCTAACTAGCATAAAGATCGTTAGAAGGGTACGATTTACGTGATACATTAGTGGTAAAACGTTGCATGATTAAAGTTGAACGTTGGCTACACTGCAGAAGAAGTCTAGTGCCTTTTGAATGGAAGAATGTTATTGCCAATGCTAAGGCGAACAGGCCTTTCAAAATCGTTGAAATGAGCCAGTCTGAGTGAGAGAAGAGATATGGGCGGCTTTTGACATCGAGGTCTTGACGGCCGATGAGGATTAAGCGAGGCGAGTATGGAACAGCGCCGGAATGAAGGGACGGGAGAAACGGGAGATCCTCGAGAAAACCCGTCGACCAGCGGCATCGTCCGGCACGATTCCCACATGCGGAAATCAGGGAGCGACGCCGCTGGGAATCGAACCCGGCTCGCTTAGGTAGGAAGCGAGCAGCCTAACCACTACACAACCATGGCCCCTTGAGACAGTCTGGCTTCAAGAATCTCCCGGAAAATAAAAAAGAGAAAAGTGCAGATCATCAAGTACCTTTAGTTGAAAATCAGTGCTGATAATCCTGTAACACTCCATGGAAGGTAATTAAAGGCTGTTCGCGATAAAGAAGGCAATTTTGAAACCAACCTTGGAAAAAGGTCACACCCCCGGCCTGCATATATGTTTTAACGGGCGCCCTGAGCGACATGCGCCCAGTATAGTTGGTAACGATGGATAGGAAGCAGTTCCGTATCTTCCGTGTTAGGAAACCATTTATGATAATTGAAATTATTTCTTTCGCTTTCTGATTTAGTGTAAAAATGAGAAGATTTGTAAACTATTTAAATTTGTCATAATTTCATAGTTTCACTTGACCGACGCATGAATAAAGTGATGAGGCCCATTACAGTGCTAATCTTACATAAGGAGGAAGAATACACACAGTGCATACAAGTAGATTTTTCGCAGGGCTTTCAAAAGTGCTCATTTTACCGTGAACAGCCTATACACATCATTATCTTTGGCCTCGTGTATCTAGCGGTGTTTTCAGCGCCTCTACCTATTTCTGAGAAGAAATACCTCACGGACACGGCATAATACCCAACCAAACCAGATCATCGGGAGTTCCATGGAAATATTCTGAATGTACAAAGAAGTTAATTTCAATTAATTTCAATATTATTTCAATCTAGTTAGATTACATTAAAATTAAGTATGACTTCGGATTTCAACTTCATATTATTTGTGTCACTTTCAAGTTCGTATCGTTTAATTTGTCAATGGAAAGTTTGTTCAGCACATACGATGTGAAAATATTTAATGTACATTCCAGTGTAAAAACGCATGTTAGTGTGGGAAAACGTTGTATGTTACATTCTCATATCACTTAGAGCCGATGTTCCGTGTTGCAGTAAGACTGTTCTCTTGTAAAGTCGGCGTTTCCTTATGTACAACGTTGTTCCAACCAACCATGTTTCTGTTTCTTTCGGTTCGCACAACTACCTATAAACAATGCTTTTCGATATGATCATTTAATACTTATGCGTTAATTTTTAAACTACAGGATAAAAACCGTGAAGCTTATTTAAATGAAGTTATTCTTTAGTCAACACATCGTTCTGAGCAATGGTGATGTTTGTTAGCCACTGTAGTTCGTCCTATCGGTTTCGTAGAAGCACCTGGGACCCGCAAGTGTCGCGCAAGTAATGTGAATGAATTATAAGCCGCATACTACGACCCACGAAAGCGGCTGCTAATTTCGTGCGAATATGTTTGAATTATTTATTTGATAGAATATGAATACCCAAGAGACTTTTGTCCAAAACGCATACTAAAACTACAAAATATTTTCCCTGTGTACTCAAAGCTATCGTATAATTAAAATGTATTTTCCTAAGAAAGCTTTTTTTTTTTTTGAGAAAGTGGCATTTTACCACCAATCGTTCGCGAAATTATATGATCACGAACAGTGGAATAATTTTCTATTACGTTGTCAGATGACATTTAAGATAAGTAAATATGCCTGTTTTTTGCTAAATATTTCGTTCTGCCTGTTTACATTCCTTACAAACAAACGGACCAAATAAATGCAACAAACCTCAAGGAAAGTAGGTTCAATAAAAGAGTGTAAACATAGACGATAGAAACATTCCTTCCGAAGTAACTTGATATGCTTCCATATTCCTTATCATGTTCGGTATTTTATTTTACAATTCTACTGGACTTGTTTAACACCCCATGCATTCCAAATGTCTGGTCGGGAGCAGGTGACTTAATTTTCATAAAAACGGAGCCTAGTAAATCTAGCATCGAAAATGGGCCAGTGAGTATGTACAATAAATATTAATACTTATCACTAAGTTACTTAATCAATCACATTAATAGTTTTTACGTCAATATTTTGTGATATAAGTTTAAATTGCCATATATAAATAACCATATTTAAATTCCGATTTTTCTACATTAAATTTGTCTGATGAAGCACGAGAAAATTAATTTCTCACGAAAATTACAATTTAAACGTAAGAGTAGAAGATACGTACAAATCCATACAAAAATTGTTTACGATTCATTTTAAGAAGACTCTTTGAATGTAATTCTTCTGTACAGGTGAAACACATCGCTTAATTCCTTAGTGATGCCCTAACAAGCAGCATAAATGCCTCAAAACTAGGTTCTCGAAAATGTGGACAGGATGCCACATTGTTGATTGCATTTCGTGGAAGAGAATTTTATCCCGACTGTAAAAAGTGTAAACTTTTCACAGCTGCTTACATAAGAATTAAAAACATCACGACAATTTTGGCTTTCCCAGAAACATCATTGTGACGTAACGGGAACGCGGTGGCTGAGCGGTTAGCCTTCTAGTCTGCCATCAAGGGGTTCAATCCCCAGCCGGGTCACTCCCGGATTCTCTCATGTGTGATTCGTGCCAGACGATGCCGCTGGTCGGCGGGTTTTCTCGGGGAACTGCCGTTTTCCCCGTCCTTTCATTCTGGCGCTGCTCCACACTCACCTCAATTACCCACTTCGGCTCTCGAGAGTCGGGACCTAGCTTTTAAGAGCCGCCCAAATCTGTTCAATCACTCACTCATGTGACGTAATATAAAAAAAAATCGCCCTTGCGTTTCTTAAGTGCAGTTAGTTTAATTACTTTCTTCAATGCGCTTACTTTCAAGGTCATGCCATCTTGTCCCAATGACGAACGAATTTTTCATGCTGCTCGAATAAAAAGAAAAAAAAAGTGTAGTAGAGAATAAAAATCTTCAATTACGTTTTCATCAACTCTGCTTTTGTGCTGGGACTTTTTTTTTCGACAATTTCATTTCCTTCTTCCTTTAATGCTTCGCAACGAAGAAGAAGTTCAATCCACTGTGGGCCACGTGATCCATTTATAAGGCAACTGGAACGTCCGTGCGCAGGCGACGCGATGGAACTGGGTCAAGGTTGCAGGGCAAACTAGCATAAGGCAGGGGGAAATAGTGAGTTTCACTTACGTTAATGTTAGGCTCTGCAAGGATTCGAAGGTATTTTACATACACACAATAGCCTGCCTTCCTCCTGACGGGACCTTCGCATGCACGCGAGAGGCTAATCTCACGAAGTGCGTTTTTACGAATTGTTCCCTCTATGAAGGAGTCGGCGAACGAACATCCACGCGGCCTTTAGAAGCGAAACAAGGTCAACACGAACTGAATAAGGCTACCAATAAGCACTGGTCTGCCACACCTACACGGATGAAACAGTCTTCGTCGTTCCTGAATCGCCTGGAATGGAGTCGAGAGATTTCGGTGGCTCTTAACATCGAGCTCTTGAGACCCGATGTGGGTGAAGTGAGCCGAGTGTGGAGCAGCGCTGGAATGCGAGGGCGCGGGGTAAACGGGAGATCCCTGAGAAAACCACGGCGACCAGCGGCTTCGTCGGGCACGATTCCCACATGCGGAAATCAGGGAGCGATCCCGCTGGGAATCGAACCCGGCTCGCCCGGAGTGGGAGGCGAGTGTCTAACCACTTAATCACCGCGGCTCCCGAATTGCCTGGAGAATGCGGGAATTGAGACGAGGTGTTAACAACGAGATTTAAGAAGAAATCTTCAGCGTTACGAGAAAACTCTGGCGCTAACCACAATAGCGTAGGCCATGATACAACTCGTTTGTAGATTAAATTAGTCCTCCCGAAAGACCTGCTTAGTTTATTTTTACTGCCTCCCTTGCAAAAGACTCAATACGGATGTCCGCAGAAATTTTAATATCTTAAATAATTATTTTATTTTATATTATAGACCTTGTAATGAATTTTAAGTTACCGTGGGAGAATGCATTTTAATAAAGAGGCAAGAAAATATCACTGGCGAATCACAGAAATTTCTTGTGGGCCCCACTTGGTTCGAAAGCTTATTTTTATATCTTAAGTATTTTATGATCAAAATTTATGTAAATTACTATTTTCTTACTGTAAATTTTTGCAAATGAGGGAGAAATTGACAGCGAAAACAAAGTTTTAAAACAAGAAATTTTATTATTAAATTGATAAAGAGAATAGAGGGTTGAGGATTTATTTACTTTCTTACTTGTCCACTGTGTTTATTCGAATCGCTTGTAAAAATATACACTGCATATTACAAGGATACTAGTTTTAAAAAAATGCGGAAATATTAATAACAGCTTCGAAGCTTCTATTTTTTTTGTATTCAGTACTATAAATCACCATTAATTAAAAATATCTTCTTTTGCTGAAATAATGCAAGCTTTAAACCGAACTAATACGGGGTAGGGCGTGCACGCTAGCTGCCCTGCAACCACTCCTGATGTTACAATTTTTGATAGATTTTTTTTTGCCAGCATCTCCATCGAAACAACATCGATTTGATTAAATTTTAGAACAGCTTATACGTAAATATGTGCTTCGAAACGTTTGATCTCGTTTTAACGTTACTAGGTATAATAAATTTAGTCAAACAATTTTATTCGCTTAAAAACGTAGATCTGTTGAAAATCAAACGTAAGGCAGCATGTTCATAATTGTTTGACGTGACTGACAGTACTATTAGCATTGGATGAGCCAATACTGGGTACATCCGCAGAAGACGGAAATCTGTCCACATCATCTTAAGTTTATGCTTTCAATAATTGTATTTAACAGTTATCACTTGTATATAGAAAGATTTTCATTCCGTTACAACAAGTTTTAAGATTTCGATGTTGGATCTTCCCTTTCTAATAATCAAGGGAACACAACACAAGCAGAATAGACTTACACTGGACTCGAATCCACAGACTCCCTTATAGAACGTTTGCGCAACTGAGGCTGGAATACTCCTTATTGCCACTTTGTTACTCAAATTTGACGATACCGCGGTAGCTGAACGGTTAGCCTGCTCGCCTCCCACCAAGTCGAACCGGGGTCAATCCCCGGCCGGGTCACTCCCGGATTTTCGCATGTGGAAATCGTGCCGGATGATGCCGTTGGTCGGCGGGTTTTCCTCGGGGATATCCCGTTTCCACCGCCCTTTCATTCCGGCGCTGCTCAATTCTCACCTTAATCACCCTCACAGTACTCAAGATTTCGCTGTTACAAGGAGTGTGAAGTGAAACATTTTTTGTGAAGTCGTTGTTTGCGCGTATTCGCGTATCTCTGTAAATATGTGTTCTGTAAACGCGACCTTTTGCTGGAGAAAAAAAAAACTATTATCTATGACTATGTTTTTACTTTTAACATACTAAGTATTTTCGTTGAAAAAAATTCTTGAAAATGGTCAATTATCACATTTTTGAAGCTTGCCTGTGCAGTTTCCTTAAGCGGCAAGAGAAAAGTACAGACATACGGACGTAGTTTATTTAATCTGTGGGCTTTCATGGCGTGTAATAAAATCCCACTGTTAAAGATCTGATTGGCACAGTACAGGACCACGACGGAAACTCTGCACGCCTTGCGCGTATGAGCGATAAGTCACTAGGCGTGCGTGTTCGTGTCGCCCGTAACGCTCCCTCGCTTCTTGACCTTGCACGGGCAGGTTCACGCTCCTCTTTGCCTGAAAAAGTCCGCAGAATAAATTGTTTGAACGGATAAAATAAAAATCTTCTTTTTCACAGAGTCCGCATGTGGCACAAGTAAACGTAAGGAATTTCTGTCCCGCGCGGAATACAGGAGATTGCTTTAAAACGGGCAAAATAAAAAATAAAAAAGCTGCAGTTATGAAAACCTTTTAGGCGAGTGAAAAGAGCGTCTTTCAGCAGATCTGCTCGGGGGATTAATATCAGCAACACGGTGGAGGAGTAGGGTGATGCGCGCGCCAGCCTTTCTTTTCCCCACTTTGTTTCTTTGAAGCTATTAAGTGAAGTGGCCATCGCCGGGACGGCCCGGGCAAAAGGCTGCGTGCGGAGGGGCTGTTTAGCCGGAGAGTCTCAGGAGCCGTTTGCAGCGCAAACACAAGCACCGTACACAATGCGGCGTCCCCCGTTTACACTGCTCCAGGAAGGGAACAAGTGTACTCTTAGATGTCACGGCACTTCGCGAGCAGCGGGACACCTACGTATACGCCGTTCAAGGTAAAGTGAGCACTTTTGAAGCCATTTATATCCTTCACCCACTTTTTAATGTAAACCCTGCCATGTGAGTAATAAGCACAGTGTATACATTCACCATACCCAAAACCAAAAGTCCGAGGCCACAATGAAATGTATTTATTGGTTATTATGTCTGATGAAACGTCTTCAAAAAGTGTTCACTTTACCGTAAACGGCCTATATTTGTCATCCCGGAAGGTAAACGCAAACCTTTTACAAAATGTGAGAATTAAATGTTATACTCATGACTAACGCCCCCGTCACACTGTCTAACTTTCTCCTCCAACTATATTTGACAATAAAATTTGAAGACAAAATACGGCCATCAAATTTTTCCTTCCAACAAATTTGATCAAATAATCTTCAACGTGTTAAAAAAAATATGTCACACAGTCAAATTTGTTATTGGGATAATCTAATTTGAATTCTTATTTAAAAATAATTTTAATAGTGAGTGTGCTTCTTTTCCCACGCAGACCATTAGAGGGAGAAATGTAAGGAATGTTTTAATTTATTTTCGCTTCTTTACTAAATTTGAATTTTATTTATCAGATACGTTTCCCGCACAAATAAATTTAATGTCTCTTTGCTCTTAATATTATGTGCAATAATCAGTTAAAATAGCATTCGTGCCCAGGCAGCTTCTTCGCAAATTAATTATTTTCATAACCTACTTCGTATCTAGCAATTGTTCGTTATTTTTAAGGTTCTTGGCGTCCATTTTTGTCATGCACGATTGTGATTGGCTGAGGTCATCAAACATTTAAAAATATATATATATAGAACCGGTCCAATCATCTAATGTTTGATGGAAGCAGAAGCCATCCAACTTCTTCAGACAAATACGGCGGCGTTTATGAAGTTTCGATGGCGTCTAAACTGTCCAGTTTTATTTGACCAAACTTATTGGAAGTAATTTGAAGGAAAAATTTGACATTGTGACAGGGGCTTTAAGGATGTTCATGATAAAGTGAGCACTTTTGAAATCAACCTTAGAAAAAAGTCACTGTCCTTGGCTGCATATATTTTAACGGGCGTACGGAGTGACATGCGTCAGTAAGGTTGGTAACACGGAATGGAAAGTAGTTCCCTGTCTTAGCGTCGAATATAAAGTGTTAGGTAACCGTTTATGATAACTTCAATTATTTCTTTCGGTTTATGTTGTTTTTTTAATGTATCGACGAGTGAAAATGAGCAAATTTGTAAAATATTTACTTTACTAATAATTTGACGGTTTCACGTGACCAACACAAGAATAAAGTGATGAGGTGCATGGCTATGTTAAGTTTACATAAGGCGGAAGAACACAAACAGTGTATAAAACTATATCTTAAGCAGGGGTTTCAAAAGTGCTCATTTTACCGTGAACAGCCTATATCGATAATTTTCATTTACTGAATAGTAAGACATCTGCAGGCTTAAGCTCTTTCAAAATCAATATTTGAAATATGTCACTGACCATATAGGCTGTTCACGGTGTAACATATCCATGAACTCACATTTACATGTCCCGAAACTAGTATGCAGATCAACACGTATTTGTTTTATACCATATGAAACCTACATATTTTACATATGTTTAAGCACTAGAATATTTTAATTGGAACACTTCTGCAATTTTACATATTTTATTTCATGAATTTTAAATGTGTAATGAGTCAGGATCCATCATTCTTTTCAATTCTTGTATGTTAATTTATGTTACTCTGGGGTAAGTAAGTATATTATTCTGAGCATTTGGCTGCTTAACTAAGTATATTACTTAATGATTTTTCAGGATTTTACAAATCTCAGAATGTATTATTTTAATTTTTAACACTTTATTTTCTTTTGTTTACAGTTTTATTTTTATATTGCATTAAGTTATATTTGTAACTTACTAAACCGGAAGTAGCTGACTTCCAGCAACTTCATCGCAAGTCCTGTCAATGGAGCATTGACAGGACTTGCGATGAAGTTGCCGGAAGTCAAGGGCTTCTGGGTACGGATCTGTATATCCAAGGACGCTTGTTTAATAGCCGGGATTTCTTGGGCGAAATCCCGGCATCGACATAATCTAGGTCAGTGTTTTTAGTACCCGAAGTTAGTTAAATTGAGGGCTAGCTTGGCAAGTTAAGAACAGGCCACAGCCTAGCTGATTTAGTTCGATTTTATTAGTGGACGCAGTCGAGGAGGCGGGGTTAAGCCACGACGCCATGCTGGTAACGTCAGCACTACCTACACATTAAGGTGACGCCACCTAATTTTTGGGCATAAAGCTTTATGCTTGGTAGCATTTTATGCAAGTTTATCATTGCTCCTGAAATGTTAGTGACAGATGATAGGCTATAGTTTTGGAAGATTTAGTTGTAGTACTTAGTGTCACTTATTAAATCAGCCCAGTGATCCTACACTACCCGATTTGAGTTAGTTACCGGAGCAAACTTTTGATCTTACAGTAATTTGTATATCAATTAGGATTGAAGAACTATTTTATATTTTTTATTTGGACTTAAATTTGTTTGGAGAACATTGAAACTTTTGCTAATTTTGAAGAGATTGTGAACCCGAGTTAGATATGTGGGAAAGTGATTTGAAAGTGTAATGCTATAGATTAATGGAGCTCATTATATAAAACTTTGTTAAGAGGCACTAAGAATACAGACATTTTTATTCGGAAACAGTTTAATTAATCTACAGTTCATTTAATTATTCGAAAGCAGCATTAAAGACATATTTTTTTTATTTCAAATTTAAGTAATTCTTTTGTTTGATTTGTGGTAATATTTTAACGTTTTTATCTACTTGGAGAACAGAATTCTTACTTAATAGATTCGATTTTCACACGTATCAAAGAGTTTTATTCTGATTTTAATTTACCTAATCTTCTGCTTTGAATTAAAGATAATTAATAATATTTTGTTTACTTTTATTGGTAATATTGCACCACACAAGCCTAATTTTCTGTTACGAAGGTAATTATCCAAATGAAGTGTTTCTTAATAATATTGAGAGTTTTATGTATTGTGAATGCCAGTGTATGTAAATGCCCTTGCAGAGTTCCTGAGGCGACCAGAACACCGTTGGAGAGTAAGTTCTACACGTAAAGGTCAAACACATTCGTTTACACACATATCCCTTTTCTAAACTAAACGTCATTTATATTTCTCCAATTAGTAATCACACATAAGCACACCCCAGTTCTCAATATATCACAGCGGTAAAAGAAGCACTTTTGGAAGCCATGCTTAAGATCTACTTATCTGCACGTTATGTATTCTTCCGCCTTATGTAAAATTAACATTGCCATGGACCTCGTCACTTTATTCATGCGTCGGTTACGCGATACTGCGAAATTATTAGAAAAGCAAATATTTTCAAAATCTGGTAATGTTTACACTCCGGTGCATCAAAAAAACTGAAATCGAGAAAATTATTTAAGTTGTCACAAATGGACACCTAACACTTTTTATTTGACGTTAAGCTATGAACTACTTTGCATCCACCGTTACCAACTTAGCTGGGCACATGTCACACGGTGCGCCCGTTGAAATACATGCATGCAGAGACAGTGACTTTTTTCGAAGGTTGATTTCAAAAGTGCTCAGTTTATCGTGAACAACCTTTACCTGCATATACTTCGAAGGCACACTGACCAACATGCGCCCAGTAAAGTTGGTAACGGCGGAAGGAAAATAGTTCCTTGTTTTAACACTGAATCTAAAGTGTCCGGTAAACGTCTGTAAATACTAAAATTAATTATTTTGCTTTCCTTTTCTTCTATGCATGCGTGTAAAAGGACTAGCAAAACCGTAAAACCTTACTTTTCTAATAATTTCACATTTTCACTTGACCAACCCATGAATCAAGTGATCGGGGCCATGACAAAGTAGGCGGAATAATGCATAATGTACATAAAAATAGATCATAAGAGGCTCTTTTAACATTGCTCAGTCTGGCGTGAATAGCATGTAAGCGCCCTTAAAAATCAGCAGCGAATTGAACACAAACCATTGTTATCATAATTATCATAAATTGTGCACGAACGCTCGAGGTGTATTTTCGAACAAAAAATCCCAAATAACTATCATGGTGCAGCCAACTGAAAAAGTTCGATAGCCGGTGATGTAACCTTTTGATAAGTAACTAGTAATTTTAATCTACAATGATGTTGATATATGAAACTTAACACAACCATGTGATTAGTTGATCACATACTCGTGTGTACGAAATACATGCCGATGATGCCAAAACAACAAAATAGAATTTTGTTTCAACGCATTATTTTTAAATACATATATACATTGGTGGATGTTTTAGAGGAAAAGCAGTTTGTTTGTGTGGTAAAAATATTGTGAAACACAAACAAGCACTCGCCAAGTAAATGTATTCGGCACCAGCAACTAAATCTTTTTCTCAGTGTAGTTCGGCTTCGCATACACAGCTACTGAATCTTTCCCACAGAGGCACACTCTGCTTTACGGACAATTATTCCCGGGCTTCTCTCTTGACAACCACGTCGTTAAAGCGACGACCGGATTCTCATCCAAACTGGCGAGAATCGATGGATCGAACTACAGGTCGCCAGGCAATGGAGGAGCCGTGCGGCGACCTTGTGAATCACACAACGTGATATAGCTGTGCTGATATCGATTGCCGTTGTCAGAAGCTGGATCGATGGAGGTGGCTTTGTCACGCACATGGCGCCAGTGTTTATATATCTGAGTCGTGAGTAATGACTACCTCATGGCTATTTGGCGCCCAAGCCGAAGTAATTTGAAGGTGTCTGCTCACAGAAGCAAATAATTTCTCTGTAGGGGTATATTATGTATATTCCGAAAATCGCCCCAGAAATAGTCATCAAACATAAAATAACAGTAAAAATCTGCATACAATTGCACGATGTTATTTTATTGTAAATGGTGGGCATGGCTTGACTAGGGTTTTAGACGCAAATAATTATTTGTTTAGTGGTAAAATAAAAATATTGAATTTTTCACTTTCACCATTTAAAAGACAAATTTAGTATCAACAGATATTTTACGTAGACAATGCATTGGGCAGCAAGCAAAGAATTAATTTGCAACATAATTAAATTTCGTATTAAGTAAAAAACTGACAACTATAATGCAATAGCTACAGCCATCTTAAAGCTGTGCTTGGTCATGTAGACGACATGTACACTGACAACCGATGACGCGATACGTTTGAATCTAACACAAACAGAACCCGGCATTAATTATGTAGCCAAAGTTACAGCACAAAAAAAAACATTTCCTACCTGTGATCTCGGCCAATATGACGTTATATAAACAAAGACACAAACCCTTGACTACCATAAACGTGTTTGCCGTCACACAATGAGTCAAGTAGAAATTTTTGTAAGCTGGAAATTGTCTTAATCGAACGGGGCCGTAAATTTGGATATTCCGCCATGAGGATTTTTTTCGCAGTCAAATGCGCCTGCGATAACTGCTAGCGAAATTACTGTAACTTGCTGTTCGCGGTAAAATGAGCACTTTTGAAACCCCTGCTTAAGATCTACTTGTATGCACCTTGCGTATTCTTCCGCCGTATGTGAAATTAACATTGCCGTGGGCCTCATTACTTTATTCATACTCCGGTCAAGTGGAACTGAGAAATTTTTATAAAAGTAAATATTTTACAAATCTGCCCATTTTTACACTTCGCTGCATTAAGTAAACAGAAAGGGAAATAAATAATTTAAGTTATTACTATTGGTTACCTAACACTTCTATATTCGCATTGAGATACGGAAATACTTCGCAACCACCGTTACCAACTTTACTGGGCGCATGTCACTCAGTATGCCCGTTTAGATATATGTAGGTAGGGGCTGTGACTTTTCCCTAAGGAATCACAATGGCAACGCTAGCCCCACATATCGTTCTAACAGGTCCAATAAACTGATTGGAGCAAACTAACTCCAAAGGGGTTGTGAGGTGAGAAACAAATAGTCAAACACACGACATCAACTATTCCAGAGGACTTCCATCAAACGAGGCAACGGCAGTGGCAACACACTGGATTCTCATTCAGAAGAGCGCGGGTTCAATCCCCGGTATGGCCATCCGCAATTTCGACTTTTCCGTTCTTCCCCGAAATCACACCAGGCGAATTTTGGAGTGGTTCCTTAATACAGGCCATGGTCAATAATTCCTCTCCGTTCCTATTTCTCTGAGCAACTTTCTCCGTCTCTGATGACCTCGCTATCGACGTAACGTTAAAGGTGCTCATCACCAAAAAAAAATGGGGGGGGGGGGTGGGGGTGGTTGTGGCTGTGTTAGGGAAACGGCCGTTTGTTTTTGCGTGAATACGTCTACGTTGACGCGCTCGGACGCCTTGATGTTTTTTCTTACGTTCCCGACACCACTTCACTCGATCATATGGGGTTTTATGGGTATCCCTGGATTGCTTTTCAGGTGCTCTTTCCAACCGTATACGAGTTATGTATTTCGTCTTGGCTTTTTGACAAGTATAGGCCGAAATTGTGTTAAATTTCCTTACTTTTTTTATATTAAACTCATGCAATTTCACCATAACAACGCCACACAAGTGTTTTATACGAGCAATCCATTTATCTTGACGAGAGCTGTCGATTGAAACGAGCGTCGTAGCGTCCACTAGTCAAAAGTTATAATACGCGGAAGTCATGAGACGAGGCGAAACGAACCCGGGAACCGAACCCGGTTCGCCTAGGTGGGGAGAGAGTAGTCTGGCCACCACACCACCGCGGCCCCTTACAAACTTGGTAATTTACGGACGCATTTTAATCTTTCCTGAGCAAGTGTAGGAATACTGTCATGGGTGTAGGGGAAACAATTTTTAACATTCGCGCTTACTTAGTATATGTAGGCCTATACACAGGTGTTGTTAAATCTCCGAATAATTTCTCAGAGTGTAGAACGAATAAACTGAGAAAAACTGTTGGTAAAATGGAGACGCTGCTAACATAAATAACACCTCAAATTATATTGGCTCTTTCGCAAAAAAAATATGTAACTCAAGAAACACGTGAAATTCTACTACTGCATTTTAGAATACGAAATTATGACATTTTTATGAACTCGTGCGACGATTTTAACTTAACATAGTGTCAGGAAGGACGATATCCACACAAGCTTAATAGAAACAGTAAATAGTGCAATGTTAAAATGTGGCACACGACGACAGCTGACGCGAAAAAGAAAAAGCTCACATGGCGAACAAAAAATTCTCCAGCTGCACTAACTCCACGCTGCTTTCAGAGCTCTGTAAATCCCCTAGGGGATTGTCAGCGACCCGCGTAATTCCTTGTTTGCCCCGGACACAGTACATTCTGAAAATTCGTATTTTGCACAGGTCTAGCTTCTCTGCTGGGATGTTGGCAGGCTGAAGAAGGACCTCGAGTAATTCAATATTTAGAAGCTTTGTTGGAAATACATAGGTCCAGTATTGCAAGGATTAAGAATGAACTACGAAACTTGTATAATATTTCACAGGAGATTGCCGGTTTTACGTTATCTGCTGTAGGCCCTGCTTATCCAAATATAGTGAACGACCTTACACCTGAGGATTTGGGGAAGTCGTAATTGTGAATTTCACGTGTAGAATTTAGGTTGAATAATTTCTAAAATACACTGAGTACGTTCATGATATCAGCATTTTATATCGTGTCGCAAAGTTAGCAGGCAGTTACTGAAAAGGGTGAACAATTGTTACTGACATTTTATTTAGTATGTTGTGGTCCATAACTGACTTTTATATTTAAAAAAAAAAAGAGACAGGTCTGTGTGTGTGTAGAAATACTCCCAAAGAAAATTCTCTGTGTCCTAAAAAAAGAGTTGAAATTACACAGTAATATTACATTACTTCTCAAATCTATAGACATTAAAATGACGTGTAAACAGACTTTTCAATTTTTTTTTAACTGAGTTATTTTCTTGCTGAAAAAATCTTCATTCTATAATTATAAAGTCGTAGATTAGGAAGACGCGAAATACGTTTTATCTCAGTTAGCACATTGTCAGCTGTCGTCAAGGGAAAAAACTTAAAGGATATTATAGCAATAGATCATGGTGACGAATACTTATAGGTCTACACACTTTCGTCTGAACGGGTTTTTTAGTCTTACACTTTACTTTGGCATACAACAATCCTGCCCTTCAAATTACGCCTTGATAAATAGCACGATAGAAATCCATCACTAGAGCGAAATACTTGCACACGAAGTTGCCAAAAGACTTCCTATGCAATTTTTTTATGGGGGGGGGGGGGGTATTATAAAAAACATGCAGACTTCAAGAAACGTATTTGGCATTAGTTTAAATCACACGCGCTCCTAACCCACACGTAAATCAGTCGCCAAATGGCACATTTAAATATATTGATACACTAACACCAGGGAGTTCACTGTTAGAGATCTGTATTCAAAGCATGTTTACAGCTCGTTAATCAAAGCTCCTAGAGACAGACTTGACAGGCGTGCTTGCTTCTACTCTGTCGAGCATTAGAGCGGCGTATTGAGTTTCACGTCGCACGATTACGGGCTGTACAACTGGAGGCGATGTAACCCCCTAGTTAATATAATGAATACAAGACGATCATTTATTACTAGAGCTAGTCATTTTTCGCGAAAATAAATATGAGTACATGGTAGACGTCATTACTGTAAGCATCCATCAGCAGTTTGCCTATTGTCATTGGTAGGTGTCTGCTTGGCAAAACGTTTTCATATTTGATCGGGCCAATGAGAATTCGGCAACATCGGCACGGCTCTTATGTCATTCGCGTGCAGACATGTCAAAAAGTAACTCAACCAATCAAGATACGTAAACGACCCTAGAATGTTTTGAAATATAACTTATCATGAAATATTTTTGCGAAATTTCACTACCACTATTTATTTGCAAATGACCCGGGCAGAACCGAGTAGTTGTGCATGCAGAGAACCCTGACTGGGAATAAGACAGCCATCAAAGGTGAAAGATTCGACTAAACAGAAGTTGTTGAAATTTCTTCTGGTAGTGAAGGCGATGATCGGTCACTATTGCCAAGTATATCCGAGATTTTGGTAGATGAGTCTGAATGTTATGTATCCCGTTGTAACGACATAAAATACACATGTGAATATAAAAATATGTGAATGTTACATTGTTAGGTAAATGAAAGTGTGAATATTTAACGAATTGTTAAAGTATTACACGCCTTAAATAATTTGCACTGTAGTAATAATGTGTTAAAAAATATTGTAAGTAATTTTGGAAAAGTGAGTGTTTAGTTTTAAATCACTGTAATGTGTATATTAACACTGTTCAGTGGTTATGTTATTACTGATAGTGAAAAGCCAAGGGGCTGGAGCCCCTCATGACTACGCCACAACCCTGTGATAGCGAACGCCAGTACTTATGTAGTAGGATTGTGAGAATGGAGTACCACATGATGATCCACCAAAAGGCGAAGTGTTTATTCACTCCGTAAGCGAGCAACACGCAAAGTACGATGCAATATCCCAGATAACAGTATCCGTGTAAGCTACAAAAAGGTCAAGAGTTTGCCTAGCCTGTCTTCTAGCACTGCCTAGTATTATGTCGACGCTTTGTAGCGTAGAAATACACTGGTTACGGTCGTGAACTACTTGTTAGAAACGACTAACACCCATCAATGTATTCCAAACGCGTGCATATAATTATGGGGGGAAAATATGTCAACTCAGCGGATAATTATTATTCTCCCATTTCTGTTAACTCCATTTCGATGTAAAGGCTTCAGCAGATAGGAAATATTCACAGGCGAGGGTTTTTACTACACTCTAAATTCGAATCGGTGGAAAACCATAGAATAGCAGTGAAATTCATCTACGCGAATCGGTGAAAATGGCTACCCTCAGAATCAGTGGAAAACCACCGATTGTTTCTGTGGAAAGATTTCCCTGATTGAATAAGTTTCGGCCAACTACAGCCGTGAATTGAATATTATTTTCATTGAATTTAGCCAAATAATTACGATAAATAAACATATTTATGATAGTTTACTACTTACATTATGCTATTTACCGTAATATAAAAAAGTAAAAAATTTTCCGCAGGTGGCCGGGATTGGACTCGCGCACCTTTTCCAGTTCACGATTAGACCGTTACCTTACTGTCCGAGCTACTATGTCCAATTCGTAATTAAGAGAAAAATATATTTCTTAAATCTTCTCATCGAGAGCGTGTAGTTTTAAATTGTACGTAAACTTTTAGTTTTTGGTTTGATTGGTACCATTAAGATTGTTAAAACGTCATGCATACATATGAGTGCACTGTCTTCGCCGCATTATAAGCAATTTAAACCTTCAAACAGAGCGATGTGATAATTACATGTCAGCGAAATGAAAGACGTAAAACCGGAATGAAAGACTGGATGTTCATTTTACCTCATAAAATGGTGTTTTGAAATACGAAACACATTTTAGTATGTATTTTGTATTGGTTTTATTAGTTGATGCGTTGTTAGTCCACTTAATACACGTTGTTTAATGGCCACTTTTACATGTCGTTTGATGGCCATTTTTACACGCTGTTTAAACAAATCACTGAAAAACAGAAAAAAAAAAAAATTACTGATGAATCAGTGGAAAATAGTCACTGAATCAATAAGTGAAAGAAAACTGGAATTTTTTACACTGATTCATCAGTTAAAGTCACTGGAGTGACTGTTGACTGATTTAAACAGTGACATTCTCATTAGCTCAGATCTAGAGTGTATACGGTTTGTGTTCTGAACACAACTAAAGCCGCTGTATTCACCCATATTTCAAACCCTCCCGTCGTCAGGTTATTCATTCTTATAGACTAGTCGGTAAAGTTCTGACCTAATTACAGACAGTAGGCGTTAAGGGAGGGGATAGTAGAGCACATATCCCCCACATCCAAAATATATAATGATGCCCCAGCAAAAACGCAAATATAAAAATTAATATTAGTTGCAAATATTTTTTTTAAATAATACATTTTGTTTATGAATATATTATTTACTGTTGGTATATAACACAGAGATTCTAAGAGTGCCAGTAGTGACATGTGATGTGCGTATAATTCTTTGAAATTCTTTGATATCAAATGATAACGTAAATTTTCATGAGCATGCACATATACGCAGCATGACATATTGTGAACGTGTGCAAAGAGAATAAAGCAGGAGCGCGGTGTACGTTCAACATTGCATTGGTAGATATTGCATAGTACACATCGAGACGAAAGATGTCGAGATGTCTGATGATCGATAATACCCGCAGACAGTTTCATAGACATCTGGACGATGTTACCGAAGGTAGAATCATTAGAAAGTTGTATACATTTGTACAGATATCGTGTCTCTTGAAGCGACGAACGCACTTAAACAATTGTGTGGCATTGATATTTCAGAAGTAGATAGAGATTGTACGGCAATACATGCCTGTCATACACCTTGGTACCGATTTTTCAGAAGCAACATTGTCTTCTGTACTGAACGAAGCCACGTTAATGAAGAAGTGTTTCTCCACGAAAAGATTTCGGAAAGTAAAATCTGGATTCACCATCCCTATAGCAGGGTGCATATGATCCACACTTAGTGTGTATCATATGGATCTTGACCAAATCATATAACCCAGACTGCCTCTTGGTCAGGTACGTCAGCTTGGACAGTATCATCAACTGTCTCAGGCATGGCTAGCAGTCACCTTTGTCAAGAATGATGAGTATGTGTGCATGGGGTAGCACCCGATCCTGAAATTCAATGGTGTAAGTGGAATCATCCATACCGAAAATTTGTTTCTTGAAAATGTCCTCGATGAGAGAGTCAAGTTTCACCTTGAAGACCATACACACGACATCAGGGCGATGACATGCCTACTGGCGGCCTTCCAGCGACAGATGTTACCCAAGGTAGAATCATTGGGAAGTTGGAAGAATGTTGAAGTGTAGCTGGTGTGGTCGAGGATTTCGGGATCGCACACAGCAACGTGTTGCGAGCTTGGGCGGCATTTCGAACGACCTGTACAGCTGGGGCGAAGCTTTAGTAGTGATCGTTCACGAGAAACCACGGCGAGGGAGTACCGGCATGTCGTCCTACAAACGACGGCAGACAGCGGGATCGATACCCGGGGCCTCCACCAGGGTCGAGAGTTGCTATAGTTATAATTACAAGCCATACATCTAGTATACAAACATGTTTTATTGTATCCTTCTACTTTAGATAACAATAAGCTCACACTCGTCTGATGGATGGTGCTATAACGCCTCTACGGGGGGAGCTCTCCTATTTTACACATTAATTTAAAAATTCAGCGCTAAACGCTTAACTCACCACTGTCAAATTAACTATATCTCGGGTCGGCCAGGCACGCACCGCTCGGAAGGCCAATAGTTGTCGGTATCGGTCGTCTTCCCTGGACGGCGACATCTCCGCAGCCGGTGCTCGCAGGCGATGGACAGCAATGGCGACCCATGGCCTTGCTGCCTCAGCGCTTATACAGTCAGGCCTCGCTTTCGATTCCCCCATTTCGCCAGCTTTGTCGATCGGATCTCCTTAGTCGCACAAGCTACGACCATAACAACATGCGACGTAATACTGGACGCTCGATATCGCATTATGCAGTGGCCATAAGACTGCACACACGGGTGGTTGCTTCGTTCGGCGACCAGCACGGTGACTGCCACTGACGCATACTCATCGGAGAGGGCGTTTTCTGTGGTGCCGGAAACACAAAGACTGAAGAGTTCAGCAAGAGGCTCGAGTGCTCTTTACAGAAGAGAGTCGATTAAGTTTCACTAGCGATTCCGGACGCCTATACATCTGGAGAGAGCGAGGAACACGTGATCACCCTTCCAAAATTGTCAAAAGGAAACGATTTGCAGGTGGCGGTGTTCTCGTTCGGAAAGAGACAATGCTTGGTAGCCGTACGGAGCTCCACGTCTTCCAAGGATGTTCAGTCACTGGTGACAGCGCACAGCTATTGTTGGGGGAGTCGTTTGGTAGCTTCGGCTGCTAGGTGCTTTGCGTCGTCTGAGGAGTCGGTGGTAGTTTCGAAGGGTTGATGCTCACTAATGAAGGGGCGTTGGTCTGATCCGCCACAAAGAGGATCCGTTCACTAAGCGAGTTAGTAGAGCTTGGATAGGCCTCGACCCCATCAAGGTGGCTCATGACGGCAAACCCGGCAAATTCCGGTTAGCTTCGTCGCATAAAATTAAAGATATATATTGTAACGAGTAATTAAAAACCTTTTTAAATTTTGCAGCCATATTTTATATGCTTCGTTTACAGCCTGCACGCTAGATGACGGCCATAGTGCATTGTATTGCATTTCTCGTTCGGCTTCATAACTGTACTTCCTATTGCCCTCAGTGGCAACTCTTACTAACAGACGATTAATATGTAGAATTAACATACTTGACGAGATTTTGGATTGTGTTCAGAGAAGATAAATTTGTAAAAACGAATTACTCTGTGTGCTGGGGATCAAAGTGGCGGGTCAACCAGCAGCCAGCAGCAGCGGCTGTATAAAGGAGAAAGGACACATCCAAGAAGTGGAGTGAGCCGCCATTGCTCGCACAATAGACAGCAATCAGCACGAAGTCCGTGGCGCTCAACTCCTAGGCTGTAAAATGGAATCTAATATGACCTAAGAGAACGGCGGGAGTAGTACATGTATCTTCTCTGAACGTAATGGTGAGTCCTGTGCCTGACGTTTGAGGATTCATATTTTAAAAATAAACCACTCACAAAAATATGTTTTTTTAAGGTGCGGCGACTTCTGTGTCCAAGGTCGCGAATACGCCTTTGGAATAATAGGTTTGGGGTTTGAAGGCCAGGTATCCAAGGTTGTAAATGTCGTTTTAAAAATATATTTTTATAGTAGGATAATGTGTAAACCGATTCCCTATCAGCTTTCTTGAATTAAGCAAAGAAGTTTAAAAAAATGCGTTAATGAAACTGACAAAAGGTATTATTGAAAGTAAACAATTGCGAAAGACCTTAGACAAATACTTACGGAACGACCACTGAAGCCTTCACCTTATAAAAATCAGGGCATAGCTGTGTCAGTAACGCGATCGTAAGTTTTACGTGAATTCGCCTGCGTTAGCGGGTACACTGTAAAAAAAAACTGTAATTTTACTGAGAAATCGTTTGTAATGTTACAAATGCTTATAACAGTACAAAGATTACTCTTGTAAAACTACTCGTCTGTAAAACTACTCGTTTGTAAAACTACAAGAGCCGTGTTTGTGATACACCTCACGAAAAATGTGTACTATACTGACCCATATCCACGAGCTTTAGCAAAATTAGGTCACTTAACAACGTAAAACCGCATATAGCTGTTTGTGCAAAAATGTTAGGTGGTGTCAAGTGTAGTTGCATGCAAAAAGAAATGTATTGCAAGTTTCAATAACATAAAACACTTAAATCATCTCAAATAATCATTATAAAACGACAATTTCAATAAAACGTCACCGTATTACTCATTAACTATTAATATTTACTAGCTACGTAGAACTCATAAAATAAAACTAATGTATTCTCTTCTTAATAAAATAACTTCATTCAAATTTTGTAGGTACTTGACCTTATATTTACCTTAAAATAAATACAGTACGAAGCTCGTAGGTCTAGTTTGTGTTGTGCTTATAGGTGCAAGCTGATAATGCAAGGGGAGTGCTGGCAAAGTGTAATTTGTTTTTGTAAATTATATTTAGAATTTTTTTTAGTTATTCTCTGTTATTAGTTTATCATATTTTATTTCTATTAGAAAAAAAACTTATTTATGTATACTTTTCAATAACTTAAGTTGTAATACAAGGCTATCATTTTTAATATTTAAAATATATATATTTTTGCAGATTCTACAAGAAAACTGTTTGAAATTTTACAAATGATTTTCTAGGAAACTGGGTTTTCAAAGATTTTGCTTGTACAGGTGCAAATTTTTTTTACAGTGTAATATTTTCTTTGGGAAATAGGAACGAAGTCAAAGTAAAGAAATGGATACTTGACTTTCGTAGGCTGAATCAACAAATCCTACAAGAGTGAATGAGGTCACCTTTATTTAATTAAATCGTTTTATTGGACACGAAATTAATAGTGTCTGAATGATTCACCTTACAAATGTTACATCGCCGTTTCTGTTCTAGTACCCAGTGCATCAATCCGATTTTATAAACGCATTTGTGTCAAAATTATAATTACAAATCTCGACATCCATTAGATGGTGGTTGAACACAAACGTGCAATGAGTTTTAATAAGTGTGAAGTAATTAATGGCAAGCTCTCTATCTCCCCCATCTCCGAGCCTCTTACTCACACTAATACGTTTATGGATGTATCCGTGGGAAGATTTACATTTAAATTTACACTACATTACTGTAATTCACAAAACTTTTATTCAGTAAAATAAAAATTCAACTCTGTTAATGTGACCTTAAATAGCTTTTAGCTACCATGAATAATGTGGCCTATTTCGTTCCGAGTGACATTTTGGACTCAAAACAAAATTATTTTGGAGGCACAATTCCATTTTTCTGTTCATAATTAGTTAAATTAATCATCTTAACACAAGCAAAACCTTGCCAGTCATTACACATACAATGAACCCTGAAAGTTACCAACTAAACTTGCATCTTCACGTATGAAACTTTATTAATGTGGTATTGCAATATTTTTGTAACTCAACGAGTTGTTGGCAATCTCATTTCCAAGAATGAATACCTCCGATTGTGCACCATAAAGTCTTATAAGGCGAAGTACTATCTATGACTTGTTAGTACATACACATAGTTCTGGGACGATATAGACAAAATTTTAGGATAAAATGTTTTGGAAATCGGAGCATTACACTACACGTGCCTTTTACTTTGTTTTAACTTATGTTTACTTCTGACTCAATCAAACAGACATTTAGAGTAAGTGGGTCGGAAATATCTCCGAGGTTGCAAGCTGGTGATAAAGTTCGTTGCAATAAAGGCATGTCGCTTCATTTCGAGGGCTGCATTTGCGTTCGGCAACAAAGAGTTACATTTCGAAATTCTTTGTCTTCCGAGATTCACCTGCGCTAGTATGGGTCGTATGGCACAACTCAGCGACTTCATACTGCTGTTAAAACACGAATTAGAAGGACCTCGCTTACAAAAAATTTAAGGTAAAGAATCAATGGAACGAGAATGGCGAATCTATGCAATTTGACCTCTAAGCCTTAAGGGCTAAACTAGAGTAGTCATTCCGATTGCAGCGTGTAATTATACGTGACAGCGGCGACTGTCTTCTTATACTGGTGGAAAACCAGCAGCAAAATTCAACACAGTTGTCTGTCCTAACATCTCATCTTCCAGTTTGTACGTTTCTGAGTAAAGTAATCCGTTTTGGTTAATATGAAGGGCCAGAAAATTATAACAAGCGCGATGTTTTGAAAGTTTCAATATTTATACGTCTATAGTGAGGGCTATTTTTGACAGATAACCATATTGGGTATACGTTGGTTCAGTAGTTTCATTAAAAAGCGATTATTTTAACACCCTACAGCGAAATTCAAACAACACGTAGCGTATTTACAATATAAGCTTTAAATTATAAAATATTTATTATAAATTTTGCTCGATCGATTTGTGAACATGGCCAAAAATTTCTTGTCCACCAATAAGTTTATATTTCCCATGTAATTTCCGTCCGCGTATTATTTCAGTACTAAACCATCAAACAACTAAGTCGCCGCTTATACATTCTAGAAATGTTTTGTACTTTAACAAGAAAAATCCTTGGAAACCCAGTTGCCAAGAAAATCCTTATTGAAACTACAAAGAGTTTTCTTGTTAAATCTGCAAAACATTTATTTGTAATGTTACAAATAATAACCTTGCATTACAATTAACATTATTGAGATGTATACATAACATTATTTTTTCTTCTTCCAGAAAACAAATGTGATAAATTAATAACAGAGAATAACTAAAAACAAAAAAATATTCCTAATATATATTACGAAAAAAAATACACTTTGCCAACACACGGATTAGAACCCATGCCCATGTAATATTTGCCGGCACTTTTAACCACAATACCAACTTGACTAATGAATTTAAAGTATATTTTTACAGTAAATATAACTGCAAGTACCTACAACATCTTAATTAAGTTATTTGGTTAAGAGAATTAGGTAGATTAATTTAATTTTAAGATATCTGTTGAATTAAGAGATTTAGACGACTCTTAACAACGAGGTATTGAGAGCCGTTTTAAGAGTTCTGTGTAGCTCGGAAACATTACCAGTTAATGAATAATACGATTACATTTAATTTTTATTGTTTGAGTTATTTTAAGTGTTTTACGTTATTCAAACTTGCAATACATTTCTTTTTGCACGCAGCTACACTTTACATCACCCATAGGTTTTGCACAAACAGCTATATTTTTTACGTTGTTGAGTGTCCGCCATTTTGCAGTAGAAGCCGTGACGCATGAACTCGGGAAAAAATTGGAAAAAAACTGGAAAATAACCTTACGTTGGACTCAAAGCGTGTATATGTAATAATGACCTGAACCATATTTCGTCACTTCGGAACACATGAACGGCAAGCGACACAAGTTTTTGTCATCAGTATGGCTGTTAGGAAAAGCTGTATCCTTGTCAGTAGAAAATAAATATGAATAAGATTGAAACGACAAAAGGACGGACGAACAACTTAGTATTACAAAATAGGACAGGCATTAAAAGAAAAACTAAAGAAAAAACGACACGATGACAAAAACACCACACAAGTGAAGAATACAGTGCAAAAACAGTGTCAGTGGACACAGATGAAAAATAAAAAGTAACTCAAACCATATACAAAAATAGGGGGGGGGGGGGGCGCAATGAAAAACAAGTGAGGAAATAGTATTCCTTTTCAGATATGAAACCAAACAAATCAACACTACGGACAACATAGGAACCACAAAATCACCAGAGAAAAGAATACGTAAGCAGAGAGGACATAGAACGACGAAAAAATGATAACACAAAAAATAATTGTAAGTCTTTAGGACGCGACGTGACGATTCGGGGCTTGGAATCTGTCCCCTTGTTCATGTGAGGCACTGGTGAAACAATCGCAGTAAAATCACCATAGCCATTAAAATTGAAAGATAAAATCAATGGCGTATGTTCGAAACATTCACCCTAATTGCAAGAGTCTTTCTAACAACTCAAGGAAACTGTGATCTTCACCGTGAGACGACGGCGATGAAAGCCAGCGACGTCGTGAGCGTGTCGCTTGACCCCACGCGGTGTCGGCGCCGTTGTTCGGTGACGAGTCTCGGGACACTTCCTCCCGACACAGTTGCTGACCTACTCCCTGCCGGAATGCAGTGCGTCCTCCCAACCCCCTGCTGAACGCCGAGGCAGGGGAGATCGATAAAACAACCCCCTCAGCACCCGCTGCCGGCAACTCCAAGCCCCTCGTCTCCCTCAGGGCGACCGCTACCCGTCCGATAACGACTACCATCTGGCCGCAGGACTTGGGAGCACGAGGCTGTGCATCGACCAGGCCAGTGGTGCCAAACCACTTTTTTTATATTTTAGTAAAGGGCAGCTACCCTTATAGTAAATTTGCCCGCGGACCGCAAGCGTAAAAATCACAATATCCTAAAATGCACAGATAAAAATGTAATTACATATGACCCAGGTGTTTTATTATTACAATTCAATAATTAACCGCAGTAAAAATATTAATTATAGCTAGTTACAAACATATCGAGAATTAGTCTTTATTTCGTTACAGGGGGCCGCGGTTGTGTAGTGGTCAGACTACACACCTCCCACATAGGCTAACCGGGCTCGATTCCGAGCAGGATCGCTCCTGGGTTTTCGTATGTGGGAATCGTGTTGGACGATGTCACTTGTTGACAGGTTTCTCGGGGATCTCCCGTTTCCCCTGCCCTTACATTTCGGCGCTGCTGCGTACTCACCCACCCACCTCACCCCCCTCACATACTCACCCACCAACCCCCTTCACCCACCTACTCACCTCACTCACTCACTCGATACATGAAATAGTACTTGTATTTCACAAAAAAGCCCACGGGCAACATGACACGAAAATGTGGGCCCAATATTACAACATGAGTTGTGCCAATACTTTTTTGGAGTAATCGTACACTCCTTCCTTACCGGAGGTTTCGAACCCACGACGCGTTGCGTCATAAACAGGCACGCAACCAACAGCACCACGTATGTATATCGGCCTTTCCACTGAGCCAACTCGCTTGATTCAAACACACCGTAATTATGTATATAACCATAGTGCTAACCATTAGTCGAAGTCACGTGGTTTATTGACAGTTCCAGTAGGCAAAAGGCACTACCGTTTTTAGGACTCTTATATTTGTAATCGCGTAGTCAAATGCCCCACGTATTCTCTCCGAGGTCGTCTTCGGACAGTGGCTGGGTGGAAATTGCTGCGGTTGTCTGTTCGACAGACCTGACATTTTTGGTTAGCCTGGAGGTGAGGATGAAGCAAGATACGAGGAGGCAGTGGAGCGAGGACGGAAGATATATGAGGCAATAAACAAGAACTCCCTGATAAAACTCCCACGCCGCAGTTCGCCTTACACCACAGGCTGTGCAAGATTAGGACCTACTTCTCTTGCGACTTTGCACCTTTCCGGCATTTGATAAATTCAACATTGCCATGGAACGTCGCACATTACACTGTTCACGCATCATCTAAGTGAAATCATGAGATTTTCAGCGCTCACGTCTACCTGGTGCGTGAACTGCGTTACACAATTTTATTTTATTTTGTGGCCAGCCAAAGGCCGGCCACGCATTTTTCTTATCACCCCCGTACCTTTGCAGTTTCTGGGTAACACAGCGGTGTAGGATGTTACATTATTATTTGTTTTTTCTTCTTTTATTTGATGCTTTATTTTCCCATTACAGCCTTTATGGATTACATTTTAATATAATATTGCAAATTATTTACACCAAGTTGTCTGGAAGGTGAGAGTGGCGCGGTTTCCCTGCATTCCACCCTGACTCCCCTAGCAGCTTGGGGGTTAAATTCTTGACATTCTATTCTATTGATGCGTTACGGGGTGTTTGAAATTGGCGTCTCCACACGAAACTACTAAACTTTCGTCCAATGTGCCGTTCTGAGAAAAGAACGCACACTTCAGACGAGGGCTGTCGAGTACTCTCGTGACGTCACGCACATTAGAAACGCCTTTTCAGAGCACTCCAAAACGGCTAAAAACGGCCCTTTTTAACGTGATTATATATATTAATATTTTTTTTATCTGAGAGGTTTCGAAAAATGCCCCCTTAATGTAGCTATTACTTGCCAACTCATTATAGTTTTCAAAATATAACACTCAAATTCCGACAAGAGTGTTATAGGCAGGTTCAAAGTGTTGAATTAGAGTCTAAGCACGGCATACTGCATTTGTGTTACAAGCTACGAATGGAACAAAAACAACTTTCCCTCTACAATTTATGGTTTAAACTATTTACTAAGAACAAAGAACAAAAATATATTTAAATATTTACGACAAGTCTGACCCCTACTTTCAACAAAATTCAGAGTGCCAGTACTCGCTCACCTGTTTATATATCGCACTCAAACTGAACCTGTATGTTCAGCACACCATACAGATTGCATTAAATACAATTTGACTGGGAAAAAATAGCTAGGAGCAAAGCCTAGTTTGCTGCGGAATTCGGGAAATTAGAATTTTTGAGTGTTATATTTTGAAAGCTATAATTATTGTCCAAAAATAACTGCATTTAGGTGGCACTTTTCGAAAGCTCTTTCAGATAACCAAATAAAAAAAATGTGAAATATCACCTTAAAAGTGTTGTATCCCAAAACACATGAATCTGGCACATACAAAAAACTACAAGGGCCTTGCACTGAACCGTCCAACAGACTTTCCACCAAGATAATAGAGCCTACCCTGAATGTCCCACAGGTACGAGCAGTGTGATGAGATCACTGCATGCCAGTTAAGAGCCTTGCGCTTAGAGGCGACGGCGCACTTGTCGCGCGAGGCAGTGTCGCCCCTATCGCTCCCTCGCTCCTAGCCCTCAAACGCGGAGAAAAGTCCCAGGTAGACAATAAAATTTGAAGACAAAATACAGCCAACAAATTTTTCCTTCCAACAAATGTTATCAAATAATCATGACTGTGTTTGAAAATGTGCCGCACTGTAAAATTTGTTTACTAGGCGAATATAATTTGAATTATCATTTTAAAAAAATTTCCATAGTGTGACACTGCTTTTTTTTTCCCCATGCAGTCCATTACAGGAAGAAATGTAAGGAATGTTGTAATTTATTTTCTCAGACTAAATTTAACCAAGTCTATAAAATTATACCTAAGGACATTGCACTGATTAATTACTCACCTAGTTGTAATAGTATTTTACATGAGAACTATTTCATTCTTACTAGGCGCTACCAACACACATGTTTTCTCACCGTTTCTATTCATATTTATTATAAATGCTGTATTATAATTTATAAATAAAATCTAGGTAAAACTTCAAATTAATGAAAAATAAGAAGTTATGGTTCACAGAAGTATAAAATGGCTGTGATACATAGCGTATTTAGGAAATAACTGAAAAAGTCATACACGGGTGATTTTTCAAAGATTTGATTCAAAAAGTTCGAAGAAATCGCGAATAGACTATACTTAAGTAGCTATAAATCTAAACATTACGCTCCAGGTACCTCAACTCTTATAACTCTTTTCTTCTTCAAATTCGCTGCCAACTTAGCTGGAAGCCGGCATGCCACTGTGTTCCGTTACACACATATCATTACGGGCAGTGATATTTTTTAAAAGTTGATTTCAAAAGTGCTCACTTTACCGTGAACAGCCTTTACAAGTTAACCAGAGTTCTACTGTTACTTTCGTATGAAAAAAATATTTACTCTAGTTAAAACGGTGTTTTGATTACGAAAATATTCTGACGAACCACGTTCGCGAACGCAGCAAACATTGTTTAGCCCGAAATTCAGTACAGAAACGGGAAAAATTTACGTAATATGTCGACTGTCATATTGCAGAACAGAAATCTGCCGAAATGCCTAACGCCCCATAAAATAAATATAACAGGTGAAATATTAGTAAAATAAACATGTTGCTCCGTTTTTTCTCATTTTTTTTGCTCCGTGGCCGGCAGTCACTTGTTTTTTTTTTTTCTTTTAAAAAGGTCTAAAACCAAGCGACTAACAAGACTTTTTCTTCTATTCTATCCAGTTAATGGCAGCTCTTCCAACGCAATGGACACACGAAAGCAGAGAAACTAGGAAAACAAATATGACCGGGTTCTGTCGAATTCGGCGCGGAATTGTCGCCGTTTTCATGACAGTAGCCGTTGAATTATGGATAGCGTGAAACACGGTTCAGGTGGTCGTATAACCTGTGCGTCAGCAAGGCTTCGGACTGAATTTTGATTCGCTTATATCTGGTTAAGGGGACTACGTATAGCGTGGTCTACATGTCTTGTTACCCATGCACAACGCAATATAATCAAATACTACGTCATAATGTAAACCATCTAATAACAAAATTGATTTTTTTTTGCTACTGTTTGCAACGTACGATCGAAATAGTGTACGTCAGAGTTCTCGTCAGCATTTCTGCAAGAGTAAATAAATCAAGGAAACTAATGAGGTATAATTTACCGTTGGGTAATGAGCAGTGCAGTTAAGTGTCACAGGTATGTTAGCGAAAAGCATGCGAAGTTTACAAACAAACGTGTGATATTGATCAGAACACTGTACACGCGGAAGTTCACAGCACGAAGTTCCTTATATAGACCATTCGCCGTTACTTCACACATTTCTGAAGCCCTGATAAAGTTCTACTTCCAGAATATTCCTCCGCCTCATGCAAACCAAGTCAAGAAAGTTACACCAAAGGACAGCACACCGCATTCGTGCGCATTCAGTGTAATAAAATTTGCATAAGAACTATTTCTTACAAGGCATTACCAACATACTTATTTTCTCCCTTATTTTATTCGTATTAATTTTAAATCAAACATAATAATTTATAAATAAAAAGTAAATAAAAGTTACATTTAACCAAATATAAGATACTTTTACATTGACACAAGCATAAGAAGCTTGTGAGTGGATTTAGGCGGCTCTAAAAAGCGTGGTCTTGAGAACCGATGATGGAGATTGAGGAGAGTATGGAGCGGCGCCGGAATGATGGAGCTGGGGAAAGGGGAGATCCCCGAGAAAACCCGCCGACCATCGGCATCGTCCGGCACGATTCCCACATGCGAAAATCCGGTGACCAGGCCGGGGATTGAACCCTAATTGCCATGGGGGGAGGCGAGTAGGCTAACCGCTTAGCCACCGCGGCCCCAAGAAGCTTGTGATACACGACGTAGGAAACGACGAAACACATCGTACATGGGATGATTTTTCAAAGGTTTGATTAAAAAAGTGTGACGAAACCGCGAATAGACTATATACTTATTGAACCGCCTGTGTGCACACCACGAGTACATGTGTCACTTGACATCAAAGAGACCGCACCGAGCGTGTTCGGATATGCGGGTGAGTGTTTGGTTGGCGTTTGTGCGGTCATGGTTCCAGCCCACCTCTGCTGCACTACGAGTGGTTCTGCTGCTGTAGTTTCCCAGGCATTCCCTATTATAGTCTCTTCATGGTTTCTTCACATGTCTTGAATTAAACCCTTGGAAAATTACCCAATGTCTGACGTGATTAGTTATTTCCTGTACATGTAATTTATCACAAGCATTTTATACCTCTGTTAGCATAAAAGTTGCTTAGTTTTAGATAATATTGTAATTTAACTATATTGTCCTTATAATTTACAATATTTTATTTATAATGAATATGAAAAAGAAAAAAAACCAGTGAGAAAATACGTGTGCTGGTAGCGCCTAGTAAGAAATAGTTCTAATGCAAAACATTATTACAACTGAGGGCGCACGAATTCGGTGTGTTGTCATTTGGTGTATTATTCTAGGCTTAGTTAAGCTTATTTTGGACTAGGCGGAGGAATATCCTGGAAGTAGAACTTTAGCAGGGATTCAGGAAAGTGTGAAGTAACTGTGAATGGAATATATTCACCGGTTTCATTAAGGCTCAACTCCACACCTTTTGTAGAAATTCTTCGTTTTCGCGTCATAATTTCGGATTTGTAGTAATTACTGATAATATACTATTATAGGAAATTTATATTTTACGAGTTAATTAATATTTCTGTGCGTTATTTTAATTTTATATTATCTGCTAGTTGCAAAAAGTCTAGAATTTACTAATAAAATATACATTCATTCTCGAATTTTTACAAAACACACAATTATAATTACGCACAAAAAATTGGGTTCAGCTGTGTTGGGGATACGGACTTTTGTTTTGCGTGAATACGTCTACGTTGACGCGCTCGGACGCCTTGATATTTATTTTATGTTCCCGGCACCGCTTCACTCGATCATACGGGGTTTTATTGGTACCACTGGATTGCTTTTGAGATGCTCTTTTCAACCTTATAAGATTTCTGTATTTCGACTTGGCTTTTTGTCGAGTATAGGCCGACATTGTGTTCAGTTTTCTTAATTTTTTACATTAAATTCATACAATTTCACCATAACCACGCCGCACAAGTGTTTTATACACGCAATCGATTGACCTTAATGAGTGCTGTAGATTGAAACTTAAAAGCGCGTCGTAGCTTCTTCTAGTCAAAAGTTATACTACGCGGAAGTTATAAGACGCGGCGAAACGAACTCGAAATTGTTCAGCCCCTCCCCCGCCTCCTACTGCGATGCTTCGCAGTCTTCACTCAACGTAACATATTCTTTGATCCTCTGGCATTCAAGTGGTGTAATTTAATTTTGAATTTAGACGATAGATTCGGCGCTGCAATGCCAATCTGTATCCCTCGATTTTGTTATCATCGGATTTTCTGGATTGCCTCCCACTATGGTTGCAAATTTAAAGACGTATTCGCGTCAAAATATCAAACAATTCGTAAAATGTCAATTTTATACACTCGTACATTGTCAGTAATTACTTAGAATCCGAAATTACGAAGGTGTGAAGTAGAGTCTTAAGGACCAAATTATAATCTGGCATAAAAGAAAATAAAAAGAAATAGGCCACTTTCAGTTCCCTATCGTCAGACACAACCGGGGCTGCCTCACTCTATAACGAACCGGGTTCGAGTTATGACTGAGCCAATCTCGGATTTCCGTATATAGATGTTGCCGTAGGATTTTCGCAATTCACCTTACTCATATCGGCGCTTGTTCCTGTTGTGATGGTGCCTCTGGTCTTCTGTAGTTAGAGCTTTGTTCTCTTTTTGTGATACAGAACAAGTTTCGCCAGAATTGTAAGATTTTTCACATATCGCCGAATTCCACTCTGCTCGGATGCTCTAAAGGCATCCGGCTACACGAATGATTGTACGCGTTAGTGAACTCAGCAATCATCGGAATTCTAAGGAAATTCTAAGGTATAGGCTATTCATGGTAAAGTGAGCACTTTTTAAGGCCCTGCTAATTTTTCTTTTTCAGCGAATTTCTATCTTTCTGCCACTTTTTATTATAAACATTACCGTGAGATTAATATACAGAGCATTTCCCTTTCATCACTCTTAAAAGTTAACCCTTGCGGCTCCTATTGAATACATTTATTAGGGGTTAATGCGCATTGGGTGGGCCTTAAAAAGTTCTCACTTTACTGTGAATAGCCTATAGTTACAAAGCCGATATTGGTGTGCGCAACGTATAACTGTAACACTTTTACATGCCACGTTTCAGATTAAAGTGAAATGTATGTTGGTAGCGTTTAAGATATGTTTTGTTTGGCAATTAACAGAGGTGTCTAGAGCTCCGGTGAGGGCGAAGTTGAGTTGAGTTATTTCGGTGGCTCTTAACAATGAGGTCACGAGAGCCGATGAGGGTGAAATGAGATGAAAGTGGAGCAGCGCTGGAATGCAAGGGCGGGGAAACGGGAGACCCTCGAGAAAATCCACCGAACAGCGGCATCGTCCGGCACGATTCGCACTTGCGAAAATCCGGGAGTGACCCGGCCGGTGTATTGAACCCGGTTCACCTTGGTGGGAGGCGAGCCCGTGAAATGAGGTGAATACGGAGTAGCAGCGGAATGCAAGGGCGAGGTAGACGGGAGTGCCCCGCGGAAACTCCCCCCCCCAGCCAATGTCAACGTCCGCCACATTTTCCATGTGCGAAAACCTGGGTGAAACCCACAGGGAATCGAGACAGGTTCGCCCCAGTAGGATGCGAGCAGTTTGATCATTACAACCACTGTGACCCTGTAGTCGCGATATTCTCGGGATTAAATGACGAAAAAGTAAAACTAGAGATTTTGTTGAAGGCTATACATTAAAGCTTCAATGAAAAATTTTCCGGCCACTTACTAGGGGAGAAATGGGAGTACTGTACTACGCTATTATGGGGACATTTTAATGAGAATATCCCTCATTAACCCCCCACTCTCCCCCAACACAATAAAATAGATCCAGGCTCATCCCATGATGCCACCGAACGTAAACTGACGATAGCAGTAGCGTTAATGTCCGTGGAGCATGTCGCTATATGACGGTAAATAGTGTCTGATCGGTTTGCGCCGTTTTTCACGATCGCAGTTTACTGGCGAGATTAAACTGCGTTGTATCGGGCGCTGCCGTGCAGGCGAAATACGGCACAGAGGTAGCCGTAACTAACGACGTGCGGGCAAAAAAAACGGCGACGAAACCTCAACCGTTAGGGAATCCGGCGCTCTTTATCAGGACAGCGACCGCACCCTCCGACAGCCATGTCGAACATTTGCCAAACCTCCGCAAGCGGCAGCCCCCTCGACCGACGGTCGTAAAGTTGTTTCCGATAAAAAATAAAAAAAAGAAAGAAACAGACGCAACAGTTTCCATTGCCTGCCTGGACGAGAGACCGCGTGACAGCTGCGCGTGCGTATCACACGTGTTTTGTATTGTCCGAAGTAACGCGCGACGACATTGCATATTCGGCAAACGCAGGAAATTTGCGATTCCCAGAGACAAGTCGCTTTTTAAACTCTAGAGAAAATCTCAACTCAATGTAAATGCTAACAAAAGAATGGCAAACTCGATAAAAATTCAACTAAACCCTTGGTAATAGTACCTTTACCTTATCCAACATGCAAATTGAGTTTATTTATTTTCACATACATAAATACATTTATCTTTATGATACCAACATTTAAGAAATGAGCTTATTGTTCTTTAGCCAATAATATTGTTCTACAGTATTAATATGAAAACCGATAGAACTATATCTAACTTGATATCGCACTAAAATATTTATTCACTTTAAAAGTGACGAAAACCATGTCGATAATACACACATGACAAAACAGTTTTTAAAACCCTAATTAAACAAATATTTATTAGTGGAAATATTTAATAAGTACCGTCACACAACAAGTATAACAACAAAAAAAAAAAGTACATGCTAGTGGAAAATATGTTATCAAGTAAAGTCGACTGGCAATTAAGAGACTTCAAACGTCACGTTAATATTGCGACAAACGAGTCGTTGACACTGTATTGGCGCCTAGTCACGCCCTCTCTGTATAATACATCATAGTTCTTTCTTAGATACGAAAGATATTCGGTGTATTATTATCAGATAATAAAATATCTTAGCATTTACAGACCCAATATTTAGTTCATCGAAAAGAAAGGTAGTTAATTAATGTTACAAAACTGTGACTTAAATAACAACCGTTTTGAACGAGAAACCATACTTTGCTGGAATGGCACGCGAAGGAGAACTAATGGCTTTCGGTTAATTTAGGGAAGATATACACCATTTTATTAAGAAGTTTTCTCTAAGAATATTAGTAATGAATAAAAAAAAAATAGCGTAAAATATTTTGCAGTCATGAAGACTTGAGGGTGCTGGTTACCTAGGAATTCATTATTTTATATTTGCACGAAATTTCGTTCAACTTTAAGACATTATTTGCAAGTAGGCTCTTTCCTAGCATTAAATATTTTTATAGATCGCGTAGTTTTTACATTTTGGTTTGGTAAAATCGCAATCTTTGTCTTTTACAAGAGATAAAAATAAAATAAATTAAGCATTTATATGAAATTTAACAAAGGTTGACTGAGAGGCCATGTCTCACTTCAATTTATTTGCTTAGAAGCATTTATATTACAAAAAAAAAAACACAGGCTGCTACAAATATAAAAACAGAAAAAAAATCTATAAATTGAAGAATTTTTAAAAAGTGGGCATGCCAATATGCAAAAAAAAATTGCTACCTAAAATTTATTTATGTGAAGAAATAAATAGTACTTGTTAATAATGTCTACATGTTGGAAAATAGTTTGCGCGAGTGTAAAATGTATAAAATAATTCAGATTATGGTGAACAACAAACGTAACATTGGCTGCGGGGTAATTTAACCGTTTCTTGTTTGACCCCAAACTTGACACGGGCAGAAATTTACGAGCACGGAGTCGGTCATTTGTTATATGCTTACCTTATCCGACTCAATGCTCGTAAAATTTCTGTTTGTGTCAAGTTTGGGCTGAAACAAGAAACAGTTATATTACCCCGCTGCCAATGTTACGGGTGCTGTTAATCAAAACATGAATTATTTTGTATATTTTATACTCGCGCAAACGATTGTGGGACATGTAGACATTATTAACTAGTGCTATTTATTTCCTCGCGTAAATAAATTTTAGGTAGCATATTTCTTTGCATAATGGCATGCCAGAAATAACATTAGTATTCTCGGAACGCAAATACAAATATTCACAACTAACTCACCGAAATGAGACACTTCATATTAAAATAAGACACCACGAGATTCGCCAAGAAATTTTGAAATTAAATGTTTTCGCAATTTTTTAAAATTGCCCAATTTATGGAATTTTTTTTTCCTTTTTTATTTGAGTGCACTCTCATGGTCACAATGTCTTCGAATTTAATTGTGTATGGCTGTGCGACGAAAAAGGTAAATTTAAACTTTCTCTTTGACTTTAGAGTTTCTCCAAGCTGGTCGAAATAAATTTTGAAGTTCGAACAGGAACCATTCACGCGATTACTAAGACACCGGTTTCGGATATAAACTTTTTTCAGTCACATTCTTGACAAACTATATGCAAACCGCTGCCTATGAGAGTAGGGCAGACATAGTACAAACCAAACAAACTAGCTAGCCATACAGCAACAGTGCAATTATGGTCCTATCCAGCTATCGGTTTAATTATTTTTCCGTATGGTGCTCGGGGAAAATTCTGATGTGTTTTTAGTAAGCTGTCGTGATAAACTTGCACAAAGTACAAAAAAATTGTGATCATTGAAAAATTAATCAGTTGAGTTGAGATAGAGGTGGCGGTGGTTAGTGTAGGGCCTACGACTACTTGCCAGCCCAAACGGGTTCGATTCCCGGCGGGATTGCTCCTGAATTTTTGCACGTGGAAATCGCGCCGGACGATTCCGCTGGTCAGCGGGTTTTCTCGAGGATCTCCCGTTTCGCTTCGCTCTAGCATTCCGGTGCTGCTCCATACTCACCTCGTTTCACCATCATCAGTTCTCGAGACCACGAAGTTAAGAGACGCCCAGACATCAGAGTTTCTCGAGAGTAGGTGAAGGTGAAATGTGATGAATACGGAACAACGACGGACGGAATGCAAGGGCAGGGGGAAACGGGAGTACCCCGAGAAAACCCACAGGCCAACGGCAACCTGGGCGGCCCCACCAGGAATCGATCCCGGTTCGCCGTGATGAAAAAAAAAACAAGACAAGACAACAATTATCTTGTAATCTCATTTTTCAATAGTTCAAACTTTCGCAGTCATTACAGGATATTTGTCTTGGCAACATTTTTGTACAAGCTGTTCACGGTAATAAGAGCAACTTAAAAGTCCGTGTTAACATCTAGTTGCCTGCACATAGAATATTCTTCCACCATTTGTAAAATTAACAATTGACATTGGTGTGAGAATTGTTGCGTGTTGCATGAGATGTAGCATGCATCTGCAATGCCCCACGTTACGAAGCCAGAATTCTGTGATGAGAATTAGGGGCACATATAATTGTGTGTTTACTTAGTGAGAGAAAGAGATTTTTATTTTTTTGTGTGTGAGGAGGAGATTTAAGGAGAAATACTTTATTTGTTTCACTTTACTTTGTCTTCGAGGTCACGTCCTTTATTCGTACCATTTGATTTGCGAAGCATTTAAGCTGGATTTTTGGCTAGTTGTGCTTAACAGAAAATACATTCGAGCTTCACTGGTACCAACAAAGTAGTGAAGGAAAACAAATAATTTATTTTGCAGAAAATAAAATTGGGTATGATGGTAGAAAATATAATAAGTAATAAAATGAAAACAAAATCAATATGTGTTGTTACAATATTTTATTTCGAAAATTATATCTCTTTACTTCTTACTTTAATTACTCTGACTTCAGAATTAAAATTTATGTGCTGACCAAAAAATACTTTAAAAGTGTGTGTGCGCGCGCGCGCGCGCGCGTGTATGTGTGGAAAAGAACATTAAAATCAGTGTTAGTTGGATACGTCAAGTCACCGCCAATCTTACAATAATTATTTAAGATGGAAAAATAAAATATTATGAATACTAAATTAATGTTACGTTAGAATGTAAATAAACAAAATATAATAGTGCCCAAAACAACCATTGCAGGTTAATATACATCGAAATAAAAACGATGAGTTCTCTATAGCGAACCATTCTATATTGGTTTGATCACTTTATTCAAGCGTCGTTCAAGTGAAACTGTGGAATGAATAGAAAATTACATATTTTACAAATTTACTCATTCTTACACTTGGATAAGTAGATTAAAAACAGAAAGGACAGTAAATAATTCCGGTGTTCGTAAACGTCGCGGTTTTTTCACACGTTTTGAATCAAACCTTTGAAAAATCACACCATGTATGACGTGTTTAGTTATTTCCTAAATATACTACGCATAGCAAGCGTTTTATACCTCCGTTAACATAGAAGTACCTCATTTTTCGTTAAATTAAAGTTTTGCCTATATTTTATTTATAAATTATAACATTTAATTTATAATAATTATTAATAGAAACAGTGAGAAAACATGTGTGTTGCTATCACCAAAGAAGATATAGTTCTCATGTAAAATACTATTACAAATGAGTACGCACGAATTTGGTGCGTTGTCCTTCGGTGTAACTCTCTAGGCTTAGTTAAGCTTTGTTTGCACGAGGCGGAGGAATATCCTGGAAGTAGAACTTTAGCAAGTCTTCATAAAAGTGTCAAGTAACTGTGAAAGGATTATACCAACTTTACTGTGGCACATGCCAGCCAATGTGCCCATTCAAATATTTGCCGTCAGGGACATTATCATTTTTCAAGGGCTGAATTTAGAAGCGGTAAGTTTTCATGTTTTGAAAGTTTCGGAACAAGTTTGTCGCACACAAGAAGAGTACGTCACTTCTGCTCTACGTAAGTGTAATATGTGAGTTTATCCGGCTCTCGCCGACTGCGTTTGTTCAGCAAGTCAACCTGCCCCGCGCGAGCGACATTAATTGCAGGAATGGCAATGCTCTGCAACGGACGGCCGGAGGGTGGGAAGCATGAGCAGCTCCCGTGTTTGTGAAGTTAACGTGTCAACTGCGTTTGTCCGGAGGTCGGTCGTGCGTGCGATAGTCGCTGTTTGAAGACGGCGGGGTCTCCGATATTCTCCCACCGCAAAAAGCAGTGGGAAAAGGCTTGAATAAAGTTACTTAGGACCAAGATAAAAATATTCTGGGTATGGTTTATTACGAGTTTCACAGGGGGTGTATATTAGGTATAGACTGTTCACGGTAAAATGAGCACTTTTGAAAGCCCTGCATAAGATCTATTTGTATGCATGTTGTGTAATCTTCCACCTTATGTAAAATTGACATTTGCATGAGTCTCGTCACTTTATTCATGTGTCGGTCAAGAGAAAATGTAAAATTATCATAAAAGTAAATGTTTTACAAATATACTTAATTTTACACTTCGATGCATTAAAGGAACAGAGAGCGAAAGAAATAATTTATGTTAACACAAATGTTTACCTAATACTTTTTATTCGGCGTTCAAATAAAGAACTACTTTCCATCCAACGCTACCAACTTTGCAAAGTGCATGTCGCTCGGTGCGCCCGCTAAAATATGCGCAGGCAGGGGCGGTGACATTATTCTGAGGTTGATTTCAAAAGTGCTCACTTTATCGTGAACAGCCATTGCACGTCTTTCACATATTTCCCCAGCATATATCCTTCGTAATATCAGAGTTCATGCACTTATTGACCTCAAATATCAAGGTAGTATTTTGTTGTTAACTCTTTCACGATTACTGTTTTTTTTTTTTTTTTTCCATTCACTTATACTACAAGAGCCAGTGAGAGATCGACTTACACCCATCTGATAACCAGATGAGACATATTTTTTTTTTTAATTTTATTAATTAATGAACACACCTATGATAGCTTGCCTATAGCAAAGCTGTCATGACTATTTTTAATTAAATTAATTTTAATTACTTTTTTCATCACCTTCTCTCTATTGATAACCAACCAAATTTAGTCCCAAATGTTAATTTTCTATATGGAGAATATGCCAAGGTAGGCTTGCTTACTTATTTCCGGTCATAGCTACCTGGCAAGCAGGTATGAACAGGTAAATCAATATAGGTAACTACACCGAGCTGATAACCAATCGAAATTGGTATCAAAATAAAGATTATTTAATAACAAATATAATGGTATAGGCTTGCCTGCGAAAAATCGGTCATAGCGGAAAACGTGATATCTACATTTTCCAATGTTAAGAGCAAGGAAAGCGAGCATCAAGTCAACAATATTTCAGTGATACCAATCGAACGAAACAGTGGTACGTTGTAAAGTTCAAACATAACCCCAACACTACAGCTTGGCTCACAACCATCCGTCACTTCCATCAGTCACCCGTCCATCAGTCAGCCATCCGTCGGTTTTTTCGCCCGTCAATTGAAAGCGACTCACGACAGCCATTTTTCCAGGGAACGCCATACAAGGCTGTGGACCAAACGGATGGTAGTGAGTCCAGTTTTACTCATAATGATATTTCCATTATTTTGATACCTCGTTCGTGTAGCGTTCCGACCATACAGTTTGGTGGTCCCTTCCATATGCAGATGCCCCTCCATATGATAAACCCAAGTTCGAGATAAATTGGGAGAAGGCGCATGCGTCAGTTGGTCCCTTCTTGAAATAACATATTCAATCATTTAACAAAATGATACATTTGAAAGCGTTTAGAGAATTCGGAAAGGTGGAGAAGGAAAATCAAGAGGCATGTTATTATCAGTTCTGCCGGCAGTAGAAGTTGCTGTTCTTAAGATCCCAAAAATAACTTCCTTCGTCCTTGCAGGGGAAGTCCAAGGCACTCGGCTGGACTATGTTTCCCCGTGTCCTGTCCGCACAGCAGAAGCCCGCGCGGCAATTTCACAGCCAATTTGTTCCCGAGATGAGCAGGAGAACACGGCGAGAGGAGAACGAGGATGTGTGGGTGGGAGGTAGAAATGTTTGTTGTCGGGAGCCGCTTCAGGACGGTGTGTGTGTGTGTGCGCAGAATTCAGAGGCAGCGGCGGAAAATCGCATTATAAAGCCATCAATGGCCGGTTGGAGCGCTGCGGGCCACGGTGTTGCCGGACCTTAACCGCTCCTCCAGTCACACTGTTCGGCGCTACCCGAGCGAATAGACGGACGCGTCCACTTTTTGGGACCGTTCTCAGACGACAAGCCTGAGGTTAGTGGGGCTTAACGTGTCGTGGACAGCGAGGTCACTAGAGACAAAGCAAGTACAGGCAATTTACGGTAAAATGAGCACTTTTGAAAGCCCTGCTTAAGATCTACTTTTATGCACGTTGTGTATTCTTCTGCCTTACGTAAAATGTACAGTGCCATGGGCCTCATTACTTTATTCATGTGTCGGTCACGAGAGACTGTGAAAATATTAGAATAGTAAATATTGTACAAGTCTGCTAATTTTTACACTTCGATGCATTAAAACAAAAGAAAGCGAAAAAAGTATTAATTTTAATTATAACAAATGGTTACCAAACACTTTTTATTCGACGTTAAGATATGGAACTACTTTCTATCAATCGTTACCAACTTACCGGACGCATGTAACTCAATGCACCCGTTAAAGTAAATGCAGGTAGGGACAGTAACTTTTTTCTGAGGTTGCTTTCAAAAGTGCTCACTTTATCGTGAACAGCTTTACAACCATACAAATAATAATATATGATGTACACGGTTAACAGAGCATTTTAGAAGCCCTCGATAGGATCTACGTTTCTTCTCATATTTGTACCTTTCCGCCAAATCTACAATTATAAATTCAATGAGCAGCATCATTTTATTCATACGCCATGTAAGTGAAGCTGTGTATCGTTTACGAATATAAATACTTACTAATATTTAAATTAATATTCTTGTAGGTATAAAGCTAGGAACATTGCTTACAGTGGCCATGCATTTAAACATTACTCTCACAGTATAGTCGATCTACGGTTTCTTCACACTTTCTGAATCAAACCTTTGAAAAAAAATCCTATGTATGTATGACGTGTTTAGTTATTTCCTATATGCCATGTATCACAAGCATTTTATACCTCTACTAACATGAAAGTATCTTATTTTTTCATTAAATTTAAGTGTTACCTGTATTTTATTTATAAGTAACAATGATTCATTTATAATAAATATGAAGGTAAAAAAGCAGTGAGAAAACATGTGTGTTAGTAACGCCTAGTACAAAATATTTCTCATGAAAAATATAATTACAACTGAATGCACACGAAGCCGGTGTGTAGTCTTTTGGTGTAATTCTCTAGATCTAAATAAGCTTAGTTTGCAAAAGGCGGAGGGAAATCCTGGAATCAGAACTTTAGCAGGGCTTCAGAAAAGTATGAAGTAACAGTTAATGGATTATAGAACACGTCTGGTGTTAAGAACTATTTTAATTAATTCACTGCCAAGTTAACTGGTAGTTTGTGTTCCAGTGTGTATTGCAGCATATAATGTAGTTGCGGACAGTAATCATTTCCCTCGCAGGTAGATCACAGAAGTGTTCACTTTGCCGTAAAAAAAATCGTTATATGGAATTCGTTAATGGAGAAAATGAGGAATTACTAAGAAGACGCACCAGCCAATGGAAACGTTAGATCACGAAATGTATTTACATATTAACTGCCAAAATATTAATCCTTTGCTACACAGCCATTCGTAGATGTAATTCTAAATAGGGCCACTGGTTTTTTTTTTCTTTTTTTAATAAATCGGAACACACAGTAGACTTCAATATTGGTCCGTGGTTAACTGTTTGCGCACGAATCACGAAGGTACAGCGTCGGAGGTACGGAATCCGGGGTGACTCGGCACAAATGCGGATACGAGACCAGCAAAGCCAATGGAGAAACAACAATCTTAGAGTATGTAATTTTATATATACACGTATGTCGTTTCCGCATTTGGCCGAGCCACCCAGGATTCCTTACCTCCCACACTGTGCCTTCGTGATTCGTGCGCAGACGTTACACACGGTCTAGGGGGGGGGGGGGTTTATTCCATTGCGAGTGTGCTTGAAACTACGCAATGTTTTGCTTTGAGCTATTCTAGGCAGAAAATAATTTCGAAATGAAATAATTCCATTCGGAATCATTTCACTAACCGCCCGCGTAGCGAGATTGTATCCCGCACGGCCTAGTAAAGAGATATTCTATGTAAAATGGCGGACATGTGAATGGAGTATTTATCAGTGAGATGATTGGGAAATTTGGAAAATAATGTTTAGTGAACGCGAAGATGCGTTTGAGTTAAGTGACAAAAAAATTCGAGTAGCAAGGCCTTCTGCTCTTTCGTCATTTTATTTTTAGTCACAGTCTCCATCGCAATCATCTAACCTCTAATAGCTTCACAAAGAATAGCAAAACACGGATAAGACGAAAGGAGTACGTTCACTATGCGAAATAAAAACTATGTTCCTATCGATTGCAATCGACTCGCGACCAGAAGTTCGAGATTGAGGAAAATCTCACACAAAGATTTCTTATTTCGAAATGCGAACTCAAGAATAGCCTTCTGCCGTGGTGAAATAATGGTTTCGAAATCAGAACAGCGAGATTCTACATTTCGAAATAATCTCGTAACATCTCAAGAATTGACCCCTAGAACATGCTTCAGCCAATTTAAAAATCTGGACGACCCCATAGCGCTTTGAACATTTATCTCTTCTCGAAATATTTTTGCGAAATATGAAATATTACTTCCCCTAGTAATATAGTATGTAAAAAAAAAACTGCATGAAGTATGATGACCCAGAAGGACGATTGGTTTGAAAAATGTAGTAGGATTACAGCACTGGGCATGGACAGATGGAAGCGGAGAAGAGGGCCTGTGCTATAACCGAAACGGAGGCGCGCTGGTCCAATGAATGGACTAACGAACTGACAAGATGTTCCCTACGCCGCGAGGGAACAATGAAACGGAAATAAAACTAGGGCGGGATACGCCCGGGCTTTCATTACGAAAGTCCATCTGCGGGAGCAGGACTTTCCTTGCTAATTCGCTTCCCTGCGCTTTCTTTGTATGCTTGCCGGATCTAGTGGGAATTTAAAAAGGGGGAAGTTAGAAGGGAAAAAAATGGATATAAAATACGCCGCAGAATCTCTCCCCACATCACGATTATGTGCACTGACGGTTGGGGAATCTTCGTATGTAATAACCCAATACGCAAAAATGTTGCGTGCTAAAAAGAACTGTAAGCTGTTCACGGTAAAGTGAGCACTTTTCAAGGCCCTCCTTAAGTCATTAACCCCTAATAAATATATTTTATTGCAATATCAGACGTTAACTATTGAGAGTGATGAAATATATACACTGTATTTATTAGTCATATTGCAATGTCTACATTAAAAAGTGGCGGAAAGGTAGAAATTAATTGAAAGGGAAAATTTAGTAGAGCCTTAAAAGTACTCACTTTATCGTGAATAGCCAATATCATATATTTGACACTACTAACTTACATTCACACATGGAGCGTTGTTTTCAATACTTTCACATACCTATACACGGTATGATAGCCATACCTGCTCTCCCCCTTCTCGTAAACCTTCGAACTAGTTGTGGAAAGACTTATACACTAATCTTAAGGGGACTGCTTAGTATAGGTTGTTCACGGTAAAATGAGCACTTTAAAGACCCAAGTTACTTTTTTGCTTTCAGCCATATTGTATTCTTTAACCACCTTTTTACATAAATATTATTACGTAACTAATAAACACAGTGTGTATATTCCACAGCACTCTGAAGTTAACGCTTAAGGCTAAAATAAAACATATTTACTGACTAATATTACAAATGAGAGGGCTTTCAGAAGTGCTCACTTTACCGTGAATAGTCTAGTTGGTTTAACATAGTATTATGCTACAAGGGATACTGGGTTCGGTTACCCGATAATGTATTCGTGGAAACGCCGAATTTTGTAATATGTTGATGTTGGCTACACGCGAGAACCGCATTCGGTTAGCAAGGCGTGAAAGCGATAGTATTAATAATACGTTCAAAAACAATTAGTTAATTTAATATAAATGCAGTTTTTATTCTAACGGGCATTCGTGTGTAGTCTAAGTCTGACCGCACCCTATATTAGGACAGGGTGGATTACATGTAATAGATAAATTATGACGTAAGGGCATTATCGGACGTCTTAATTAATTAACAATGGTACATGATTGTGGAATGCCTAGAATTACAATGGCTTTTTTTCACGGGTTTTCTCCCAATGCTGGATATATTACGTGTCAAAAAATGCCATAAAAGGGACGTTATAGACTATGTGAATAAAGTGCAAATAAACTTTATAACAGAGGGAATTTTATTACACGATCTCGAGAAAACGAAAAAAGGGATGCGTAAATTAATAAAAAGGGGGGGGGGGGGGGGTGACATAAAAAAGAACTTGCCAATATAAGAAATGAGTAAGAGGACTGAAAGAATTGAGAGATTTGTATGTTGGGTTTAAAAACTAGATCTTCAGTACCCAGCAGGTCGAAGGACGATGGAGATCCAAGGACCGGGTAGACGGGAGCACCACGAGAATACCCCACAGTAATGTCTGCCGCGGTATCCAAATACGAAAATCGGGCGTGAACCCGCCGTGAATCGAACCCGATTCGCCTCGCTATGATGCAGTTGCAGTAGTCACGCGTTCACCGCGCCATGTGATGAACATGTGATGAATATGGAGTGTTCTGGCACTCTCATTTTGTTATTCCACTTGGACAGCGGCAATCTTGAATTTTCACTCTTACAGCTGCCATACACATCCGACATCCAATCCTACCTGTACCCGCAGTTCATTACCTCGTCTCCACTCACTTACAACCTCTTTGGTCTAGGAAAGTCCTTGAAGCCGATTTGTATATACAGAATGTACCAGACAAACCGCATCAGCTCTTTTTCTCGAAAACGGTGAGTCAGAGCTTTCTAATGCTTTGTAGGCAAACCTTTAAGGACCAATAGAATGGTGAAACCTGCATTGCCTGGCATCTGCTATAAACTGGACGAAACGAAGGTAACTTCGGAATTTAAAGTGAGAAGATGGTACAACATTAGTATCGTTTAATAAGAGTTCGCAAAAGTGGACATTTTTGCCAAGAAAGCCTTTTCACGTGCGCCGCCGATTTGTGATATAAAAAATCTCCCTGGCGCTGGCGAGATGATGTCCGTAAAAATGCCTTTTTAATGTAGTAGCGAGGGAATAAACGTTTGCCGACACTTTCAGTTTGAAATAAAGGCAATTTGTGCAATTTAACAGTACAGCTATTCATGATTTTTAAATTATAAATAATGTTTTGTTCATAAACTATTACAAAAAGAACCATTTGCTCGTTTTATGTACACTGTAATAGGTGTTCGAGATGTTTTCCGCCATATTCAAAGCACACTCGTGCCCGTCTTCTTGCACTTGGGTACCCCAAAGTATCTCTGCAGCTGGCAGCGACCAGCATGCTACTCTAATTCGGTATTTTATTTCAGCAGCTGTTGTAGTAGGACACTGTTGATAATGAGCGTCGTTAATGCGCCCCCCCCCCCCAAATAATCAATAGGAATTAAGTCTGGCGACCGTGGGGGCCAAGTCACTGATCCCCCTTTCCCAATCCCTCGACCAAGGAATCTGTTGATTTAAAGTGCGCCTGTTCACCAAGGAAAAATGGGCCGTGCATTTATCTTGTTGCAACCACATTAACAACCGTGTTGCTAGTGGAACATCTTGTAGCAACTCAGTCAGTGCGTGCTGCAGGCATTCAGAGTACCGCTCACCATTTAGTTGTACATCATTCATGAATCCACGTCATATATTTAGGGTTTTCTGCTGACCAATAGTGAGCATTGTGGACATTTACATCCCCATTAGATTTTCCAGATGGTACTTCTGCTCATCCCAGAATCCCGTGCTATTCTTCCAGTAGAAATATGCGGGTCTAGATTTATTGCAGCAAGAATAGCTGCGCTTCTATTGTCTCTAACACGTCTTCTGGCTTGGCTGTGGGTCAGTCGCATCTGGCCAATACTGCGAATCTGTGCCTCCAATCGCTGAAAAACAAGCTGTGACCGGCGTGGGCGATCTTGACAGCTCCCTTCGTAAACCCGCTCTGCTCGTCGGTGATTCTGACGGCATTCGCCGAGCACCATCACCATGTCGAATACCTCTTCGTAAGCATACGCCATTACTGCACGAATGACATAAAACAAAGCAAAAACCACGCTAGAAAACTTTCACATTGCACGTAACGACATGACGGATGGCACAAACAGAGGGTAAATGCAAGTACTGCTATCTAAGGTCAAGAGTTCCCGCTCAACTTGTTTATGCTAGCGTGGCGTGGCGCGATGCAACATCGGATGTGCCACACAGAGAACATTTCCTTATCATGAAAACGGCGAAACAGACCAAAGATGTTCAGTACTGCGAGCTCTATTCAACGATACTAATTTTGTACCATATTCCTATTTGAAATTCTGAAGTTGAATTCGTTTTCTCCGGTTTTCAGCAGATTCCGGTCAATGTAAGGTTCACCATTCAATTCGTCCTAATAGGCTTGCTTACAACGAATTTTTACCCGAAAAAGCTCTGACGCACCGTTTTCGAGAAAAAGGGCTGGTACGGTAGGTCTGGGACATTCTATATACAGAAAATTTCCCCGGCGCAGGTAAGAGGAAAAATTTCGAAGCCTTTTGAAAGTAAATAAGTGTTTTAAAGAAATGTCTGGTCATGGAGAATGACAAATCCCATATGCATATTCCCAGTCTCTTCTGTAGGCTTTCTATCTTTTCTGACATATGACAGAGCCCCAAGTTTCTTCTATTTCCCTGCAAATATCATACGTATTACATTTCTCGTATTAATCCTTTAAAAGTCCCGCCATTGTCTAGCATTCAACTATTTTCCACTAGAGATTATTGGCTCGCTACATTCCTCGCTATTAGCAGTTACCCCTCCTTATTGAGAGAGTAAATAATGCTGAATATTGTTTTCGTTTCATACCAATAGGTTACATAACTGTTTGCTGAGCCTCCACGGAAACAGCAGAAGTTACACAATCTTACTCATTTGGAACGGAATTCAGACATAATAAATCTGAAATCAGGTACAAACAAAAAAAAAGTTCCTAAAAAAAAAAGAGTTCCTCACGAGTCGACACAAGCAATTACCGTCTGAAGGCAGCTTTAGCTGAATTACTGTGAATGGTGATATCATGCTATTTAGTGGGTTTACATCCTCAGTTTTTTGGGGGTCGAAATAAGTACGCCGGTGTCAAACGAGAACGGAACATTACAATCCCTTTTTCGTGAACTCGTTCTAGCAGTACGCACAGTCTTCTGGCACACTGTTTGGTAAGGGTAGTAAATAAATAACAAAGAAATGTTTGATTACTGCTAGTTTAGGTTTATATTTCGTGCTGGCAGGCCATTAAGAGGCGATCAGAGTTTACCTCACACCCTGCTCCCATCACCAAGCAAGAGCATCATTATTATTCTGGTTGTATGCACATACATTTTAGCCAAGAATAATATCATTTTCACAGTTGAAAAGAATGTACAAAAGAAATTACAAAAATATTTTTGAAAACAGTACCGATATATTTTTTACACACAATAGTATTAAGTATTATTACCACACTTCACCAATCTTTCCTTGCATAATTTTGTTTATGAAGCAGCCAAAATGGAAATGCGCTTTAATTTTAATTAAAAAATAGATTCCTATTATTAAATTTTAAAACTTCTAATAAGTAACTGCTATCAAAATATTTTACAAAGTTATAAAACATATACAATCTTTTTATCATACGCAACATAAATCGTAATTTTGTGAACATTTTGGTAGTGTGAGTATTGCTTGTTAATATGAGTTCTGAGTTTCGCACGGTCGAAAGCATTGCTCCGTCAGAATCCACTCTCTTTCTGCCTTAAAGACGAAACTTACAGAGGGTTCGAACCCAGTACCCTTCAGTTTTAGCCAACAACGTCAGAGATGTAGTCAGAAGAGTTGTTTCCAACAGACAATTGCATTATCATCCCAGTCGACGATCGATGCCTAGAAAACAGAGAATCCTTGATGCACGGAGGGTATGGTCTGATGTCTCACAGCTGTTCTGCAACACCTCCCGAGGTGTCTAGAGGACACCTCCAGTAATGACAAACTGCGATGCGACTGGGAGGAAAGGACGAGACGAAAGGTGGAGTGGATGGGTTAATGAAGGAGGTGTAGGGTAGTCGTCGAGGGGGGGGGGGGAGAGAAATTCATTTACGCGTGAGTTAATTTAACGAGACGGAAAGCAGCCGAGTAAATAACGGTAAAATTGAACTACAGCGGGGGAACAGCTGTGAGATGGCACGGTATGGTTCGCGTTGCTCGAACTGATCCTGACGTGAAAATTGCATTACGAATATATTTCTACCTTCGAGTATACTTTATATTTGCTTGCGAATAACACGTAACACTTTGAATGTAAAATACCATACTATCCAAGTACTCAAACAATGACTATTATGCAACACGTTGCGTGGAAAATTGAAGAAACCAAACTAAACGCAAAGCAACAAAAAACCGAGAAAATGCGTACATTATCGAGCGTCTGCAGTAGTGAAAACATTACCAACATAGAAGAAAATACCGAATTATTAAATAAATAATGAAACAAGTTCAACTAAGAAGGAACTAGCGTGTATTGCAAGCAATATAAATTTATGCTGCAGACGCGACTACAAAATTCAAACTCCCTTATCCCACAGTATCGCAACTGAAAACCCTTTCCCTCAATACTGTTTCGAACTGTTTTGCTATCTGCGGGCCTGCCTTTAGAGAAATATCTTTGTTTTTTTCTACGTTAGGGTAGACTACGAACAAATACACTAGAGACAAATGCCGGAGAGCTCTGTATAAATAGCATAGGCAAGTGTACGAAAAAAGACCTAGTGGCAAGAAGTGTTACTATTAATATATTTTCAGAAATATTTCAAAATTCACAATTACTATTATTTGTTAGAAAATATTTTCCACTTTTTAAACATTTGGAATATTATGAATTAATTTTCGTCGTCTAATTTTTGGCCATTGTTGAATAAACTTTCCATTGAGAAGAGAAATTACCTTCCTGATATCCACCATGTTCGTATTGTAACTTTACTACAGGCTATTCACGGTAAAGTGAGCACTTTTTAAATCAACCTTAGAAAAAAGTCACTGCCTCTGCTTGCATATATTTTAACGGGCGCACTGAGTGAAATGCGTCCAGTAAAGTTGGTAACAATGGAGGGAAAGTAGTTCCATACCTTAACATCGAATAAAAAGTGTAATGTTAACATTTGTGATAAGTTAAATTATTTATTTAACTTTTTTTGTAAACATTAAAGTGTAAAAAGAACAGATTTTATAATATTTACTTTTCTAATAATTTCACAGTTTCACTTGTCCTGGGCATGAATAAAGTGATGAGGTCCATGTCAATGTTAATATTATATAAGGAGGTATAATACACAACGTGCATTCAAGTAGATCTTAAACGGGGTTTTCAATAGTGCTCATTTTACCGTGAACAGCCTATATCAAGAATTCCTGAGGTAAAATTTATTTTAAACCTTTCTGTTAAAAACTGAATACGGAATATACAAAAACAAACACCGAGAAAAACAGAATGGAATCATTTTTGCCATCCAAGAAGAAAGCCTGAATCAAGTTCGATCAAACCGTTTCATGTATTTGGCATACAATGTCCGGATCCTGAAAACTGTTTTTGGGAAATATATTTTTGTTACGGGTTGATATCTCGTCGACAAAAAGGGGTCATTTGAAATGTAATCGGAGGTTTGGACATCCCGGAACAGGGAATGAAGCGGACATGTTCCGTAGCAAGGAACCATGCTGGAATTCGCCTGGAGTGGTATCGCCGTGAAAAACCGGCATCAGGATGGCCAGACTGGGAATCGGACCTCGGTTATCTCCAATGGCTAGTCCGTCCAGTTCAATAAAAGTGCGCCGCAAAATGCTTACCTACGAAGAGAAAACACACTTAAGGTGGATCAGTCCCCGCTATCTTGGATTTTCACTATTTTCGTCATAAGTTCCATTTAAGAACATTTAATAAAATTTTTCGCACGGCATCACATAAATAATAGCTCCTTAAGCTTAATCAACATATTATATTTCTATGTAATTTATTATTTTTTCACTAGTGGTTAAAGGCAAGAAATGAATAATTTTTTCCTTGCTTTCCGTTACAGAAATGGACCTGGCAAAAATAGTCTAGCAATACATGTTTCAAAACAAATGCAATGTAATGCCCTAATCTTTGTCGAAGCCAAAAATAAAATGCAAAATCTGTGATGCAATTTACGAATAAAATTCCAAAAATCAAATATGGCGGGGACTGATCCACCTTAAGATTGACTCTTTTATTAAATTAAGACCTGAAACCCGTAAATAACCTGGCTAATCTCACGCACTTCGACAAATTGCCAAGAAATCGTTACAATTTCTCAGACGGTTAGCCCGTATTTCATCTCAACTTACGGGATACAACTAAAAGCTAAAAAGGCCATAACTTAACCCGTTACCGCAGATGAATCAAGTGTGAGATTGCGAATAAATTTCAAAATTCTACTCCTGTGCCTTCAATAAATACTTAAGCTGAAACTAATTTTCGTGTATAAATTAATGTATCGCGGAATCATCCGTTTCCACCGCGCTTGCGTTCTGGCGCTGCTCCATACTCGCCTCGTTTCACCCTAATATTTCCACTCCACTCTATAAAACACTTGTGACACATATGTTTAGGAAACAACCAAGGACGTCGTAGATGGGGTGATTTTTTCAAAGGTTGTATTTAAAAAAAAAAGTGTGAAGAAACCTTGTATACCTGGGGTGCTTTCTGTCTCTCTAGTAGGTGCACAGAAGCGGTGCAGACGGGAGCGAGGAGAGTGACTGGGATTGTTCAGTCCCCCGCCGAGGCAAGGGTCTGCGGCGCGGAAAATGAGAAGATTGCTGGCAGCGACGGCAGGGATTTGCCAGCCGGACGCTAGCCAGCCCGGCGAGGTAAATAAACATTAACCGCTCCCTCCCTCTGCTCATTCCACCCACAACCCGCACATTCACCACGTCTGTTCCAAGTCAGCGGCGGAGAATAAAGACGTTTACACAATGAACAAATTAAGCAGTACGAGGTTAGCAGGAGGCAATAGCCACCAAAAATACTGCATTGAGACAATAACGCTCCTACTGCCTAAGTTCGGCCAATAGAAATGCATTCTACGGAATGTTATTTGAAATCAAAATAGAAGCAGGCTTTTATTTTATTTAACAGTATACTTGCAGTCGGCATTGTTTTTTAAACAGGCCATTAGAAATATGGGTTAGTTTAAATGTATGCTCGTCTGTAACCGGCGTGCAGTGTTTCCGTCGTAACGCTGTACTGTGCAAATTAGATCTGTAACAGTGGGGTTTTATTACACGCGATGAAAGCCCACAGATTAAACTACGCCAGTATATGTGTACTTTTCTCTTGCCGATTAAGGAAACTGCATAGGCAAGCTTTACAAATGCAATATTTGACCATTTACACAATTTTTTTTCTTCAAGAATACACTTAATATGATAAAGTAAAAAATAGGGCCATATATATTTTTTTGACGAAAAGTCATATTTCCGCTACTTTTATTTGCCGAGATAAGCGTTTACGCGCAAACAACGATTTCACAGAAAACGTTCAGTACATAGGACTCTTTAAGATTTCCATTAAGCCTCGCGTCACTGTCAACCTTTTCAGTCACAGGAAAATACTTCATTTCTGACGCTGCTTTGTTTCGAACTGTACGTGTATCAACACTGTACCTTTATCAACACGAGTTCTCCCACACTCTTCTGTGCTTGATAACTTCGGCAGAAGCTTTTTATGAACATGTGGTTTAATCAACAGAAAATAGTTTCTCGGTACTACTGGATTTCGTTTTTATAACACAGACAGTTTTATGACACTAACTGGCTGCCAGTTCTTCGCCGTACTGGCAATCGTCTGAAAAGTCTACGACAATCGTTACGTTTCAACTGTGATCCCTGTGGCCAAGGGGTCACTAAGACTTTAGTACGCGCAAGTTTCGGGATCGGATCCTCAATAAGCCATGGATGCGTGTGCCGTTATTATACGTCGCTTTTTTTTTTTTTTTCAAACCTGCTGCAAGAAAAATCAACGCCAACAATATTAAGTATAGATCCCGAAACGGTAAAATGTCTCAAGGATTCGCTCTACGGATCTATTACCCTGCCTCCGTTCGAATTTTGGAAGTTTATGGATTCAGTCCTGAACAACTACATATTAATCTTAATAATATTATAAATGCGAAAGTTTGTATGCTTGTGTGTTACTCAATCACGTCACAGCGGCTTGACGTATCTGGAGTAACACATATGGTACTTTTCATCCCGGAAAAACGAACATACAAAATATGCCACCAACCATTTGAGTAGGCGCTGGTTGGAGGTCAGTTTTTTATATTTTGCGCGCTGGTGGAGCCACGGGTAACAGCTGGTGAGTTATATTTTCGCAAGTAGTTTTGCATCTCTGTTCCACGGTAATGGTAGTGAAATACTGAAATCCGGATATCCCACCTACTTATCTTCTACTCTAAGGATAAAATCCAAATCAGTAGAAATTTATATTTCAGGCATAATTTGTTCAATATCACAATACAAAGTGTCAAGTGATACCAAACAAAACACTAATATTCTAACACATACTGAGCTTCAGGAGTTGAACGTTCTTAACATTCAACTCGCGTACTATTCATTTCAAGTTGACAGTGCAGAACTATTCCACTTCTTCCTAAAAAAGAACCTAACAGTTTTTACTATTACATACATGTGCTTTATTCGCCAGTACGTTCCACCAAACATCCAGATCGTTTATCACTTTCATCACGCAAAGTCGGGACTGCATTTTTCATTATTTCAACACAGCTTTCCATACCGATCTTACAAAGTACAAAATGTGTCCACGTTGTTTGATAGAGTGCAAGAAAATGAGGTAAGTTTCAAAGGCAACCAGCAAAGATTCACGTGCGGTAGGGATGGCATTTCGGAGTAGTTGTATTTTTTGTCCGCATTCATCAAGTTTGTTATGAGGTTAACAAACATATTAGGAAGTAAAATTTCCTAAAATTGTTTAGTAACGTGACTCTTTCCCATAATTGAGAGCATACTCTGGTCTGCGATGTGTTGTTTGAAGTTTCTAGACGAGCTCTTGAGTCATATTACAATGCACAAATCACTCTTAAATTCTCGGCCCATCAACCGTTATACTGTTTGAAGCTTTAATTATTCCCTCTGGCCCGATGATGATCTTTCGATATTATGAAACTACACAAGAACTGTAAATTACCTACAGCGAAGTTAGTTCGTTTAGACAACCTCTGTTGTAAATATCCTTATCAGAACCTATTCCCGAGTATTCACAGGTTCGTGAAGGAATGAAGGTTTAATCCATTTACAATACCACACAACTATACACAGATTCATCTTTCGCAAATTACTATCACTATTATTTAATCTAGTCCTAAGTGTGACGGCAATGATTTGTGTTCACCATAAACTAATACAATAGTGCCACATTAATCAATTAAACATCCAAATTAGACCTACTCTCTCATAAACTCCTCCCACCCTGCTTCGTCGGCTTAGTGGACTGCACACACCCTACCAGTCGCCCGAAAGCATCTCGATCTGTTCCCTGCAATCGCCTCGAACATACAAGTCGCTGTGCGTTAAACATCATCACTCATAACAAACAAGAACATATTCACAGCGTACTACATATATTGTTTTCGATGGCTGAACGAGTTGCATTATTTTTCATACTGATGCAGACCTAGAGATGACCTAATTTGGCATCGAGACGTTTCTCAAAAGAGAATAAAATCTCCAAGATGTTTCATAATGCCACCAAGAGTGCACGTCTTTACAGCCTCGCCAATCCCGCACAATGCATCCTCGCTGTATTAATCCCAAGATGTTGAATTGTAAGTCGTCTTGTGTTGTTGGCGGACAATGGACGCGAGGGCGGTGTAGGATTAGACGCTGACCCAAAATAATAAAAAGTTACTTTCAGCGTGGCTTAAGGTGATCTTTCTAGCAGTCTTACTTTCCGGATACACACGACTCCCTTAGCGAGAGTGACTAATGTCAGCGAGTAGCTTGTGTCTTTCTGTGATGCTTTCATTTACGATTACAGAGATATGATAGAAAAACAGAAACGCTCATCTGCTGAGAGGATGTTCCTGGAGCGAGCGACTTTGTCTTGTCCTAAGTGTAGTTACTGTAGGCTGTTTACGGTAAAATGAGCACTTTTAAAAGCCCTGCTTAAGATCTACTTGCATGCACATAGTGTATTATTCCGTCATATGTAAAATTAGCATTGCTGGGCCTCATCCCTTTATGTATGCGTCGGTTAAGTGAAGCTGTGACATTATAAGAAAAGTAAATATTTTACTAATCTGCTGGTTTTTACACTTCGATGCATTAAAAAACAGAAAGCGAAATAAATAAAGTTATCACAAATGGTTACCTGACGATTTCTGTTCGATGTTAAAATATGGAACAAATTTCCGTCCATCGTTAACAACTTTACTAGGCGCATGTCATCGAGTGCGCTCGTAGGTAGGAGCAGTGACTTTTTTCCAAAGTTGATTTCAAAAGTGCTCAGTTTATTGCGAACAGTCTTTATCAACACAGCCGAAGAAGTAATATGACAAGCTGGATCGTTTTACGTAGCATGGCTATGAACAGAAAAACTAAAGACAAAAGGACCTCATGACTGTAGTGGGCTAGGAACCACTTCACTACTTGGCTCTCATAGTGCGAGTCATGCCGTATGTTCTGCCTCCACGCCACACGAGCAATCACAGTCACCAAGGTCTCAGTACAGGTTGCTCATTTGTTCTGTGCGAATATGTTAGCTCTTTGGAGATTTACCTTAAGTTGAATGGACTGTAAAGGCTGCCTGTGCCGGATTTCTGTTTATTTCACTAAACTGTAAAAAAACGCGTTTCGACACAAACTGTCCGGCTGCGTGGGCCTTCGCTTGACTTCTTCTCAGAGACTGAGCTTTCCTAGTCCCTAGCTCGACCCTTAACACACTCTTGCCAGATGTAAACAACACCCTGCTGGAAGGGCTGTTGACAAACCTCAATCCACGGAACACGAACCCGGAATGGGGCGAGTAGACCGTGCCATCAGTCATTACAACTGTAATTCCAATTACGTGGTTGCATAAATTTAAGTTTTGCTGGGCTATCTTAGAAGCTCGCAATACCCCTCTCCCTTTTTTAAATTTCCAGTTTTGATGTTTTCAGCCAAGTGTGGCTCCCGAATTAAAATCTGTGGAGTGACAAAAATCATATATTTCTATACTACGTAATTTCCTTTAAACATCGTATCAATAAAAACATTACAGTAAATGTTTCCTCTAAAAAATATTTTTTTTTTTGTTACAGAAAAACGATTGGATAGTAAGTTTACAAATGTATATGATAGACATTATTAATGTTTCATAAAAACAACACATTAATATGAATAGATTCTCATTTATAATTATGCAACAAGCATTCAAATTGTTTGTACAAATAAAATGTGTGACAAAACTCTGTTGGTAATGTTATTTATGATTACTTAATAGTAGCAAAACGCAGTAATAGTACAAAAATATGAATTCAGATATGCTGCTAAACACTAGCATTTATAATATAATCAATTATTTTAAGTACAACCCTTTATTTGACATTACTATACCCGCAGAAAGAACCATGTATTATTTTTAATATATAACTACAACATAGAAAGACAATGAATGACAGCATAAAGATAGGTACATGGAATGTAAGAACCATGGCACAAGCTAGAAGAATTAACAATGCAATCAAGGAAATGGACAGGATCGGGATTAAAATTATGGGTGTGAGTGAAATGCGGTGGCCAGGATCAGGTTCTTGTGAAATTAATGAACATCAAATGGACAATACCGATTTGGTGTAGGACTCAGTGTGTAAATCAGTCGCACTGTATATCACCAATTTTGTACCCGTCTAAGAAAGACTTACGTTGGTTCAAATAAATGCTAGACCTGCTAATGTAAACATCATACAGATATACGCTCCAACAACAGACGAGAATGATGACGCTGTAATAAGATTGTATTCGCAGATAATATACATCCTAACTAAATTACCAAAGCAAGATCTTACACTAATAATGGGAAATTTCAATGCTAAAGTTGACAAAGGCTTTGGGGGTGATTTAATTGGCCCATACTGGTAAACAACTTAGTATATTTGCAAGAGAACCAGGATTTGTAATAACCAACACCTTTTTTACCCCACCACCTAGACGTCTATATACATGGAAACCTCCTGGAGATTCACCCGGAATCATTATCAGAAATCAGATCGATTATACCCTGATAAATCAAAGGTACAGGAACAGCTGTACCTCAGTGAGAACATATCCTGGTGCAGATATATGCTCAGATCATAATCTCTTGGTTGGTGTTTTCAAAATTATAATGAAGAACATCAGAAAGAAAACGGTCACAAAGTACAACTTTGAGAAAATTAAAAAACCCTCCATAGGAAATCAAGTCGAGATACACCCCAATAATGAAATAAGAGTATTATCTGAAGCCTTGAGAACTGGAGAGAAAGTTGAAAAACTAAAACATGTTGTGGAATCTATTAAAAATTAACATTTGAAATCAGATTTAAAAAAAAAAAAAAAAAAAAAAAAAGGAAACATGGATGACTGAAGAAATCCTCAACATGATGCAGAGGAGGAAGGTGGTAAAAAATGACCCTATTGAATATAATAACATCAACAAAGAGATTAGAACAAATATAAGAGAAGCCAAATAAAAAAAAACGGAAAATGTGCGGATATTGAAGTTTTACAACTGAAGCATGACAGTTTCAATGGTCATAGAAAAGTCAGAGAGATAACCGGAAAGTATAAAACAAGGACAGTGAACAAGTTGGTCGACAGTGACGGAAAAGTCGTCGTCGTCGTTACGGAATAAATTAAGGATACATGGAAAAGACCTATAGAACAACTATTTTATGACAATAGACCAGATCCCCCACAGGTCAATTGTGAGAGAGGACCTGACATCCTGGTAGAAGAAGTGCAAGCTGCAATAAAAACAATGAAAGTTGGTGAAGCCACTGGCCCGGGCAATATAGATGTAGAATTTTTAAAGCTTCTCAACGAAGATAATGTGAAATGGTTGACTGCATTGTTCAATGACATCTACAACTCTTGCAATATTCCTAGAGAGTGGCTCAAATCAGAATATGTTTTATTGCCTACAAAACCTGGAGCTGAGTTGTGTGGAGATTAAAAAACTATAAGCCTTATGAGCCATTTTTTGAAACTTTTTCTGAAGATTGTTCATCGACGGATATACACGATATGTGAAGAACAAATATCTCCTACACAGTTTGGATTCAGGAATGCAGTTGGAACACGAGAGGCTCTCTTTAGCATCCAAGTACTATTTCAACAATGCAGATATATAAATTGTGACATTTATACCTGCTTTATAGATTACCAAAAGGCCTTCGATAGAGTAAAGTACTAGAAGATGATTAAAATTTTAAATAGTATTGGCTTGAATGACAATGACCTAAGAATTATTGTCAATTTATACTGGAACCAGTCTGCTTCAGTGAGATTAAGAAGTGAAACCACTTAAGATATATATATAGTCTTGATATTAATATAAATTAAACAAAACCAATGGTCATTAGCAAAAAGGTATCCCTACGTGTCATATTAGTATAAATCAGAAACCTGTTGAACATGTACAGAAATATACATATCTCGGTACCACCATAAATGACCAGTGGGATTGCTCTGACGAAGTGAAGTCTAGTATTGGAATAGCTAAAGCTGTCTTCACAAAATGAGTAACCTTTTTAAAAGTCATGAGCTAACAATGACCACAGAAATGAGACTTCTAAGCTGTTATGTGTTCTCTGTTCTATATTATGGCGTTGAAACTTGGACTCTCACGGTATCACTCAGTAAAAGATTGGAAGCTTTTGAGATGTGGTTATATCGGAGAACGTTTAGATTGCTATGGGTAGACCATATTACATATGTTGAAATTCTTCGGAGGATGAAAAAGTGCAAAGAAGTATTGACCACGGTGAAAACAAAGAATCTTCAGTACCTTCGCCATATCATGAGGAACGAAAGCAGATATCAGCTACTGCAGTCTATTTTACAAGGAAAGATACCCGGGAAGAGAAGCGCTGGTAGGAGAAGAATCTCCTGGTTGAAAACCTCAAAACATGGACCTCTAAGACATCTACAGAGTTATTCCGAGCAGTGCTTAGTAGAGATAGCACAGCTGAGATGGTTGCCAACATCCAAAACGGATAGGAACTTCAAGAAGAATAGAAAGACACACCCAAGGATACAAACGCGTAACCCGCGATACAAAGTTAAAGGCAATGAAGGCCACTGATGAAATTTTTTTATATACGCCCTTGACCTGCATGACGGTTATATTTATTTGCACCGTCTAGGCCAATGCAGTGATTTTATATTGGCTTGTAGGAACAAAGCAAAATATTTCGTAAACGATGTGTGGCCCTTATTGAATGCTTCTTGTGCAGCTAATGCACAGTTGAGAGCATTCGGTGAGCTCATGATCGCACCATGTGTCACGATGTAGTCAACCTTGTTTCCTTCCTAACGTTTCCCTCGAGTACGCATAAACCAGTTCATAAAGTAGGGGCAGTGGCGGCGCAGTGGCTAGCGCGCTCACCTCCCACCAAGGCGATCCGGGTTTGATCCCCGGCGGATTCACTCCCGGATTTTCGCATGTGGGAATCGTGCTGGACGATGAAGCTTGACGGCGGTTTTCTCGGGGTACTCTCGTTTCCTCCGCCCCTTCATTCCAACGCCGCTCCATCCTAGGGTATATCTTCATGTCATGTTCAGGGATGACGGGCACCCGTCACTCGGATGGTGTTGCCCAGCCCTGGGTCCATCTTCCCCCCTTAATACGAATTTATTAATTATTAGTACATAAAGTCGAAATTAGTTCACTAAATTTAACAGAACGGGGCGCAACTATGTTGGTTTGACTGCACCGTACATCTCCGAACATGAACATCAACCTCCTGGAGGGAATTACTCCTATGCACTCCTATGTTACTCCTATGCACATACGAGATGGTTAGTGTTGGGGGAAGTTTATTGTGCGATATTTTCTCAAGTAAATAAACGGAATTAATCAAAATCTCCTCTTTCGCGTTCTTCCACGAGGCGAGGCCGTGTTCTTACAGCGGCCGGCTCACGGCTGATGAAGCAGCCAGACAACTCGGCGAGGTAACAAATCGTTCTCTTCCTTTTTTGGTCCGCCAAGTGGATGACGAATTGCTCCCGGGCTCTTTTCCTCCCCTCGAGATTAGGAGTGGGTAGAGGAGAATGCAACTTGGAGAAGGAATCCTTCATATTGAACAAGGAGGCGTTGTCACGGATGATTGGTTGGCCGCGAATATTTCATATCCTCCTTTCCCTTCCTTCCATCCGATCTTTTCTTCCCGGATTCCGTCCAGAATCACGTGCGTCCCCGAAAATCCCTGCATCTTCCTCCTGAGGGAGCGCGTCCATGCGAGTGAAAAGGCTCAAAGCTCTGCTTTTAAAGGCGAATACTGTTTAGCTACAATTGGAGTCTTGACGATAATATTCACAGCAGACAACTCCAACAGACACGGTACAATTTTTTTTTTAGTTTCCTAAACTTCAATGAAAAGTTTCAAACTACCTAATAGTATGGAAATTTCACTATACATGAGGCTGCGAATATACGCAGTGAAATAAATGCTAACATATTTGTCTGTATGGGCCCAAAATATATTTAGTTGCCCCAATAAAATATTTTGTCGAGTAAAGAAAATTTGAAAAGCAACAACATTAATTTCGTTAATCTATGAAATTACATGTTTGGATAAACAAAACTTCTGTGTTACGCCACAAGAAACTATACAGTCTTAACAACCGTAGGCTATATACTGTACTTTTTTGGCCACTCATTTGATTGCCTTCGTTCGGAAATACAGCTCGAGAATTTATTTACATTTTTTGTGACAATCAGGATAGTAACAGTGTTTGTTAAGGCATCTGTTGATACTTAATAATGGTAAAAACATAACAATAAAACAATTTCTAAAGAAAACTAAAAAGTAAAGCCGTGAAACTTGAAAAAAAATTATTTGCGCACGTTTCCAGCATTTGAAATGTATACAGTTAAAAGAATTTCAACTTCATCTGTAGTCAATTTAGCGAAGGTCACTAGAGCGTCGCACTCCGGTGCACATGAACTAGATTCTAATCTCGGTCGGGCATTCAACTATTCAACCTGATGACGTCTTGCAACTTAGTCCCTTACGTTCGGATAGTGAGCGTCACGAAATGTTGCTCTCGGGTCCGTGGCAATTACTCGTTGAGAATGAGCAGTACGGTATATGTAAATGTAAGGTAGTATATATATAGGTCAGTCCTTTGGCCTCCTGATGTGGAGTTTCAGGAAAGATATAAATGTTTGAAAGTATCTTGTGACATCCTAAAATAGTAGGGCCAACGTAAATTCTTAACTGTCATCTTTAAGTTCGCTCTTTAAGGTATACTGTAGAACTATCAGCTTGTCAATCGTACAAATGTTATTGGACGCATCCACATTTATCGTTGTTGAGTTGAGTCGAGTGATTTCGGAGGATCTTAACAATGATGTCTTGATAGCCGGTGAGAATGAAATGAAGCGAGAATGAGCAGCGCTGGAATGCAAGGGAGGGGGGAAACGGGAGATCCCCGAGAAAACCCGCCGACTAGCGGCATCGTCCGGCGCGACTTCCACATCACAAAACCCGGGAGGGACCTGGTCGGGGATATAACCCGGTTTGCCTAGGTGGGAGGCGAGCAGGTCACCGCAGCCCCATTGATGGTTGTTGCCTACGACGATGACTTTGCTATTGTAGCGTCATATGGCGGCGCTACACCACTTCAGGTCGTGCGGGATATAGCAGTGGCCGGGCGCTGTGGTATCGCAATCTTGCCCTACTTGGCCCATCTATAAAAGGGACCCCGCACGACGCTGCCCCCCCCCCCCCTCAACCAACCAGACGGCACCGCGACGTGAAGCTTTATACTTGCGAATGAGATTGCAAGCTGAAGAGGAAGCAGATGACTTCGGCCCAGCGAGCTCTGAGGCCTACCAGAACTTCATATATATCGGGTGAGCATAAACGCGTTTGCGGTAGGGAGTCATTCCTGTTACGAGCCATCGTCACCATTCCCCTTGTAAAGTAATTGCGGCAAGGTTAGGGCATAACTGCGGATATTGGGAATCCTGTTAATCATTGATTGAGTATAATTTATAACGTAACTGTAAACTCATAGTTGAGCTGTATTGTAACTGTAGGCCCTTATAACGTAACGTAAATTGTAACGTATCTTGTTATTAAGAATTATTCTTATAGTAAAGATGTATATTTTCGTAAATGATATTACTTATTTAGCCACCATCTCGACTACCCCCCCCCCCTCCCCCATTTTAACCTCTTACCACCTGTTGCAGTATACCAGAGTTAACGTTGGATCGAGTATAGAGAACTTGGAGTCCAGAGAGATTAAGAGTAAGTAGTATTCAGGAGGAAGGAGAGTGTTACGTTATGATAAGAGTAAAGAAAAAAGAAGTGTTTCCTTGTCGGAATTCATGGTTAAAGACTGTTCACGATAAAGTGAGCACTTTTGAAATCAACCTTAGAAAAATGTCACTGCCCCTACCTACATATATTTTAACGGACGCACTGAGTGACATGCGCCCAGTGAAGTTGGTAACGGTAGAAGGAAAGTAGTTCCTATATTAACTTATAATAAAATATTAGATAACCATTTGTGATAACTTAAATTATTTCATTCGGTTTCTGTTTTTTTTTTTTTTAATGCGCCGAAGTGTAAAAATGAGCTGATTTGTAAACTATTTACTTTCGTAATAAATGTACAGTTTCACATGACCAACGCATGAATAAAGTGACGAGGCCCATTACAATGTTAAATTTACATAAAGCAGAAGAATAAACAGCGTTAATAGAAGTAGATCTTAAGCAGGGTTTTCAAAAGTGCTCACTTTATCGTGAACAGCCTATAATATTAAGCACATATTGTATGTTGCCGTGGTGCGTCTGTCCTTAGACAGGAACCACTTGGCAACGCCATAACGCCACCAAGTGGCATGTGTACGTTCAACTCAGTCGCGCCACCTAGTGACAGGATTCAGTGATGCGTCAGCAAGAGGCCTAACAACGCGCAGGCCACAAACGTTAATTTGCGAAAAATGCTAACAAAAATATCCCAATTTCTCCGAAATTTAAGGTTGCCCATCAAGTGAATTTATTTGTTTCCGTAACCGACAAGCCATTTAAAGGGGACGCACATTGTTTTAAGGAACTCTGTGAATAGATCTGCTATCGTCTGAGTAAATATATTAATTGCATTATATGGACGTTACACTCCTCATGCATAAATAATTAACTATATAATATTTATTCTAAACTTGGTAGTTTAAAACGAACAAAAAATTTGTAGTCCAACAAAATTGATATTAACTTACCTGACACATATCGGCAGCCCAGTGAGAAACGTATAGCTATATGCATTTGTGTTTCCCAAGGCTTTAAAAATTTAACTGTAAAAGGCTTTAATCGCAAATACTACAAACCAAATATTTTTTGCACTGTATCGGTAAAAAAAGTTTTGCTTCGTTTCAAGCAAAACTGTCCGGACACCGTAAGATAGGAAGATATTATTTTTAATTCTTTCGACTCGGAGAGCGTTTGTTTGGCAACTTAACGTGCCATAAATATTTCCTTCAATTTATGGAAGTTTTTAGCAGTACAGCTGTGGGTGGCAAATATGAACAGTGCCACATATTACGGCGAACCCGTTGGCTGAACGTCTAATTCGTCGTCTTCCAATCGCAACAATCCCGGCTTCGACTCTCGGCAGGGTTACCTCGGTTATTTCACATGTGAGAAACATAGCCGACGTTTCCTGTGGTCAGTGGTTTTCCTCGGGGATCGTTATAGTAGGGGCCGATCTCCTGTGGCTGAGTCAGTTGGCGCGCCTCCGGTCTGCGGTGCGGTAGGTACTGGGTTCGAATCTTAGGCAAGGCATGTGTGTTAGTTTCTGTTAGTTTGTAAGTCGTCTCCTGATAAGCCTTCAAGCATACCACCGGGGAAAGTCAATAAGCCCTTTACAATAAAAACATTTATAGTAGGGTCCCATCCCTTGTCTACCTTCTGGTGGTCGATGGGACACCACTCTGAAGACTAGTCACTTCTTAGTGGAGTATTAAACACTTCTAGTGTGTTATCGGTAGTAGGCCTATACTAAAAATTCAATTGCCGAGAATAATATGCTGGCGTCTTTTTGCACTTCATTCATTAATAAAAATTAAAAGTTACAGATATGTTATAAACCAATACACCAAGGCCCCGTTATTTTACCAGAGAAAAATTCTTAATGGATTACTTTAGTAGTCTTGGTTGTATACAGTATGTGGTTGTGAGAACACGAGCACATTATAACATGAGCCACGTGATCAGCTGTGAGCTTCATGGTGTGATAAACTGCAGAAATTTTGTTCGCACGACATTATATTGCACTGAGAAAAAGGTTTTGTTGAATCAAACAAGATTTGTTTGGCGCAACCAAATTATTTGTTTATATAGGGACAATGAAATATTTTGTTGCTGAAACCAAATTATTTTGTTGTTCTCATTCGGTTGCTCCAAACAGTAAGATTTGGTTGGTGCAACTAAAGATTTGTTTGGCTACAGGTACATTAAACTGTTTGGGCCGATATAAAGTAATTTTACAAGTTCGACCAAGTTTCGAACCTAGATCACCTGATTCGAGCGCTACGCCTTAGTAAACGAAGCTAACGTGACAACTGATGACGCGGGAAAGCTCTGAAATAGATATACTGCAAATATTGGGCAACGTGTGCAAACTAATATTTCAAATTTTACAGCTTTACTTGTCAGTTTCTTGTTGCGCTATTTTATTAATGTATTTATGCGATTGTTAAGCTTCAACAGATGCACTAACAGATACGGTTACTTTCCTAATCGTAAAAAAAATACAAACAAACTCTCGAGCTGTAATTTCGAACGAAGGCAGTCAAATGAGTGGCCAAACAAATACTATACACAGTTTATTAAACAAAATCTTTAGTTGACAGTCCAATTTTTTTTGGCCTAATAGAGAGATTTTATTTATTCAAGCATATATCTTGTTAGACGAACAAAAGTAATTTTGTTGCTTTTCAAATTTTGTTTGCTCAACAATATATTTTGTTAGGGCAACAAAATATATATTTGGTCCTATACAAACAAATATTTTGTTCGATTTTCCCTCAGTGTGGCCTACCGGTCAGGCATACTAGCTCATTCCAGTAGTTATAGGTTCAGCTCTTAAGAAGTCAACACTAAAAGCAACTAAATTCCTTGTAACGAAAAAGGCTATCACACTCAATAACTTCAAACCGCCGAAAAAATAGATCGTGTTCGTTCCATTGTTAAGTTTTCAAATCTACCAATTTATATGCATCTAATAGCCTACTAACGGAATATCCGTAGATGAGATATACTTTGTTGCAACGAACTCTTCTTTTTAAGCGACACTTACAGAATTACGTTTTGGCTATTTTCTCAATAAGCGATCCTTTAAAAATAATTAAATAACATGTATGTTGGAATTGACCTATGATAAACAGTGTTTCTTTATGGTAATATCTTGGACCACAAAAATTCCTATAAATTACGCCATAAGAAGTTAATCATCGGGAAGCTCTGGGAGCGGTGATGAGGGGGTGGTCGGGGGGGGGGGAATACTACACTAGTTAAATGTTTGTTTAAAAATTTGAAAAATGTGCTGGCGTCTAGAAAAGTGCAAGCTTATGCTTCTATCGTTAGCTCTCATTCGCTCAAAGTGCACAGGTAACTTACGCAGTACATTTTGCATTTAATGATATTTCACTACAACATGTGTTTCAGGTTCAATAATAATACCGGAGTGTCGGAGCACACGGTCGGTAAGAGTTTTAAAAGCATGTCTTGTTTAGCTACCGTTAGTGTTTCAATAGCAGTATCTATAATCGAACGTGACCAACTACTAACTACATATTCTTTTTTGCCATCCTTGAAACTGCATTGATGGAAGTGAATTGATACCAACTACAGAAATTCGGTTATTACTGCCTATGCCATAATATTTTCATTTCATATACATTTTAAAAAGTTGTCACGAGATACAAATAAATTCAAGATGGAGAAGTGCATATTAACCAAAAACTCTCCAGATTGAATATACCACTACCCCGCCTTAAATTAATTTTCCACTCATATTTTTATTTTATATAAATTTTTAAAATTTGATTTAATAGCGCTATTTTCATGCAACTTAGATTTGCGAGTGGTGACTTAAATCTGAACTAACTTAAATTTACCATCACAAAAAACGCATGCCCTACTCTATAATTAGAACCTTTGATGTCTTGCATCTCATCTCAATGGGCTAGCGTCCGACAAACTTTTCTGTTGCTCCAGTTACTGATAGTTTTGTCACATTATTGGAGGAAAGTATACTTTCGTTTGAAATATGGACGAGCGCTCACGACAGAGAAGTTGTTTACGTGCGAATTAAGACCGTAAACTCAGAGAGCAGAGAACGTTATCAAGCGTCCTTTGTAATCCGGTAGGATGCCTAGTTCTCATTCGGGAGGACACGGTTTCAAACCCAGCCGCTTGCTGCAAGGTGGTGTTTTTCTAAACCGTTTCCCACCCCTATTGCAAGCAAATTCTTTTGCACTTCCTTAAGAGGCCACGTGGCATGTTTCATCTTGACTAGTACATAATCGTTTACTGTCAACACGAAGACTGCTAGGGTGTGGACTTACGCGCAATCTTGATGGTTATTTTTACACAAACTTTTGTTTGTAGAAGAATTTGCTCGTATATTATCCACTGCCGTAATGTCTTGTCCTGCAATTAAATGTACAAAAAATCGGATCACTATCTGAATAATTATTTGCTTACAAAGATAGTAAAAGTGTTATATAATGGAATACCCTATCTTGATTCTGTGAACCACAATTAACATGCTTAGCGTTAATGTACGTTATATGCGTTTTTAATATGAGCCTTCCCGGTCCTTAACCGTCATGTAAAAGCCATAATCAGGCTATTTGTATAAAATAAAAATATACACCATTGTTTTTATTGGTATAACTTGTTTAGAGCATTTTATATTCGTGTTAAAATAAATCTTCAATCTTAGCTCGTGTGCAAAACCACTTTACCTTGCACCAAACACGTACACTAGGTCGGTAAAAGCTGTCCACGATAAAGTGAGGACTTTAGAAATTAACCTTAGAGAAAATTCACTGCCCCGGCATGCATATATTTTAACGGGCGCACGGTGTTACATTCGCCCAGTTAAGTTGGTAACGATGGGTGGAAAATAGTTCAATATATTAACGTCGGATTAAAAGTGTTAAGTAACCATTTGTAAAAACTTAAAATATTTATTTCGCTTTCTACATTTTTTAGTGTATCGAAGCGTAAAAAAAATATTTTTTTGAAATACTTACTTTTCTAAGAATTTTAGTTTCACTTGTGTGACGCATGGATAAAGTGATGAGGCCCGTGCCAGTGTTAATTGTACATAAGGCGGGATAATACACAACGTACATACAAGTAGATCTTAAGCAGGACCTTCAAAACTGCTCATTTCACCGTGAACATCCTATAATCGTATTGCAGAATGGGCACGTGCACAGATGAGAAACACCGTGAAGACGCCTTTAACGTAATCCCACCCGACAGGGGCAAGATCGCGCGATGTTCGGGCCTTTTAGGCAAGATCGTCTCCAGGGGTTAACGAGGCCATTCTGCCACAGCGAGCGCGAGACTTCCAGCTGCAGATTCTCGAGGAAATTATCGTCCCGTGTATTTGCTCTCCCACTGACCGTACCAGATACGATGCCTTCGCACTGGCTGCCCTCTGCTATCGCCCTTACAGCTCGCATTAGCCGGTGCTGCGATTTCTAAAAAGAGCTAGGAGTGCGGAGATTTTACAGCAAACGAATGTAACAGCGAACTCAGCGTGGCGTTATATTTCCGCTGAAAAGAGACGGGAGTGTTTCAAACTGCTGATTTCGCAGAGTTCAATGATCAGCTGCTTTAAATGTACAAGAGCAGGCCCTATTAATTTGTTCAGAAAACTTGGATCATACTAACTCAATTATGAATAAGCTACACTTTTTCCAGCGTCAGGTTCGCATAAGAGGCAAACATTTTGATTATAGTCTATTCGTGGTTTCTTCACACTTTTTGAATTGAACATTTCAAAAATCACCCCATGTATGACGTCTTTAGTTTATTTCATAAACATGCCATGTATCACAAGTGTTTCATACTTCTGTTAACATAAACCTATCTTATTTTTCACTAAATTGAAGTTTTATCTGTGTATTTTATTTATAAATTATAATATTTAATTTATAATAAATATGAATTAAAACAGTGAGAAAACGTATGTGTTGGTAGCGCCTAGTAAGAAATAGTTATCATGCAAAATATAATTACAGGCGAGTGCGCGCGAATTCCGGGCGTTGTCCTTGGGTGTAATTTGCTTGACTTACTTAAGCTTAGTTTGCCTGAGGCAGATGAATATCCTGAAAGTAGAACTTTAGAAGGGGTTCAGAAAAAAAGTGAAGTAATCGTGAATGGATTATATACGTTAAACGGTTATGTACGAAAGGACTACCAATAGTAATGAGAATGGGCAATGAATGAACTGTATATGAGTTTGGGCAGGGCTCTCGCTATTTTAGCCCATTCACGATTGCTTCAAACTTTTCTGACCAAGTTTAGGGAATTACAGCAGAGTGACGACGCAACGCATTCGTGCGAACTCGATTTAATAATATTTTGCATCAGAACCTTTCCTTACTAGGCATTACCAACACATATGTACTCTCTCTCTCTCTGTTTTTATTCGTGTTAATTATAAATGAAATATTTTAATTAATTAATAAAATATAAGTGAAAGTCCAACTTAACCTAAAATAAGTTATAGGCCGTTCATGGTAAAATTAACAGTTTCGAAAGCCCTGCTTAAGATCTACTTGTATGCACGTTGTGTATTCTTCCGCATTATGTAAAATTAACATTTCTATGGGCTTTATCATTTTATTCATGCGTTGGTCATGAGAAACTGTGAAATTATTGGAAATGACAATATTTTACAAACTGGTAATTTTTAAACTTCAGAGTATTAAAAAAAAACAGAAAGCGAAATAAATAATTTAAGTTATCACGAATGGTTACCTAACACTTTTTATTCGGCGTTAAGATATGGAACTACTTTTCATCCATCTTTACCAACTTTACTGGCCACATGTCACTCAGTGCGCCCGTTAAAATATTTGAAGTTACGAGCAGTGCCTTTTCTGTGGTTGATTTTAGAAGTGCTCACTTTATCGTGAACAGCCTTTGCTTACATATTAATATCAGTATAAAATGCTTGTGATAAATTACATATTTAGGAAGCAACGGAGCACGACATACATCGTGTAAGGAGTTCCCTTACAGTTGTTCCTCACTTATCAATTCTCTCATTATTTATTTTGTCTTACTTGTTTCATCACAAATTAGAGTATCCTTAAAATGTCCATCCATGTATGTTCTATATTTAAAACTTGATTTTATTAAGGCTATGTTACGAATGGAACCTCGTTGTGAGATGTTTATGTGAAAATGCAGAGTTTATCCACACTCTACCGTGTGTTTTTAACTAACTGTTTGATTTGCTTTCAACGCACATACAAACTGATGAATTAATATTACATTTCTCATACAATACGCTTTGACATGGAGACATAACAAGTTGCATTACCACATAAAATACATATCTCAGGAATGGTTACTAGGTGGAAGTTTTTGTCATTCAGCTGGTTTGGAACATTTGGGGTAGAACGTTTTTTGCTTGAGAAGTAAAAGTTAGAATGTTCTGGGAATGATGGCTACATGACTGGATGAGATAGTTTCCACGACGGAGGAGAAGAACTACAAACGGATTAAAAGGATGATGCCTCATCGGCCTGGAGTTCCGTTCAACTGCTGAGGACGACTCCTACCCAGATTTCGACGAGCTGGACCGCGGAGTCCACCTGAATCCGGTTCAAAACAGCTCTGGTTCCCTGCGCTTCGAAGGCATCGAGAACTTCTAGTCTAGAAAGTCGTCGCGAATTAATGTAACACTGCATTATCCTATTTTGCATGCAGTAATAGTTGAAAACCAGAATATATTTCAGAACTGAGTTACAAGCTAATCAGATACTCAAAGGCTAGATACATTAGACAAGGTCTCGTGATTCTAAAAAGGACTGAGTTAGGGCCTATGTCTGGTTGGATACTTTCATATTGTTGCAATTTCTCTCTCTAGAAATTACGTGGTCTATGCCAAGTTCGTTAAGGGATTGAGGTCTTAATCAAATAAAATTATTTATTATAATTTCCATATTTTAATTTCAATAACTACAGCAAAATTCTTTGAACTCAAATCCTCACAATAAACTGAAATCATTTGCTGTTCACAACTGACACCGATTAATAAAATTTATAATTACGACAAAGAAATCAATGAAATTAAATAATTAAAGAACAGTCCCAATAGACAGTGTATCAACAATTATTTTATAATATGTGCGTCCATATTTGACAGTTCGAATATTTACAATAAAATCAGTATTACACTTCCATTCATTCCCACCTCAGTTCAGTCCATGTCTCGCTAGTCGCAATGTTCTAGAGTCCTCCAAGCGCCCTAACGCACAGTAGGCTTCACTCGTCGGTTTCACACCCCCTCGTCCATTCAAGCCACGAACACCTCACTCGTCGTCGTCCCGCAATCTCGAGTCGTCGTTGACACTGGATTTCGCTCGCGCACACTCGCCAGACGGCCTCCGTCAAAGACTGCCGGCCGCTGTGACGCGGCAGCGTGTGTATATATAGTATCTTAGGCCAACACCTAGGATCTTCCCCAACTCGCGTGATGATTTGCGGAGGGCTGAGGCGCCAGCCAGTCTCGCCAGAACATTCTTGACTCGTCGCTAAACGTATCGGAAACTCTAGCAGGCGAGAGGTCTGTGACGCCAGCAAGTCTCGCCGCAGTCGGCATTCACGGGATTCCCAGAAGGGAGGCAGACAGCCATGAGCACATCGTTCCAGGAAGAGGGAGGGCGAGGTGGGTTTCCGATTACGGCGCGGGGAAATTGAGTCAGCGCCAGCTGCAGCACGTAACACTGTTAAATTTATTAGCCATTTCCAAGAAAAAGTGCAGGATTAATTAACTAACAATTGCACATGATTTTACAACCATGTATACAGAAGAATATGTTTGGAGATGATAGTAATCGTTTCTCAAGTCATTAGAAACTAAACTCATCTCATTTATTTTACATAACTGGCAGCAGATATAATCATCGTTTCGTTCGTTTAATAATTGAATATTGTTTTAAGGAAGAATTTGCATTTGCATATAAATAGTTTGCTTTGTCTTATTAAAATAGGTAGAATATTTTAATTATCTTGTGTTCTTTGTATGTAAAGTGCTTAGTTGAGATGGACTACTTCTTCAGAATAATACATATGAATGGCTGCTGGTTTTAAAGATGTTGTGTAACATGAGTTCGTATCATTATTTATTTCCGCTTGAAAACGATACTGATTTTGATATTCTCCATCTATTCATCTGTAAAGGCACCCATAACATTATTAAATTGCTATAATTTAATTTACTTGTATATTCACACGTGTGTTATGTTTCACATCATCATCACACATCACAATCATTTTGTATTTCATCACCCCTTACTCTCCACCACAATGGGCTGATTTTTCAGTGTTTTTTATTTACAAAGTGCGAAGAAACCGTTAATATACTACAAGTGATAGGGTTTACGAAATTTCGTAAAATTTTCACTGTACAAACGTTTTGTATTTTTCATGAATATACTTTACCTTGGAAACCCTGTGGCCAAAAAATAATTTGTAGAAATCCGAAATTTTTCCTGTAAAAATAAAAATCTTTTATATATATATCTAATATTTAAACATTCTCTAAGCAGCACTTTCCACGGGACGTAGAGGATGGATGAAGTATTTTCCTGTCTTCGGAAGCTTGGTATGGCTGCAATCGTACAATATCTTGTATTGTACATTTCGTCCAGCTGTCAAATTTGTAGGATTAAAGTACGAAAACATTCGTTTATTGCACAATTGTGGTTAATAATTCTTCGTTTAAAAAATTAGGTACACTAATGTATCAAAAATGTCGCGTAAAATAGGGATGGTAACTAGTCATATTTTTACTGTCCATTATACAGCATCATCGAAAAAGATTAGTGCAATTTCAAAGATATCACAGCTTCGAAACTGGTTGATTGATTCGATTGGTTCTTGCACCAAAATGTACAGAAAGAATCGAAGTTTTACTTAGCTTGAGGTTTATATGTGCATTCCATTTGTAGCTCTGCATATTTCCAGGCGATATTCAACCTCCATACACGTATTCCGGATCATTATCGGCGTATTTGTCTCAATGGCAGCAGTGATTCTCTGGCGCAAATGTTCCAAATATCGCATCTTCACAGCGTAGACAATGTTCTCGAGACATCCCCAAAAGAAAAAGTCTAGAAGGATAATAGCGGGGCTATTTTCCATGCCCATTTAGTTTAACATGAAAGCAGCGAAATGCAAGACGTTTGGGCCGATCTTCCGGCTTAATTTCATACCTCGATTGAATCTCGTAGGCATGCAGTCTCAAAAGTTAATGAACAAAATTGTAGTCTTCGGAATGCCACGCTCCTGACTGCTGCGGGCAATTGATTTGTTAGGGCTGCGCACACAAGATAGCCTAATGCCGGAATCACATTGCCCCGACGCGCACGACACGACGGCCTACAGCTAATGAAATACCAGATAGATCGTAGTAAGCCCGGCCGATTCTGTCGTATGACCAGCAATTTTGGATTAGAAATATTTTCTATTCTTCGTCGTGTCGTTCGGCACGGCGCACAGAATATAAAACATTGGAAAAAGAAATTGTATTGCAAGCTTTCCCTACAATGGTAAATACGCAGCTTAAAAGAAAATTAATTGAAAATTACTGCATGTAACTCTTAAAATTAATAATTTTACCTTTGTATGCATTAGCGAAACCAATTTGTCACCATTATGTATTACAAATTTCCCTCTTTTTCACCGCCTTCGAAACTAACGTAGCCGATCAGCACCTTCTAAATAGTTAGGTTAAATGCTGAGAGCGTGGTGTCGGTCGTGCTGTAAATATAAGTAGTCACATTGAAATGTGTCGTGGTTGCGTTTTTGGTCGTGTCGTGCTGTGTTGGTCGGGGCTATATGATTCCGGCATAAGCTGTTCCACCTTATCTTCCGCATTCTTCGCCGTACTAGCGATTGGTTTTTTTTCTGTACGGTACCAGTTTCGCGGAAACTTTTAACCATAGGTTAAAGATGAGGTAGACCGATATCGCTTGGCTGCGCACAACCAATCTCCTTGTCCGACATTGAACTGCTTTTCTGCCTGCACGTCTAGCGAAAATGGCGTGGATTGGGTTTGAGATTAGAACACTGTTTAGTAAGCAAGGGCTTTTGAGATGAGATGTTTTTATACTTCCTCTAATCAATTTGTAATGCTTTTTCCATTACATTCAAACTGGTAAAAGTATATGATTAATATAATAGTGTACCATTTAAAAATTAAGATGTAAAAACAAACACGTTCGTCACTTTTGACCATGTGACTTTTGACAGTTGTGTAGGATTGGGGTAGGTCAATGTTGGGTACATGCGCAGAAGACGAATAAGTGGTCTACCTCATCTGTAGCCTATGCTTTTAACCCAACGATAAATAGTCCTCCGTTCTGGTACACTTTGTCCCGGATACTGCCGTCTAAAATTACGTTGCATAGTCACTGCAGACTTGAACTTCGCGAGCCCCGGAACATACTGTGCTTACTGTTGCACGGTCGTCATCTCACTGGAGGGGTCGGCGCAGTTGCACAATCTCAAGGTCGGTGTGCGACTGTCTAACAACAACCCCCCCCCCCCCCCAACAAAAAATAAACTTTTGTCATTTCACTACAATTTGGTGCAAGAATCAGTTAACTCTGTTTAATAGTTATATCTCGCTATAAAGTTATGAAATTGTACCATTATGTTTCGATGACTCTCGACATTGCCAATGTCCTAAGTGTACCATATTTTAATTTTCGTGCACTATATTTATAGACTAGTTCAGCTGCACTCGCTGTTCGCGGTAAACTGAGCACTTTCGAAAGACCCGCTTAGGATCTACTTCTAGGTTTACAAAGTATCTTTTCGCTATACATAAATTTAACATTGTAAAGGGCCTAATCACTTTATTCATGCGTTGGTCACGTAAAACTGTGAAATTTTAGAAAATTGGTAATGTTTACATTTAAAACAATTTAAAAAAAGCGAAAGGAACTGAAATATTCCATATTGCTACGGGTAGTGACATTTTTCTAAGGTTGATTTTAGAAGTGCTCACTTTACCGTGAACAGCCTTTAGAGATAACTTTCGACCATAGGACATTGATATGTTCTCAATTTGTTACTTTTGACGATCCTGCAGTAGAGGTTCATCAGTTCCGATATATACGCTGTACGTGTCATTGCAACACCGTTGGTCGATGACGCTGTTTTTACATTCCACTGGATGTACGGTATGACGCCGACACATATTATTCCACCATAAATCGCTCCACGGAACATTTATCCCCCCCCCCCCCCTTTTACCACGGGGACGAAAACCGCTGAATTATATCTGCTGTGACGTTGACTACTCGCGAGAATTTGCGCCGAGTGAATGAAGCACAATAGGTCGTGAAAACACGGGCAACAAAGCTCGCCGAACCCTCCCGTCTCTTATCTGCTCGTGGCAATGGCCGGGCGGCGCGCAGAGGCCAAACGGGGCGGAATTTGGGGTACAGTATCCGCGGTCGCCCGGACTACCCCACGTGTTAAAGGCTATTCACGGTCATAAAATAACTCTTGAAAAATGTCACTGCGCTGCCCCTATCCGCATATATATATATATATATATATATATATATATATATATATATATATATATATATAATAATATATGGGCACATTGAATGGAATGCGCCTTTACAGTTGGTGACGTTAGAGAGAAAGTAGTCCCAAGTCTTAACGTCGAATAAAAACTTTTAGGTGAACGTTTGTTAATAGCTGTCTTTTTTTTAATGATGTAGGAATTTTAAAATATATAAAATATTTAGCTTTATAACAATTATGCAAATTTGCTTGGCCGGCGTATGTATAAAGTGGTAAGGCCCACGGTAACGTTAATTTTACATATGGCGGAAGAATACACAGTGTGCATACAAGTAGATCTTAACGGCCCTGCCTATCAAGCTGGCAGTCGCGAACTTCAAATGGGGAATCAATGTTAAACGAAATTCCTTCTCATTGCGTCAATTTTAAAGAAAATTATTTCAAACAAAAACGTGTTGACGCGATTTTTTTCCAGAGAATATTACTACATAAAATCGTTTTTGAAAAATATATATATAATTTTTTTTGTTATATGTAGATTTTAATATTTACATTTTATAAACAATATATTACACAAAAAATTTTCAAAATATTTTAACGTAACATCATTCCTTAATAAATTTCACTTAGAATACTTTTTGTTTGAACTAGTTATCTTTAAAATTGGCCCAATGAGAACGACTCATTTAACATTGATTCCCCCTTTTGAAGTTTGCGGCTGCCGGCTTGGTAGGCAGGGCCGTTGGGCAGCGCTTTCAAAAGTGCTCAATTTACCGTGAACAGCCTATATAAGGGGATGGCCATGTAGAGAGAGTTGGGGGGGGGGGGGTGGAAGGGTGGTTTGGCGTCCGCCCAAGAGGCGTCGCGACGTCACGCGCGTCATCTGCGACAGGGCGTCTTTAGGCCCGCCCCCACCAGCGCCAGGATCTCATTCCGGTTGCAGATAAATCTGCCGCGCGGGGCCATAACCGCCGGGATCTGCCTCGGGTAGCCGCCCCTCTAACGCACGCATACTGTCTATTTCCCTTCCCTCGCCAGATTTGCCACCCCGTCTTGATGCTCCCACTATGCGGCCAGATTCATCACGGAGGTGGAGCCAGCTCAGAGGAACTTTTTTTTTTCCGAACTGGCCTTTATTCAGTCGCAGGACGCTGCGTGAACCTTGACACCAAGCAGAGATCTTGTTCTTAGATATAAGGCCACAGCCGAGATTATTAAGAGCACTGCTCACGAAAAAAACAATTATAGGCTGTTCGCGTTGAAATGAGCACTTCTTAAAGACCTGCTTAAGATCTACTTGTATGCACGTTGTGTATTCTTCCGCCTTATGTAAAATTATGATTGCTATGGGCTTCGTCGCTTTATTCATGCGTCGGTCTAGTAAGACTGAAATTATTAGGAAAGTAAATGTTATACAAATATGCTCAATTTTGCACTTCGATGCATTAAGAAAACATAAAGCGAAAGAAATAATTTAAGTTATCACGAATTGTTACCTAACAATTTTTATTCAATCTCAAGATATGGAAATATTTTCCATCCATAGTTACCAACTGTACTGGGCAAATGTCACTTAGTGCACCCATTAAAATACAAGCTTCAGGGGCGGTGACTTTTTTGAAAGGTTCATTTCAAAAGTGCTTACTTTATTGTGAACAGTCTTTAGTTTATATCTACTCATACACATCAAGTACATGTACTCTCATCTAATTTCACATAGTAACATTTTGCCATAACACAGAATCCTGTCATGGATATTCCGGCTAGCCCAGAAACCTTTTGCAGAAGCGAGTGCCTTGCGTTATCCCGTTTGATAAGTAGGTAGTTTTTTTGTAGGCCCATGTCAGAGTCTTGAACCCCACCGCGATCCTGACAGCATACATGCGTGCAGTTTGGTTATTATGCTGTGTGAAACATTGTTTTGAAGTGGCAACCTTATCATTTTACGGCATATTGACACATATATGTTTCAGGTACCTTAACTATACAAATAATCTACTGTAAATGTAATGAAATTTTAAAAATTTTTTCCTAAAAAACAATTTGAAGGATATAAAAGAACTGACCATATATATATATATATATTATGTTTTTCGTAGCCACCGAGCAGAGCGTTCGGAGTCTACCCAGAAATGACGAATTTCTAAAGCTCTTCACATCTGTTGGTGCCACATGTAGGCTGTTAGTTTCCTTATTGTTGGAATTTATAACGAAAAGTTAATATACCTACAAATAGATTAACGTAGTATGTTTCTCAATGGCGCGACCTACTAATCGCTCTATTGTTAATTTAAATTTAAATATTAATGTATAAATAGTTTTTACAAGTAAATATTATGATGATGGTTAAGATAGCAATATATGGAGATGGTCAGGGATAAATTTTATCTACATTTAACAGTTTGAGCTCGGAATGATAGTTCCGTTTATTCTTAAATTATGAATTAAAATTTTTCCGAATGTATACATATATTAAATATTTACTGAAAATATTTACAGTGAAAGAATACTCATTACTCTATCATTGCACCGTTTTCAGTAATGCAGTCTTGCTTTATAATTTCGTAAATTGAAATGCGTAACAAAAAATAGGCCTATATGTTTTCTTACGAAAGTCACACGGAGGAGAATGAAATCACGGCGGTTTATTTATTTTTTCCTGATGTTAGAAAACAAACAAAAGAATAGCGGTTTCTGCGAGCGCGAACAGAGCATGCATGTGCCCACACTTGTAAACAAACACACTCACTCGCTCTCGACGAACATTTGGAACAGCGCTCTCCGACGTCATTACCAAGTGCGAGCGCATGGGAGTGCGCATTTCTTGCTATTTGGAACACGACCTTAGCAATCTGGAGGAGCTAGGTAGGTAACACTGTGTGTTATGTCCGGCTTAGGGGGCTGCGGGAAACTATTTGTCCCGCTGTGCGCAAGAGTCTCTATAAAGTTTCAAGTACTATAAGGCCAAATAGCGTATCACCTTTCCGGCTCGGCTTTCAAAAGACACCTCAAACAGATAGCATGTGGGTAGGTACTGTGTCATGAAAGGTTCTGTCTGTAGACGGAAATTTTACGATTGGTGTCTCTAAGTTCTATCGCTTATTTCATCTACTAGAAAATATTTTAACCTCCACATTGCTTCACGCCAGCATTTATCCTTACTCCGTCAACAAAATGCCATCTCCATGCTTTATCCACTCAATTTAATTAAAAGCCCCTCATATCTCACGCTGCCAGGAACACAGCGAGATTATATGCCGATAGAGTAGCAACTCACCAGTGAAAACGTGCTTTCCACGGATATATCTCATCCCGGGAATTATTTAATCCGGTGAACTTTCTCAAAAGTTCTGAAGGTGTTGAAAAATAGAGAGGCCGCAGGCGGAAGCAATAGCGGAAGGCGAAATTGAAAGAAGAGGGAAAGGGGAAATTATTGCGAGGGTGGGTTAAGGCGGGACCGCCCGAACGGCCGGTAACAAAGTGAAAGAAAAAAATGCTACCGTCGCGCGCGAGGTGAACGTCGTTAGAAACAATCTCCCGAGCAGCGGGGGGGAAATAAATTCAGATTCCAGCCGCAGGGGGAGCCACCAACACGACGGTATCATCCCCCCTCCCCCCGACTGCCGCTGGCGCTTCTGGCGAGGAGGAAATAAACATTTCACCTTGTCGGCGAAGGAGGGTGGAGGCAGTGCTTTCTCATCTAATTTGCCTCGCGAGCAAATCCAATATTCGGTGTCTTTCCAGCATGCGCCATGCCTTCCTGCAACGCGACACCAGCTGAACAGAAGGACTGCTTTTGTCTTTATTTTTACAGCAACTCACGCCGCGTTCCGCCGCTGCACACGGGGACTCTAAGTCACTAACGATTTGTCAGTGCTCGCCAGCACACTGTAAAAACACTCAATGCAAATTTGCCATATCAATGTATGCGTACAGTAACAAAACGTGAAACAGTGATTGGTAAGTTATTTTCCCATACATCCACGGTAACGTTACTACAGTTGCTCAGGAAAGAGTCAAATGCGTACGGACGTTCCCAACTTTGTATAATACTAATGTTAACATTCCCATATTTTCAGCTTGATACGTATCACCATAATCTGTATAGATTAAAAACGTCCATTACAGTTTAGGAAGTTCAGCAGAATTTTTTTTTACAGTGTAGTACTGGTACAGTCTGCAGTGAACAGTAAATATTTGTGTTTTGGATCACCCACCAGTGAATTTTTTTTTTAAACTAAAGAATAGAAATAAATCTAGGAATTTCAGTGTTAAATTTGATTACGCTGCTGATTATAAAACTGTTTATGCAAGGAAAAAATCACTAATACTTGCATTAATCCGACCTTCTGTGGCGCAGTCGATTGGTGCACCACAGATCTGGGGTGCTGGAGGCTCTGGGTCAGAACCTCAGGTAAGACATGGATGTTAATTCATGTTAGGTTATAAATTAGTCTGTAAGCCGTCCCCTGCTAAGCTTTCAAGCATAAAACCGGGGGATGTTCAAATGCCCTTTACACACACACACTTGTATGAAAGACGGACATAAATTATCATAAGATAATGTCTGTGATGTGGTACTTTTTTTTGGGGGGGGGGAGGGGGGAAGGATATTTCCAAAAGACCATTTTGTTTTTAATAATGCTACATATCCGAAACAACGATACTGTAAACAGTTGCACACTCTTCACTCTCCTGCCAACATTCATTCTTGAGTTTACACCTACACAGCTCCAGTAAGCATAACAAATCTCAGTGGTAATTATAACTTTGCACATGAGTAAGATGACGTTCTTGGAATTACTGACCAGTAAAAACAAAACTCGAATGGGGGGTGAACCCAGGACGAGGCACCGAGTGACCGGCTTTCCAGCTGGGACCCGTAGGTGCCCGTCATCCCCAGACATGAGATGAAGTGAGACCCTAGGATGGAGCGGTGCTGGAATGCAATAGCGGGGGAGGCGGGAGTGCCCCGAGAGGGTCCGCCGGCAAGCGGTATCGCCCAGCACGATTCCCACATGCGAAAGTCCGGGAGTGAACCCGGCGGGTATCGAACCCGGAGCGCCGTGGTGGAAGGCGAGCGCCCTAGCCACTGCGCCACCCCTGTCCCTCTGACCAGTGAAATCAGTGAATATCAGAAAGTTATATTAACAATACTAAATATAACGAGTGCGTGCGAGTAGACGTATTAATATCTTATTTTGTGTATGTTTTTAGGTAACTGATAATTTTAGACGTTTTATATTATAACTTTAAGTATTTTACATTAATTAATTTTTTCTGTCTTTTTGCACGTGTTAAAATAGTTATATGCTGTGGTTTCCTGTCCTTCAGTGATCCTTAAAATACATTTCAGTTTTAAAACTTTTGCTTGACAAAATGTTATCTTGTAGTTAAATTTTATAATTAATACAATTATATGTATATGGATATATGCCAGGTCTGTATATAGTTTTGTGTATGCATGTATGTGCTTATCGTGTAAGTTCACTATTAAGGTTAATTTTTATTTTATGTAAGTAGCTTTTATATATTTCATATAAGCTTCTTTCTAAGTTTATAGTAGACATTAAGTTTTGTGCCATTGTTTTATTTATTTTTCTTTTTAAAAAATAAGTGTTATGTTTAATTGTGCAAAGTAGTAAGAGAAGTAAGAGAAGGCAATAGTACCTTAACTTCGCCACAAAAAAAAAGACGTTTTAATATTATAATTATTAAATCCGAATGTACTGCTGGTGCTCTGTGGCAGTCTGCCATTGTAACATGTTTCCGGAAGCTTCAAGCGGTAAATTGGACACGTCTAAAATTAACATCAGACTAAATTCCTGCCATTAATTACACGTATTTTGACAGATACACTAACAAGCCTGGCTCCCAGTAAAATTGGGAATGATTAAAGTAGAGTAGTTTAATGTATTAACTTTGTATTTAAAATGTGGTGTCAAAATCGGAGGATGCTAATTTATTTAATTAAGTTTCTGGTTTTGTTTTATGGATAAAAAAGTAAGAATATACAACATTTGTAATATGTAAGTTAAAGTCACATGAAAACATTTTTTTTTTTTTACCGTGCTATTTACTGAACACAAAAGTTCACTTATACGCCGTTCACAGTAAAGTGAGCACTTTTTTAAAACTGTTTCATCAGATATAATAACCAATAAATACATTTCATTGTGGCCTCGGACTTTTGGTTTTGGGTACGGTGAATGTATACACTGCGTTTATTACTTACACTGCAGGATTTACGTTAACAAGTGGTGGAATGATATAAATTGGCTGAAAGAAAAAAGTAACTAGGGCTTCAAAAGTGCTCACTTTACCGTGAATGGCCTATAACATTTCCTCTGGCGTGCAAGAGTATATGCGTTCCAGTACTTCACTAGTCATCGATACCTCGAGAAACAAATTACTTTAGGAGATGGTTTCGGTCACTCATACACCGCTCGCTGCGTCTATTCGTCGGATTATAAGCATGCGTCGGCGTACCGCACTTTCATTCTCGATGAAGTTCGCGGCGCCCACTCTTAACATGTAACAAAAAGCGAACAGCAATATTAAGATGCACTAGCTAGTATTTCCATAGGCCTACGCAAGTTATTAACTGGTTACAGTTCTACGAATGGGGTTCATATACACTACAAACCACACACTGCGCACTCACCGCGGGTACCAAATGCTAGTACGCAATCTGCTATCGTGTAATATGAATCTTCCATGTAGGCTTATATAACGGCTGGTATGCCGGCTCGTGCATCAGGGCTTGTAGAAGCTTGTACAAGAACCAAGTACGGTTGTAGATATCGTGTAATATCGGCTTAAGCTGGAGTCACAATACCCCGACGAGCCCTGCCAAAACAACCCCGACACGACGAAATCTGAGTAGCAGTCAATGAAAAGCAAGGTCACTGTGACGTCAATCCGACAAAATCGCAGCCCCAACAGCCGACAAATGTAGATTCTATTTCTACTTTCCATCGTGTCGGACTCATCGGGACGCACATAAAATAAACAACATTAGAAAAAAAAGTTCGTGAGTAGTTCCCTACTGTAGTAAATAATAAACTAACTTGCCGCCAAAATAGCGTTCCGATTTGTTTCTAAATACTTTTAATCTCTCGTGCAAATTCAAATATTGTCAAAAGCAAAGTAATCATTCACTTTATTGCGAGTTTTAGAAAGTAAATATTGGATATTATAAAGATAACATGCAGTTTTAGAATTTTCCAATAACCAACTAACATACTTGTAGGGCAGATTTGATCGGGGTATTGTGAAGACTGAGTCAAGTTTAATAAGATATTCCGTCTATCTCTGACGTCAGATTTGTCTGTCGTGTCGTGTTCGTCGGGCTATTGTGACTTAAGCTTTAAGCAGGGCTTTCAGAGAACTGCTCAGTTTTTCCTCGAACGTGCTTCAATAACATTCCACTGTTGATCTAGCATGCGAGGAAATACAGCAAATGCGAGTGCGTGTCAAAGTCGTCTAATGCCCGGTTGCAACAACATCTTCCCCGATCCGAGATCAAAAGATCCTAGTTCCAAATCAGGATTCAGTTTGATCTTGGTTCCAATGTAAAATTGTTGCACCAACGACATTTCATGCTTCTGGATCTCCGATTCTTCGATCTTGGTTCCAAAGTGAGAGATCGAGATTAAGTATGAGACAAATTTAGCTATTTGTTTGTAATATATGACATCACGTAAGTAGGTGTATTTTCACTATAGATAGAACTAGATGTGTGACGTTTCATCTGTTTTAAGTAAATTGTTGTTGTACGAATTTTATTCAATAATACTCAAATGCGTATAGTGTTGTTTTAATTTCCCAAGAAAACGATCGACCGTAGTTCTATCTGTTGGCATATTTTCAAACTACATTTGTCGACGATGGCTGCTGACCTCGGATCAAATTTTGGAACCGCCAATTTCAGCGGCTCGAAATGAACTTCATCTCGATCTCCAGTCCAGTTCTGAACTCGAATGGTGCAACAGTTTTCTGCGTCGATATTAGATCCGATTTCGGATCGAGTCACGAACCACGATGATGCAACAGGGCATAAGCCCCCGCACCTCCCCGGGCAGTCTTCCTACCCTGCCATCCCTCCGTCGGCCGGGATACCATTGCGACCGCCTACCTGCTGAAAGCATTACTTACAGCGCTTCCAAACATCTTGGTTTTTCTAGCCAACGAGTAGTTTTCTTATAATGTACACTATTGTTTACCGAGTAGAATGAGTGAAAAGATACCTTAAAGCAGCCTAAATATAAGTTACAGTTAAATATTTATTTTAAATATAACATTGTCAGGAAACTGTTTGGGCAAGCACTGCTTGCTTTGCTTGCCCTAACGAGACGCCACTGCATGTGAAGTTTCTTTACAATGGGTTTTAACATCAAACCCGCGCTTTTGTGTAGAAGAAATCGGGGTGCAGCTGTGTCGAGGACACTGCCATGGGTTTCACGTAGGCGAGAACATCTTCATTAATGGGAATGCTTTCTTTCGACTGAAGTAAAAGTAACGAAACGGTAAATTTTTCTTTACGGCTTGCGTCTATAGATTTAGACGAAGTCTTTCGTTTGGCGTCTAATCCAGGCCGCTAGCACATGGGAGACGCGAAATATACTGCCCGGAAATTTTCGCCCACCCCCAAAATTTACGCTAATCGTCGTGGCTCCCCTCCAGCGCCGCACGCTCGCGAGTAGTGTGTGCATCCCGATTCGGGCATATGATTCATGGAATAGGATGCAGGATCCAGCTCTTAACATCGAGGTTCTGAGAGCCGATGAGGGTGATCGAGGCGAGTATGGAGCAGCGCCGGAATGAAAGGGCAGGGGGATAACGGGAGGTCCCCGAGAAAACCCGCCGACCAGCTGCATTATCCGGAACTATTCCCACTTGCAACGACCCGGGAACGACACCCCACTGGGAATCGAACCCGGCTAGCCTAGGCGGGAGGCGAGTAATCTAACTACTAGACCACCGCGGCCCCTCGAGACACGAAGACACAATATTCACTGTACGGCGGTCGCCCGCCGCTCGCCGCGCGCGCCATGTGGTTCATATCGACCCCTCAGCGTCGCCGTCCTTCCCGACGACGGCCATCGTCCAAGGTCGCCCCGACGCGACGGGCCAGCACGACTGCACACGCGCAGGGCGGGGGACATCGCCCCTTTGACACGATCGCCTGCGCTTTTTGTATGTCGAGCAGACCGCACTCATCCCTGCTGAAACCAGACTGCCGTCCTTCGTGGAAAACTTCATTAGCCCGCCCTCCTATTTAACCCTCCGGCCACAACCCCCGCGTGTGCACACAAGCACACGCATCGCTCTAATGTTATACGCTATTCACGGTAAAGTGAGCACTTTTTTTGAAGACTTGTCATTCGGAACAATAGTCAGTAAATATATTGTATGTTAACCTTAGGGGTTGACTCTTCCGAGTGCGGTGAAATATACACACTGTGTTTATTACTTACGTGGCAATATTCATTTTTAAAAAATGGTTGAAAGGCAAATGTAACTACGGTCTTGAAAGTTCTCACTTTTCCGTGAACAGCCTATACCTGCCGAGCAGCATGTGGAATGCACGTGTACATTTTGCACGTGGTAGGATAGGAGATATTGAGTAAGTGGGCTGTTGTTTCAAGATATAAAGTCCACTCAAGAAATTTTCATGGACCGTGAAACACAATAAATAATAAAGGTATGAACATTGCAACAAATGGTTAATTAACCAAGTAGATATCACACATTAAAAGACTTGCCGGCGAACATAACGTCCATTAGAAAATTATAAGAGGATAGAACCACCTCTGGGTAGGAAGTGAGTAGTCGAAGTTTCTTGAAGAAGGAAATCCTGATTATCAGGACTGCTCGCCATTGTAGACATTTTAATATTATATTTTTAATAACATTTTAGGCACAATCATATGTACAATATTAATATTTTCAGCTCAGAACAAAACTAATACTTTTCTTTAACAAATGCATTTTCAGTGCATCGTAAATGCGATAAAAAATATTACACATTTCAAAGAGAAAAAAAAACACGGGCGAAAGAATCGTGACCCTTTACTGTGAGTAAATAATTATGCTCAACAAAAAAGGGTGGATATTAAACCCAAAAAATAGTTTTACTGACTTGGAGTGCAATTAATACAATAAAAAGGCAAATAATATACTTAGAGGAAATCACACATACAACAAATCACTCTGACACTAATAATAATTATGGTAATAATAATAATTATTATAATTATAGCAATAGTTATAATTATAGTAATTATTATAATAATTATAGTAATTATAATAATTATAGTAATAATAATAATAGTAATAATTATAGTAATAATAATTATAATAATAATTATTATTATTATTATTTGGGGCATGTTCCAACCACCAAAGCGGTCAGCCGTCACGGGTTCGTGATAAAGATTTTGACGCCGTTTATTGTTGAGAGTTAAACTAAAGTTTAGAATGCAATCCTTTCTGCAGTGAACAATTACAACACAAGATAAAAAATTACTTTCATAATGCATAATAGGAAGACTATCTGTTTGAAACATATCAGGCGTTTAGAAATGACATTAGTTAACAAATAAACATCTGAAATTAAAATTAACATATAAAATATTGTTAGCTAAATTGTTCCATAGTACTAAAGAATATCTGGAATATTGTTTGAAAAGAATAATCTGTTATTTTGTATCTGTATTTTGTTTAGAATTTATGTTATATCCTGTATGTTTTTAGTTGTTATTTATTGCATTAATTCTTTAACTTGTACTTTAACATCGTATACTCTTCTTCCAGTATACGAATAAAACCTATGGTTATAAAAAACGAAATCTTAAAAATATACCAGTTAAATGAACAATGTTTAATACATTGACATCTACCCGAGTTCTAAAATGCCTACGTTCTAAATCCAGGCATTAATATTGCCAAGCAAAATAACCACTAGACAGATCAACAACGAAATCTACTTAATTTCCTACAGTACAGTCTAGCTTAAAATGAATATACCTATAAATTTTTTCTTGCTCGGTATTCAGTACTAGGGGCCCAGCCAGTGACTTTTTTTTTTTTGGTATTGTCACGTGCCTAGAACAGTTACGATGTTACAAATTTTTGTTATCGCACAAAGACTGAAAAAACAAAGTATGAGAAATTAACTCAACATTGGATATAGTTCTATCCACTAAGCCACTGCGGCCCCACTTGATATAGTTCTATCCACTGAGACACTAAGGCCCACTTGATAATATATATATATATATATATATATATATATATATATATATATATATATATATATATATATATATATATATATATATATATATATATATTCACTAGGTCACTGCGGTCCCATTTGATATTTCTGTATCCACTTGACCACTGTGGCCCCACTTGGAATCGCTCTATCCACTGGGCCACTGTGGCCCCACTTGGAAATTAACTCAACATTGAAGCGAGACATTTAAAGAAAACAAAAGATTTATTCCATTGCCTTCATATCTCTTTGCAATAATCTCTATGCATTAATACAAAACTTTCATAGGAAAAAAGTAATTAAAATTAGTTTTTAGGGTAAAAAGTCATGATTGCGTAATCTGCTCTTTCTGAAATTCTAACTTGACCTGTATTTGACCCTGAGAATTCGCTCTGCAAAATTTGAAGAACTTTTGTTGAGTTTCAAGGGAATTATAATTATTAAAGATGCACAGACAGACAGAGATCGTCCTATTATACAATAGGAGTCGGACCGATCCTATGATTATCGGGTCCTGAAACAATGTATTAATTGGGAAATTACTGTCAATAAGTTAGACTGATCAACAACCGATTCATAACTGTGGCGTCACAACTAGTCTCATGTGGCAAACATTTTTTTTCTTTGATTGGTTTGCCTTAATAAAACTTAAACTTTCAAACTGACGTAACTTTGAATATATATTTCATTCTTTTTAAACAATACAAACTTGATTCAGTGTTTGCGTATTCTCTCAAGAATTAAGATTTTACACAGTGGCCGTTAATTCCATTCAAAATAAAATTAATTGATGATAACATATATAAGAAGTCTGTCGTTCTAATGCCAAAACCGGCGTTTAGTGATCAAGTTTTTAGATTCACTTGTACCGGCAGCGAGGAATCATTCAGGCAATTAAAACTGTCACTCAATCGCGTTAGAATCTATATTTAGCGAATCAGATCACCGCAAAGTTTACATCCACGATGTTCATCACAATGGTAATGGTCCTTTGTGTAGACGCCCGTGTATTCAATGTACGAGTGTTATTTATCATGAATAGGATACCAGTAAACATGCATTACAATTCGGCAGAATAAATACAAGAGTATGATTTTGCTATATTTTTTATTAGCTGTTCACGGTAAAGTGAGTACTCCTGACTCCGTAGTTATATTTTCCTTTCGGCCATTTTTTATCCTTTAACTACCTTTTTTAAGCAAATATTGCCATATAAGTAATAAACACAGTGTGTATATTCCACCGCACTCGAAAATTAACACCTAGGGTTCAAATAAAATATATTTATTGACTATTATTCCAAGTGAGAGGGCATTCGAAAGTGTTTGATTTACCTTGAATAGCCTATACCTACCCTTAAAGGGAGCTGGTGTATACGACTACGTGACAAGCGGAAACTTGCCGATGACAACGGTTTCAAAACTACTTGGCAGCAAGTTCGGTTTCCTTTGATTCTGAATCACACTAGGGCGTTGGCTCTAAACGTCTTCGTCTTCCGCTGATGAAGAGGAAATAAACGTCATGCAAGACGTTCAAGAACAAGTTCGATAAAAGTTTGTAGGAATCAGACGGTACTATACTGACAGTCTTCAGCAAGAATTCTGTTACCGGAAGGGATCTTGTCGCTGCGCACGATCCAAGTTGTATCAGGATCCCCTGATATGTAGGACGCTCGCGGGTACCTGCCAACGTGGTGGCAGTCCCTATAGGCTGGCTGTTCGCGGTAAAATGAGCACATTTGAAAGCCCTGCTTAAAATCTACTTGTATACACGTTGCGTACTCGTCCGCCTCATGTAAAGTTAACATTGTCGTGGCCCTCATCACTTTATTCATACGTCGGTCAAATGAAAATGAAATGTGAAACTATTAAGAAAGTGAATACTTTTCAAATTTGCTCATTTTTACACTTCAGTGCATAAAAAAAAAAAGAGAAAGCGAAAGAAATACAGTCAAGTTATCTCAAATGGCTACCTAACACTTTTTATTCGACGTTAAGATATGGAACTACTTTCCCTCCTTCGTTACCAACTTTACTGGGCGTTTGTCACTAAGTGCGCCCGAGAAATATATGCAAGTAGGATCTGTGACATTTTTATTAGCTTCCACACTGAACAGGAGTCGCTCCAAACCGGCGAGAGCACTAATTGTTTTGAATTAATAACATTGTATAAATAAATAACGTAGTTGATAATATACATATTGTATGTATTCAAAGTGTTTCGAAATACTAAAAAAATAGTTTAAATTCAAGTGATACTGTTCCAGAAATTATTGCTTCTAAAAGGTGTAAATTTCGATGTGCTCAAAAAATAGTGTCAAAAGCTGTGTTTTTGTGTTTGAAATTGCGTGGAAAAAGTTAAAATAACTAAACCGAATTGTTTGTGTGATAGCCATTTCCATAGTGTACTATATCACTGCTTGAATTGCGAATTAGATTTTGAAGAGTTTCGATTTCGCATAATTATAGCGTGTTATAGGCTGTGCAAAATCCAGTGCGAAAAAGACCAGGTGCAGGAAAGCCAGGCATTCAGAAACAGAAACCCAGCATGGATCTCTAACTACAGCTGATTGGGGCCAACAAAATTTGCACAATTTCATTCACTAATCTGTCCCGAGGGGCCAACTGGCCGGACTAATGGAGTAACTTCCTCGGAAGGACGCAGGCCAATTAGACTCAGGAGTGGACGATGCATACATTCACATTAAACGTCGGGGTACTTAAATATCAACTTGAAAAGCCAAGCGAGGGCACCCAAACGAGGTATTTAGCGTAAATGGGCAGCGATGGAAATCAAGGATGGGAGAAATAGGATAGTACAGAGAAAACTCGGCGTTCAACGAAATAGTTTACCATGCAAAACTAGGACACAGCCATGATACGAATTTAACCCATACCACTTTGGTGGAGTGAAATTAGTTTACAGCACAGGTGGAGACTCTATTTTAAAGTCGTCAAAACGAAGAGACTGCAAAATTTTACCGTGTAATGCTTGTTGCTAGAGTTTATAAGTTTCTTTAATTTTACGAAGGGAAAAAAAACACTAAAATGCTTTAATTTGTATGAACACATATGCCAAAACCTTGCTCGTTCAAAGGCTTGTCGACAGCGCAGTCGGGGCATTCTGCATTGTCACTGAACTTGGCTTTGTGGCCCACACTGTTACTAAGGCCTTATTCGATACTACTCAGCAATATAGTGCGTCAAATGTGGCCGAAATAAACACTCTGTGGCTAAATATCCCATCACAAAACCCGCACTTACCGACATTTAATGCGAGACAGGCAACGGAGATGAAGTCTCGTGTCATTTGGTGCCTGATGCACAGTCGACGTAGAAGAGATCGAACTGGCGTGCACTGGTGCCTTCTGTCATATCTGTATTGCTGTCTTGACGCGTTAGAATTTGTCTACCATAGCTCCGCGCATGTCCCAATAGCTTATGGTAGCGAAAGGTTGCGGGAGTGATCGAGATGAAGGATGGAGGGAAAAATAAAACCGCCTAGAATAAATACTTCACATCGTAGGTGAAGTCACGACATTAATAATTAACGAATTTATAGGACTTCAACGACACGCATACTCACAAAATCATGGCTCGGGGATCTCAGGGAAGCAGACATGTGACTGACCAATGCGCGAACTCTATAGTCCATTCCCCACTGAAGAAACTTTCTCGGAGCACTGCTAAATATCTACTTGCAGGCCGTTTCGTATCCTTCCGCTAAATGTAAACAAACATTGCCATGTGACTGCCATGTAGCATCTGTCAAAATCAATGTTTACATTCCATTGTGTGTGTGAGTGTGTGCATGTGTTCAAACTTTCGCCACACCTAAACATAAACATTGAAATGTGACTTCTACTTTTATAACTGTCAAATGTGTTGTTTACTGTTTAAAGATTTTCGAAGAATTCTGTCGCATTCCATAAACCATTCCGTGCGAATATTGAAAGTTTAGGCCTCTAACATTATTTAGGTCAGCTTTATGACGTTTTAAAATTGCCTGAATTGACGATAGTTCTTACGGTTATTTTACATTAACATATTTGTTTTCCACGACATAGCACATTACATGTAATGCACGTTAATATTTTGCTGCGACTGTGTTTAACACTGTCACAACTGCGAGGTAAAGAACTGTAGTATTTATCCTTTTGTTAATGATATGCGTTGGATTATTTATTTAACAGGACGGCCTCAGTTGGAATAATTATTAAAACGAAGGAACAACTACTAAAACGAAAAAGGCACATTAAATTCAAGCATGCAACTCGTGTTGCTTATTATTTTATCATACAAACTTAAAAGATAGCGGTAAACATGCACACAAATAAGCCTACGGCAACTTTTATTCCGCTCATATTTCTATGTATTGCTACTTACAGTTTATTAGATTTATTGAAATTTATCGGGCTGGGCTTGGTATTGTGTTGGGACTGTGGCCGATCACGTTACACGACTGTGTTTCAAACACCTAGGGAAAATGTACAACGTTGTCATAAATAAACAGACGTGGATGTAAATAATTAACTTCGTAATAAAAAAACAGTCCACAGTTAAAACATATACATAGTGCACATCAAATATTTCAAATCACGCACACACAAGGCCAACGTAATAACGACCACCACGCAGCGGTTAACGAAACACACGTTAACAGTATATTTATTACTGCCATGGAATCAGATTTATCACAACATCGTAACTTGCCGAGGTAGGTTTAAAAAACACAATTTACAAATGTGATGTGGTAATTTGAAGTATTTTTCGAAAGAAGAGAAAGCAATACTTCGTTGAGCACACATCAACAAATCGCCTCGTGATGTAGCCACTCGACATGTCTGCCGACCTTGATATGTATGACACCCGCCAGCACTTCTAAATGCTAAACGTAATAAATTAAGTATTCAAACATTAAAATCTCTTTTCAGCTGTACATTCCAAATTAAAAAATCATTGTCTTGCTGTAATAAGTATGAAATATGCTACAATTTTAAACATGTATAGTTTTATTTACTAGTGATGAGAAATTTCCCGAGAGTGGCAGGGGGAGAGAGAGAGAAGAGAGAGAGAGAGAGAGAGAGAGAGAGAGAGAGAGAGAAAGAGAGAAGGGGGAGCAGTAAACTCCGCCCAGCCGACAGTTACGTAGGTCGAAAAAATAAACATCACGTCACTACAGCTTATGCACGTTATTTTGCGTTGTTGCTTTTTAACTGAAACAATGAAATATGTTTATATCGGGGCTATCTAAATATTGAAATATTTCAATAGCAATATTTAATTTACAAACAGCATACAAAAAAACTATGTTGAAACAATCTTTGAACTGAGAACTATTTCTTTCTAGCTGTTGTCAATACACCGCTGCTCTCGCTGTTTTTAATTCGTATTTAATACGAAATAAATATTACAAGTTATAGAAGATATTAAGAAAAGTTTCACTGACTCCAAAATACAGTACTTTAAAGTTAATCACAGTGTTATATATTTCTGAAATACAGGTTACTGAAACAACAGGTTAACATGTTACGCCTAGGGTGATTTTTCAAAGGTTCGTTTCATCACGTCTCTTCCAGTCGGGAATGGACTATAGGCTCTGCCCATAGTTGTAAGGAATTACGTTAGGTAGTAGTAACCTACAAAGAATCCACCGTTTGAGGAAATATAAAAACACTTTGAGATCAACTTTTATCTTGAACGAAGGTGCGTAATGTATATAAAGTATTTCACTGTCGCTGTAATTTTGCGTCACAGAATTTCATAGACAAAGGACTGAACAACATTTGGAATGTAAGATTGGCAAAGCTATGCCCCGACGAACCATTGCACGATACTAACAAAAACGTAAGGATAAGAAAATAAATGAACTCCTTAATTTCGTTTAAGGCTTACGTGATAATGAATATAAGCATGCGGTACTTTGCTTACAACACAAGCGAAGCGAGACCAAGAACCGCATACTGCGCACTAAGAAACATCTGCTGGTTTAAATTGCATGCTTCTAATTACTGCTAAGTACCAAACTATTAGTAGGCAGGTGTGTCCCAAGCAAAGGACCGCAATGATTAATGAGAATATATATACAAATAATTTTTAATTAAACAAAATTTGTGTTAAATCTTCTGCAGCAAAAAAAAATATTTCTACAAATATGGGAATTATAAACGCAATAATATATTATATATATATTTACATAGGTTTATAATAAAAGTTAATTAGTTAAGTTCAAATATATTATGCGATTGTTAATTAAAAAACGTATAAACTAAATGGCATTGGCTTAAAAAAAATTGAGATGTAGATCGACGTCGATAACCCTTCGAAGTTCGAATTCATGTACTGTAGATGATTTAATATATATAAAATGGCTTATACTCAGAATCAGAAGACAAGTGTAACGGATAAGATGTGTAACTCAGAGGATGCTCTGAAACTGTTGGCAGTATGAACGAAATAGCAGCGCGTCAAAGACGAGCTCGACACGACTATTCTGTGGTGGTTTGCTTTCACCTTCCATAAAATGTGAATTAGAAAAGTCCTGAATCCTAGAATGAACTTTGCACAGGACTTAAGAATTACTCATTCGTCCTGGGATCGATCAGGTACCCTGGCAACCAGCCAAACAGTCTGACAAACAGCCTATAACAGGCGTACCGCCTGTTATAGGCTGTTCACGCTAAAATGAGCACTTTTGAAAGCCTGCTTAGGTTCTACTTGCATGCACGTTGTATATTCTTCCACCGTATATTAAATTAACGTTGCCACGGGCCTTATAACTTTATTCATGCGTCGCTCAAGTGAAACTGTGAAATGATTAGAAAAGTAAATATTTTTCAAATCTGCTCATTTCTATAATTCGATGCATTAAAAAGAAAGAGATAGTGAAAGAAATAATTTAAGTTTTCACAGATGGTTACCTAACACTATTCGGCGTTAAGATATGGAACTACTTTCCATCATTCGTTACCAACTTTACGGGGCGTATGCCAATCAGTGTGCCTGTTAAAAGATATACAGGCAGGAACAGTGACTTTTTCCTAAGGTTGATTTGAGAAGTGCTCACTTTATCGTTAACAGCCTGTAATTATAACTGTTTATATAGTATGTTTGTGTATATAAAAGAGAGAACGTGACGGAATGGTTCCTAGAGGTGCTAAAGAGATGTTATATTTTTTTTGTGGAAACAATCGGAATGTGGTTGCGTCGGCACACAGCCGTGTCCCTGCGTTAGTGGGTGGTTTGTGATGCGGGAATGAAATGAAAGTAACGACGTGGATATTTGGCTTATACGGCTTAAAATCGGCAGATATAGGAGAGTTCTTCGGTTTAGTATCAAAATAAACATGCTAACGCATCGGAGCCTCGAGACACACTGCCCGGAAAATTTTCGCCCAATCGCAAATTTGTCGCCAGTCACTGGGGTCATGCTAGTGCTTTATTGGAACAAGATCGCGTTTGTTAGTCACTGAGTTATTAGTGTCGGAATGGATTATCCTGAAAACTTTGCATCGCAGTTTACTTCCTGGTATAGGTTATTCACAGTAAAGTTAGCTCATTTGAAAGTCGCTCATTTGGAATCATAGTCAATAGATTATTTTATTCTAGCCTTAGACGTTAACTTCCGAGTGCGGTGGAATATACACACTGCGTTTATCACTCACACGCAATATTTATTTTAAAAGGTGGTTAAAGAATCTTAAAAAATGGGGCTGAAAGGAAAAAGTGCTCACTTTACCGTGAACAGTATACACTCAATACGTCGGTCTGATTTGCCGTTTTCACGTCAAGAAAAATGGAACTGAAATAGCTGGACTCGACACGCTAATGCCCCAGCTCTTGCATCCGAAGACATCTACGCACGCCACTGCTCTAGCTCAACCGCGAGTTCCTCAGGACGACACTGTGCTCTCCTTTAGCAGGCATCTTCCCTCTAGTCCTTATCTCAGGCAACAGCGGAATTGGGTGTGGCTCTAGGGGGGTTCGAGGAGGGGTGGCAGGGCGACACCAGTGCATCCTCGCGAGGTCGGGTCTGACACCGCCCATCAGCATAAATATGAAGCGCCGGCACCATCATCTCGCGGGAAAACGAGGGGGGAAACAGAAAAAAAAAAAAAAAACATGAGAGGGACAGGGAGGTTGCAGGAGAGCAGAGTGGGTTAATGTTGCGGTAAAAAGTTAAAAAGTGGCGCCGGTCTCGGCCTTATTCTCCTTCTTCCCACTCTGCATCACCGACATTGAGGGAAGATTATCACTTTAGGGCTAAAAATATCCCGTGGGGAGAGGGCAGAAAAAAATAAACCATCAAGTTTGTTGAGAGAGGCCGAAGAGGACACTGGATGTTCCAGGGAAGATCTTCGCAACTTACAACAACTTTCATCGCGACCTTGCCGGTTGACCTCGGCCACTTGGCGAGACGTTCTTTCACTTCGGAACATTGCCTTGCAAATATCTGTATTTGTTCGCAGATAACGGGCTTTCTCGTGTCACTCCTGTCACAGTCTTTGAGGACTAATTCTTGCCGAGCAGACAAGAATCTCTTCTCTATACTGTTGATCAAGAACGAACGATTGCCGCGTCTAACACTTTACGCCCACTAACGGGAAGGTGGGGGGGGGGGAGGCTTGATGGGGGACGATAGTGCCCCATGGAGAAGGGGGCGAGTTATGATTGGCGACCCCCCCTCCTCCCACTTCAGGGGAGGATGGGGTTTTTATGCCCCAGCTTTAAGGTTCGTGTATACCATAAAAAAGTTGGGTTTGGTTGTACTGTAATTATCGTACACAAGTTCATATAACCATTTGTCGCTTACCCTTAAGTCTTAAGTATTAATTATGAAATCTTAATATTCTCATTGAAACGGCAGGACGGGATGTGCGAGCGAGCACGTGCCGGAGTTCCCAGACGACATTGCGCCATAAGTCCTAAGTCGCATGGTTACCTGCTGGTAACCATTATTTAATAGAAAACCATATTCTCAAAAAACATTTTATAATTTCTTTAGCCAGATAGTGACTGGAAAAGCCAGCAGGAGCTCGCACACTCTGCGGAACAGCCAAATTTACCAGCTCAATCTTGCAACATCGGGCGTTCCACACAAGGAAATTGCCTTACGTTCCCGTACAATCAGAGTCCCAGTTCAATAAAGCTGCGAATAATTGTAACGCGCTCACTCCACATTACAACGGCTCTTAAATTCGCTTGCCCAAATGGTTCAGAGTTACAACCGAATCGTTCCGACGCAGACAACATAGCTTATAAAGAGCGAGTGAGTGAAGAGATTTGGGCGGCGAGGTCTCGAGAGCCGATGCAGTCGACTAAGGTGAGTATGAAGCAGCGCCGGAATGAAAGGGCGGGGGGAAACGGAAGACCCCCGAGGAAACCCGCCGACCAGCGGCATCGTCCGGCACGATCCCCACATGCGAAAACCCGGGAGTGGCCCGGCCAGGGATTGAACCCGGTTCGCCTTGATGGCAGGCGAGCAGGCTAACAGTTCAGTCAACGCGACGCCGCTTATGAAGAGCGTGTTTAGTTATTAACGACACTATTTTACGCCTTTAATAAATCACCACGCAATGGTAAAAATACAACCAATTGACATTGCGGAGATCGCTAAGGCAATGCACTATGATTTCGAATGTATGGGTTTGAGTAGTGAGTTACAAATATGTGTTTTATACTGTTAACGATGTCAGTCGTTTTAGTGAACTGGTTAAGATGACACCCTTTTTAGAGTAACCATTGCCTTTCAGCGTAAATATAAGACCAGTAATTCTAAAGAGGAGTGTCTCTCTCTCTCTCTCTCTCTCTCTCTCTCTCTCTCTCTCTTTCTCTCTCTCTCTCAACACGAATAATTTTTTCTTTCTGAAAGAGGTACGGGGTAATTCTGTCTCGATCTACTTAGTGTTCGTCCAAGCTAATATTTTCATCTTCTTCGTTGTTTATTCACTTCCCGTTTTAATACATTACTTCCCGTTTTGGCAACGTTCCTTGGGTCTCGCCAGTTTTTGTTTTTCTGACGTGTTATTTTCCCTCCCATACTTTTAACAACTTACTTCTTTAGTAACTGTCTGTTTTCTTTCCAGTGTGACACTATTTGCCTTTTCTTATCTTGTAGTGGATCCGTTATATTTCTCGAGAATTCGCTTTTAGAACCCATTTAATTTGCTGTTACACAATCTTAACAATATTTAGTTCTGAGCTGTCAGCCACTTAGACGAAGAAGTTTACCAATTTCATACACGACAGTAGCAACTAGAGATCATTGCTGTTACTGTATCTAGTTTTCACAGGATGAGTTAGCCATTGCTAGTTCATAAAGTATGCTAAACCACCGAAAGGTGATATATTATGGAAAAAATATAGCAACAAAAATATATACGACCAGTGGTCTAAGGATAACTTGTAAAAACCTCAGCAATTTACATCTGGAAAATACAAACGGGACTGCGATTCAGGAATTATTAAATGTGTTACTGTGGTAGCTTCACTTCGTTTAACAAACCAGGAGTTGGAGCACTACTGTTATATTCAGATGTGTAACATGAACGGTCAATGATTTTAATTGATATAAATATTTATCAGAAAGCACAAGTTAACCAAATAAATATTTTTGTTAACTGCTTAAAACAATTATTTTGATAACAGTGAATTCCGACAGGTAGGCAAACAACTTTGACAGCTGCATTACCATCTATAGAACCAGATAACTATGGTGAATGCATAGAAGACATCTCATAGAAATATGCCTAAAAGTAACTACTAACTGACAGAGTAAAATCATTTAGTTACACACACGTCCTGCCATTATTACAAAAACTGCAAATATGATAAATAAATCTCAAACAACAGGAATACGTCCCCAATGTAACGGGCTTGTGGAAGCAATAACCAAGTTGCTTGGAGAACAATCAACCATTGCATTGCTGAAGACCGGCATAGTTTTGACAAATATCTCCAATAATTAATGTCAATTACAGCACTTATGTAGAAACAAGCATGATGTGTACTCCATTTTTTCCGATTAATGGAGTGAAAGCATAACAACTAGCTCATGTAGGAAAAAGCTGAATGGTGCCTCGAATCGTAATGATTATAGAGTTTCCAAAAAACGAAATCAAAGGGTTTGCGTAGCGCTATGCTCAAAGATTGATCAGCACACACTCGGATGTGACGGAAACAACACCGATAAACAGATCGAGCTAGCGACGATAAACCTTTACAGCCTGTCATGCACTTTTACACGCTGCCAAAGCTTTTGACTTTTGCCGATTCCTTATCCCCATTTTATTTGACCGGTATTAGTAAATCATCTGGTTGCACGTCTTTAGAATTTATAAAACATATGTTTTGGATTCTACACATATCTGAAAGCCAATCTAGAAAATTAAGAAAAATCAGTGGTATGAAACGAGTTTCACGGTCTTCTGCGATGGAAGAAAATACTCGAAAGGACAACGTTTGTATGGAAGGACTGATTACAGCATTAAATTAATGAAATAATTTTTCGAAGAGTACCTTATTTACATAACTTCCAAAAATATTTCACTTGACATCGAGTCCTGCACCACAGACTTCTGAAAACTGCTCATCCATCGCCGTCCATGAACCACGTGTGTGTTTGTAGTAGAAGCGGCGCCTTCATCTTCCGACATTTGCAGTAGGCAACCGCCCATTAAAACCGAAAAGAATATCTAGCAATACAAGAGAAAAAATAGGTTATGCTACGATTCCCCCCTCCAATATTAAGCGAAATTTGACACTAGAAACGTGATTCGCGAATTACTCGTTGAATGCTGTGTCCATCCACAATGGTTTTTTGTGGAAGATGAAAACCAGGATGCTCCCAAAAAAGAAGCGCCGCCTTACTTTCCTAGTAATCACGCTGAGTATTATTGAAAAGTAGACCCAACTGATGAAGGGTCAGGCAGCAGTGCTGTCTGAAAGTGGAAAATGCGTAGTGCCTAATATGTCAAACATTTAACTTACCAGAAACTCCTAGCGCTGTTCCACATTTTACCATCAACGAGTAACATTAGATAATTCTCCAAGTCTATCGAGCGAGGTCGCAGTGACAACATCCACTTTTTCGTAAGCCCTGCCCTCATTGCTCAGGGATAGGGTGGTCAACTTGTAGTCGGAGGGTCGCGGGTTCGCGCCCCGGTGCCTCCGACACGGCAGATTTTCAGTTCGTTTGTCGCACTGGGTATTTGTCAGCAAGTCGGTCTCACTACAGCTTCGTCAATGTCAAATGTCACAACAGACGTCAAATAAAGGAAAACGAAAAAAATAATAAATAACATGCTGGCTCGTATCCTGGAGGACCCGAGTTCGATTCCTGGTCCGGCCATAATAAATCACGCTTTCCATGTATTTTTTTTTAAATTACTCCAGGGGAATGTTGCGATGGTTCCTCACTCCAGGCCATGGCATATTCCTTCATCGTTCTTGCTTCTCTGAGCAAATTGCGCCAAATTTGTATAGGCTATTCATGGTAAAGTGAGCACTTTTGAAAGCTCTCTCATTTGGAAGGAATAGTTAATTAATATATTTTATTGTATCTTTCGACGTTAACTTCCGAGTGTTAGGGAATACACACAGTGTGTTGATTACTTACATGGCAATATTTATTGAAAAAGGTGGCTAACGAATAAAAAATAGCTGAAAGGAAGAAGTAACAAAGGCCTCAAAAGTGCTCACTTTACCGTGAACAGCCTATATTGACCTCGTTGTCGACGAGACATTAAACCATGCCTATCTACCTATCTACCTACTCTCAGCGCGGTAACCGCAATGGCTTACGGGACAGTTTATGTTTTACGGGGACAACTCCACACCACAATGACCAAGAGCGCCTAGTAAATATAAGGTCGTTAACGTTTCCAGGTATCGCCAACTGATGGTTGCTGCATTGCACATCGTTTCATCACGCCCCACTGCACAGTTTTCCACTTTGTCGTAAACACTATGTAGCGATGCCAACTTTGTAAACGGCCAACACGCGGTGATAGCTAGCTGACCTTTAGCGTTAAGTGACCTCCACATTAGAGATATTTTGGACTACGAGCTTCTGGGTTTGAAATTCAGGTAAAGCTTTAGAACTAAAATAATAATGGATATAAAAATATATTATCAGTTTGCAGCAGTTCAATTTGCAGACTCTATTGAGTGGTATATAATCAAGAGAAAAAGATTTTTCCCCGATTGCTTAGTTTTCTAGCAGTCATTTTCAAAACCCATGATTTGGTCGTTTTTTTTATTTCTTTCGTGAAATACATAATTTAACACACATACGGAATTGAAACATTGCAGGTGTCTGTTGGCCTAAATAATAGCTCACAACGTTGCAATTCATCAATAAGTTTTGGATGTGTGTCACATTTAGCATACTACGTGAGCAACAAAATGGTTTAAGTTGTAAGTTCCGAAGGCGCGTTCATATCAACTAAACAAACTAGAAAATATATGTTCCTGACTGTAAAACATAACTTTTACAAATTGAACGACTTTGACAATAGTTAAAAATTAAGTAAATTCTTTAAGCTATTTAAGGTTTTTTATTTACTCCATATGAAATGTCCAGTTTTGCACTTTCTTCATTTACAATCTTAAAATACTCCAGGAAAAAAAAAAGCAATATTTTATCATGTACCTACTATTACTTATATATTTATTAACAGTTTTGCAAAATTGTATTACATAGAAAATTTCTATACGTGTTAGCTGCGGGACGCAAAAACTCTATAACTATGAACGCGATAAGCATCCATGCCAAAACTAAGGCGCTGGGAACAAAAACTAAAGGGTCACGCGCGTATTATTCCATTTTGTTTCGGGCAGGCGGGCATGATCGCGGGTGAACGTGTCACCTGTATGGAAACACGGCTGTTCGCCGCAGAAGTTTGGACCAGCTTTCCCCCCTCGGCCAAGCCAAAACCACAGCTTATCTACGGCACGTCCGTCGTCCGCTCACGAACGTCAGTTTAATTTCCCAGGGTTGGCAGGCTGAACTTCTACCGCGGGGTTAGGGGGAAGGTCGGTGGCTGTGCCAGGACGTCGTCGCAGGTGCTGCGCGAAAGGGCAAAATTGCACGACTGCCACTCCCTTTCTCCCCATTCGTTCAACCAACCCCCACCCCAACTCCCCCCGAAACCGACGTCCATTAAGAGGGCAGCGAGGGGGTGTACGTGTGAGGTGTATTCTGGGGCAGGGACCCCAGGCGGTGATCAATAGGTCACACGTCACATTTGGGTTCGCGAAGGGGGTGAGTGGGTAGGCCGTCCAAACTGCCATGCGGGTATATATAGGTTTTCGCCCGTCGTATGGACCATTCCCCCCCCCCCCCCACCTACAAACCACTTCCACGGTCACTCCCACGGTGTGACGGGCTCTCCCGGCGTCCCATACACCTGCATCACCGCTACAGCATTTCACACTCAGGAGTTTCAATGATACATCTCCACGGATACGCGTCCTCTGACGAAACGGCTCGAGTCTCACTACGTTTAGTTCGCCGTTGCTTCTTGTTCGTGTAGTACAGCAAGCAAGTGACATTACTATTTTTGTCTCTGTGTTTTGAATCCGACAGTCACGACTCACTGATCGGGCCGCAGTGGTGTACTGGTTTGACTACTCGCCTCTCACCTAAGAGGCCACGGTGGCTGAGCGGTTAGCCTGCTCGCCTCCCACCAAGGCGATCTGGGTTCAATCACCGGCCGGGTCACTCCGGATTTTCGCATGTGGTTTTCTCGAGGATCTCCCGTTCCCCCCGCCTGTTCATCCCGGCGCTGCTCCATACTCACCTCACTTCACTCTTCGCCTTCCTCTTAGGCGGCTAAGATTCCCCGACGGGGTCGCTCCCAGATTTTCGCATGCGTGAATCGTGCAAGACGATGCAACTGCTCACTTCTTCCACCAGAGAGGCGCCCAAACACCTCTCTGGGTACTGCCGGCATCAAGTTAAGAATAAACAAAGTTCCCGCCCCCTCTCTACGAGTCTTTCCAACACTATTAACTAAGAGCATGTTTTCCAAACACTGTCTCCTGTAGCATTCTAATTAATTTAATTTAATGCATACAATAATTTTTTAATCTTTTACTTCTCTGTCGCAACGGTTTTTAAGTCTCTCTTGACGGTTTTTCCCTTGCTCTTCATAGTTAAGACTAGCTCTAGGTACACGTAGGGAGGTAGTCATGGCCTGCAGGCCATGGCTGCGCAATCCCTCTTTTCCGCGATGCATGTCTCCTTGCAGGAATTCCTTCCTAGTAGGCGTAAGGGGCTAGCCCTGAGACGCAATAAAATCCCGCCCTACCTTCGGGCTTTAACTTCACAGAACACTTAGAATAAGGTAGTTTAGAAAAAAAAAGTGCAGCTGCTCGGCGGATTTTCTCGGGGCTCTACCGTTTCCCCCGTCCATGCATTCCAGCGCTGTTCCATACCTCGCTTCACCCAAACATCGGCTCTCAAAATCTCGATGTTAAGTGCCGCCCACATATCTTCCCTTCTCACTGTTCTACAGTTGACTACGCTTACGTCCTTGCGAATCGCCTCAGAAAAATTGAAAACATTAATATTTATTCAGATATGCTGCAGCATTTTTTCTGGAAGTCTTATTATATTCACTGCACATGTCTGCCGTTTTAATACTCTTAGAGTTGCGTGTTTTGGTTGGTAACCTTAAAAGTTTTCACTCTGGAAGGCAAGAGTAACAAAATTACACCTTTCAAATTAAGATAACTTTCTTGGCGCATACTTATTATCCATACAATATTTTAAAAGATAAAAACACTTACAACTCATACAACTATCATATAATATCTAACAATTACAATTAAATAAATTTCACTCCTTCAAAATACACATCTTGCGCCCAGGGTAAAAACCACCAAACACAAAATCAGAAATAGATTTCTTACATATGGTGCACCAGTACAGCACACTGTGGTCATGTAGTGTGAACAGACAAAATTATACTTTTAAGCCTTCGTTACTGAAATAGCAATGACAAAAGCACTTAACACCCACAATGAAACACTGTCTTTGCAAACAGTAATTACACTGTTTAAAATGATCCACCTTCCCTTTTGCAGGAATATTCTCCTTGATTGCCTCTTCCTCCACATAATACACCCAGTTCCTGTGCAAAAGTGTCAATCTTTAATGAAAGCAACAGAATATATATTTTCTTTCAGTAAACAGGACTCATTTAATTTATATGAAGATGTTAATATTACCCTATTAATTTGGCCAAATGTCCCAACAATTCTTATCGACAGACACAGTCTTATGCAAGATAGGTGAGCCTAAGGTGGCTCTATTAAATTTCAATAGCCATTAAAAAATCATAATCATCATTACTGAAACTGTTCTGCGCCCCTCTTGCTAGAAATGTCGAGTAAACGTAGATTAAAAATTACATTTCAATTATCTTTATTTCTAATTTTAAAAGTGATTGTCTTTGGTCACTAGGGAACAACTGGTACCACAACTGAAACGTTATTTGAAACTGTCACTGCATCAGCTGGATGTTCTAAACAAAAATGCAGAATATTGTGCTAAACGATATGTACTTGTTTGCGTATTAACGTTTATTTAAATGTAATAAAGTAAAAAAAATAATAATAATTTACTATTTCTAACTGACAAATTTATCAGAGAGGAAAATGAACAAGAAAATAATACGAACCACTGTATGTCCGACAGAAAAATTTATCAAACATTGATATTTAGTTCAGTCTGAATCCTGGCTGTAAGACTACACAGATAGTTGTGTACCGGCACGATAGGGGGAGGTTAAGAGACCATCAATAAGCAATCTAAATACGTAAAATACTCACATGCAACGTTTCCGTAATAAAAGTAAATAAATATATAATACTTGCATGAAAACAACAATGCTGAAACAGAGAACGCGGAGGGTAAATTTGCAATGTCTTCCTGCTGTCTGACACAAGCCATTCTCCGTACTTTAACACGGTGCCATATTTTGAAATATTACATTATTAATATTGCATTTTTAGTGGATCGCCTTTTGCTCGCCTACCTCATTCTCAAGAAACTCCGATTCTTCATCGGTTTGTCAGAAATAATAATACGAATGGACAGAGTATACAGGTAACTACAGAAAGAACAAATGCTTTACGAATTTCCTCGGAGTTTTGACGCTAGTTCATAAAAACGTAGTCTTGCATTCGCAATTGTATGCTCGCGGCGCCATTCTGCATGAAAACTTACAACTAACAAGATATATTCCCTTCTCTTAATTAGATGAAAGCATATCTCCCATCTTCCATTAAGACGCAGACACATTGGTACCTTGTCTGGACCAAGAAATTCGCTCAAATAAAAACGCTGAGTAAAGTTTAAATATCTTAGTTTTTTTCCTTATATCCAGTGGCAGCAGCATTAGTTCACAATTACCTGTCGGCAATCAGCTGAGCTCACTCGAGTGCTGTCTGTGACTCAGAGGAAACCGCCAAACGTAAGTTCGGAGTCAGATACAGCCCACTTCCCCCCCCCCCCTCGCGATAGTGAATTTGTATGATCATCAGTTTTATTTTTCCTCTTTCTTCAACATACTCCCTCATGTACACAGGCTGAAAAGATTTTTCTAGAAAAAAATAATTTCAGTTTATTTCAAACGGTCCACTAATAAGAAGACCTAACTAGCTTTCGTAGCATAAATTAAAAATGAAAACCCACACGTGTATCCCTCTTAAGAGGCTACATTACCCAGAACATATTCGTTTTAGTGTCGTAACAGAAGAGTCAGGGTCATTACAGAAAATGTTTTACTATAGAAGTATTAAATTTCATATGTCGATGCAAATTTTTGTATAGGCTGTTCACGTTAAAGTGAGCACTTTTGAGGCCCCAGTTACTTTTTCCTTTAATCAGTTTTTTAATCTCTAACCACCTTTTTAAATAAATATTGTCATGTAAGTAATAAACACAGTGTATAATCCACCACACTCGGAAGTTAACGTCTACGGCTAAAATAACATATATTTATTGACAATTGTTTCAAATGCGAGGGCTTTCAAAAGTGCTCACTTTACTGTGAATAGCCTATACCAGATTGTTAACAGGCGTTTTGTGGTTGTCATTAAAAATTGAAAATTAATTAATATATTTAAAATTTGTAATACGATAATTGTTGCATGAATATTAGTTAGTAGTTCGTATATTATGTCTGTAATGATGGATGAAACAAGTAGCTAAGCTTCTGTTGTCGCATTTTTGATTAAATAATCCTAAATTCGAATCAGGAAGAAATAAATAAAAAATTCACTATGGCGGGTGGCACGGGCTCTTAAGGAATGATCATGAATGAGTAGGGGCACCCGAATTCCGCGAAAAGATCTCCGCACATGCTAGATTACAATACCCTACGGGCGCACCAGCAGTTTTATTTTCCTGATCGGCGGCGTGCTTTGTGAGAAGACATATTCTTATTCGACTGGCCAATCAGAATTAGGTCACTCCGACTCTGTATGTCTGTGATTCGCGGGCAGACACCTAAGGCATGCAAACACCTAGATAATTCAATCAGGAAAGTGATTCTGAGCTAAAGATGTAATACAACTGGTCGTGAAATCTTTTCGCGAAATTCGGGTGTCCCTATGGATGAGATAAGGCTGGCACTAAGCACAGCAGGAGACCCTACCCTAGGAGATCTGTCGCTCCGACCAGCCCGAAGAATGGATCAAGTGTGAAGAAATCGGGGCTGAATGAAGGTGAGGGAGGAAGCGGGAGAGCACCGAGAAAGCCCAGTGCATTTAGAAAAAATGTTTGTTGAACCAAACAACGTTTGTTTTGCGGCAGCCAAATTAACTGTTCGTATAGGTACAGTAAAACATTTTGTCGTTGAAACCAAATTATTTTGTCTTGCTTATTCTGTTGCCCCAAACAAAGATTTGGTTGGCGCAACTAAATATTTGTTTGGCTCTATCCTATATTAAACAGTTTCTGTTATTATAAAAATTTAATCTGAAGCCCGGCCTATACTGGGACCTAGATCATCAGCGCCGAAGCATTACACCTTTAGCTATCTAAGGTAAAGTGACTACTGATGGAATTTGAATGTTTTTAAATACATACATTTCAAATACTGGACAACGCGTTGTTACGAGACGCTTCAGAGACCGCAGAGAAGTAGCCGGGGTTGCAGTGGTTTGAGAGTCACGGGATAAACAGCAGAGCCGTCAAAAGGCAAACTGGGGCCAGCAGGGAACCACAAGGTCACCCTTTAATACGTCATCGAGTCGTCGGAGCCAGCGATCCAGGTGTCAGCGAGAGAGGCCTTGATGGAACCCTCGTGCCAGACGTGCTGCATTACAGAAGTCTCAGTGGTGAGTAAAGCACCTAACTGAATGTGAGAAGAGGCGTGGGAAACAGAGGTCGCAATTGGCATTACAGTCAATTACATCTGAAAATATTATTGAGGCACGGTATTATAACTTTTATTGCATGTAGCATTGAATGTACAGATAACGTCAGTTTGTAGGCCTGGGAAGATAATCAAAGTGTCCTATTTATTTAACGACTAGTCTTTCTCTGATTTAACGTCCTGTCACTAAAACAATTGACCAGTTTACAATAACTTGTACCACCTTAGGTGTCTACAGTAAACTAAGGAAGGCAACAGCGTGCAAATAAATATTTAAATTTTTATAGCTTTGCCTGTAAGTTTCCTGTTTAAATTGGTTTATTAGGATGTTTATAACCATTACCAAACATAAATTAATGTACTGACAAGCATAGTTAAAATTCTAATTGTCACAAAAAATACAAACAAACACTCGAGCTGTATTTTCGAACGAAGGCAATCAAATGAGTGGCCAAACAAACATATACAGTTGATTCAACAAAATATTTTGTTGACAGCCTTTTTTTTTTAATTTTGACCCAACGCAAAGGTTTTTGTTTATTCAAACGTGTATTATTTTTAGATGAAAAATAAATAAATTTTGTTGCTTTTGAAGTTTTGTCTACGCAGGAAATATTTTCTTGAGTTAACTAAACATAGCTTTGCTACAATACAAACAAATATTTTGTGATTTGTTTACTCTGTATAAATAGATTCAGAGGCCTCAGAAGAGGTAAGCCAATGACTGACCAAGTGAGTTAATCGTGTATTCTGATGGCATAAATAAAAATTAAACTATAATTTGTGCGCCTGGTGCCTTCACACCGCATCACAACCTCAACCTAACCCTCCTAACATTTCTCGAAAGGATAAGGAAAAGGATGGGTTACACCAAACACACCTCCAATAAATCAGCAAAAAAGTATGGATTATTTTGTTAGACTGTTTGCATCGAACTCTGTCCAATAATTGGGGAAAAGGTTCACACCAACTGCCAATACCAGAATACCAAGTCATCAGTTTACATTTCTTGACTTAACTCTTGGGATATTCACATGTTTGCACATGTTCAAAATTACAGCATCTTAACACACTTCTTCTTTCGTTAATAACACGTTCAAGCACCTCTGAAGACACAGAATTATAATCACAACTTCTCAACTCGTCATTTTACATGACATAAATCCTCTCAACACATGTTCCGGTTCACTATAGTAAATATCCTCTTATAAACACACCGTAACATGCTCCAATAGCATTACAATGCTCTTACAGTAAACCACCCACCTCAAAACGATAATACTTCTTTTCTAACTAACAATTTTGAACAGTTTTAAAATAAATTTAAAAAACCACTTTACAAGATGTCCACCCCGGACACAATATATATATACAAAAAAAATTAACACACAAAAAGTTTTATAGTGTTACAGATACCGAAAATCCACCTTGTAATTATAAGATTTATTTAATAAATCCTTACAAAACTAATTTTACATCACACACTATTCTGGTAATTAATATCAACCTCGGAGCTATAATGTTTCGTCCATTAAATACCTCTCAGCCAAATTTTAAAACACACGGCGCGTGTTATAATATTTCTTTTTCGACCTCACCACACACATACGCCAAAAGGAAATTTGCAATATTTTGCAGTCACCATTTCTACCCTTTTCCTCTTCCTAGGATTTCCTTACCAGGCCCCTTTTTCCAAAAAAATAAAAAGCCAGCCCGGACAACTGTCTGTAAAACCTCTTCTTAAAATATTACATTATGATTAACATTCGACATTTTTGAAGCATTCAGTGCCCTTTAAAATAACATTTTTAAAATGTTTAAAAAGACAAAACACCCTTTAAAACCCCACTGGTTCCAGCACAAGCATCGTACCTCACGAAGTGACTGCCAGCTACCATCAAAGGACCCTTTTTAAAACGTTCTTCACAATTTTGGTACAGAGTTATTCAATTGACTACAAGCATTCCATTTTATTAGTAAAATTAATATTTTTAGGCACTTCTCCCTTATTAAAACACTCTAGACGCCCAACCAGAAGAATGGTCTCACCAGAGATCAAAATATTTTACAAAATTTATTTCCGATCATCCCAAAAAAAAAAAAGTTTTTCTCAATCTCAATCTTCCAAAACATCAGTCAACAGTCCATCAGCCAGATCTAAAAGCCTGTAGATATTCCCCCCACCTACTTCCACTCCAAGAGCGACGGTATTACTTTGGACCATCACACACACGTCCCAAACAGCCGAGGGTGCCCAAGGTATGTGCTCCCCCGCCTGAACACAATGTGCCGGCAGTGCGCCTTCAGCATCATTCAGCAACAGTCACCCGATTATCACAGATCCAACAACATACACCACATACCATGCCACACCATTCCTTTGTACTTCCTCGCCACTGCGGAGTCCCCAACAGTAAGCCCCCTCAAGTCAATCACGAGGTTCCCCGCAGTGTCGTCGGCGTCCTTCACTTACAGAACCCGCCGGCTTGATACTTCCTCTTCAAACAAAAAAAAAAGATGTTATACTGGCCACTTGACCACAACCGAGGCTCTTTTCTCACGTACTTCTGCTTATGTTTTCCCGATATTAATCTCTCATCAGGGATAAGTCTGCATCAGTCAAAACACTCGCATCCCGAGGGCGCAGTTTCTTTGACGTAAAACACCAAGCACCAAAATCCTCACATCAATTCTATCTCTCCGCAACACAAGTCCTCACTTTTACAGGGCATGGACGACGATTAAAACCACATCCCACAGCTTCTCTCAACTCAATTCTTCTAAGTCCCAATCTGACTTGAAGAAAAAACAGAGTTCCCCAATACTCGCGATGAAAATAACTAAGTCCTTCACAGTTTCTATCACAAAAAAAAAAAAAACCAGAGTTCCACGGTTTCCTTAGCAGAAAATCGGCTAAGTCCCACTCACGTAGCATTTTCAGACTTAGTCCGCACTCCTCAACGAAAACAAAGAAAATTATTCTAAGTCCCTTTTCTACTTCTATCATAGGGTAAAGATAGACAGCGTCCCACTATCCCCTTGATAGAAAATCGGCTAAGTCCCCCCTCGGGTAGCGTTTTCAGGCTAAGTCCACACTTCACAATGAATTTCTCTAAGTCCATTCCTAACACTTAATTGCTTGAAATTTTTCTAAGTGCTGACTAGCCCTGATGACTTGTAGCATGTATACTTATCCTCATACTCGAAGCAGCAGTCTCCCAACCTCCATAACCTCTCTCGCGGGTGGCACCTCTCGCCCTCGAGTGGAACCAGCTCGCCGGATGGCGAAGTCTCCCAGAGTATTTTTTTTCTTAACCTACCCTAATTCTAAGTGTTAGGTGTACGTCCGAGGTAGGATCGGGGACTAAGTGCGTCTCAGGGCGAACCTCTTACGCCTACAAGGGAAGGATTCATGTAAGGAGACATGCATCGTAGCAGAGAGGGATTGGACAGCCATGGCCAGCAATTGGGGCCATGACTACCCCCCTAAGTATACCTTTAGTTAAACTATATTTAAGAAGAGACTGGGAAAAGCCGGCATAAACACCGTAAAAACCCAGTCAATAGGAAAGAATTCAAAATTGTTGCATGCATTAACCATAAATGCTACAGGAGACAGAGTGTTGGAAACATGCTCTTGTTAGTAGAGATGAAAAAACTAGTAGACTTGTAATCGCTCTATCCCTTCTCCGAGGCCATTCCACCAGTGCCACCTATACGATCGTCGCACTCTATACACAATACATTTGCAGTGACGCGAAAAAGTAGCCAGTCACAGAAGACCAGCCTCGTAACCCCTAATTCCTCCGAGGCTGCAACCCGTTACACACTCCCGCATGGAATGCAGACGCACAAAACGGACTTCCACAACTGCAAAAGACACTACACTATACCGTCGTTTTTTTTTTTTTTTTTTTTTTTCATTTACAGTGACGGACCCTCCATCAAAACTTAAATGAAACGTAAGTAATCTGTCGTATACGTTTAAGGCGATGAAATTAATCCTGAACCTTTTAGATGAATAATGGATATTCGAATAGTGTATATACTGAGAGCATTAAATTAAGGCCCATCTTCACCTCTTTTGTAGAAATTCTACATTTTCTCGTCATAATTTCGTATTTATAGTTATTAATGACAATGTATGATTATGTAGAAATACATTTTACGAATTGTTTAATGTTTTTTTCTTTGAGTAATTTAGTGCTTGTTGTAAACAGTCGAGAAGATATTTATGTTTTATTAATAAGTTACACTGCTGAACCTAGGATCGCAAACTTTGTTTTCGATCATTTCAGTCCCGACAAACTATGAGCAGAGAAACCACACCATGAGTTAATATTTCTTCGAGGCGCGTAGCTATCGAAAAGTTCAAGGAAGCCCATTAGACGAACAAGTTTATGCGTAACTTTAGCACGGGTAACCTTAGAGCGGAATTGTTGAAATTCCCACAAGTTCGGTTGAATTTATAAAGTCCTCTGGCATTAGAAGTTTTCATCTTGAACTGTAATGAGCAGAGTATTTCCAGGAGGGTTGAAGTTAACGGACTGATCTTCAGGCGGCGTAGCTGAAAGTCGTTCGCCATTCAAGTAACTGAAGGGCGGGCGGCGTTCTAGTTGGGTGCCCTTGCTGTCGAAGAAACACTCAAAAGTTAGTATTAACATGTGGTTAGGAAAGTCACATAGTGTGTGCTTGTACCTGCCAACCAAGAAATGGGAACCATATCCTGCTGTGCCGTGTACTGGAACGTGTGTTAGTAATATGCAGGGTTTCGTGCCCTGACAAAGTGTATTGTACACTGTAAAGACATTTCTGGTAAACTTCCTAAACTGTAATAGAAGTTTTAAACTTATTGTTACGTTTTATATAAATTAGATGTGTAGTCTTATAATTCATATTAATGTACAAGTTGGGGTTAGGTCCTGTATTGAAATCCTATCATTCACATCTCGTTTAGACACCTTCTAGTTAGACTAACTCGGAGAACTCTATTATATTAACTGGTTACGCTGTGTTAATGATTATTATTAGTTATTATTTAATTACTTAATTACATTTAAGCCACTTGGAATAGTTCCTAAGGAACGTCATCACCTTGTTCATGATGCCGTAGGCTGATGACTAGACATATGTCAGCGGACGGCAAGCTCCCATCTCTGGACGTCTTCCTGGTGCAGTGTCTCGACGACAAAGACCTCGTTCGCCGTGTTTCCAGCCGTAATATTAGCCTCGTGTTTGGTAACAACCGGGCTTTGCCTGGAGGGGTTTGTTTTTTAAGCGCTCAAAGCTTCGTTCCACTTCCTCATGGTATGTTGTGCTCTCGCAATCAGGCTAGCACGCCTGATGCTGCCCATAACATTATGCATTGCATGGGAATAGTACCATATAGCTGACTGAAAATATAGGAATGTGTTGCATCGCTACTATACATGGATGTATGGGACAGAACTTTACCAATCGCTCTCTCTCTCTCTCTCTCTCTTTCTTTCTCTCTCTCTCTCTATATATATATATATATATATATATATATATATATATACACACACACACACGTACCCACTGGTATGGTAAATCTGCGAATAATTTCTTACAGTGTATCCGCGTTCTTCATTCAACAAAACTATGTTTTGTTGAAGGTTTTGTTTTGGGCAAGGTGCGATGGACTCTCTAAGTCTAAACCCTCTCTAACAGCAAACCAAAGTCTTTGTAAGTTTGTTACTACTATACCATAACTAGACTAGGAACACGGTTTTGGCGACTTATACAATAATATTTTTACACCTCTAGTAGTTAGAATTTTTAAATGAATAAAATAATCAAATTCGAATGGTTTTACTACTCATGTGTTACATGTTTCCAAAATATTAATCAAACAACGGTAAAACAATCCGAAACTTCAAGCGATATTTTAGGACAGTGCCCACATAATGATTTTATCACAGCGATAAAACGCAAGACGACTAAGGAAATACACATAAAATGACTGTTGAGCAGAAAAAAAATTACCAGAACTGGGTTTGATTAAAAACATGCAGTAAAATGTTGCAGCCACAGTAAAAGTTATTTCGTATTCACTAACCGTTCCTTCTAGCATACAATAAATCCTAAGATTTATTATATGCTACTATGATCCTACACTTTGGTCCTACGAGTAGTTGAACTAAAAACAGTTGCAGTTTAACACTTTCTTCGACGGGTGCAGTTTTAATTCTCTTCCAGACCTCATTTCAGTATGACTTGTACACCGTTTTATAACCTAAACAATCTAATCACGCCAACATTTACATACATTTTAATTAAAAACGTTTTATTACTTCTTTGTCGAAGGCCGCAATTCTAAAAAAGTGTTATTTGTCTGCGTTTTCAAAGTTTATATATATATATATATATGCCCAGCAAACTTCCACCCAACTCATTTTGCTTGGAAACTTCTTCGCTGATTTCATTACGAAATAAAAAAACAGAGTTTGTGACTTCGGTTGTGATGTTATGGGATAACTTCTGAAGGCAAATATTCTTGCTGCGCACATTTAAAAACGAAATGTTACCAAGAACTAAATTTTAATACGGATTATTATTCAAAGAAGTCACATAACGAAATTTATATCTCGCTATAATCAGGAGTTATGCCTTGTTCACATGAACGCCGATCATGCCAAACAGGTACAGCAGGCAGAACCCATGTTAGTTCACATTTAAGTAGATGTTCTACGTAACCATTTTTTTGTTGAATTTGTAATTTTTAACGCCAAGATTCTAAAACAAATTATAGATAACAAACTATATGCTGTCGTCTTTCTACTCTAGTTTATGAATAAAGTGCGATTTATTTACTAAATTATTTTCAAGCGATCGTAATATTATTTTTACATTCAAAAATACTTTACATTTAGTGCTATAATTCGGTTCGTTTTCAAACTACGTTTACTTAATACAATTGTTGAATAAAATTATCGTTTATATTCACGTATTTCATTGTTAATACGTACACGTCGATTATTCAAGACATTACTAGTATAAAATATGTGCATCAGCTGACTTCTGGGTAATATCGGCGATGTATGCTCTTCCCACGAGCAGAAAATATCGGCGCGATTCGCGTGGACACCGAGGACGGCTCCTGATTGGCTGTTCTAGTCATCTGGGCTGTCTGTTCTTCGTGATCGGCGTACATCTGAACCAGGCATTACTCGTTGTAGTTATCTTTTCTCTACCTAACCATGCTGCGTAACCCCCCCCCCCCCGCCCCTCCTTCCCCTTGAGCCAAGGAACATGCAAGGGATGGTGGTATTTATTTAAAAAGGCGGTTAAACGATCAAATATGGCGGGAAGGAAAAAGTAACTAGGGTCTCAAAAGTGCTACATTTGCCGTGAACAGCCTATAAAGGTTTCCACGGGCGAACATTTATTTGTTTCGAATATTCAGTCGAAAATTTTAATACTGTTACAAGATCGCCAGAAGGGCGTGAGGGAGTTCGTGAAGGATAGTTTTTAATAAAAATCGAAAAAACTAAATTTTATTTTTTATTTATTAATCTCCTGTGCTTCTTGGGTTACGGCTTGTCTGACCTTCACACATTCCTTCGTTATCGCGAGTAGGACATCGCAAGAAGCGATGAAGGGCAGTGAGCATGTAACAAAATTGTTAGTTATAGGCTATTCACGGTAAGCTGAGCACTTTTGAAGCCCTCTCATTTTGGAGTAATAACAAACAAATATATTTATGGCGTGAATACGTCTATTAAAATTGGGCAACCATAGTGGGAGGCAATCCAGAAAAACCGATGATAACAAAATCTGGGGAAACAGTTTGCCATTGCAGCCCCGAATCTATCGTCTACATACAAAATTATATTATACCACTCTATTGCCAAAGGATGAAAGAGTATGTTACGTTGAGTGAGCACTGCGAAGCATCGCGCGCGGCGAGGGGGAGGGGGGGGGGGGGGTTCAATTTTGAGTTCGTTTCGCCGCGTCTCATAACTTCCGCGTGTAGTAAACTTTTGACAAGGAGAAGCTACGACGCTCGTTTAATTTTTCAATCGACAGTTCTCGTCAATATCAATCGATTGTGTGTATAAAAACATTTGTGTGGAGTGGTTATGGTGAGATTGTATGCGTTTAACGTAAACAATTAAGAAAACTTAGCACAATTTCGGCCTATACTCGTCAGAATGCCGTCGAAATACAGAAATCGTATACGGTTGGAAAGAGCATCTCAAAAGAAGTCCAGTGATAACCTTAAAACCCCATGTGGTTGAGTGAAGCGGTGCCGGGAACGTAAAATAAACATCAAGGCGTCTGAGCGCGTCACCGTAAACGTATTCACGCATAACAAACGGCTGTGTCCCCAACACAGCCAAACACAATTATTTTGTAGTCTTAGACATTGAGTTTCGAGTCCGTTGAAATATATGAACTGTGTTTATTACAAGCATGGCAATATTTACTTTAAAAATTGGCGGGAGGATAAAAAATGGCTGACAGGAAAAAGTAACGGACTCCAAAAGTGTTCATTTTACACTGTAAAAAAATTTGTAATTTTTATGGAGACATTCTCTGTAATTTTACAAATGCTTGTAACAGTACAAAGATTTATCTTGCAAAACTACAAGGGCCGTGTTTGTAATATACCTCAAGAAATGTTTTTACTATACTGATCCGTTTCCACGAGCTTCAGCAAAATGGCGGAAACTCAACAACGTAAAACCGTATTTGGCTGTTTGTGCAAAAAATATGAGTGATGTAAAACGTAGCTGCGTGCAATAAGAAATGTACTGCAAGTTTGAATAACGTAAAACACTTAAAACAACTAGAATAATAATAATAAACAACTCAAATAATAATAAAACGACTATTTCAATAAAACGTCGCCGTATTATTCACTAACCGTTAATGTTTCCTAGATATACAGAACTATTAAATAGGCTCTTGATACCTCGTTAAGAGCCTTCCAAATCTCTTAAACTCAACAAAAGAACTCTTAAAATGAAAGAAATGTACTTATTATTATTAACCAAATAACTTCATTAATGTTTTGTAGGTAATTGCAGTTATATTTACTGTAAAAATAAGTTTTAAGCCCATGAGTCAAGTTGGTCATATGGTTAAAGGTGCCGGCTAATGATGTAAGGGGTGTGGGTTAAAGTTCCCGTGCTGGCAAAGTGTAATTTTTTTTCTTTCGTAAATTGGATTTTGAATTTTTTTTTCTTTTAGTTATTCTCTGTTATTAATTTATTACATTTGGTTTCTAGAAGGAAAAAAAAAAAGTAATTTTATGTACACTTCTCAATAATGTCAGTTGTAATACAATGCTATCATTTGTAATATTACAAATAAATGTCTTGCAGATTTTACAAGAACGCTCTTTGTAGATTTACAAAGGATTTTCTTGGCAACTGGGGTTCCGAGGATTTTTCTTGTAAAAATACAAAATGTTTTTACAGTGAACCGTGAACAGCCTATACGTACACGTACCATGTTACCTGCCAATCAAACCTTTACTTAGCAACAGCAGTCATCTACCAATGCACCTCTCGGATTATCGCTGCCGTTAAAATGACGAGGAATTTGTCTGAATTACTGTCAGCGCCAACAATTTTAGTAAACATTTCTTTTTCTTGGATATCCATTACAACTCCATCGATGTAAACGTTTTCTGTTTTTTCGACATTTTTGTAAGCCGAACCTTTACTCGGCAACTCCAATTTCGCTTAACCGTTTTTCACATGACATTTCTAACTCCTGCTCCAAGAGGAGGTTAGACATTCATCACTACTTTACCTGCCGCTCGCCATTCGCCAACTCAGCTAGTGGCCACTGTATCAATATTAACAACGTTCAGTCCCGAACTGATAGACATGCAAAATTCGCGTTATTATTTGGCATCACGCTGAAATTCGCAGTACTGTATATGCGGAGCGGGCGACGTTTCTCCATTGGCTGCAACACAGATGTGAAGCCACGCCCTTTCTGACTGAACTTCATATGATTGGAGTACACAATTGTGAAGTGTTCATTTATTGTCACATAGTCACCCAGGGCGTCTCAGATGAAGTATGGTCCAATTACACACATATTACAAAGGTACATGTGTTTAAAGTTTAACGTGTTCCCAAATAATAACGCAGATTTTGCTGGTCTCTAGGAATTGATTTACAAGCTCAAGTGTTGCATCAATTAGATTTTTTTTGATGGGTACTGTACCTGTGCCGAGCGTTCTTCTAGCGACCAGAGGAACAACGTACAGCGTGTTTGCTGAGGTCAGCATTAACCATTCACGAATGCACTGAGACAAAATCGAACAAAATATTTGTTTGTATAGGGCCAAACACATATTTAGTTGCCCAAACAAAATATATTATTGAGCAAACAAAATTTGAAAAGCAACAAAATTAACTTTGTTCGTCTAACAAAATATATGCTTGAATAAACAAAATCTCTGTATTGGGCCTAAAAAAAAAAAATTAAGAATCTCAAGTAAATATGTTGTTGAATCAACTGTATATATTTGTTTGGCAACTCATTTGACTACCTTCGTTCGAATATACAGCTCGGCAGTTTTTTTTTTTGTATTTTTTGTGACAGGATAATAACTGTGTTTTTAGTGCATTCATTGATGCTTAACAATCGTATAACACATTAATAAAACAACGCAACAAGAAACTAAAATATTAGTTTGCACACGTTGCCCCATATTTGCAGTATATCTATTAAAAATCTTTCCGGCGTCATCAACTATCACATTAGCTGAGATTACTAAGGCGTAGCGCTCGGACGCAGATGATCAAGGTTCTTAACTCGGTCAAACTTGTAATTTTTTTTTTATATCGGCCCAAACTGATCAATGTACTTGCAGCCAAACAAATGTTTAGTTGCACCAGCCAAATCTTACAGTTTGGGGCAACCAAATGAGAACAACCAAATAATTTGGTTCCAGCAACAAATTATTTCGTTGCCCCTATACAAACAAATAATTTGGCTGCACCAAACAAATCTTGTTTGGTTCAACAAAACCTCTTTCTCAGTGTACGAGGTGCAGAAACTTCAACAAATCAGATTGCTCGGAAGGAAGGCGTTCGAAACACGGATTACCGATTCCTTGTGTACAGTGCCGACCATAAACATCGTCCACGTGAAACATGACCCCGATCACGTCCACGAGGACTCAGCGGGTTGAAAGTTAACGCATGAGAAATACGGTCGTCGAAATGATGTTATAGCTAGTGCACTGTCAACTGAGGAGTTTGAAATCCAACGTCCACAAAAGTTACTGCCTCCGACTGCGCGTATTTAAACCGTCACTAGACTGGCGTACTGCCAGCTGATTTGGCAGCGATGTATGAAAGTAATTTAAGGCATGCATGTTTCACGACGTGTTAAAAGTCTGAAGTACAACTTTGCAGAAATTTAAATTATTTCATTGTTTTCTGATTTTTTTATGCACTCGAGAGTAAGAGCTGGTGCATCAGTAACATGTTTACGTCAGTACCAATTTCATAGTTACATTTGATCGGCGCATGAATAAAGTTATCAGGTCCAAGACAATGTCAATCTTATACAAGGCGGAAGGATACGACATGAGCAGAAAGTAGATCATAAGCAGGGGTTATAAAAGCGTTCTCTTTACTTTGAAAACCCAATAATAGGTTATTTCGAAGACTTCAGTCCTATTGTTAATTTTTGTTGCTCAGTTGGTGTCATCCTGGCTTAGAATGTGAAGGATCCCAAGTTCGAATCTTGGGTCGTGGGTGTTTGTGGCTATTGTTTTTCGAATAAAAGGGTATTTGATGAATTAAAGACATAAAAGTGATCATATAAAACCACCAATACTGTTATGCCACTAAGCAACTAAGAAATAACTGGCGTTCACCCGCGCTGTCACGTTTAAAAAAAAACTGATAATTTACTCGTGAAATAGTGTTATCTCATTTAGTTCTTCTCATTCCCCTCTGCGAAATAAGGGAATCCAAACAAAAAACGCCACTTCCAATAATTAGGTGCAAATCGCAATCATAAAAAATGTAACTTCCGGATTTAAGTTTGTTTTCGGTATTTTATTTCCTGAAATGTTCACTTCAAAGACTTTTCTTCAAACAAAACACTAGAAATGAAAGATATTGTAAATTGTTAAGAAAGAAATTAAATTTAAATTATTTTTAATATTTTAATCAAATTATTATAAAGCTTAGTTTAGTTCTCAATTTCGTGAAGGAATATTCCGAATTAAAGAAGGATAATTAATTAATTCTGCTGATTGCGAATTTCATAGTGCGAAAGTCTTAATGTATTTTCAGCCTTCCAGTCTAAAGCAAATAAAGACTAGCCACACTCCTTTGAGAACTGACACAACGTAACTATTCGTAACCTTGACAAAATGTTGGAATTTTAGAACTTCTGAAAATTACTACAAATGTTATGTAATTTGCTTGAGTCCACTTCGCCTCACGCCCCCTAAAACTGAAAAGGATGTTAGAAAGTTGTAAATCTCACAAGAACTCCAACAGCAGCAATCTCGAGATAATAAACAGTTGGCAATCTTTTACTGTTCTGAATTAAAACTGTATTCCACTTTCGCGTGTAAGTTTATGAATGCAGCGTGGAAAAAGTAATAACTCAACAACCTCGTAAAGATGACGCTTTTGAAAGAATTCGTAGGTAATTAATCCTCTGCAGAAAGCTAGGAATAAGTTATTCTGCGTTAACGTCCAATGATACTGGGTCCGTTTTAGTGGTTTCATTTCTGAAACATTACTTAAATTAAAGTATTAAATGCTTGTTCTGATTTTTCGTAACTTACTTACGCAGGTGGATATGAACAAACATTGTAATGCATAGCTTCCATAACTGTTTTAACTAACGCTTAAAAATTTATTACTATCAATATACAGAACAATAATTAACGGTTTTCATTTGTGCTTTATTATTAATCCCTGACCTCGGAGACTATCGTGTGTAACTAAACTGGTAGAAAAGCCCATTTCGAAAGGAAATTGTTTAAACGGCGAGGTAGGTAAAGCAAACTAAAATAAAATATTTGTAGCCGCCATTTCGAAAGTAAAAACTGTGTTGTTTCAAACAGCATGTGTTTATACAATCAATTATAGTATCACTTACATGCCGAATATGGTGGTAATGTGTTGAGTAGTTTCCAAGATACCTATGTTGTAAAAGGTTTATTTTTTCATGTAGTTCTACGCTCCAAGGAGGGCCAATAACAATATCTGTGTAATTTCAGTGTTTATATGATGCACTACCAACTTACCAGATTTGATTTAAATAGGTTAAATGGTTGCCGGGATACGACAAAGCCTTTACAATGTTTTAATGGCCACCATTTAAAACAAGCAATAGGCGTAGTCGAAAATTATGAGTCAGATGTCCCCTTTCTTTGTACTATACGTGTACCGAGTTTGGTAAAATTTGGTTCATGGGTTCGAAAATTTTTTTGGAATGGTGCCCTGGTGAGGGGGGTGGGGAGGGCGGGTACGGACACAGAGTAACACACACAGACAGAAAATTGATCTCATATACCCATCTTTTCTTCGGAAAGTAGGCTAAAAATGAAACTCGGTATGCTTAGCCATGAGAAAAATGCTAAGCGGCTATATTTATTTTGTTAGGATTCAGAAAATATAACATGGGTTTCTGATTAAAAAGGTGCCTCAAAACAAATAGTAACATGACGGATTATTATAGTACGTACATACTCTTTTACTTTTAACTGATCGATGGAGGTGAGGAAAGAGCTAATGAAACTTCGTGTAGGATTATAGTACTCAAATACAATGTTTTTTCAGCTATGTTCTGCATGGTTTACATTTATATTACTATCCCTTCCGCGATACCAACATTTTTCATTAATCTAAAACTGCTAGTATACAATGAGTATGACATCTCACAGGTCAAACCATAAGTGCAAAACAATGTTCGTTTTGCTTCCGAGACGGGAAATGTGCGGCAAGAATGGTGGCAAAATTTGAGGGAAAATTAGCCCACGGACTCGATAAAAATAAGTAACAAGAATATACAAGAAAATAGAACCTTAACCTTAACCTTAACCCCACGAACTCACGAAATTCTTGTGCCTCAGCTCATCCGTCGAACTGAGCAATGCCTTAAATTCGGTATAGAATGATTCCTCAGCAGCAGAGCAGACTGTTCTTAACACCGAGGTCTTGCCAGCCGATGAGGGTGAAATGAGGCTAGTGCGGAGGTGTGCCGGAATGCAAGGGCGGGGGAAACGGGAGGTCCCCGAGGAAACCCGCTGACCAGCGGCATCGTCCAGCACGATTCCCGCATGCGAAAATCCGGGAGCGACCACGGTGGGGATCGATCCCGGTTCGCCTAGGTAGGAGCCGAGTAGTCTAACCACTACAACACCGCGGCCCCATGAGGTCTCATGAGGATAACGATATCCTGATATTGGCACGGAAGTTTGGTTGTTGCTGTCCTGAAGCCACTGTTATGCTGTGTCTTTTCTTCTGATTATTTCAGCAGGGAGACGAAGATGCCTGAACGCTGCCGGCAGATCCTCGATCCTCTCCCCGAGCCCTAATGGACCCGAAGGAACTATATTATCTACTAATGCTAAAGTGATTTTCCCGCTTCGTTCGGCGGTTGTGCATGGAGAAGCGTGTTTGCGTGGCGAGCCATTTCATCACCCGGAACCTCCAGGGCGGCGTTCCAGAACCGTTATTCTGCGAGTAAACTTTTCTCTTTGGTTGTGCCAAACACTGAGTAAATGTTTCACTCGATCTCGGCACTGTCCCAAAACTGCCTCAGGAAAACCCACAAGTGTCATGGAAAGGAAGGAGGATCACGGAGTGACCTCTGAGCCCATGTTAGTGGTTTTCCCGACACCAGGCCACGGAGGCAAAGGATTCGTGCTGGCAGTGATTGCCATAATTGTGGCCCTGGGCGCGAATTTTCAGACTGGTTTTGAGAACAGTAACCAAACAGCAAATACCACACACTATGCCTGGGAGATAGTTCCCCCACATCAATCAATGGCTAACTAAAGCCAAGAATACAGATAGAAGAAAGAGAAGATCCGGAGCGCCTGGAGGCTATGAGGGTCTCAGAATCTAATAATGTGTGATGTTATGTCCCAAAACTGCAGAGTAATTATTCTGAGCATCTTGCCAGAGGAAAACTTTTACACGCACTATTTCCGCTAGTAACTAAAGGAAAACTGAAAATGGCAGGAAGTCTAGTAGAACTAAATAAACTGAAAGGAAATGTGGACATTCTGGTTACAGGGGAAAATTGCAAACTATGAGTAATAAAATTCATATATTTATTTGAAAGTTAACTTGTACACTATCTACCAAAAAGTAATTGGGCACCCGTGAAGATAGGTAATTCAGTACGCCAGTTGACTTGTGTGGCCGCCATACGCTGCAGGCCGGTGTAGAACTAGTTGACAAGGAGATGGCACGAGGTACAGCGCTATTTGACGTCGATAAGGGCGTGATTGTGGGCTGTCATCTTAGTGGGCTGTCTAGCCGAGCGATTGCACGGAAGGTAAACAGGCCCAAATCAACGGTCGCATTCGTCCTGCGTAAGTGGAAGGTCATTGGGCATTGTGCCAATGCTGCACGTTTTGGGCGACCTCCAATTTTGACCGACAGAAATCGCAGAACCCTGAAACGTGAAATTGTCAAAAATAGGGCACAACCCATGGCTACCATCCGACAGGAGTTTCATGCAGCAACAGTAGTATCGGTTTCCATTGGAACATTGAGTACAGAGGCCCACCGACTTGGATATTTCGGAAGAGCAGCTGCACATAAGCCCCATATCACGACAAACTATAAAGCTCGGCGACTCAGGTGGTGTTTGGCCCGTCGTAACTGAACACTGGAGCAATGGAAATCGGTTCTGTGGAATGATGGGTCGAGGTTTGCATTATTCCGGTCCGATGGACGTGTATGGGTGTGGCGTCTACACGGGGAACGGCTTCTGCCGGAGTGTATAGTGCCAACTAGGAAATTCTTTGGAGGTGGAGTGATGGTATGGGGCTGTTTTACGGCCTTCGACGTAGGACCGCTGGTGTTTGTCCGTGGTAGTATGAACACAGAGGCCTATTGTAACATTCTGGATAATGAAATGCTCCCAACATTGTGGCGTTTTTACGGAATGGACCCGTGTTACTTCCAGGATGACAATGCCAGGTGCCATGTTTCAAGGGCTACTATGCAGTTGTACGCCGAAAACAATGTTCGCCGATTGGACTGGGCCGCCCAGAGCCCCGACCTCAACCCTACAGAACAACTTTGAGACGAATTGGATCGCTGGGCGAGGGCTCGTCAGGCGCGGCCAAAATCCATTGCGCAACTCATGGAATGGTTGCAAGAGGAATGGCAACGAATCTCCGTGGATGTCCTGCAAATACTCATAGAGAGCATGCCAAACACGGTGGCTGCTGTTATAGCCGGAAGAGGTGGCTCTACGAGATTCTAACAGGGTGACAACCACCGAGCAAACATTGTGGACAGGTGCACAATTACTTTTTGGTCGATAGTCTCTAAAGGTTGTATTTTTAGTATTAATGTTTACGATTATCTTATAGTAAGAAACGCTGTTTCTGTAAAAAATTGCTTGTGGGAAAAAAATGAATTTGAGGAATGTGATGAATACATTTTGGAATTTAAATTGGTTGCGTAATCAGTACATATTTGTAAACACGGAATGGTATTCATATCACACTCGTTCCAAAACCACGTTCTATCTTGCTTTCCTCGGTCTCTACTCTCTGAGTAACGTTATGGAACGTCGTCCAGGGGAATGTCTACCGAGTGACGTATGTCTACACGGGGACAGCCACGACGAACAGACAGCGAAGATCAAGAGCGCGTTCGAACGCTCAGCTTCACGGGGGCGATTCACAATACGTCGCTGCGTCGGGACTTTTTTTTTTCCTTAATAGCCACTCCTTGCGAGTGTGAAAGGAATATGTCAACGGGAGGGGATTTTTCGTGACATCGCCGCTGTTTCTCCTGCGGATACCTACGCGATGCAAAATTCCAGGAATTTCTGCGCCTTTCCTCAGAACTAGAGCCGACATTTCTCTACACAGGATTTCAAAGGAGTCAACAATTGGAATCAAATATTTTGAGTACAGGCTGTTCACGTTAATCTGAAAAATTATTAAAGCCCTGCTTAAGGTATAGGTAAAGCAACTGCCTATGGAGCACTGCACCCGACTATACAGCGTGAAGAACTCATTAAAAAAAAGTAGTACAGACACCATATAAATTGTCAGAAAAGTGCGATTTATGCAATATGCTGTATATGAAAGAATAGTGTATATATTTTGCAAAATTATAAAATCTTTTACTAAAATTTACATTTTAAATGCACAAAAATAATTGATTAATATAGTCTGTATTTTTCACTAAATGCAAGCGCATTTCCATTTTGGATGCTATGGAAAGAAGAATTTGCAAGAAAATCATCTTCAAGATCGTCATAACATTTACTGCGATAATGTGTAATAAAATCACAGTAATAATGTATCATACCAATATTATAATTATCTTTATTTACGTTAGTTTCAGCCATAAATATGTGTGGTAAATGGACGCACATTAAAATAAATATAAAAATTATTTCCTACATTATTGTGTGTGTGTGTATATATATATATATGTATATATAAAATTAATATACATATACATGTATATATACATACACACACAGGCGGTTCACGATAAAATGAGAACTTTTGAAAGTCCTGCTTACAATCTACTTGTATGCTCGTTGTGTATTATTCCGCATTATGTAAAATTAACATTTCATTGGGCCTGATCACTTTATTCATACGACGGTCAAGTGAAACTGTGAAATTATTTGGAAAGTAAATATTTTACAAAGCTGCTTATTTTTTACACTTTGATGCATTAAAAATCACAGAAAGCCAAATAAATAATTTAAGTTATCACAAATAGTCGCCTAACAATTTATATTTGACGTTAAGATATGAAACTACTTTCCATCCATCGTTACCAACTTTACTGGGCGAATGCAACTCGGTGCGTCCATTAAAATATATGCAGTGACTATTTTCTAAGGTTAATTTCAAAAGTGCTCACTTTATCGTGAAGAGTCTTTATCTATATCTTTAAGTTGGCACGATTTAGGGGTACACATTTATGGGTTTAAAAGATAGCCATATGTTTATGAAATGTAACTAGCGCCTCTGTGTAGAACGGTCGTTGATATGTTTCGCTTATTACGGAAGTGACAGTCACGGGGTAACAGGAGCGGCCATGGCGAACGTTAATCATGTCCCCAAATCGCGTCTACCCTCAGTCGCGTCTACTGCGCACGCAGTCAAAATACATGCCACACCTCCCCCCCCCCCCATCTATCATCCCATGCTTACACAGCACCTGTGAAACTGGGCCACGGTTGGTGGTCCCCGCGCGATCGTAATTAAAACGGTGCGCTGAACACAGGCCGCGCGAGTTTTGCATAATTAAAACCCACGTGCGGCGCGGACAAATTCAACAGGACGGCAATCCGTGACGGCAAAAGTGTGTGTTGCGCTGATCAACAAGGCCGAGAGAAAGAGAGGGATCGGGGAAGGGTGACTGTATGTATCGAACTACCGGCCCTCGGCAAATATTTGATATTGCGTTACAGTGGCGATCTGGGAAAGGATAAAGAAATATCATGTGTTGAACTCTGAGGACTTCTCCGAGAGAATTCCACTGGGGAAAGAAATTAGTCATCTCACGACATCTCCAATAAAATATGTTCTCGTGAGTAACAAAATTACGCCCGTCCACTAGTTTTAACACAATCGTTAGTTCCATGTACAATCACCGCCGGCATTAGAGTAACGATTGTCGTTATAAGTAGGTACATTTTAATTGCGCAAACTATACCTGCAACCATTAGAAGTGTTTATAAAATATTACAGTAACTCAAAATAGAAAACAATCAAAGCACGATTGTTTTAAATTATTAGGCTATTTATCAAATACACCTGCCAGATGTTTAGCTAGTAATTTCTATTACAGTAAATTAAAGCTATTAGGAAACGCTATTATTTTTATAATAGGCGGTTTTTTGTTTGTTGACAACTTTACGAAATCTCACAATCTATAAATGGTTACGTTACTTTATCATAGGCAGAAACATTTAATACATTATCATTATCGAAAGTTTCTGCTCCAATTAATTCTACACCCACCCCCCTCCCCCACAAATTAAATTGTTAAACTGGTTATCAAAGCTTATCTACTTGACAACACTAACGTACTGATTATAATACAGAAACTAAACTTCCGATGTTTTATTGTCCAGAAAACATCTCAAAAAATGTGACAACCTAAAACCCTACGTTTCCGAAATATATTTCGGGCGATTCAGTGGGAAGTAATTGGTAAACTAATTGTAATGAAGTAAGATAACGTAACAGACATGTGAGTTTTATCTTACCTTTTATTGTCACTGTTATCTTAGGAGTTCGCGTGAATAATGCGTAGAAGATATCACTGTTTGCATTACTACTTGGGGAGTAAGCGCGCAAATCCGAAATACTGTTCAAATAATCAGCAATAATTTAAATCGGTACGGCTTTATCAATAAAATTTAATGTTGATAAAATTAAACGAATTTTTAGATATTAATGATGACTTGGATATTTTAACATCCTAATCAGTACAGAAAAACTAAGAGAGAAACTCAGTCAGCGGTAAACCACAAAGACACCCACCTATTGAAATTACTAAAGGAATAAATATGTTGCACAGTTATTTATTGCACCGGTATAACTCGCTCGACTAAGTGAAATCCTCAGGAGCGGGTCGAGAGCCAGTCATCGATTTATAAGTGGTTGTCGGGAAAGTAGGTCAGTGTCGCGTAGTCTGAATAAGTAAGACGGCGGAATAAAATTATCCCAGTCAGCGGATAAAGGAAACCACTCTATTGACAGGGCAGCTATCATATTACAAAAGTCTCTGAGAAAAAGATTTGTGATTTTTTTAAAAAAAGTTTTTTATGGTGGATGCGAGACTGAAGCTACAGTTGAGCGAGTAAAATCTGAAGAATAACAGAATTAACTTGTGCAAATAATCAAATATAAAGTTTAGTCTACTGAATCAGTTTGCCGTTATTCTGATTATTATGAATATTCTTAGAATGTTTACTTTCGAAAGTTAAGTTTGATTACAAAAAATAAAAACATATAACCGCAATAAACTTTTTTTTTGTAAACTAAAAGAAATGGCAGTACATGTAAATTTCAAGGAAGGTTGAACTGGAAATCTTGTATCTATATAAATACTCTTAAAAATAGCATTTATCGGGCTGGCAGTTAAAAAAAAAAAAAGGAGTGATAATTTATAGACGACAACAATGAATATTATTTGCTCTAAACGCAACACACATGCAATAGATAACGCACGTAAAAGAAACTATGTAGATAACATGTTCTTCCTTTCAAGATGGAAGTTCACTAAGTATGATGCTAGGCCAGTAGGCAAATTACTGTTTATGTTTCGTAGATGCTAACGTAATGCACTCCGTCACTTAATTGACAAAGTCGGAATACGCTTAACGAGAATATCCTCAGCGTAAATGGGAATGAAAAAGTGAGATGGTGATGGAGCAGATGCGGAATATGAAGGCCGGGCTACAGTTGAATTAGCAAAGAGCATAGCACATGCACAAAAAGTCTAACACGCGTGTTATATTATAATCTGCTCATGGTTTCTTCTAACTTTCCTGAAGCCCTGCTAAAGTTCTACATTCAGGTGAATTCTCTGCTTCATGCAAACAAAACTTAGCTAAGTCTAGAAAATTACACAAAATGGACAACGCACAGTATTCGCACGCACTTATTTTCCATGAGAACTCTTTCTTACTAGGCATTACCAATACCCATATTTTCATCCTGGGCTTATTCATATTAATTACAAATTAAATAAAAATTAGGCCTCCACATAAAATATAAGTAAAATTTGTATTTAACCAAAAATTAGATATTTCATATGTAAACAGAAGTATAAAATGGTCGTGATAGATTATTTAAGATAGAACCATACACGCGATAAATTGAGTGATTTATAAACGGTTTCCTTAAAGTGTGCAAATACTGCAAAGCGACTAAAGCAATGTTAATTTTGCATAGGGTGGTAGAAGAGACAGTGTGCATACAAGTAGATGTTAAGCAGGCCCGTTGCTATGCTTCGTTGTGGTCGAACGTGACCTCGCGGCGTTTAAAAATTCTGATGACTACGGATTCTCTTGAAAAGCAGAGAGAATCGGGAGCATCCCGAGTAAACCAGCCCGACAAGCGGCAGCGTCCGCCTCCAGGTTCGCCAACTGCGAATCGTCGGAGATGTGAATCCAGGTCGCTTCGTCACAGAGATCGGCGCGCTGGCCGCTCGCAGGAATAGGTAGCGGCTCAAGTATCTTGTATTATACGCTGTTCACTGTAGAGTGAGCACTCTTTAAAGCCCTGCTGAATTTTTCCTTTTGGCAGATTTCTATGTTCCCACCAATTTTTAATGTATACCCTACCTTGTGACAAACAAACAGTGCATTCTTTTCTTCACTCCAAAAAGTTAATATCTGAAGCTGTACTAAATTATATTTATTAGTGGTTAATGCCGGTTAGAAAGGCATTAGAAAGTGCTCACTTTACCACTAATAGCCTATACTCGCCTTCCTTTAGGCTGTTCACGGTAAAATGAGCACTTTTGAAAGTCCAGCTTAAGATCTACTTGTATGCACGTTGTCTCTTCTTCCGCCTTATGTAGAACTAACATTTCCACGGGCCTCAGCACTATTTATGCGTAGGTCAAGGGAAACATTAAATTTATTAGTAAAGTAAATATTTAAAAAATCTGCTCATTTTCACACTTCTATGCATTAAAAAATCAGAAAGGGAACGAAACAATTTCAGTTATCACAAATGGTTACTTAACACTTTTCATTCGACGTTAAGACAAGGAACTAATTTCCATCCTTCGTTACCAACTTTACTGGGCGCATGTCGCGCAGTGCGCCCGTTAAAATATATGCAGGCAGACTGATTTAGAAAGTGCTCACTTTATCGTGATCAGGCTTTAATTACACAGGCCTTCAAAATTTAGGCCCTTAGAAACTTTTCCCATAATTGATGCTACCCTAACATGTTTTGGCGGTGTTGAATCCGAGACTGGGCTCAGTTTTTCACTATCATGTACCAATTTTTTTTTTAATCCGCCTTTGTACTGTAAGCTTATTTACTGTTGTTGCTAAATTATTCGGGGGTATAAGCCTATTATTGAACAAAACACATTTGTAATCAATAATTTATTAAAATATTTCCAAAAAGCTTGAATTTACTTATTAATTTCATTTAATAGCAATAAAGTCAGTTTTTTTCTTGGTCATGAAGGAGTGGGTTTGGTTTTTCTGCTTGCGCGCAGTGCTCGTGTTGTCACTATGAAGAGTGCAGAAGAAGTAAAGACAAATAATTTTTCCATACTTTCTTTTTCAAAATGAGTAGGTACGCAGTAAAGAAATACCTTAAAAGATGAAGAATGTGTACCTTACATAAGTCAGTTACATAACCTCAATTTGTGGGGAAACCTTATGTGATATGAGTTTTGGAATAACATTTCCGAATTCAGCACACCAATAAACATATGATTTAAGAGAGGTGAAATGATGAGTAAAGTTTTTTTTCCCGCAGGCCTGTGTTAGCCTCGCGTCCGGTCAACGTTACGAGGGAGGAATTTGTTGAACAGGGGAAAAGGGCGGTGTAAGAGCTACGACGAACGGCACGAGGTCCCGAACTGCCGCGGCACATCCATCGACGCTGCAACACTTGCTGCCTCCGCCGTCTCCCTCTCGGCGGCTGTTGGAACACCAGGGGCGCCCCTCCGCGAGCACCGTGTTTAACAGCACTTTCTCCCTCCCTGAACCACCAGGCAAACCCCATCAACCTAGCAGAAGACGACGCTAATGGCGGGGTCCCTTTCAACCGCCACGGAGGCTCTCTCCAGCGAAGAGAAGGTCAACGATAGGACACTGCCTGCTGCCTCCCGGAAAGGGTGGTCCCCACCACATCCACACTTCGCTCGTCGTCATCCAAAGGCTGTTCACGATAAAGTGAGCACTTTTAAAATCAACCTAAGAGAAATGTCACTTACTGAACGTCATATATTTTAACGGGCGCACTCAGTGACATGCGCTCAGTATTATTGGTAACGATTGATGGACAGTAGTTCCATATAGCAACGTCAAATAAAAGTGTTAGGTAACCCATTTGTGATATTTCTTTCGCTTTCCGTTTTTTTTATGCATCTAAGTATAAAAATGACCATATTTGTAAAATATTCAATTTTCCAGTAATTTCACAGTTTCACCTGACTGACATATAAACAAAATGAGGAGGCCCATGTCAATGTTAATTTTACATAAAGTGGAAGACTACACAACGAGCATACAAGTAGATCTTAACAGGGCTATCAAAAGTGCTAATTTTACCGTGAACAGCCTATACTTCGCAGTGAACAGTCTACATACATCAGTACATACTATAACTCACGCTTCCAATTAAGTTAGCGAATTAATAAAAACACTTTTAAGGCGTGACGTACTGAGGGTGTAATATGTAAAATTATGGCTACTGAAGTCTAAGGTTCCTAGTTCCTTTCCCAGCCTGCATTGCAACCTACTTGTTTAGAGGTCGTAGCTTAGAAATAAATTATTATAATAACTCACTACTAATGATTGGGCATCAGACCATGTTCGAGATCGACCATTTAGTCTTCACGCGCTTAAAACGCGGCCAAGGGGTCTACTGGTAAAATACTAAAATAAAACTAACCGATTAATATTTAGATTATCATATATTTTATTAGTACCTTATCAAATATTTGGAGAGAGTGGAAATCATAACGCAGGACAGCGAATTCTAAATAACAACTAAACTTTATGTAAGGTTTTATTGTCTCTCTAAACAATCAATTAGATTGATGGTGTTATCTTCTCAACATCAGGTATCGTACTAAAGTTATTTACTTTCTAAACTCACGTTTACTATGCTCACATAACATGTTGAAAATTAATTCCTAAGCCTTAGTGTCGTAAAAGGGAGCCCACATTAATTATTTAATAAACTTATTTTTTGTAATCAAACATAATTACTGAAACCTATTTTATCCTTAACGTTTACCTAATTTTACATTACATGTTTTGCGTCCCGCAAAGTCCTTCTCTACTCTTAGACTATCCAAGGCTCCGCAAGGTAGGAGTCAACACAGTGGCATGCGGTGAACTGTTGCAAGGTAAGCCGGTGCTTGCTCACTACTGTACATTCTCGGTGCACGCAGCAGGAGCCAGTAACCACCGTGAAGAATAGGGAAATTGATCCGACCACTCACGAGCGAGTGGTGAAAGTGTAAACTAGCAAGCAACAGGGTACAGCACACAGCTAATGCCAGCTCACCTTGCAACAGTTCACCACACGCCACTGAGACATCGCCTCTGGCTGACATATCGTTGCATTCCATTGGTACCGCACTGCATCCAGCTGTTTTTGCGCGCTCGCACCTTAATCCCGCGGATCATAAATTATCACCGTTGATTTGAAACATTGTTCTAGGCGAGGCCGAAACCAGCCTAGGCATAACCCACACTCGCGAAAACTCAAACCGAACATTTCGTCGTCAGTTCAACGACTCTCCGAAATCGTAATCGCGTCACCTTGCGTACGCGGTAGCTAAAACTGCTGACCTTGCGAGTCAGCGAGTGAAGAGATTGCGGCGGCTCTTAACATCGAGGTCTTGAGAGCCAATGGAGGTGAAGCGAGAAGAGCATAAAGCAGCGCCGGAAAGGGTGGGGGCGGGGGCAAGGGGATAACCCCGAGAAAACCTGCCGATTAGTGGCATAGTTCGGCACGATTACCACACGCGAAAATCCGGGAAGGGGGGGGGGGCTGAGAATCGAATTCGGTTCGCCTGGGTGGGAGGCGAGCAGTCTAGTCACTACACCACCGCGGCCCCCTTACCAGCGAGACTTGGTTTGTCTCGACTCTCGGAGTTGGTCAGTTTACCTTGTCCACACATTTCGCAACAGGACAGCCGCCTACCGCTGGCGAAAAATGTACATCTCGCAGATGTACAACACTGAACCCATGGACGTCGGCGGCCTTCTCACAAATACCAGTAGAGATCACGCGGAGAGTTCTCATGCTGTATGTAAACTTCCGAGTCATGAGGCCTACCAGTCGCACCAACGAAAAATGTATAACAGAACAGTGTCAAATTTAGGAGTGAACATTTTCTACCTGACAATATTTTTTTTTGAAAATAAAAATATTTAGCATACATATGTGGCTTTTACACCGTTCACGAATTGTGAGAATTAGTCACTCAAGTGACTTAACACCCGTTAAAAATTTAAATTGTTTTCTTCACTGTGAAATGAATATACACTGCACTGCGGCAATTCGGTGCTGTAACGTGACATAAAATTAGTTTCCATGTAAATGCATAAAGTAATGGTAAATTTTTACTACTTACTCAAATGCAAACCTTGTTGGTAGACGTTTCTGATGCTCCGCCTTCAAAATATAAGACTCCAAGTTCGAATGCCAGTAAATCTGTGGATATGAGAGTGGATTTAAGCGTTAAGATTAGGAAGCCGGGCACAAATTAGTCCTCCCAACATAAAAGTCAGGGTGTAATAAAATAAATTAATTAAAAACAAAAACCATATCAGTAATGAGAGTGTGTATATCCGAGACCAGAAAGTGGTTTATCTCACCTGCGCAATCGCACCTGGATTGATTGGACCACTTTTTGCAGAAAGGAACCAACCAACAAAATTGTAAAAAAATGAGCCCAACATGTAAACTAAATCGTTACACCATTTTCTGCATTCTGTGGAAAAGAACCAACCTAAAGCCATATTTTTCTGTCATGTGCGCTTTGTTAAAAACAACATCGAATGCTCATTGGCAGAATTACATTCTGCAGTAAAGAACCACGTGGTTTGGTTCTTTTCTGCAGAATATTGAATTACAATACATTTATATTCAACAGAACAGCACCATATGCGTTGTTACATTATTTTTTTGCCACACAAACAATATTAGTTCAATGTTCTTAGGAAGGTACACTGTATTACAGACAGTTTAGATGATTTAGGCATGCTAAAAGTGTTTTTAAGTGATTGTATATTTAAATAATGACAAATTTAAGCATAGGCAAAAAAATTGTTGAGCTCTGTATATCGAAAAATCAAGAAAAGAATAATGGTATATGACCCGATTCTGTACAAAAGTTATCTACTCCACGACCAAGACGAGGACGCAAGAGAAAATATGAAACATCAAATAATGAAACAAAGAAAAAAAATAGAAACGAAGAATATTACAATCACAAAGGTGTAAAGGTTGTAAAATCTTTCAAAGATCACATATGCAATTTCTCACAAAAGTGCAATGAGAGACTGCCAACAGAAGCCAGAAAAGAACAGTATACAAATATATGGGGAGCTTGGCTCATATGAGGCACAAACCAATTTGTTCCTCTGCACTACTTACAGCAAGTTTGATTGTTTTTGTAGTTTTATGTGTAACTGCATAAAACATATTATAACAGTTTCTTACTTTTGTGTAATAAATATTTTACATGTTGTATTATTTCATTGATTATTATATTGACAATGTTAAATCGGATCACATAATAGAATCAATTACATACGAATATTCCATTCTGCAGAAAGGAACCAACTCACAATATATTATTACTTGCTATTATATAATGAGAAATACTACATATTTTTTCGTGAAAATTGGATATAAATATTTCGTGATCAACTAAGAGTGAGGGTTGTGAATATTGGCAGTCAACTTCAACTTGTGAATTCATTATTGCAGTTTATCTTTAACTCCAATCTTCTCAGTTTCATTGAATTGTGGCTTGGTTCACTTCTGCATAATGCGGTCCAATTACAGGTAGAGGGTTTATTACAGGTATTACCTGGATTAATTACAGGTGCGGTTACACAGGTGTGATAAACCAGTTTCTGGTCTAGGACACACACGCTCTCACTACTCAAGTGCAGAAATTAAAATGTGTGCTGACTCCACGCGGTGGAGGTTGTAGGTCGGTCCGCTCCAGCCAACAAGGATGTGCGCATGCGTCGTCCGCTGACGTTGGCGTTCGTGTAGCGCGGTCGCAGCTGACTGCATTCAGTGTAGGTGCGCGATTACCCGGCTTAATTAACTGTACGTAGCCTGTTCGGGAGTGAACCCTTCTCTCCCCCCCCCTTCCCCGTCGCTTACTGAATATATATCCTGACGTACAGCGCAACAGTGGGCCAACAGTACACTAAATCCGAATCAGTGATGTAGGCTATTTATGGTAAAGTGAGCACTTTTGAAAGACAGCCCATTTGGAATAATAGTTAATAAAAATGTTTTACTTTACCCTTAGACGTTAACTTCCGAGTGTGATGGAATATACATATATGTTTATTACTTACATTGCAATATTTATTTTTAAAAAGTGGTTAAAGAATAACAGATGGCTGAAAGGAAAAGGTAACTAGGGCTTCAAAAGTGTTCACTTTACTGTGAACAGCCTATATCAGTGCGTGAAATAACGTTCACTGAAAGTCAGCTGATAAGCTACTGCTGACCGGCGAATGAAGCTAATTTACTCGGAACAAGTGATTTATAGCAGTGACAGTCTTGGCACTCAGTGGGAAATCACAAATAAATCTGTGAAATTCAACCACTACATTAATTTGTTATCAGTTGCTCAATTTTCACTGTTTTCACTGATTTGGCTCGATTCTCACTGATTGAAGTTTAGAGTGTACACAAACCTACCACTCCAACTTCGTTTCAAACTTTAAAATGCTGCGAGCAATGCCATTTCGCAAATTAATGAAGTGTAATAAAAAGGAAATCCTTTTCTGATGTAAAATTCTATTTACACATTTATTGTCGTTTCTCCTTTATAAATAATCTATTATCAAATTTCAGTATTTCATAAGGAATTACAACCTTACACAAACACATTAATATTTTTCTCTTTCTTACTATTTTAACGAATATTTATAGATATACTAGCATGTGAAAACTTTCCAAAGAATTAGATTTGTATTTCATGAGGTCTGACTTAAACACTTGCATAGCGTAGGGTTAAATAATACATTAATTTGGTTACACTTCGTGTTAGAAAGGATTTCCCGAAATTCGACCCCTTAGAGGACGAAAAGGGGTAAAATTTGTTTTTGGGGATTCCTCAATAACTCATTAACCTGATAAGATACCGTTATGCATTTCGATTTAAAAGGTTGCTTATATAAATACAAAAAAAAAAACTAATTTACGAATTTGTTGGAATTAAAACCCGAAAGGGGGTGGAAATTGGTCAAATGTGTTTTTGAGGACTCATCAACAGCTCATTTACCCAATAAGATATCATTATACCATTTACTCAGAAAGTTTAGCTAAATAGATACTTAAAAATGAAACTCCATTTTCGAAATTACACACCTAATAAGGAGAAGTGTAAAACGGTATTTTCGAGGAATCCTTCAATAGTTCATTGATAAATTTCGCTATGCTTTTTTCTTCCAAACGTTGGCTACATAAATACCAAAAACATATTTTCGGATTAGAAATTCAAACAGTTTAGAACATAAACAGGGTTAAAATGTATTTTCAATACGTTACCTACATCACATCCTTCCCATGCCTGCATCTTTCAAATTAGCATATTTTACAAAAACTTATAAATGGATAAAATTATGAATACAAAGAAAACCTGTCTAATTGTGAAACAGAAATGTTATTTCCCTTATAATTGCAGACGAATTACTTAAAACTGAGCTGAATCAGAAATAAAATATCTCGTTTTCAATTGTTTGGTTAGGAAATAAATTGCGCTGTCTTTTTCCCGTGTGAAATTATATACAGTGGATTCTCTATCCATCGTTTTTTAAGGGACTAACAAAAATTTCAATGCATGTGAACTTTCAACGGATGTGGTCTTGAAATGCTGATAAACAAAAAAATGGGACCACAGACTATGTTCCATGGATGCGGGATTTCAATCCATCCGAGTTCAACGCATAGAGGTTCCACTATATAGTCTATTCGCGGTTTCTTCACACTTTTTAAATCAAACCTGTGAAAACTCACCCCATTCAATACGTGTTAGTTATTTTCCAAGTATGCCACGTACCACAAGCGTTCTATACCTGTGTTAACATGAAAGTATATTATTTTTCGTTATATTGAAGTTTCATCTGTATTATATTTATAGATTATAATATTTCATTAATAATAAATATGAGGAAAAAACAGTACGATAACATGTGTTTTGGTAGCGCCTAGTAAGAAATAGTTCTCGTACAAAACAACATTACATCTGAATGGGCACGAATTCGTTGCGTTGTCCTTTGGTGGAATTTTCTAGACCTAAGTAAGCTTAGTTTGCGCGAGGCGGAGGAATATTCTGGAAGTAGAACTTTAGCAGGGCTTCAGAAAAGTGTGAAGTAACCGTGAATGGATTGTAACAGGTACACCTTCACGTTACCTCCAAACAAGCATAAAATATGTAATATATAGCGATGTGTAATGGGTCGAATAAACGTCGTTCGAGGATGGAGGGCTGACACTTCGTCCGTTCAGCGAGGTACGGGCGTAAGCGCAGATGTACGAATCGATAACGCAATTAAGTTTGTCAGCATCCGCCGCCATATTTGTCTCCCAGCCAGTAGTCGTGACAAAGGGAGTGGCTTAAAATGCCAGGCGCTCGAGTGCGCAGTCGAAGCATTCGTGATGAAACGGATGCCTACCGCCAGGCAACTCTGCTACACTATTCATAGACTAAAGGTGATTTAGGCCTGTTTTCGTCTTCGGCGATTGACACTGGCACATTCATTGCTAGAGATATGCAAAATTTGCGTTATTATTTGGGGACACGTTAAACTTTAAACAGGCGTACCTTTGCAACACGTCTGTCATTTGACCATACAGACTGTATCTGACACGCCCTGCGTTGCGCCAATCATTGCACACTTCACAACTGTGTGCCCCAATCACGTGCAGTTCTGTTAGAAAAGGCGTGGCTTGACATCTACGCAGCAGCCAATGGAAAAAGACGCCGGCTCCGGTACATACAGTACTGTGACGTGCAGACTGATGCCAAATAATAACGCGAATTTAGCATTTTCTGCTCATCGCTAATATAAATGTGAAATTCACATGAATAAACAGCAAGGTTAAATTAGTTTAGTTTTGATTTTTAAAGGGACCCCACACTTTTATACGACCAGAGGACTGATTTCCATCCAACCCATGCTATTTTAATTAGTGATGATGTCAAGAAAGCAGTCCACCGGTGGAACATGAAGGACGGTTAAGGCGCAGCTGGCATGCGATGTGGACTCTACTCCACGACGATGTTGATATGATTTTGTCAAGGAATTTCGCAAATTGTTTTTTTTTTTTTGAGACTGGCACTAAATGCTTCTTGAACAAATGTGACGTACTGAAACGTGGGTGTTGTGCTGTAAAGACTGTTCACGATAAAGTGAGCAATTTAGAAATGAACCTTAGAAAAAAGTCACTGCCCCTGTATGCATATATTAATGGCCTCACTGAGTGACATTCGCCCAGGAAAGTTGGTAATGATGGATGGAAAAAATGATTTCTTTCTCTTTCTGTTTTTTAATACAGCGAACTGTAAAACTGAGCAGATTTGTAATGTATTTACTTTCTTAACAATTGCACGGTTTCATTTGGCCGACGAATGAATAAATTGATGAGGCCCATAGCAATATTTATTTTACATAAGACAGAGGAATACACAACATTTATAGTAAATCTCAATTAGGGCTTTCAAAAGTGCTCATTTTAACGTAAACAGTCTATACCAGCCCTTCCTCTTCCACTCATTCCGTTGTAATGCCTATCCTTGTATCTCGGCGCGGTTGTGTGGCACACAGTATGTGCTTTGTCTCGAAATCGGACTCGGAATCTTGCGTAGTTCGAGTCTGTAAACATCTCATCTCAGCTGCCTTTCAGAATAGTAATCGTAGAATACTGAAGTATCCCTGTAGCACCACGTTCTATTTAAAAAATATGTACAAAATTTTCTGTTAACTTATACTGTATATCAAATAAAAACTCTTCTTTGAGGTTAGTTAGAGTAATAGACTTTTGCTTTGAATCAAAGAATCATACGTTTTCTTGTTATTACATTTTTTTTTCTTTATGCGTTTCCCTTTTTTTGGCAATACTGCCTCCTTTACAGCAAAGAAATAATGTTTCAGCTTGTTTTGTTAACAGCAAAGATATCTTGCCTTATGTCGTAGGGAAGGGTTATTTGGTATTAAACGTTTTCATTCGTACGTTTTAGATCCTAGTTCGTAACTGTTGTCCGCGCGCAAACATTCATAAAACAATACACTCGCAGTTATGAAACAGCAGCTATGCACGTTTGCAACCCTTTAATGCTATTCTGAGTCTCATTAATTCTCTAAATCACTAACCTCAATGTTTTTCCAAGCGGTGATATTATATAATGGTTTTTTTTTTTTTTTTCCTATTAAGAGTCAATTTCTTAAAAACAAATTGTTCGTGTGCTAAAGGACTTGCGCTTGTAACGCGGGGGTTAATGGTCCCGAGTCCCGGGCCGTGTTCCGAATAGCAAGAAATGCGCACTCCCCTGCACTCGCACTTGGTAATGACGCCGGAGAACGCTGTTCCAAATGTTCGCCGAGAGCAAGTGAGAGTGTTTGTTTACGAGTGTGTGCACATGCATGCTCTCTGTCCGTGCTCGCTACAACCGCCATTCTTTTGTTGATTGTCCAACATCAGGATGAATAAATAAACCACCTTAATTTCTTTCTCCCCGTGTGACGTTCGTAAACAAATATATAGGCCTATTGTATGTTTCGCATTTCAATTTACGAATTGATAAAGCAAGACTACATTACTGGAAACAATGCAATGGAACAGGAACAAGCCTTCTTTCACTGTAAGTTATTGGAGTACATATTTCTCAATATGTATACATGTGGAAATGTATTACCGGTAATTCATAATATTAGAATAAAGGGAGCTAAAATTCTGAACTCAAAGTGTTGATTGCAGATGAAAGGTATAAGTGACAGTGAAATGCTGTCGCTATCTCAAGAATAAATTAACACACAAAGAAATATGAGTAGAGGTGTAATGTAATAAATAATGGAAATATAATATATGAATCATTTTATACCGATATCTTTGTGGAAGTATTTGTGTTTTTAACACGATTTCTATTACTGCAGTGTAGTAGTGCCACTTAAGATAACTGTTAGCTCGTGTGTGTGTATATATATATATATATATATATATATATGTGTGTGTGTGTTAATTTATGAATAGTTTTGATTCTCTAGGTAAATATTATGTATAATAACAATCGATTGCACGCTGTATCAATCAATTTGAAGAGTGCGGGTGACGATAGGTCCATAAGGAGGGAGTGCAAGTGTAAGAGCGAGTGCGAGAGCAAGAACGGGCGAGAGTGCGAGTAGAGCGTGAGTGCTGGCCATTTGAAACACAATCTCTGTGCCAACCATGTGTATTTATATTAAAAATTTAACTTGAAATTTTGTTTACATATATTATTTATTAATCAGTGTTGTTTTTCACAGCAAACAAATAATTTTGTAATTTTTCAATAATGAAGGTTGGCAATACAATGTTACCAGTGTCATTAAGAACAAACAAATATTCTGTTTGACAAACTTAGTTTTCAGATTATAACATTTAATCCACATTTTGTATGCGGCTACAAAACATGTGTCACAGCAAAAAAAGTGATTTTTGAATGCACGGATTGTAAATATACCAGCCTTGGAACCTACCCAGTTCTGCTAAGACGTTGGTGTTATGCGGTTCGTATGTGAGTGTTCGCGAGTCGTGGGTACGGTACGTAAAAATAATGGGGTTTATTCCAAGACCGAGCAATACAGAATTATCAACTAGAAGAAGAAGGCTAATTTGTAGAAATTCGAGGAAGGAGAGAATTACGCGTTGTGCTGATTATAACGCTAGTATAGAAGTGGCAGTATTTTATTAGACCTTGTGGGTGGTTGTAAATTGTAGGAAATAGTAAGTGAACTGCCTGCTTTTTTTTAGTCAGTTAAGCTGCGTTCAGTTAAGTAAGTTAGAAAATGTGTACTATTTTAAACCTAGATACAGTTACGCACTCTATAATCGCACAGAAAACTGCGTTCAATACGAAACATTTGATACGTATTTGACAAAAGCACTGGGTGCAAAACATTTAAATTGTTAATACAAGGTAACGTACTACGGCGTGTTTTATAAGAAGCTTTTTAAAATAAAGGCCATTCACGGTAAACTGAGGACTTTTGAAAGCCTTCTCATTTGGAATAACAGTCAATAAGTGTGTTTTACTTCAGCCTTAAACGTTGACTTCCGAGTGCGGTGGAATATACACACTGTGTTTATTACTTACATGGCAATATTTATTTAAAAGGATGTTTAAAGGATAAAAAATGGCTGTAAGGAAACAGTAACCAGACCGTCAAAACTGCTCACTTTACTGTGAACAGCCTATAACAATATGTACAGAATGGTATATAGGCCTACTGTATCCTGTACAGAAGAATATTCCAAATTTTCACGTTCATATAATATAAAGGCAGGTGCGCAAGGATTATGTAAACAAACTGTGTTAGGTGTTGTTTGTTTATGGCTTTTTCCGTGTGAAGGGTTAGGTGCGCTTTTAACCTTTAAAGAAAACAGGAACCTGATTAAATAGAAAACAAAATTCCAGAGTTTTCCTTTCATTTACTGGACATACTCTTTTGCTTACAGAGAGAAATTGCTTTCATTATGCCCACCGTACACAGTAATTTTGCATGAAAAACAAAATATATCCACTGAAATTAAAACAACTTTTACCAAGGTAAACGTTAAATTTTAAATAAAAATAAAAGGAAACATTTAAAAACTGGGAATTATTTTAACTTGTAGGAAGTTAGGCAGATAAATGAATGGGGTTACAACGGCTTACATCTAAGATAAAGGTTTTTATTATGCGAGTTTATGAAATATTAATTCATTTCGCACCAAATTCATTAACTGCGTTATATTTATTTTCTATTGTGAGAGCTGAAATGAAAAGGACTTTAATAAAAGACGACAAAAGTGTTTCTATAACTATATTGTGGCAATTTCATCTCTGCATAAGAGCAAAAAGTTCAGCGATTCACATCCAAGGATTAGGAAATTTCTTTATTTACAAAATTTATGCATTTTTCTTACATCTAGTGCTATTTCGTGTAGCAAAAATGCAAAGTGAACACTAACCATAGCTGTATTTATGCGACAATTAATTTTTTAATGCAAAAATAATGGTAATTTTAAAAACAGGTTCAATGTACGTAGCCTCGTCGTGCTCCATTTTCTCGTGTTTACAAACATGGGTGCATTCACCCGCAAACATCATCCAGACGTTGTCATGCTCTGTGCAGTACGTGTAAATGCATTATTTTAACAAGGTTTTTTTTTTTAGGGAACGACAAAGCACAGAGCATTGGCTAGTGCATTGTCTGCGGTCAGTATTTCTTGATTACGGTCGATAACGTCACCTTCGGCAACAAGGTAGACTCCACAAACCTTTGTGTATTAAAGCATTAGTTAGTAGTTCATTGGCTGCTGCTCCAGTTTAACCCCAGACCAGGTAGCGCGAGATTCGGTCCTTATTTTCCTTGCAGGTTCGTTATTGGTTGATGGTCGTTCGGGGCGTGTCTAACAAACTATTAACCTATGGAAACACAAACACATATTTACACGTGAATGCAATTTAACTTGTTCTCAGATGCATCCACAAAAATTCCGAGTCTAGTTATTCCCAATACAAATATCCGTTCACAGACTGAATTCCTATTAGGAGGTTATCCATTTATTTTTTATTTTCTATATTATCATATTATTCATCCACGCTCGCCTTTACGGCGACAGTAGTTTGTTTGCAGGGCTCGTATTAAGACAGTGTCAACAACACGAGTGAGAGGAAGCTGGAGCTAAATGGAGCTAGTTGCCCTTCCCTAGGGAAAGTCCTATATAGGCTTTTCACAGTAAAGTGAGCACATTTGAGGCCATAGTGACTTTTTACTTTGTCATTTTTTTATCCTTTAACTACCTTTTAAAATAAATATTGCCATGTAAGTAATAAACACAGTGTGTATATCCCACCTCACTCGGAAGTTAAAGCCTAAGACTAAAATAAAATATATTTATTGACTATTATTTCAAATGAGACGGCTTATAAAAGTACTCACTTTACCGTGAACAGCCTATAGTTCCATACAGCTCGAGGCGAGATGAAGGTCGATCAGAGAGCACCGTCGGATTGAGGACAGAGAAGGAAATGGGAGCACTCTGATAAAATCCACACGGTGGCAGTGTACCCACATGAAATGCCCGTCCACGAGCCGAGACTTCAGCTGCGGAAAACGGATCCACATTCAAAAAACAACAACAATGTGAGTCGAATGTGCTAAACGCACCAGCGAACCCCAGCTGTAAAGGCTGTTCACGATAAAGTGAGCACTTTTTAAATCAACCTGAGAAAAAATTCACTGCCCCTACCTGCATATATTTTAACGGACGCAGTGAGCGACATGCGCCCAGTAAAGTTGGTAACGATGGATGGAAAAAATAGTTCCATGTCTTAAATCAGCTAAAAAATGTTAGGTAACCATTTCTGATAACTTAAATTATTTTTTTCGCTTCCTTTTTTTTTTAATGCATTGAAGTGTAAAAACGAGAGCATATGTGTAAAATATTTACTTTTCTAATTATATACACAGTTTCACTTGACCGACGCATGAATAAAGTGACGAGGCCCATTGCAATGTTAATTCTACATAAGGTGGAAGAATACACAACGTGTGTACAAGTAGATCTTAAGCAGGTCTTTCAAAAGTGCCCATTTTACTGTGAACAGCCTATGCCAAATAATCCTGCGTGTAGCCTACTTGGTCCGCCCTAACGCGGGATTTGAGACGTAACAAACTCATTCCACACGCTTAAGTTCTTTAATCTCATGACTGCACTCAACAGTATTAACCGTTTATCATTCAATTTAATAGGGCTTACAAGCTAAATCCTACCATTCATACGATATAAATTAAAAATATTTATGAGACACCGTAGAAACGAACTTATGGCATCAAACACATATGGTATTTTATGCGCATGCCAATCTCGTCCCTATTGTACCATTTCAGATAGCCGAGCACTCAACGTAACATTCGGCACATAAATATGAAAGTGAGTAATCAGGAAATAAAGCCGAAATTTGGATTTAATGCCTTAGAGTTTCTTCAGAATTTTTCCAACTATTAAATAGTTCCATGTTGCACCAGTGAAGCATTTGCTGTGATTATTACGCTTTATTTATTCACAAATCGCCACTCTGCTGAAGTTATGATTTTTATGCCCGCTCCAGCAATATGCTCATTTAACTGTTCCAACTACTTCAGTAGAAATAATAATTGCATCTGGATAAATGCAGAGAACGTAGTTAACAGCAGCTCTGGAATTGTGGGTGCTTCTGTATTTAGGGGTTGATAAATGTTTATTATTTTCTGCTAAAGTGGCCGCCATACTAAACCCAGTTATTGAAAATAATACATGCGGTCGTTTTTGTGTACGCACAATTACGTGACGTAGATCCTAAGCAGGGCTCTCAAAAGTGCTCCTTTTACCGTGAACAGCCTATATACCGATATTGCACATCTGGGCTGGTTCACTCAACATAAATAAACAGAAGGTGGGTTTCTACTACGGTATTCTTGGTTAAGATGGCGTCTTCAATGACAGGAGTTGAGTTAGAAAGATTTGTTTTTTGGTCGTTGGTGCCTGACGTGTCACCCCGAATTGTGTTTGCTCGAGACTCACGTAAGATTCGATCTACGACTTGTCTCTGCACATTGCTGCCTCGGATCCCGCCGATGTCAGTGGATCATAAACTTCCTTTGCATAACCGCAATCTAAGAGCTTGGTACAAAGCGTCGATGATGGGACGACGTACTACGGCATCGTCGGAGTTCTTACGATCTACTGCTACCCCCGCCATGATGACCTTGCATCGATGACACTGCACAGTGGGTTACATCCCCTCCCCCCTTCCTTCTTTCCTCCCACAAACTCCAGTTCTATCTGCTATAAACGGTCTGACAACCCTATCACCCGCTATCTACGGTTCGCGCATCACTGGCGAAGAATCCCGCCGCTTATCGACCTACTCCTCCCTCCCCCATTCCACCGCGGAAAATCCAGCGAAAATGTTTGTCCCTCCCCTCCCCGCCACCCCTCTCACCCTCTGCCATCACCGACCAATCAATCAATCAAACCGTGCCAGACGCCACCCACCCGTTTTCCCGTCAACGCGACTCGCAGATTAATAAAAAATGCCTCCTAGCATGTGACCTTGACAGCGGGGTGAAGAGAGGAGTGATGAAGTTCAAGTGCTGAATCATTGCTCAAGCTGCTCGAGAGCTCAGGAATCCACGAAGCTTCATCTGGCGCTATTTGGCGTTCTTCCAAGAAGCGCATCTCTCCGCTTCAGAAAATTCTATTTCATGAATTAGCTACGTACAGCATTCACAAGTGCCTATTAGACGCAAGGAATAAGATTAATCACCACATATTTTACGTCACTGTTAATTCAGTGGCAATAGGACTACAAAAATACTGAATGCAGTCATTCTCCATAACGAGTTAATTAATGTGAGAGTACTTTGACCCTTGACACAAGAGACACGTAAAGACGATGATTATATAACGGCTTTCATTACGGGAGGGTTTGAATTTCAATTTCAGAAAAGTACCTGTCGTTTTATTATATACGTCAACTTTCATTAGTTATCTAGTGGCCACGTAACGCGCAGATCTTTATAAATTTATCTTATCTGTTCAGCAGTTTCGAATGAAGTTCAGTCGCTTAAAGCATTTATATTTTCCAAGCCTACTGGAGGGTGTTCGATTTCTTGTTTCATAAGCATAGTCAAATTCACCGTGTGTTTTTGGAACACGGACTTTCAATTAAAATTTTTTTGAGCAGGCATGTGTAGTACACGTTTCTCTAAATTACAGCAACAACGCTCAGAATCATTTGTTTCAAAATGCATGACTGAACTCAAGTTCAGATGTGAGCCATTTTATGCGCATGCCAGTGTCGCCCTTATATTATTTATACGCACTTTCTTCACACTTTTCTATCAAACCTTTGAAAAATCACCCCATGTATGACGTGTTTGGTTCTTTCCTAAATATGGCACGTAGGTCTACAACAAGCGTTTTATACATCTTTCAACATAAAAATATCTTACTTTTACTTTACATATCAATTATATTTAATTTATAATTGATGCCAATAAAAGCAGTGAGAAAATATGTATTTTGGTAATACTTTGTAAAAAATAATTCTTAAGTAAAATATTATGAAACTGAGTGCGCAAGAATGCGGCTCTTTGACCGTTTGGGGTTATTTTCTATACTCGGTAGAGCTTTGTTTGCACGGGGTGGGGGAATATCCTGGAAGTATAACTTTAGCAGGGCTGAAGTAACCGTGAATCTACTATAGTAGGCCTAGCCTTACTACAGGGACCCGAACACTCAGCGTAATATCCGGCACGTAGCTATGGACGCAAGTAATCAGGAAATAGAACCAAAATTTAGATCTAATACCTTGGCGTTTCGTCAAAAATTTTCCAACGACTAACTATTTCAATGTTGCACCAATGATGAATTTACTCGAATTCTTACGCGCATGAAATTTTCGAGTAAGGAACATCTTTACCACACAGAAACCCTGCGGCTTTAATACTGCAATTAAACTATTAACTATTCTTGGGCTATAGCAGTAATTCGGCTAGCCTTTACTACAATATTATACGGTGACCATAGAATTGGACAAGTTTCATTGACAATTTTTGTCCTCCAACCTGGAATTTCATCCATCTGAGAAGTACTCGTGTGGATTGTAATTATATTTTACTCCGAATTGAGCAGCAGTATTTATTTATGATGTAAAAGTAATTTTGTTACTTTGATAGCGAACAACAAAAATTAATTGTTACTTTAAAAAAAACTGCGCAATAATATAGCGTACCCTATGTAGACAAATTACGACAGCTCGACTATAGTCAACCTTGAAAATTATCAGATACCTCTTTTATACTGAAATGGTGTGTTATATTAAACATAAATAGAATAATCTCAGTTCCTTGTTTTTATATAAAAAAAAATTTAAAAAAAAGGAGGCGAAAGAAACCCACATCGCCGAACGAACAAAGGATTCGACAGACGCAGTAACGTCATAACCCATTTTAAAGCAAATAACATATTTTTATATGAATACATCTACTTTACGGAGGGGAAGCATTTCATAATTTTATGCAATTCTGAAAGATGGTTGTAATTGAGATGCACCAACAACATGATCCTTGACTGACGAGCTACGAGCCTTGAATTAAGTGATTGTGAGATATTGATGAGATATAAGGTTTTGTCGCCGTGACTTCTGTGTGATTTTTGAATGAATAGTGCAACGAAGGTAAATTACTAGATGGAGATTTTTGGACATTCGCCATTACGATGCAGATGCCTGTGTTGGAGAAACAGGAATGAGTACGAAAAAATATTTAAATACAAGTAACCTATGGAAGAGAAAATTAATATATGTATACAGCACTGAAAAATTTCAAGAGAGAATAGAGTCAAAAACAGAACATTAACTAATTACGAAAAATATATGCATATATACATGACCAATAGATAAGAGATAGAAAACAACACCTGCTTGAAAAAGTTAGGATAACACTAACAAAATAAGTAGGCACAAAATGAGACAACACGAAAAAGAAACGCGCTCAAACACAACAGTTTAACCAGACACGACAGAATACACGAGGTATGCTGTAGTCATGAATATATATGCATGAAGTCAGAAAATTCGATGAAGAAATCGAGTCAAATAAAACAGAACAGCAAGGTAAATGCGGTTATTTAAGTATTTTTTTCGTTCTCAGTCCTGTTTTTTCCATGACACACATCTGTATCGAAATGGCGATTTTCCAAAAATCTCCCATCTAGTCCAACTTCTGTGTTCATGTTCAGGCGAAGTAAAGATCGGTATACTACAGGGAAACACATCAGTTAACGGCTTGTAACGCTCCAAATTTCTTTCCGGTTCTCAAGGTGTTGTGCGACGTGAAAATTTTTACCGCTTCTTGTCTAAAACTCGGCAGGGTAGCACAAAAGAACGTGCTCCTAAGTTCCAGACAACCCCATTCGTAATTCCAAGGGGCGCATCAATCTTCCGCAGAAGGAGAAGCACACTAGGGATGTGTGCACAGACGTCTGCCCAAGAAGGTCGAAGAAGAGCCCCGAACGTACTTCGTCACTGGGACTACAACTCTCCCGCAAGAAACAAACAGGAAACAGTTGTCGCTATTACAAATTTTTACCTTACGTCGAGGCGCTATCAGTCTTTGTCGGATTTAAGAGAAATAATAGAACCGAGGCATTTCTCGTGGATCCTGGTTAGGAAAAGTAATTTGGAAAGGAAGTGAAAAGTTTTCGGAAATCGCTAGGGAGGAAACGGGTACATGGTCATGTGACAAGATGTTATGAGAAAAAAGTTTCTGCTGCAAAACTATCGTGCCTTCATGTGCTTTAACGTTATTGTTACAGCTGTCGGAACAAACCTGCTACTTCCCTGCCCGATGGTCGTTAAAAATTTAACAACTCTAATAAAACGTATTCTAGCATTCGCAACGACTTTGAAGGAGATGGCTGACAATAACTGTAAAAATTGGTATTTTAAAAAAATTCACCTAAAGATTCGTGCTTCAGTTGGTCTTAAAAATGAATTGTAATTTACTTTTGAGACATAATTTAAAGTAGCACATGGTTAATTCCTGAAAAACTTGCATCATTAGCACAAAAAATCGTGTGCATTTTTTATTTCTATGTGGTGATGGTATCGTATTTAGTTTTTGATCTAGCCTTCAGACCATGTCCTGACGTCAGATTACTTACAGCCAACCCTGTTTTAAAATTTCTCATCATGAGCATTACCATGTCGTGGTACTGCAGCAAACTCGTCCTCTCGAAACATGGACTGTTTGAGATAAATAGGTCGTAAGATCCGGGGCGAAATAACATTTTTATCTTTTTTAATGCTGGTAAACTTCCTTAGAAATATTGGCTTCAGCCTGTTCGATTAATTATGAAATATACACTAACCGATGAGATTCAAGCGTTTTTAAGTAATTAAAATTATAAAGACGGCATCCGTATTTGCATACAGTTAAAGAGAATCATACTGTTCACCTACGGGGATCTAGCCCGAAACCGAAACAACTGAAGGGAGAAGTTTAATGCGCTTTCAGGCATGAACGTTACAAAAAATAAATCCTCTCAGTTCCCTTAGTTATTTGAGTTCGTCAGAGTTTACCATCAATATCCAGTAACTACAGTCAAACTCGGACAAGCATTTAATCTTAATGTAAATACTAGACGATAGCATTCTCAATTGCTCACTCTATATCATTTTGCGAAATTAAAAAGCGTGTGAAATCGAACCTATGGGTCTAATTGCGCCCTTGTTGCTCAAAACTGTACTATCCGAGAGCAGGGATGCACTAACGGAAGAAAAAATGGTTGGGGGGGGGGGTGAGTATTGGGAGTTCAAGCCCCTCCCAAAAATAGTATCAAACTGAAATTAAATTCAAGAGCATTCAACTATGTGACATTGTATCACTTCCGTGTCAAGAGGATAAGTAAATCTTTAACTAGGAGGGATGGGTGTTGTCAGAGTGTCAAGAATGGCTCTCGCACGACGGCGCGAAACGTCTAGCAAGTCTGAACATTTTTTATCCATTATTCGACACGAGACACTCACGTAAATGTGCGTGGCTTTCTCTAGCATTAAGTATTATATCACTGACTGGGTTACACAGGAAACTCAATCTGAATTGAAATATGTAACGTGATGGTATGTTTTTATTGAACGGAAGCCGCTCCCAACTTCAAATCCTGGGTGCGCCCATGTATGAGAGTAAGACCACGCGTGCAGTGTCGTTATCACAGTAGTCACTGTGGTAACGGGCAGTGTGCGCCGTTCAAGTATCTCAAAGCTACTCAGTTTAATGGAAACGGCACGGCAAGTCACCCCGCATTGCTCCGGCAGGTGGCACGCGACCCTGAAACGGCTGGTTCTCCAGCGACCCGGCAGCCAATCTCTCTCAACTGTAATTGGGAAAAGGAGTCGACGACGAAGGAGACATCCTCCAGCCAGCGCACAGTGCTCGCTCGACCTGGAAGGAAAGACAGGCCGCGTGAGACAAGCATCTTGCGGCCGAACTTTCTTAGTCTGTGAAGAGTTCCTGCTCGGAATTTCGTGTTTGTACAAGGTATTAACCCTTTCCCACGCAATTTATTTTATGGTTTAAGGGGGTTGTAAATAAAATCTTTTAATGCGCGTTGTACTTAAGCCAACACAGCTCTAGTTATAAGTGTTTCCGATAAGTACATTTTGCGACAAGACAGTACGGAGACAGATTTTAGCTGTGCCGGGAAACTCGGAAATAGTGTTTGTAATGTGCGTGGTTCCTTAAAAGTAGTTTCGTATAAAATAGCGAATGCATTTTCTTTTCGCATATTAATACATGCAACGCACGCGGAGTAGAATCATTTGAAAAAAGAAAGATCAACGAAAGTTGCCTCATAATATCGTATAGCCCGACGTGGACCCAAATGCGTTGCACGGATGTACCACTAGGGGTCATACATGCCTCCATTCATAGCTACAATACACCGAATAAGGTCTTAGGATCAGTGTGAGCCACAGAACCAAGTTCAGTGAACACGCAGCACGCACCGACGCAGCACCGACAGGCCTTTGCCCAACTGGAAGAGTTTGAGAGAGGCCGCATCGTCGGCTTCGAGATGCAGGTTGAACTTTTGGCGCATTGCTCGCCACTTGAACCGTTATGCCTACATTGCGAGCCGGTGTTTGACGCAGTGGGAACAGGAGGGTGCACACGCCCGTCGAGAAGGCCTCGGGTCGACCTCGGTGTACCACGAGCATGGAGGGTTTTTTCATCATGCGACAGGCTGTAAGCACTCCTCAGACATCGCTGTGTCCATTAGTAACATATCAAGTGGCTAGCAGAGCGGGGTCCGTCGTCGCGGCGTCCCTTACGATGTGTACCATTACGACCCAAGCATCACCGAGCACGCGTGACCTTCTTATCGGAACGGGCAGAATGGCAGCTTGCGAATTGGCGAAGAGTGGTGTTCAACGACGAATCACGGTTCTGTATGGATACAGAAGACCGCCGAATTCGAGTCTGGAGATGTCCTGGTCAGCGCCGTGATCCACGCTTCATTCTAGAGTGACAAACCACCGAAACGAGAGGTGTCATGGTGTGGTGTGCCTTTTACTATGATTTACGCACTCCAATGATGGTGATTGAAAGAACCATAACGGCGCGGCGATACATTCAGGAAATTCTGCGACCATGTGAGACATTCCTGGTGCAGCTTGACAGCCATATTTTCTAACAGGATAATGCCCGGCCTCTCACAGCACGGATATCTCTGGCCTGCCTTCGTGATGTCAACATGCTACCTTGGCCAACAAGATCCCCAGACCTTTCACCCATCGAGAACATTTGGAACCAGATTGGACGATAACTTCGACCAATGGCAACTACGGTGGATTTGGAGGGTCTGTTGCGCCAGCTGTGGAAGGATCGTCCTCAGGAGAACAATCGACATTTGTATGCCTTAATGCCCGACCATATCGCCACCTGTCTCCGGCTATGGGTTGTCCCACATCATAATAAGTGCTTCAACAAATTTTGGTAACTGCAATACATGCTTGTTGTGAATCAATATAGTGATGTTTTCTGTATACATACAATCACGTATAGTGCCTATACCCACTTATGCGTCCCTGCAATGACACCTCCAGGGTGATTAATTTTATTTGCAAGTAAGTTTATTTGAAAAAAAAACTACTATAACGGAGCTGTGCACCAAACCTGATTAGTAGTGGAACGGTACATGATGCGAGAGGAAAATGTTTTCGGAGAAAAGGGGAACAAGACAAATCAATAGGAACTGTTTCGTTGGTGTTGTTGAATACGCCGTAATCTGATGTAAGCTAAACGATTCGCAGTCCGTCGCTGAGCACAGGTAAAATTTTCTGTGTGTGATGAATTCTCTTCAATTATTCGTAGAGACAGGACGATTCCGCGTTTTAAATACCTGTAGGCTAGACTCGACGGTCCGATGTATTTTCGAGCACCAGCTTTGTGTTAATTGGTTGGTGCCCCATTGTATGTAGCGGGTTTTACCTCAGATCAGGTGGCACGAGAGTCTGTGCTTCTTTCCATGCAGGTCTGTTACTGGCTCAGAGTTCCCTGAGCATGTCTAAAAAACTGAGCCAATTGCAAACATAACAGAAATGTAGATGATTTCGAAATCTAGGTTGTCCTAAAATGAATTCGCAAAATTTTTCAGGCCCTAGTTATACACCATTTCTCGAGACCTGTACGTCATGATACTCAGTTATGGACGTCAATGTCGTTCAGTTGTGTGCAGGACACGACCTTTTGCACTCTGCTCATACATTCATCTTAGTCTTGCATTTCTCCTACTTGGAGGTCCTCATTTCCATATTTTAAGAGTAATTTTTATTGGTTTATCCTTCGAAGATGTCAGTCACATACCTTCTATAGTTTCTATTACATCTTCGGCAGCTTTATTCTTTCCCTGATGAATTTATATGCAATATGATATAACCTCGAATGTAAGCACCTTCTTACAGTGATATCTAATCTATAAAAAAAATTAAACATTGAAATTTCCCAGCCATATCATTCGATCTTGGGTATATTTGCAGTGTTAAAGGAAGAAAATTTTGATGCAGACATAACAAATATTCCAAATAAACCAGTCACGGTCACCCATGTGCGAGGCAACTCAAGTATGAAAATAAACTAGCAATACATAACCTCTATGATTTTGATCAATTTGTGGTATAGTGGGTTCCATTCCCAGCACTGGTCTTTGAAGTTTAAGTTGTGGTGTGTGAGGTTCATTTCTGTGCTGCGGAAGGAGAGGAGAAATCAATACATAATAATCCTGCCAAGTTTCTTTGGATAAGGCACAGTTGTCTGGGGCTCTTTCCAGCCTTCGGGTTTTGAATTCATCTTCATTGCACACTGCAGAGCATTACTCAATTAAACCCCTAAACACCTCACACTGCAACGATACAATATATCCTGTGTGGTGCCTTCAGACACCTCACTTTAATTCTAACGCAACGCAAAAAGTTTTGGCCTTGCGAACCTAGCCTGTTTAGCCAGCAAATAATACAATCTCGAGAAATCACAAATATGAACAAAATCTCAAAAATTCTGAAACACAAAAATTTAAAATTCACGACGCTCGACGTCAAATAGTACAGCACAACACACATACACACACACAAAGATACCAAAACTACAGCACCGAAACTACTGAGCGTGTTTCGATCGAAAGTGTGAGAGTTCTAGATAGTCAAGCTGTTTTGTAACGTGTTCAGCATCACATTTCTAAGAAATTATTCGCAAAGATACCATATCATTGTATGCATGCAGTGAGAAAGCGCAAATTTAACGTTTCTTCACATATATCTATGGTAGCTTTGCTGCATTTGTTCAAGGAACAGTCAAATGCCTATAAAACTTCCAAAATTTGTATAGCACAGCGACGATAAACATTATTAATTTGAAGCGTGGTATGCGGTACTGTACCCATACATTGTAGGGTTGTAGGTCAACTTCTATTTGAGAAATTTACTACAAAATTTATATACAATGACGATTTGGCATACAGCACAACATGTGCGTGCCACAAAAGTCAGCGTGTATGCTCTGAGATAGGCACTGACGTAAATTAACGATGACAAAAGAATAGGAAGAGGTTACTAAATATGAGGTTCAAGATTTATATCTTCAAGTACAATTTCGATAACCCTAAAACTACCACAGAAACCATAGAACACTAATAACTGCGCTGCTTGAAATATGTATCAAGTTTGAAGTCTCTATAAACCTTGGACTATACTTCTACTCAAGGTTCCGTGGATAATCAACCCCGCAATCATCGACGTATCGTCAAAGGGGTATTGTAGCGTCGTCTTCTCTATTCTCCGACAGTATTATTGCAAATCGATCTGAAGTGCAGATTTGCAGTACTTTCAGTCAGCAAATCTACCTCAGATACTGTAGAATCAGAGAGAATAAACTATTGTGGTCAGTTTTTCGGGTAATGTTTGTGTCACAGGATGGAACAAAGCACGCTGGAAAGGAAATCCTCATCTTCGTAGAGCATTAACTCACATACTTATACCTGTTTCGAAGTATGTAGATGATGGCCAAACGGGAAATGATGTACTTAAATTCGTCAGGAGAGCCTGTATTTCAGGGGCTTCACTTATGAATCGTTTCAGAACAGTGTATACCTCTAGAGCTTTTTTAAAAAAAAAAAGAAGTATTTATTTTAAACTATGACAAATATTTACATTTAGTGTATACGAACTGATTGTGAAACTTATGTTCGTTCACCTATCAACACGGGAATTTTATTATGGAAGGTCACATAAATAAAAAAACACATCTCATTAAAGCAAGTAAATAAAGCATGTACTGTAGTAACAGGGAACAACGAAACGGGCAACCTCGCAAAGTAAAATATTGCAATTTTAAATTTTAAATTTTAAAAAATAGTATTGTAACACTTCTAATGTTACATGTGCACATGAAACACCTACAATGTGGCGACGACTAGTGTTACCTAATATTGCCACACGTATGGGCTCCAAATAAAAATATTACGTAACACAACTAGTGTTGCTGGCCTATGCGTTGGCGCCAATTTAAAAAATATGTAGCAAATGTAATGCAGAGTTAAAAATGTGGGCTGGTTAAATATGTAACACTTAGTGGTGTTACTTGCCTATGGCCACACGTGAGGCAGCTAATTAAAATATATGTGCAACATCTAACACCACTACACTATATATTTCCTTTTTTTATGGGTTGGTGTATGCAAAAATATCCAACTATGTGTATAATAGATGAATATGTGTTTATGCCTAGATTATGAGGAAATAAAATTTCTGTTTAAAATTTGTAAGAGAGAATCAACTAAGCATTTGTGAATCAATGAGGAGAAACACCTTAAGATGACACACGGCAGTTTAAATTAGGACACATTACGGATAGTACCAAGATTAGTTTCACTTATGTTAAGTGTATTCAACGAAATCTCGGGTCTTAAAATAACATACTAATCACCATTGAGAAATAAATTACCAACTAACATACCACAAAGGAATTATACACATAAACATTAGAATTACAAAAATTATCCTAACATTAATTATTAATACTCAACCAACAACACGCCTATTAAAAGTTAACCAACGATACAACAGTCAGAAAGACTATCGCTGCACATCTGCCAAACTACCAATATTAATGGTGCTTTAAATAAAAGAAAATAAGCACTCAGTAGCTGATTATGTAGGCGAGAACTTAGCTGTGGTCGCAACTGTAGTGTAGCACCACCTTTCCTCTGCATATGGTCCTGCGGGCGATCGATGTCCTGGCGCCTCTCCGTGAACCAGGAACCCCGGCGTCGAATCCAACTCAGCATGCAGTAGGCATCCCGATGTCGTTCCGCTCAGCTGGACCCATGGCGTCGAACTTCGGGCTGGTACTCCAGAAGTCTATGATGCAGGCAGTCGATACTCCAATCTCAGTAACAGCGTAGACTTCATTCATTTTGGCCGGAAATGTCATCTGGTCCTTAAACTGTCGTCTCTGAAAACTGTAGTTCAACTTCCGTTATTTCTGTCGTCAAACTGATGCGAATTCTTAGACGACACCATCCTCTTCGGGCTTACATCTCTTGAAATTATATCTTCTCGGCTTTAATTCTTTACATATTATTATTCATTCATTCTTCTAGTACTTGGGTGAATTAACTTATTCCCATACGACGACTTGCAGACAGAATATTCAATTAATTCAGGAGCCCTTCGTTTCTTTCATCCTTCTATTAAGACAACCACGTTTAGAATCTTTTAGGAATGTTCTTTTTAACTGCAATGTTCCTAACAGAAACAAAAGGTTGTCGTTTCTGTCTGGTGTAGCGTGCTTAACAGAAAACATTATAACAAACTATTTAGCTGACAATAACACTTTCAATTGCCTAGACAAAATTTACATTCAAGCTAACAATTTCACACACTATTAAGCAATATAACTGTCAAAATAAAACATCTTACATACTAAATCTATGTAGAACAATTCAAACATTTAACACTTACGAAAAGTACATTAAAATTCGGACATTCATAACATTATCATGACATTAGTAAAATTGAGATGTTATAGTATTAATAAAATATCAATTATGTATTAACTTTTGAAAACATCGAGACTAAGGCCGGTATTTCAGAACGTTCAGTTTGGCATTACATATGCGCTACCATCTCGGGCGATTGAAAAGCCATGACTAATCCTTAACTCGCGGAATGTATTTCTCAACATGTTTTATCAATGTCCTGAGATGTTATCGGATGTGCCGCGGTATGTTATTCGCCGTCTCGTGCGAGGCTATAAGCAAATGAAAGCGATAAAGAAGTGTTTATTTACAATAGATTTTGCAAACATGAATACATGGACGATTTATTTATTACGTAATCATTAGCGCTGGCAGTTATTACAGACTTGAAATAACTGTGCATAGAGTAATAAAAACTAAAATTATTATTATTGTTCGGCGTGATATAAGTATTTATTTCGTTATTTATTGTGTCCAACTTATGGAACATAATATGGTATGTTTACAAGACGTTAAATTAAAATCACATCTCTTTAACGCAATGATTGATAGAGGCTGCAATACGTAAATTTTAAATGGTGCACATGCCTTTTAACAACAAAATTACAACTCTTATGTAATTGGGTTGAAAATAAAGGTAGTTTGAAAACTTATCGCTAGGTAGGGTAAAATATAATAATTTTTGGAAACGTAAAATGACACTATACAAACATCACTACTGCCCTTTACTGCTGATAAAAGGCTTTAGAAATAATTATCTAATCAGCGTTTTAAACTATTCTTCCAAACTATATGGTGCTGTGACCAAGCAATAACTTTAACTACCTCAATTTTGTTAGTATTATTTCAGTAGTATTGTATTATTTATTGCATTATTTTAATTGACTTATTTATAAGTTGTATTGTTATAGTATTTATATTGTAACACTTTTTGTATCGATGTATTTATATCGATGTATTTGTATCATTTAGTATAATAGGTACTGAAAAACCGTATATTCAGAGAAGGAAATGTTAACCAACTTAATCTACTGGATTCACAAAAATAAATAAAATAACTAAAACATTAATGAATTACTGCTATGCAGGGTGACATTTTTTAAAATGAAAGTACCGAAAAAAATGAGCTTTCGCATCAGACGTTAAATGTGTATTTCGTTATCGTTATGAGAATATTGATCATTTAATGCTAGCTAGAAAAATTGGTTTGTTTACAATATTTCGCGTCCTCGGGGTCGTACATGCTGCGCATGATCTGAAATCATTATAGAACTACATCATAATTGGCTGTCAGTGGTGTTAATGTGATGGTAGTTGTGTACAACGACCACCAAAATATAAAGTTAGCGAACTTCGCCCGCCACCAGTCATTTGCCACACCAGCTAACTGGTGGTGACGTCACGAGAGAGGATTTAGCCAATCAAAGCCCACCAGCCATCAGAATTGCCATCAGTACTGCTCATTGTGCATATGCCTTAATGTAGTCTTTCATTTATGCTGTATGTAGCATGGGAACTGGATAAATATCCTTATTTTATGTCCTGGTAATAACAACTTGTTACCCGCCCTTGTATTTCACGAACACTTCTGTACTGATATAGGCTATGTGCAGTATTAAATATTCCTGCGCGTGCGTAGGTTTCGTTTGCGCCAATGACCTAAGATTAAGACTTTAGCCGTGGCTTAACTAACACCTTAGCTGGCATTATAACGTTCTGGAATACTGATAAGGCCTGGGTATGTCTTGAGCTGTACCAAAACCCTTATAAAAACGTTCTGGAATACCGGCCTAAATGTTTTACATTTTTTTATAATTTTGTTACTTACTTATTTGTTGTCTTATTTACGTAACACAGTATAATTCAATAAAAGAAAAATTATTAGCAGGCAACTACAAAAACGTTACGAAATTAATATATACATATTAAGAATTGTAATATTTACAAACTCAATAAATGTAAGCCTTCGACGAACATACATAAATAGTATCCTTAATTTTAATTTATGTACACTTAAGTTCCACTGCTTCTGCGTTACAAACACTCAATCCTAAGATGTCAGCAGAGACAAAGCAACTTTTTATATACTATTAACGATAAAGTGAGCACTTTTGAAAGCCCCCTCATTTGGAATAACAGTCAATAAATATTTTTTCTTGTGGCCTCAGATGTTAACTTCTGAGTGCGGTGGAATATAAACACTCTTACTTACACGGCAATATTTATTTTAAAAAGGTGGTTAAAGGATAAAAAATGTCTGAACGAATAAAGTAACTAGGGCTTCAGAAGTACTCGCTTTACCGTGAACAGCCACAATGTGAAATCGATTCCTCAGGCGTCCCTGAATTTCTATTTCTGATACAGTAAGTTTATATTTGGAAAGTGGTGTTCGGGCCAGAAAGCGCTGGTACTTACCTAGCCTTTCTTACCACAAATATCGTTCCCAGAATGGTCAGTAGCAGCTGTACGGTGTGGCTGACCACCCGAGCTATTTCAAGGGCCATAAATCACACACTGAAGGCAGCCATAACTTCAGTAGCTGGTTCGCTAGTACATTGCCCTATTTGCTACTCGATGTGTGAAAAAACTAAAGCCTGGTTGCACCAACATCTTCCCCGATCCGAGATCGAATGATCCTAGTTCCGAACCGGGATCCAGTTTGATCTTGGTTCCAATGTAAAAGTGTTGGACCAACGAAATTGCATGATTCTGGATCTCCGATTCTTCGACGTTAGTTTCAAAGTGAGAGATCGATGTTAGTACGAGAAAAATTTTCCTCTTGGTTAGTAATATATGACGTCATGTAAGTAGGCGTATTTTTCATTATAGACAAAACTTGATGTGCGATGTTTATCCTTTTTAAGTGAATTATTACTGTACGAATTTTACTTAATAATATTCAAATGCGTATAATGTCGTTTTAATTTCCCACGAAAACAATCGAACGTAATTCCATCTGTTGGCGTATTTTTAAACTACATTTGTCGACGATGACTACTGATCTCGGATCGAGATTTCGAACCGCCAATTCCAGCGGTTCGAAATGAACTTCATCTCGATCTCCAGTCCAGTTCTGAACTCGAATGGTGAAACAGTTTTCTGTGTCAATCTTAGATACGATCTCGATCGATTTTCGAATCGCGATGGTGCAACCGGGCATAAGCCAGATCCACAGTGACAAATTTTCTGTGAAATCATTTCTTGCGCATATTCGCGTATCTCGGTAAATAGGTGTTCTGGAAATAAGACTTTTTGCCAGAAAAGGTAAACAAAACAATTATCTATGCTTCTATGTTCTTACTTTTAACGTTTTGAGTATATTCACGGAGAAAGAGATTCGCGAAAATGGTCAAATATCGCATTTTTAAAGCTTGCCTTTGCAGTTTCGTTAAGCGGCATGAGAAAAGCACAAACACACGGGCGTAGTTTAATCTGTGGGCTTTCATATGACGTGTAATAAAGTTCCACGGTTACAGATCTAATTTGCCCAGTACACACATTCATTCTCCGTGCCCATGATCGATGCCAAAATTATTGCACACAAAGTTTACTTATTGCGAGGCATCTGTGCCCAGATTTTTGAGCGTCTTCCTTAACAGCTGAACTGATTTGCTGAAGTTTCTGTAACTCTCGTTTATAATTTCTTCGCACTGTTTTTAAATCAAACCTTTGAAAAATCACCCCATGTATGACGCGTTTGGTTATTTCCTATATATGTAATGTATAACAAGCATTTTATACCTCTGTTAACATAAAAGTAGCTATGTTTTTTAAGTCGAAGTTTTACCTATATTATATTTATAATTTATAATATTTTATTTATAATATATACTAATATAATCAGTGAGAAAACATGTGTGTTGGAATAGGCTGTTCACAGAAAAATTATAACTTTTGAAAGCCCTGCTAAGATCTACTTGTATGCATGTTGTGTATTTTGCCACCTAATATAAAATTAAATTGTCATGGGCCTCATCACTTTATTCATGCGTCGGTGAATTGAAACTGTGAAATTATTAGAAAAGAAAATATCGTACAAATCTGGTCATTTTAATACTTCTGTGCATTGAAAAAAAAAAAAAAAAAAAAAACAGAAAGCGAAAGGAATTACATTAAAGGAATTAAGTGATCACAAATGGTTACCAAACATTTTTTTATTCGACATTAAGAATGGAACTACATTCCATACATGCGTTACCAACTTTACTGTGCGTGTGTCACCCAGTGCGCCCGTTAAAATATATGAAGTTAGGAGCAGCGACGTTTTCCTAAGGTTGATTACAAAAGTGATCACTTTATCGTGAACAGCCTTTAATGACTAGTAAGAAATAGTTCTCATGCAAAATATTATTACAACTGAGTGCGCATGAATTCGGTGCGTTGTCCGTTTGTGTAATTTAATAGACTTAGTTAAGATTATTTGCACGATGCGGAGGAATATTCTGGAAGTAGAACTTAGCAGGGCATCAGAAATGGTGAAGTAACAGTGAATGAATTGGATCGTTCTTGCTAATAGAACCGAGCATCAGGCATGTTGTTCAATAGTTTTGGGAAGGATTCTCGACACAAGTACATCACGTACCAATATATCACATGCCTGTAGCACTTGAGTTCGTGGTTTTGTAATCCCCTTGCTGCTCGTGACGCCTTTGTGCGGGATGACGAGTAGCTATAGGCTGTTCAAGGTTAACTGAACCATGGTCGGATCATAAAGGGAAGACTGGCGTATCTGGTATAAATCATGCTCAAGAGTCCAGTTTATTTTTGTTTGCTACACATTAGAGTATCAATAAACACAATAGTAACAAATTAACATATTTACGTCTGTTATATTTTTTTAGTGTAACGTGACCCACGCGTAAAGATTAATCATGTCCATCGCAATATTAAATTTTACACGCGATGTAATTATTTACAATCGCCAGAGAGCAGATATTAAGTAGACATTTCAAGTGTGCTTACTTAACAGCGTAACAAATATAGATACGCACTGAAATAAAAACTGATATGCAGAGGAATCATAATAATACGATAAACAGTACGAAGTAACTGTATACTTTTCTTCAGACATTCACCGACGATACAGATTTAAGACATTTACGTTTCTGAAGTAGTCTCATTGGTAATACCAAGGACAGCTTCATTTCAGCCAATGCATTGCAGCTGCTCCGTACCTCATTTCCGCATTGCAGATCTCTGCCCCTGTAGGATGTTTCAACCAGAAGAACGGTACCGAAACGTGGCAATCCGTCCTATGTTATGTAGCTATTTCCCCAACAATAATCGGTTCTTTATTGATGCTTTCAAAGCCTACGCATCACGTGTTCAGGAAGGGTCAGTCGAAGCCCCCAAGGGCCACAGGGGGCCGCGGTGGCCAAGCGGTTAGCCCGCTCGCCTTCCACGAAGACGAACCGGGCTCAATCCCCGGCCGATTCACCGGGTTTTCGCATGTGGGTATTGTGCCGTACGGCCCGTTGGTAGACGTGTTTTCTCAGGGATCTCCCGTTTCCCCTCACCGTTTCATTCCGGCGCTGCTCCATGCCCACCTCAATCACCCTCTCGGCTCTCAAGACCTCGCTGTTAAGAGCCGCCCAAATCTCGTCACTCACTCCAAGGGCCACGTCCGTTGTTGGAGTGGAATGTGGCGTGGAGAGATGTGGGCGGCTCTTAATATCGAGGTCTTGAGAGCTGATGAGGGTGAAGCTAGGTAAGTATGGAGCAGTGCCGGAATGTAAACGGGAGATCCCTGAGAAAACCCGCCGACCACCGGCACCATCTGGCACGATTCCCACTTGCCGACCTTACGTGGCGCAGCCTGTTGGTGCATCGCTAGAATGTGGTGCGGGAGGTTCTGTGTTCGAATCTCAGGTAAGGCATGGGCGTTAATTTAAGTTAGGTTATAAGTATGTTTGCAAGTCGTTCCCTGATAAGCCTTCCGGCATACCACTGAGGGGCGTTAATATGCATTTTACAATACAATACAATACAGTACGATTCACACTTGCGAAAATCCGGGAGCGACTCCACCGAGAATTGAAAACTCGGTTAGCCTAGGTAGGAGGCGAGTAGCCTAACCACTACACACTGCGCGGGCCCCACGTCCGTAGTTGATTTGTATTGAGGTCGGGATATGTCCACTTATAATCGCATTATACTGACCACCGATACTGATACTCGGATCATATGTAAATGTTTTTCATTCAAATTGTTTAAAATAGTGAGTATTGTATGTTGAAGTTAAAATTTTAACTGACTACACACAAAACTACACATCCGGGGGGAGTGGGGACATCCAACATGGCATCGAGCCTTCACCATGACGCCTAACAATATGGCGGACGGCACCAACCAACATAGCTGCCGGCCGCACCTACCAAGATGGCGGAAAGCTCTTACCTCCTCATGCCAGACACCTCTGCCAAAGTCGCCATATATAAACCTACTGCAGTGCAGTATCATTAGAAGATTCACCGATAAATTGTGTTCTCTTTATTAATTTTACAGGTGCTGAAGATTTCCGTTTGCAGACCAACAACTGGTAGCACCGACTTTTGCAAAACGACCCCTTTGAACTGTGAAGTTGCAGATTAGACACTCGCGTAAGTCAATTTCAGTCACTTCCTTTAGCGCCATGTTTCAAATGGAATATCTTATGACTTGCTTGGAGAAAGCAATTTTATCCAAACAGTTTATTTTGTAGCAGTGGTATCACGGGGCATAGAGCTGCTTCACTTCGAAAACAGTTTGTTTAAAATATATTGGTTGTGTACGTACATCGGAAAATTTCTTCTGCGTTGCGCTCCAGTTGGCTCCTAGCAAAGAAAAAAAGTATAAATTTGTTTAAATCTACGTGAAATTCTCGAATTGTTAAATAATAATAAGTCAAACAGTGATATTCATTAAACTATTACCAAATACGATTAGCTGCATTATAATTTTAAAAAAAATCTTGCTCTTTGAAAGTGTTGGCAATAATTTTATTTTATATTAATTAAGTTTATTTTTACGCTTTACATATCTAGATCCATCAGCTTTGAAAAGTATACATCGTAATTAATATAAAATATTACAAATAATTACGGGACAAGCTCAGTTCTGTGATTTATACACGAGTATATACGTTTGTTTACACTCGAGTTTCAGAGATGTAACCCCGTAAACATATTCTGGTAGCGAACATGATCAAACATGGCTGTTGAAGTTTAGAACACTCGTATATGCTTATAGTTCTTCATTCGACATACTAAACCGCTTGATATGACAACGAAATTTGCCCGCTAAATGTCAGAAGAAATAATAAGCAAGCCATAATCGAGGCAAATTGAAAAATAATCTTGTACATGAACAAATCTGCAAGCCGTCGGTTGAGTTCAGTAAAAGTCTTTCAAATCCGAAATCTATAACAACACGCGAAGCGAAGAGAGACAAACGGGCGCTAGACGAGCTTGTAGTGACTCAGTCAGGTGCTGATGGGTCTCCACGGGTACCTGGGACCATGCTGTCAGCAATGCGTTCCACAACTGTTGAAGGGTGTGTCGCGGAAAATAGAGACTGTTCTCGGTAAAGTGAGCCCTTCTGAAAGCCCTGCTTATGATATACTTATAAGCACGTTGTGTATTCTTCCGACTTACGTAAAATTAACATTGCCATGGGCCTCGTCACTTTATTCAAGTGAAACTGCGAAATTATAGAAAAGTAAATATTTTACAAATCTGCTCAATTTTATACTTCGATGTATATATATAAAAAAAGCTATAGAAATAATTTCAGTTATCAAGAATGGTTATCTAACACTTTTTATTCGACGTTAAGATATGGAACTACTTTATATCCATCGTTACCAACTTTACTGGGCGCATGTCACCCAGAGCGCCAGTTAAAATATACGCAGGCAGGGGCAGTAACTTTTTTCACTTTATCGTGAATAGCCTTTAACGATAAATATCGTTTATGTCACTGAAGAGCAATTCTGTAACATCAGTTTTCCTACAAACGTCGGTACAATATCGACAATTCTCTTTAACTACGGTGTGGAGAACCGAGGAATCTCGTTATCGTAACGAAGGGTACGAGACATCCTCGCTAACCTTCCGATTCGTTTCGTGTTACTGAAGTCCGTAAATAAGGAGTGGTCTGTTGGGCAATTTTCCTACACGCTAAAACAAAACTAGAGTAAAGTATGCCAAATTAGTGAAAACCAGTGAAATAAGCTTCATTTAAAACAGTCGCAGTCGACTATAGCTGTTCAGCGTGTTTCGCGCAACTTCGTAAAATGGCGGGTATAGGTGAACAGCTTTAAACTTGTATTCAATTTCCAAGCACAAAAGCGATGCAGTTTGTGACGTAAGCTAACTCCTGCACCTTATAAAGCAGTTTTATGCACACAGACACGAAATATTTCAACGTGACGAAACTATTACTCTCTACTAAGCACACAAATGCCGTCGCTGTTGTGGTAGAATAGTGGTTAGCGTGATGGCTCGTCATGCACATGGTCTGGTACAATTTTACGTTCGCGAGTTCAACCTCAACCACTTCGAAAAACATTTTTTAAACTTATTTATTTTACTAATATTTTAACATACTATTCTGATTAATCTATTTTAATACAACAATATTAATAATGCGAATAAAACCACAGTTGTTTTACTAAACGTATATACATATATTAGACAGGTTAAACAAATGTAATTATACCTAAGTTTGCAAATGTATTCTGCTATGTTTATTATATAGACAAGAATTTATAGTTATGCTAATGGTTTTGTTTAACACTTAGGTCCTATTTGAGTGAGAACTGTAATCGTTGGAATGCAAAATCCGCATTTCCCCAACACTAGCTGTAATTTCGGGCCGAACATTAACGTGTTATTTTAATTAGTCAAAGACATTATGTTGATATGATTCATGTTATTATATATATATATATATATAATAATATTATTTTATGTAGCTTAAAATAAAATTCGCCGTTGTTGAGATTTGAACTTGAAATGCAAAAAACCTCACGGTGCGAGGATTTTGCACAAAGTCTCTACGGACATTCCCCCCCCCCCCCTCTATTTGGCGTTGATGAAGCTCTAGTGAAACCGACTTTCTGACAAATTCCCAGTGTGACAAGCGAAATGAAAATCTCCCCCTTCGGAGACACCGCGGCGCGAGTCCGCAACCCTCCTACTACAAGTCGGCCACCCTACCCCTGAGCTATGAAGTCAGGTAACCTATCGCAACAATTTATAAATTCAGCCAGTTCATTCGTTTTATAATGGAATATATAGTGTCTGATGAATTAAAACTATTTTTTTTATTAATTTTTATATATGAGGCAGTCAAACTGCCTTCCTTACTTACTTCCCTTATACATGTGTGTATTCCGGTGAATAATGTGTGGATTTTCCATGGTGACCGAGAAAATTCTAGGCGTACAGACGAACATTATAGAGGTTTTTTTTTATTTTTAGAAGTTATACGTGTGCATTTTATTTTTTCTCTAATCACAAATAAGTCCGAAAATATATGCTCGTTAATGTAACATTTACTTTATGACTTCAGTTGTCTCTTTCAGTACACTCTGGTTTTTGGCTCGTGACTGATAGTTGGCCGGTTAACTGTGTTAAACATCGTTTAGCTATAACGATCGGTATCCGAAAATGCAACGAAAATTTTCGGTACGCCCTTTTCCACTGGTGTTACAGAACCGCATCCACGATACGCAGCTACCGTTACCTCCTACGGATTTCGTTATTTAGAGTTCTACCGAAATAATTCGTTTCGAGGGTAACGAGTTACGGAATACAGACGCAGTCGCCGTACTGTCGAGCGAATTCCAGTCGTTTTCGTCGATGCACCTGTGTCAGCACGGGTGCAGCCAACCTCCGTCCACTCCGAATCCCTATTCGCGTACGGGTTCGCTGAACTGTCGTGGTTGACACGTGTCTGGATGCACCCTGGTCCATTTGGACTGCGAGTTTTTCCACTGCAGCTTGTCGGTTGGCCTTCACGCACCGTCTTAGTCGACGCTCACCTCGGACATCAATGGCGCGTGCAGCTCCGCAGTTTCTTCGACGGTTATTCCCAATGGTGCCATAGGTTCGCTCACGATATTACCTTTACCACGGAGGCACGTAAACAATTTACAAATCTCGTTTCCGAAATGCTTCTCCCCCTTGGCCCGAAAGCTGATTATCATCCCTTTTTGCAACTCGGTTAAATCGCTTCCCTTACCCATGACAGCAGGAAGCGCTCTGTATACAGCCAGCCTGTAGGTCGCATTATATACCCGCTTCACCAGTCCACGTCACGGGCCGTACGTCATGAGCTACGCAATGCAGATGGCACTTCTAGCAGGTGGTCGTTATAATGTGATTATTATAGTAAATTCTTTACTACCTAGAAAATGTAGACTGCGTGTACTAGGCAGTAAATGTAGGTGGGCAGGCAGGTACGGCTTAACGTCTCGTCGACAACACTAAACAATGAAAATAATCATAACATTCTGGCAGAATAGAGAAACACAGCTTTACTAATTGTTAAGGCTACAAATAATTTTCCTGCACAAGTAAGCATTATTCATGTTTTGAAATGTTTTAAATTCTAAATTATGTTCTTATGGATAAAATAAAATTCAATTTGTAACCATTTTTTTTAAAAAAGCAATTGTTGATTTTATTCTTATTCAGAAAAAAGTATATTCTATTGTTATTTATAAAAATAACAATTAATGAATTTAACAATTTATATGGATTTAAGCAGATAAATAAAGAAAACGTTTACATGAAAACGAACACTTTTAAAATAGCGAAACAATATATCACAGTTTGAAAACTATTCATGCATCCCGATTATATCGAGACGACATATCGAATACTCGGATATATTCAAGAGGAGAGAATGAGAGGGAGAATGTCGTGAGACAGCGTGCACGCAAGGTAATGACCCACGCAACGAAGTAGTGGTTCGCCGACCATGGGCGGCCTTACAGTGGCCTGTCTTTTCTTCTCCACGCAAGGCCAGGCCTCGGCGTTTTGTATCGATCCTTTCGTTTCGTGGATGAAGGAGGGAAAAGGGAGGAAGGAGAGTAAAGGGGTGAGGAGGGGGGGGGGGGTTTGTCTCGCCGGCCACTACTGGATTAAGGGCCGGCCGGATGAGTCACGGAAAAGTCCTGAATTTTTCATGCTGGCTTCCCGCCAGATACTAGCGCGATAGCGAATTACGAACCTTGTGCGACGGAGGCCATACCGCCGGCGCAGTTCGTGTTAAGGTCACGAGAGAAAAAAAACTACACTCGTTGCTGGGATCCCGTAGCGATGGCCGGAATGGGAAGGAGGAAGGGGGGGGGGGCTGTGAGATAGGATTAGGCCGATCACAGCAGAAGTTTAGTTTTAAATCTGCACAGCATGTTTCAAGAGAAGTATGTAGCTGCACGGTCAAGGTCAAGAAGCGAGGGAGCAATACGGGCGACACTAACACGCACCCCTAGCGCCTCAACGCTCCTACGCACAAGGTGTGCAGTGTTTCCATCGTGAGGCCGTACTACGTAAATTAGATGTGTAACAGTGCGACTCTATTACACGCTAGGAAAGCCCACAGATTAAATTACCCCCATATAATTGTACTTTTCCCTTACCGCTTGCATAGCCCAGCTTTAAAATGCAACAATTAGCCATTATATGATTGTTTAGCTGTTTAACATGCTTCAAAATAGTCTCCAAGGTTGTTCACGGTTCCTTGCCAACGATGAGGCAGCCATCGTCACAGCATTTCAACGAGAGGTGGCGCACATTGACGGATCTCATGCAGCCGATTGTATTTTCCGTCTGCCTCATCGCTAGCAACGAACATTGGTCAACCTCGGAGACTACACTGAAGGATGTTAAACAGCTCGTACACGTACGATAGGTACCCGTTCAAATGAGTTTGTACAGGTTGTAAGAGAATATAGAAATTAAACGGTGAATTCAAGCAGCCATGTTTGTCTTTATTCCGTGCCCGGACATTCCTGCATCCATACCCCATGTGGTGTCACCTTTAAAACGTACTTGTACACTTTCAACTGTACATAGTACATTTCCTGTGTTCGATCATTTTCAGGAGATATACAACAGTTGACATGAATTCTCAATAAGCCCTCGTATATAAACATGTATTTATAGTATGTGTTTATAGGTATATTATATACTATGCTTAACAAACTTGTACTAGATATATTACTGGGATGCAGATGTATTCTACGGACTAAAAAGCGAATGCAATGTTCTAAAAATGAGGGTCTGTTGCGTATATTTATCATCCTTCACGCAACATTTTTTTCGCAGATATATCTACCCTTCAACTTTTGGCTTGGCATTCTCTTTTAATACGAAAATGAAAATAAAAACTAAGACTACAAAATCGAAAAATAAAGAGCAATAATGTCATGCATCCACAAGTAATCAAAACTGAAATGAAGAACAAGAGGGTAAACTACCTCATATATATCAATTTCGGTTGGAAACGATAATTATTTTCAGGAAAAGTAATGTAATAAGAGAAAACGTATACAGATAGTCGACATATGCATGCACGGACATAAACATACATATAAGAAAAAACATTATTTTCAACATAAATTTATGCTTTTGGAGTAAAAAGTGTTAGCAGCTAAAATTCTACTGACTAATTTTTAGAAGTGGATAGAAACAATTTACACTCGCAGGAGTTAAGTAATTTTACAATTATGACAACTGCTGGAGTAAAAACACAAACGTCTCAGGACAGAAAGAAACTCGCATAGGTACAGGCTGATCATCGTAAAGTGAGCACTTTTTAGGCCCTAGTTACTTTTTCCTTTTCAGCCATATAAACTAACTTTTTTTACCAAATATTGCTACGTGGGTATTAAACACAGGAGTAGATTCAACCGCGCTCGAAAGTTTACGTCTAAGACTACAATAAAATATATTTACTGTTTATTATTCCAAATGAGAGTGCTTTAGAAAGTGCTCATTTTACCGTGATTATCCTATACAAATGCTACCACAAAATAACCACCTAAAAACTTATATAATTTAACACTTAACACTACTTGGCGTCAGAGCATATGTGCATAAACAATTTGAAACAGACCACTTGAAAAGTTTAAAAGAAAAAAATCAACTTCACGAATGCAGAAGAACGATGTTAAAAGAATTTGGCACTCGGCACAAAACCACAAGTGTTTGGCAACGCGAAGAGGAGCTGTAGGCCAAGTTCGATGCAGAGTTGTTTTTACTTCGAACACCACAACGTTATTCTGTTACTTGGAAACCGAACAGCCCGATACGATCTCCCAAAAGAGATCTCCTAACCTTCGGTCTTCCCGGTAAAAACCAGCCAGCTGCCTCAACTCGCTGTGATGGGCAACACAGCCTACGTTCAGCACTCTCCTCGCTTGTACTGGCCATTTGCAATCGTCTTTGCAACCCGAAAGCGCGAAATTATTAAGTTGCGGCATCCTTATCTCTGCTATCGCCATCTCTTTTATACGCTCTTGGAGCGTATGATGTGCTGTCATTTCATTGACCACATGCCTCTTTTCTATGAAGTGCGCCCAACTTGAAGCTCCGAAAGTATGTTTCAACTACAAGAGCTGACGACATGTACTCCTGCAAAATACGGTCGCACATATATATTTTCATATTTGATTTTATTTCATATCTGCCTAGTCCAAAATATTTGCATACTGAGTGTTCAATGACTCAACCGACATACTTCGGCAGCGTGTTATACAGATCATTGGCAACAAAAAGATGTCATATACACAAATTGGCTATGCAGCCCCATTTCAGAGTTACAGGGACACAAATGCTATAAAACAATGGGAATTAATGAATATCTTTAAGGCAATTGACTACATTCATGTTGTATGTCCCATACAAGCTGTTCAAAACGTGCCCACTCTGACCGTAAGCAGACACTGTTAGTGTGGCTGGCGTGGCTAGTCTTTGTTAGTGTCTCGAGGCGAGTGGTTGTGCAACAATGCCAAGAATGTTTACACGTGCAGAGTATGCATACATAGTGTCTGTTTATGGACACTATGATGGAAATGTGCGTGGTGCAGCAGCTGAGTATCCGCGCAGGTGGATTGGAATATGTGGGCCAGTCCCATGGCCGACGCACTCTCCAGACCTCTCCCTGTTGGATTTTTTCTTCTGGAGCTGCCGAAGAGTAGCGTTTACAGCAGCTGACGATCAGACGCACGAAACCAGTTGCTACAGGTGAAAACTTACGCCACCAATCAACTCAGAAATGAACTTGCAGGCATGCAGTGGCATTGCGCCATGGTAGGCTACAACACATCGCAGGCTGTTTACGGTCAGATGGTGCACATTTCGAAAAGCCCGTGTGAGACATTCAACATGACTGTAGTCTGTTACACTGAAGACATTAAGTAATTCCAATTTGTGTATACTACATTTTTTTTGTGGTCAATTATCCTTATAACACGCTGCCGAAGTGTATCGGTTGAGTAGCGGAACATTCTGTTAAAGGGAGCCGCCTACCAGGCGATTGAGCTGCGTTTCAGAGTGTTTTGAGATATCGACGAAACTATTAAACGTACGTCCAATTTGCAAATCTTCGTAAAGAACACACACGTTGTATGGGGCCTGTTGAGTGCTTTCACGATATCGATAACATTAGGGATGTTATATCGGAGCACTCCAACATAGCATTAAAAAAAACTGTTGTCTTTTCCCTTTCAAAGCGCTGTATCTAAAAATCTACGCATAAGATACATACAAATATAGTCAAAGATGCTGCATTGAAACTAGTTACAGATAATCCAGTAAAATTATAGGGTGATCTCTTCAATTCCCATAGACATAGGCGTCATGACGAGAATACTGCACGCCAGTTCAGAGCCTTGCGTTTAGTGGCGATGGCGCACTTGACGTGGCGTGGCATCTTCGCCCTTACAGCTCCCGAGCTTCTCTGCCTTCGGAGGCGGAAAACAGCTCAGAGTAGGCGGGCTCTTTAAAACAAGAGTCAAATGTGAGTTAAATCGCTAAGGCGGCAGGCTTATCAACCAAAGAAGTCTAACTCAATTACAAACCCCACGCACTACATATTATGGTCCAGAATTCAGTATATTCACGTGATCCACCTTACTGGGCAGAGTTGCGAGTAGACTTCACTCTATTCCATCAAAATAACAACACGCGACTCTTCTTAACTATGAACTAAGCGTAAAAACTAACCCAGTGCGATCACGAGAATGATCATCCAGACTACATACACAACCTTAAAAGTAAGCAAAACGGCCAGAACACTTTGACTTAGGAACTATATTTAGATTGTTATAACCAGAATTTACATTACAATAATGAACTACGTGTTGCTACGATTAAGTACAAATGAAGTGCGAGGTCTCACGTACTCAGTATTTCAACGAAATCATCGAACGAACTTCCGTAAGTAACATCCGAGTGACAAGACGAACAGAAGCAACTAACACGTGTTTAGAGATCACTGCTACTTCTGCAAATACTGGTTCGTGTTAAGACATACCATTGGACGCCCAACATGAACTGAATTTTCAAATCTGGGACGCAACTGTATTACGTGTGATTTTTTCCCTCAGAACATGGGAAGGTTTGGAATAGTTGCCAAGTCTTTCTGATGTACACACATACAAATATCCTAAAGTAAAAAATATTCGACGGTTAACAGTATGCTGCAAATCGCATGCGGTGAATTAATTAAAAAACCTGGACGGAATCTGTGGTTAAACTGTCATATTGTGGAATATTGTTAGGAATATTGCTCTCAGATTCCTGTCATACCGATGAAGACCCGGTAGGAGTACGTTTGGTTATGAAATCCGCTCAATAACGTGTTTTCTTCTGGACTATATCGTATGTGTTTTCTAGCAACTGAGAATTCTAGCACTCGCATGTTGTTGTAAAGTTTACCCTGTGAAGATTTACTCTACGGAGTCAGTATACTCTTCAATGGGGGTCGAATATCTATTCTGGGAAACTCAGCTGTTTCAACTGTTGCAGTGACTGAACCTTGCATGTGCTAACATGAATCTCCTACGAAAAACGCTGTGGCCGTTAGCGTTCGAGATGAACGTTCCGCGCTAAGTTCTGCGTGTGGATTTTGTACGGCTTGGTACGACTGATTCACAGATGCATCGGTTACAGTCGACAAAACCACTCACTTCCCTTGTGATCATGGTGCGTTGATTTCGTTGAGTCAGTGTCATTGACTTCGTCTCGAAAGCGTCTACATTAGGCACTCGTTCTGTGCCGTCACCATCCCACAAATGCCTCAAAGAAATGTAACGATGGCCTTTTTTGCTGTTTGTTGGTAACAAACAAAAATTAAAAAATCCCACAGTCTCTTGCGAACCTCATATAACCATTGCATAAGAAAAACTACTTTACTTTAAAGTGTCATATCTCTACATAATTACTACTTCCCCTTTTACAATATCGTTTGTATTGCATGAAAAGAAGTATTCAGTTATCTGCAACACTTATATAAAGAAAAAACTTCTTTCTCGATTCACGAAATCCGATAACAGTAGCTTTAAAAAAATATTTTCTATCCAACAGACACTGAAATCGTAAAAGTTTTCATTTCGGTTTAAGTTGACGGTTAAGTTGATGGTTTACGCAAATCGTCCATAAGTAACTGGCGTATTTGTGACTTAGTAACAGCTTTAAAGAGCAAATGTAAATATTCTCCGCCAAACGTTAGTATACAACAGATTCCTGATACTGCGGGAATAGACGCCATGTGTCCCTGATTACGAGAAAAACGCAAATGCATTTCACAGTCATACTGGATACAATGGCCTTCATAAAAAGGAATTTAAAACATATTTTTTTTAATACAACGTTTTTTCCCTCTATTGCGTTAACAAATAAACAAAGCTTCACTAAATAAAATTTTACATTAAAAATTTAACTTTTTCATCTAAAGAAAGAAATATGGCCCTTTATTATTGATTACATCTACATTATGTATTGTAGAACACGGTTACAGGACGTAACGTACTAGATGCAGTCATACCGAGAGTAAGTAACCAATAGTAACACTTCATGACACGGCCAATTTTTTTTTTTTTTTTTTTTTTTAAAGTAGGTATGCATATAATTTAACGTAATAAATACAAATTATAACAAGCTTTTATGTCACGCTCTCGAGTTAGTTTTAATATCCCATTATTTCAAACATTAAATTACTTCGCCGTGAAGTCTAAGAATTGAGTGACTTTGTTTTAGAATAAATACACTCATGTGAAGAGACAGTCCAGCAAGATATATGACACTCATGAGTCACACCTGGTACGAAACTGACGAGTTCCTGCCCCACAGCCCACGTGTGGGAAAGTGCCCTTTAGGGCGAGACTTTGGCGTCTCAGCCTGCACTGATCTCTTTCGACACATGCACAGCCCATTTATTATCTCAGAGTCCTTGTGTTCGACTAGCCATTGGTGGTCAAGGCGAGGGTGTGTACACAGGTCCGCTGTATTTCAATACAGCTAACCACTTCGAAACTGGGTCACGCCAGACGCCATTACGTGGGCCATAAATCATCCGCGAGGGAAAGAAAAAGGTCGAAAGAAGTACTTCCAGAAAGCTCTTCCGCGCATAGCCGCGAGAGAATTGAAGATAACGAATCCTTAACACGCCATGCAGCCAGTTGGGAGCATAATATTGTACCACTTGCGCAACTGCGGCGGGGTTCTGCTGAAAAAAAAAAAAAAAGACTGGAGGTGAGGGATACGGAAAGGAATTGGGTTAATAATATCGTTCTCGGGTCTATAAATCAAACCTACAAGGCCATTAACACGCAACGTGGATTGCCGAATAAAGAATGTGACAGAAAATATCTTAGTTAAACGAAAGGATGACCCATTTTACAGTCGTGTAATTTATACAGATATATAAATAGAATGCAGATTAGTCCTTTATAATGACACTCCACGTGCGACAAAATCACAATGCAAATACGTGTATAAAAACTTTTACAATAATCTCTCCCCCCCCCCCCCCCCAGGTTTTGTTAATCCGTTTCCTCTTAAGATTAGGATGGACCTCCGCATTTTTTTGTGGAACAGTTGTTCGCGCGAAAATGCGTATCTCGGGAAATAAATGTTCTGCAAATACGACGTTTTGTCAGAGGATAGAAAACAATTATATATGCCCCTATTTTTTTACTTTTGTTATATTAAGTGTATTTTTGGAGAAAAAAAAACTGAAAATGGTCAAATATCGCATTTTTAAAGCTTGCCTATGCAGTTTACTTAAGCAACAAGAGAAAAGTAAAAATATACGGGCGTAATTTAATCTGTGGGCTTTCATCGCTTGTAATAAAACCCCACTGTAACAGATCTAATTTGAACAGTACAGCGTCACGACAGAAACGCTGCACACCTCGCGCGTAGGAGCGATGAGGCGCTAGGCGTGCGTGTTAGTGTTGCCCGTATCGCTCGCTTCTTGACCTTGGACGCGGGGTTCACACGAGGGTCTATCCCACTCTTAACGGGGCTGCCTAGTTCACCCACAATATGGTCCTGTTTTATGCTGGTTGCATCTTTGTGTATGACACGTTGCAGTTCACATACTTGCAGGCAAACTTTCGGAGAGTAACTTTCATGGAATCTAGATCCACAGCCTGTGCCTTGGTCGTTCACAAAAACAAATTTGACAAACAAGGAGTTTTATCGTTGTGCCTCCTCGCTCGGTTACGGCCACCTGCAGCTGGGCAGGTTGAACGCGTGTATGGGTGCAGTCCCACGCATTTTCAATCCACACTCAGCAAGCCTTTTGTAATCCACCAAAGCTAAGTTCATTCATGTGCAAACTACTTGGTATCGAGACTGGTCCGAAATTCGTAAGAAGATTTGTTTGCGATTTTCGCGTTCGTCGAAAACACGGAGCAAAATAATGAAGGAATTTGTGCAGCCGCCGGGCACTGCGTAAAGTCTAACAATGCATGTTTGACTTTTATAAAAAAAAAAAAAAAAAAACAGTACCTATAATGATTTCACATTTATATGTTTACAAGAAGTATTCTAGAACTAACGACACGTTCAAACTGTAATATTTATTTTGTAAACACGTTTTACAGGTGCCAGCAATAGCTATTGTTAACTGAACATTAAAATGGGTTGAAAACAAACACAACCAAAATGAATGTCATTTCATCAGAATACTAAGATTCATAACGAACACTCAACAACTTTAGCATGGATATCAATTTATATGCTGTAGTTAGAATAAGATTTTCCTTCAGAAATGGGGACGTAACTTATGCCAATACAGTGTTGACGATATCAATTAATACTAACTAAATGGTTTAAGAATGTTTAAAAAACAGTATCGTCGAAATAGATGTTGTATTACGGGGAATGGTGCACGAAAACCACGTATTTACCTAAATGTTTGTCAAAAGTTGTTTTTCAGAGAATTTTTCACAATTTTTGGCACGACAATACACAAAGAATAATTTCGAACACCTTTTTATATTGATAGATATTCACTACCATTACTACTATCGGAACACTGGTGGAAGATAGGAAAGAATATCTCATTTCTCATATTCCATTAGTGCTCACAGAATAACATAGGTTGTGAATATTTAACAATCCAAGAAGTTGTTAAAAATTAATATTCAAGTCTTGTGTCAAAAATTTCGATAAACCTTTTGAAAAACAAAGTCATATCTAAAATAGGGTAAATATACTTATTTAGTGCACCATTGCCTTACACAAATGAAATGATTATTTGTGTAACAACTGCAGGTACTTTAAACATTATGTTTGTTAAATTACTGGTAACAGTGGAAGAGTTTGAGGGGGGGGGGGGGCTCTCGATACATGGACTGTGGGTGACTCACCGTGTGAACCCGGCGAGGGATGTAGCCAGCCGTCTTCCCGGCAATATCCTGTTGGCTCTCTTGTCAAATTTGCCCCGCACCATGTATTTGCAAAATATAATTCGGGTTTTTGGAGTCCCTGATATATGCGACCATGGACTTTTTTTGAGTAGAAAAAAATACGAACTTCTTTGCTATCAAAGCCTTTATTAACATTGACGCATAGCATGTTTTATGGAAATATCTGAATCCTTAATAATTAAATTAGAAATTACTGAAAAACATATTGCTAAATTTGCCTTGATACGGAGCTTTAGAGTATCATTTCCTCCATTTAGGTTTTTGTTTCAAGTTTAATCTTCAAAATTGGCTTCAGAAAACTGGATTCCTTTAAAATGTATTTCCCTATACCCAAATCTCACTGATTTTAAGCCAGGCAATAGCCTTAACTTCAGCGAAACAGCAAACATCTGTATAAAATCCAAAAGCTAAAATTTAAAAGACCTGGCTGTGAATTATTTCGTAATATAAATTTAATTACTATTGGCTACTTAAATTACTTTTTTTTATCGAATAAATTGTAATTTATTACCACTTGACCTGTGTCACTAAGTGGCCTAATCTTTCCTCGTGGTTTTCTACACATTTAAATGCAAAACTATCGCTGCTCTCTCATTTGCTGCAATAGTCTCATACCTTTATGTATATACATACTGTACACATGGAATGTTCGCCGTCAGTTGAGTAACGAAATAAAATACAATACGCATGTTATATTTGCAGACTTGTCTACTTTTAACACTATCTGGACTAGTGATCAAGTAATGCTAGTAACACAGATTTTAAGTAGATATCACCAGGAATTCCAAATTAGTGTGTAAACTCTTCGTACTATTACAGACGATCTGATGGGGTTGAGTGTATTTGACGCTATGATAACATTGGGTGTGTGTATGCGCGCACGTCTAGCCAGTCTGCTGTTATTAGTTTCGTTAGCAGCCACGAGCGAGAGCTCTACAATTGTAGAGGAAATGACGGAGGTGACAATGTTTCCTTTCGAGCAACCTAAGTGGATTTTAAAGTGTTATCGGAAACGTGAGAACATGACTGAAGTGCAGAGACGGAGGAGGGCAGAACCATAGACTAAAGATGAGGCAGACCGATCTCGCTGGCTGCGCACAACCAATCTCCGTGTCCCAACATTTAACTGCTTTTCTGCCAACACGTCTAGCGAAAATGGCGTGGTTTGGATTTTAGGATAGAAAACTGATTTATAAACAAATGCTTTGAGATGAATGTATACTTCCTCTAACCAATTTGTAATGGAGTTTGATTAAATAAAAACTGGTGAAAGTATTTTATTAATATAATAGTGCTTGTCATTTAAAAATTACGAAATAAACAAAACACGTTCATCACTGTTGACCAGGTGACTTTGATAGTTGTGTAGGATTGGGGTAGGTCAATGATGTGTACATGCGCAGAAGACGAATGATCGGTCTACCTCACATTTAGTATACGGGCAGAATTCGATACTGCGTCACCGTTACTAGTTACAGTGATATGATTACGTGACAGTTTGGGAGGGACGAAACTGTGTGTGATGTGAAGAAAGGAACGTGCGAAAAGGAGAGAATGACAAAATAAGAAGGAAGTGTGGGGTTGTGTTAAACACATTAGCACGTTCCCCCAGGAAGTCGAAGTCAGTAGTCTACAGCAAGCTACGCTGGGTTAGGCATCAATAAATCAAATGCCCATGGCAATTTAAAACAAGTGGAGACCCTACATCCTCAAGTTACTTCACGCCATGAAGGAAGACGACTCAGCTAGGCGTGTCCAATTTTGTGAGGGGGTTGTGAACTTATGCAGCGACTACGAACACTTTACTGACATGATTGTTTGGTCCGATGAGGCAACCTTTAAATTGAATTTAATTCAATTGTCAAGAATTTCCAAATGTGTGCACTGGGCCGATGAAAATCCCCACCATGTTGTAGAACATGCAGTTTATAATTTTTGATTGACAGTGTGGTGCGGTATGTCTGCTAGAGGATTTGTGGGGTGAGGCCATTCTTCTTAGACGGATCGGCGACAGGTGAAATAAAATAATAAATTGTCTGTGAATATGTTCAAGTATGTTTGAGTTTACAGGTACCATAATGACATTCTTCAAAATGTAGAGTAAAATATAAGTTAAGACATTCGCTTTTCAGCGGACGTTGCGGAAAGCTTAGAGAAAAATATTTCCTCAGTGGAAGAATTTTTCCTGTTCGCCATTAAAGCATCTCAGATATTTACGAATGACTGCCTTAGAAAATCTGAAGCTCTGGGGCAGAGATCACCATCTTCACCAGCGGAGCGAAGCTAGACGTGTCATAATTACTCTACACACACAGAAACGTAAGGGTAAATATGTAAGCGGACTACCGACCCATTTGCCGTGGAAGTCAACTTTGAAGAGGTTAAAACGACCTCCCAGTAGCGAGAAGAGTGACGCCCCTCGGGCACTTGAATGGAACAAGGACCTCCGAAGTGGAATCGAAGATCGCATGTTGCGATTGGATATGGGGCGCGGACCAAGTTAACCCCGAACGGGAAGGGGGGGGGGGTAACTGGAGCCCAGGGGTTGGAGGAGGGCTACCCTGGTCCCATGGACGCGAGAGAGAGAGAGAGACAGGAAAGGATAGCAACAAGTTGCTGATCAGCTCGTAACGTGTAGAACCGAACACCAAATTAATACCTACGAAGTTTCTCTTCCCGCGCCATTCAGGCAGTGCCGCACACGAATGTACTAGTGACGCATAAGTAAATGACCAGCAGACAAAAAAACAGTTAAGCGCTGAACACTATTTTTTAGAGAAATGAAATAAATATTTACGTATATAATGCGTGCATATTTACGTATGTGTACAACTATATAAAATATACATTTTTTAGTTGAATAGCCCTATTTGAAGAAACAATTTCACTTAGCAACACTTATGAACTGCCCTAAATTGTGTTATGATCAAGTGGCGATAGATAAATTACCACCTTAATTTTAGAGGTTTACTTTTGAGAAGACATAGATTAAGAAGCTATATCACCGGACACTTTGCTTGGAATATTTTCGTACCCCCGAAAAGCCAACGGTAACACATAACAGGGTCACACATAATATCTTACTGACAAACTGGTTGATAACCACGGAGCACTTGACAATACATCGATGAAATAATGACGCTAAATGCGAACTCCAGCCACATAAACCAGTAAGATGGCGTCACTGGCCGGCACTTCGTTCACGAATCACCTTCCTGGAGACCAACTTGCAAGACGGTAGCCCGACCAATAGGGAATATTCCATTACGTGCAATAGCCAGTTAGACTTGAAGCCTGTTGCCACAGTTTCGCGCGGCCAATGAGCTGCCGAGTTCTCTTACATCAAAAGGAACCGCCGCACCATTTCGTTTCTGTCCCCTTGTCAATTATAACGCCATAAAATAGGCTGACACAAGGTGGTGCATAACGGGTGACACATTAACAGGCTGGCACATATTAATTGTAGTAATCTTTATTCCCTCCCGTACAACAAGGCTAGTCATAATTCTTTTATGACGGACGAGAATTATTCACGTTAAAGAAATCAACCATAAATAACCTGGAATGTTGATGGACAACCTCTTGGTTGAACAATCCCCAGTGGAGACGTTCGCAACTCAAGTAAATCTCTCGTGGTGCAGATGATCGAGATCAAACATATGATCAGGCGAGTTTCCGCAACTTTAAAGCAATGCACTTTATGGCAAATGACTTCAGTTCAAACAATCCTAGGCTAAATAACTCACACCCGATCGATCATATGCAAGTTAGAAATTATATCTAATTACGTGAATAAACATGCACTGCTGGCCGAAACTCCCGCCACATAGGTACCACGAGGGAACTAGACTGTCAGAGGCAACGTTCGGCACTTGATCAAGTGCACATGGGTTCATTCAAACACACGGCGCTACTGAATGTAGAGTGGGAACCATGAGCCAGCGTGGCAGTGTCTCAAGTTCAAGCTGGAGAATTTCATGTTTATTAAGCCCGGAAAAATTTCACGTCTTTGCCATACGGACTTATTACAGTCTGGCTCAAGAATTACATCCGCCCCCTGGTTAAATAAGCTATACCGGATGTTGAAAAAAAGTGTTCCATATTTTACAAGGAGGTAGTATGTGCCAAAACAAGAAAGAAATGCCTAACAAACATGGGTTAGCAAACCTACACTGTACGTGCTATGGGCACTTGTTGACCATCGCTGCTGTGAAACTGCAATCTCCCTAAGTCGGTTGGTGACGGCCGATATGTGGTGCGGGGGGGTTGTGAGTTCGAATCCTCGGTAAGGCATGGGTGTTAGTTAAAGTTAGGTCATACGTTTGTTTGTAAGTGTAAACTTAGCCTATCAGCCGTTGGAGTGGAATTTAACACTCGTATATGACTGGAATGGGAATAGCATGGGAAAATAATCAAGCGAGACTATTCTACAGTGACCGGTCGTTATTGAATACTCTACCACCAGAATGAAAATCATGCATGTCAAAGATATGAACGAAACATACTCAGAATTTTGCAGTTTGCAGAGTTAATTCAGCTTAATTTTTCAAATTATTTAGTTAACCGAAATTTATTACAATTGATTAAACGATATGAAAGAGATCATATTCCCAATTCCTAAATATAATTTACCAAAAATAACACTATGATCATATAATACAATAGTTAAATTAATATTTAAACAATAAATTAATCTACTGCAGTTAATTAATTAATTAAAATATCAGTTCACTATAAAACAGTAAATAACATAAAACTTACAACACATCAATAATGCAAAATAATAATATACTAAATGAGCTAATACCCTAAATAACTTTTTGCCGAAGCATGAAGGTACAGTTCTACAAAATTATGCATGGGAAAGGAGCCAGTGAAAATTATATCTATTTTGATGATTACGTATTTACATTGCAAAATTATGCAGAGAGACTAAACTACGAGACCTTCTAATTACAGTAGTTCCCCAACTACGTAAAATGCGACTCGGTGCTCACAAATATTTCATTCACGCCGTGGTGCCTTAAAAGGTAGCGTACAAGTTGTACTTTTCTGCTCGCCATATTTATCATGGCATAGTATTCCGCACGTTGGCACACGGTGCTGAAGATTGCTGCTGCGTGTCTAGCCTTGGGTATGTGTTTTGCACCACATGATAATCGATTTAGCGAGAGGCGAAAAATTGATAAATACATAGATAAAGGACCATGAGGCGATGGGAGACCAAGCGACAACACGAAAATGGAGCTTCCAAAATTTCAACGCAACATTTTACCTGCTTTTAGTTTTATGATGTTAACAGTACACAGGTTGTCATAAATATACCTATACCAAGCACACACGAAAAATTCCGTAGGAGTAAATTCTGTTCAAAATTTCTCTTGCTATAGCAATCGATCTAAAGAGCACTTTAAACAAGTCGGAAGTGGCGTTGTGTATGTTTTACCACAAATTTTTTAAGCTTCTGTAGAAATGAATTTTACCATCTAAAACTTTTGAAAGCCCTGCTTAAGATCTACTTGTATACACATCGTGTGTTGTTCCGCCTTGTGTAAAATTGACGTTGCCATGGGCCTAATCACATTATTCATGCGTCGGCCAGGTGAAACTGTGGAATAATTAGAAAAGTAATTAGTATTCAAAACTGGCTCTTTTTACATTTCCTTGCATTAAAAAAACAGAAAGCTATAGAAATAATTTAAGACATCACAAATGGTTACTTAACACTTTTTATTCGACTTTAAAATGTGAAACTACTTTCCATCCATCATTACCAACTTTACTGGGCGCATGTCCCTCGCTGCGTCCGTTATAATATATGCAGGCAGGTGCAGTGACTTTTTTCTAAGGTTGATTTCAATAGTGCTCACTTTACCGTGAAGAGCCTATAGTTTATTAATGCACACTACAGATGTGTGATGCATTTAGCATAGGTCACCATTCCTCTCGTAAGTGAAATGATCATTACGGAATCTAGAGTAATTTATTACCATAACGTTTACGATATGAATTTTCTATTTCTTATTAATACAGACAGTACGTTACTCAAGAGTACGGATATATTACTGTAACAAAGAGATTTGCTTTGCTAATTAGGAACAAAATAAAACTCACGCTGTAATATTATTTCAAACCAGCTACTCAGGTGAATTATTTGCTCTATTGTGTCTTAAGTGAATCCAGACTTTACGGACACCACCCGTAAATGTCTGTGCGTTTATTTAAAGCGATAAAAGATTACAGTTGGCTTAAAAGTCTAGGGGTTGCGGTGGTGAAGTGGCTAGACTATTCGCTTCCCACCAAGGCGAACCGGGCTCAATCCCCGGCCGGGTCACTCCAGGACCCTCGCTTGTGGGAATTGTGCCGGACGATGCCGTTGGTTAGCGGGTTTTCTCGAGAATCTCGTTGAGAGCCGCCCAAATGTCAATCTCTAAAAAAAAGTATTTCTTATACAGGTCTTCATTTTTTCCAGAAAAGCCAGCATACATCAATATTAAGTGAGATATATTTTTTTAATTTATTGTTTTAAAACCGCGTTTTGATCGAAGACAACAGTGTCAAAAAAATTGTTTTTTATTTTTGTAACGAAATATTTAAATATTCCAGGCGTGCCTCTTCGCTAACAGGCCAATCTAAAAAGTTAAACACCGCAGATTTTTTCGTCTGAGGCGGCGAAACAAAGCAATTCTCAAAAGAGACCGGGGAACATGTTTGTGCTGTCGCGCGGAAGAGCGGAGCGATCAGCTGTGGAGGCGGCTTGCCAAGGTGGCCAACATTTCCCCTTTTGTTTCTGCAACACCGCCATCGTTTGTCTAGGCAACACACAGAGAGAGAGGACTGGAGGCAGAGCGGGGTCTCGACTGATCCCGGCCGCCATTCAGCCCACTTTGAAAGGTTTCCTCCCCGTCGATACAACGCGGGCGGTGGGATGAATGGCAGGCAGGCCACAGACGAGGTAATCCTGGCAGGGCGGGCGAAATAGTGTGTCAAGCTACTTCAGGTGGGTTTTGAAAGGTGAGGGGGGGGGGGGGGTGAGGAAGGGGAAGAACCCACTGAGGGTGCCTCGCACAAAAGAACACAATATGCGGATAAAAAAAATTACAAAAATTGCTCCTATATAGTTCCATCATGGCTACCGCAACACTTGTACTATGCTCTTAGGCAGGCACTTGCGCAAGTTTATTTTGGTGACGGTCTCAATTCTGAAAGTAAATTAACTTATAGTTGACCTAAAATATACACTTTAAACTAAACACGTACATAACATGTTAATTAGATGAGTATAAATATGTCGTAATATTTCGCTACTAACATGCAAAAAAAATTTCGTTCTATTTCATATAAAAAAAAAAAATTCAGTTATCACAAACCCTTTCAGTAAATGGCCATTAGAGACGAAGCTCGAAGGTTTTGAAATTCAGTCGAATTCATGACGAAGACATGCAGACCTTGAACTTTGAAACGATGAATGCTCTATTTTAAGGGCACATTTCCTTCACATGTTGCCAATTTCTAATTCATAAATTGTGATAATAAAAGCAATACTGTACAAAGATCTAATTTAATTTTGCAAAATTCTAAACGTTAAAAGAACTATTAATTTAACACACAGCTAATATATAGGTAATTTGAATGTTATACTCTGTGCTTATTATGCGATATACGCAAAAATATATATGATGATTAACAGGTAGCTTGTTTTTTGAAGTGATAAATATATAAAACTGGTAAAAGTTTTAAATTTGTAAAGCAAATTTCGTATTACAGATTAAAATATTTTTTCTCGTTGTATAAGAGATGACAATTATTTGTTCTGGCAATAAAAGTATCATACATGCGTAAATTTTACATGTAGTTGCTCATGCCGTTATTCAGTGTATTAAAAATTAAGTAATTATTTTGTGCTAAAAATTATTACTATCATACTGTTCTCAAATAAAAATGTTTTAATTACGTACATATTTGTATTGGTTACATAAAGAACATCGTCACTGTAATCCACACCAGTACATTTTTAGGTATCTCATAAATCTTTAATACGACACAGGCTTGTGGTAGCACGAAAAAATAGTTTTAAAATAGCGATATCAAATCAGGGTTGTTTCCTATTAATATGTAATTCGCTATATGTGGATATGCTGTATTTTATGCAACAGCTCGTCCATTAATGATCTGTACTATGAAGTTTAGAGAGCGTGTGAGCCACTCACAGGGGATGCGCACCTAAATGATTACACTGCATCAATACGTAAATTCGCCATGGGAATTTTCTCCATAGATTGGACACTGGACGATTTACATGTACATAATACATATGTAATTCACACAAAACCACGGGAAGTATTGATGTATGTACGGTTCATCCAAATTGCTCTGTAATTAATTTAACAAATGAAATTTGCTCCGTAATCGAACGCACGCCGTAGACGATAATGAAATGGTAGGCACCCCTAAGGTTGGTTCAAGGCAATATCTAAAACAAACCCCACCTTCAGTGGAGTATACCGTGTACAGGACAGGATTCGTTATGGGTGTTAAATTTTTCATAAACAATAGTGTATTTATTTCACACTCGACACTGCCAATAAACGAAGATGCCGAATGCCTCATCTTTTTTTATGCTCGAATGATTTACATGTAAACATTTGAACACGCTCTCTTCAGCTATAAGGACGTGCATATTCTACTGAGCACAGTAGAAGAAACAGAATTATCATGTAATGCATAAACACTACGTATGGAAAATTATATATTTTTATAAGCCGTTTACCAATCAGCGTAATAAGATGGGTGTTGTTCGTTTTTTCCCTGTTTATTTCTAACACTTATTTTGCCATTTTTTTCCCGAATATTCTAATTTTGAACACATCCTCTTTTTTACATGCAATATTTTCGTTTTTCAGTTTGTGCCTAGCTGTTTGCAGACAAGTAAGAATATATGATTTTTACGTAAAAAAAAAAACCTTCACATACAAGCACATTCCAACTACTACAATCAGACGCACCACAGCCATAGTAGTCTCGTCAATTAAATATGGTGCAGTTCTTACATTCATTTCTGCTAACTGCAATAAATGGGTCGTCTTCTTCACCGGGCATAGTAAGGGACCTCCAGAGTTTACGCCAAGTTTATCGAGTAGGTCTACTCTATCTAGTTAATTCTCTTAAGATAATATCGACGTGTGAACATTAAGCAGATGATCACTTCAGAGAGTGGCTCTTAGCAAGATTTACTCGATTATGTAAGGGTAGTACGATTAAAGTTCTTGCATATTTAAGTCGCATATATGTATAAAGCGTTATTGAAACGTGAACGGAAAAACACACAGTATATTTCAACGGGGTTTGCTTGAAAGCAGGATTTAACAATTACTTCACTTATGCTAAATTATTCTAATTTAGGATTTCTATCTTAAATTTTTTTTATAAATATTACAAACTATTTTAGGTACAAATGAATCACTAAATAAACTTTAATTTTGTATAAAAATACAGTGCATTTTAAAAAGTTTAATGTTCTGAACAAAATAATGCATAAATTTCAATGCTTCATACTGCGCATGTGCAAAATTTCACACCAGGTTAAAGGCTGTTCACGATAAAGTAAGCAATTTTGAAATGAAACTCAGAAACAAGTCACTACCCTGCCTGCACATACATATTTTAACAGGCGCGAACGAGTGACATTCGCCCAGTAAAGTTGGTAACGATGGATGGGAAATAATTCCATATCTTAAAATCGAATAAAAAAGTGTTAGGTAACCATTTGTGATAACTTGTATTATTTCTTTCGCTTTTTTATATGCTTCGAAGTGTAAAAATGAGTACACTTTAAAAATATTTACTTTTCTAATAATTTCACAGTTTCACTTGACCGACGCATGGACAAAATGGCGAGGCCATGACAATGTCAATTTTAGATAAGGCGGTAGAATACAAAACGTGCATACAAGTAGATCTTAAGCAGGACTTTCAAAAGTGCTCATTTTACCGTGAACAGCCTATAAAATGCGATTCCGACATGGCGGCGAGATCAGCAGTATCCACACTAAAGCGCGATCCACGCGAATACATCGTTCTGCAATCGCCCCGGGTCTTTGCAGTGTATGGTCACAGGGATCTGTAAACTTGAGTCAAGTCTGTCAAAATCATTTTTTAGTCTCCTAATACGACCTCCTTCCCATGCCAAATTGAAACAGATATTAAGTTAGTAAATGTGTGACAAATTATGTTTCGCTATATTATAGCTGAAGTTTTAGAAAATTCGCAAATCTAGTAAGGATTACTATTTACATTATTAAACTTCACCCAACTCTCCTGTCGGAAAACATCTACCGTCTCGTGTGTATCAATCTCTAAGAGAAGACGCCGAAGCTTTGGTGGCCCGTATGCATATGTTCAGCTTAGGGATTTCAGTATTACAGGGTCTTGAGAGCCAATAAGGGCGGAAACGAGGTGAGTATGGAGCAGTACCAGAATTAAAGGGCGGGTTATAGGGGAGATCTCAGAAAAAAATACCCGCCGACCAGCGGCATCGTCCTGCACGATTCCCGCGTACAGAAATCCGTGAGCGACTCCGCCGGGAATCGAACCCGATTCGCTTTGGTTGGAGTCCAATAACGGTTGTAGCTACAACAGAAATTCCAGATAGCGAATAAAGTTTGTAATTAAAAGGTGACAATTTAAAACCTTTACGTTATAGTTACTTTTTATAATAGTCTTAATATAGACTGTGCGAATTTCAGAACGATCGATTTTTTTAATGGTAATGTATACATTTGATACCAACAGTAAAACAATTTTTCATTATTTCCATACAAATCGGGCAGTTTTAAACCACAATTTTTAGTTCTGTCACCATGCACAATTATCCACAAAATACTTTTGTACTCGTAGACTTTTACTGGACAGCCTGAAATGTTATCATTATACACAAATAAATTTTACAGAAGGCGCTCAATATTGTCGTACTGTATTTGTAGTAGTTCCTCGATTGAACCTTAATGGAATATTGCAAAATTTTCAGAAAATTCATTGGAATGAGAATTTAAACAAGACCCTTTTTCTTATTCTGCAAGCAGAGGTATGATATACAATTTAATAATAAGCGCAGCGAAACGTTTATACAGTTCGAATACAAATCTAAAGGCATAAGTAAGACATGAGATATTAAAGATGGATTACTACGTCAGGAATGTGTGCCTGAGAAGAAATTCTATAAACAATGTAAAACTTGCTACCATCACCAAGTTATTTCATAAAATATAAACCTGTGTTTGTCGCCCCTGTTCTATATTAAACAAAGCTAAGTGGATGCATAATAATTTTTTTTAATAGGCCCTATACCTAAATATCTCAAGTAAAAGCCTCCTGGTGTTATTACTTCAAACCTCTCCGTTTTCACAGGTTTTAGCACCAATCTTGAAAGAAATTATACCCGGCAGTCAGGTGACATGCCCAATACTGGAAATGCTACAAGTCGTTAACACAACGACAAAGTCAAAGCCAATGGCTGGCTAGTTGGGTTACAGCTTGGGGAAAAAATCGTTTCAAGATTTTTTTTTTTTTTTTGTAATTTTTATGGTTAAATGTAGTGCTTTAAATTATTAACTGCATCTTTTAATGATCCAGTATCGGCATAATGTTTAATACGATTGTATGTAAGAAAACTGTAATAATAATGTAGGAAATAATTTTATAATTATTTTTATGTGCGCCCTTTTGTCACAAAAATTTATGACTGAAACCGACGTAAATAAAAGTTAATTTTAAAAATTATATGACACATTACTATAATTGTATTACATATTATCACAGTAAATATTATTACGAATTTTCTTGAAGAAGATTTTCTTGCAAATTTTGCTTTCTGAAGCATTCATAAAGGAAATGCGTTTAAATTTTGTTAAAAATACAGACCATTTTAATCGATTATTTTTTTCACATTTAAAAAGTATATGTTGGTAAAATATTTTATAACGTTGCAAGATAAATACATTCTTTCATATACAGCATAAGTCGCAATTTTCTGACAATTTCCATGGTGTCTGTACTACTCTTTTGATGAGTTCTTCACGTTGTATAGTCGGGTGCAGTGCTCCATAGGTAGTTGCTTTACTTCAACCTTAAGCTTTGTCTGCCTGAGACTGAGGAGTATCCTGGAAGTAGAACCTAAGCAAAGCTTCAGAAACGTTGGAAGTAACAATGAACGCAATATATCTATGACTACGCTGTAGAAAAGTTCGTAATTTTTACGGGGAAATTGTTTGTGATTTTACAAATGCTTGTAAGAGTACAAAGATTCCACTTGTAAAACTACTCGGTTGTAAAACTGCAAGTCCCGAGTTTGTAGTAGAACTTAAGAAATGTATGTACTATACTGACTCGTATCCACGAGCTTCAGCAAAATGGTGGACACTAAGCAACGTAAAACCGTATACAGCTGTTTGTGTAAAAACTATGGGTGATGTAAAGTGTAGTGGCGTGCAAAACGAAATGTAATTATTGCGAGCTTGAATAAAGTAAAGCGCTTTAAAAAAAACTCAATCATAATAAAACGACAATTTCAATAAAACGTGACCGTATTACGCATTAACTGTTAACGTTTCCTAGCTACACAGAACTCTTAAAATTAATTACAGTACCGGTAAATGTATTCTTCTTAATCAAATAACTTCCTTGGTATTTTATAAGTACTTGTAGTTAAAATTACCATAAAAATAAGCGCTAAATAAGTATGTAAAGTTGGTTTAGTAGTTAAGGGTCCAGGCTGTTAATATAGCGTGTGTGGGTTCTAATCCCCGTGCTGGTGAAGTGCGAGGTTCCCCCCCCCCCCCATTAATTATATATATTTTTCAAATTCTATTTTATTAATTAATCAGATTTGTTTTTTAGATACAAAATAAATTTTCATGTGTACTTTTCAATGCTGTAAGTTGTAATAAAAGGCTATCGTTTTTAATATTGCGAATATGTTTTGCAGATTTTACAAGGAAACTGTTTGTAGTTTTACAAAGCAAGTTCTTGGCAACTGGGTTTCTAAGTATTTTTCTTGTGAAAGTACAAACATTATTTTAGAGAGTGCAATTTCGTTACAGGTAGCTTACGGATAGTTAATCACTTTGGAAATAAAATTTTGTAAAAAAATATTGTTAGTTTTATCTACAATAATTTTAATGAACGCACTGGCCGGCATACTTCTAGTTTTGGCAGTGACGTAGTAAAGTATTTCCATGTAAACATCGTACACGAAATGTGATTTTTTATCTGTTTGCTTAGCGTACAAATAAAATATTGGAATATAAGTAAAAATGTATATATTTATAACAGTTTCACAATTCCGCCTGGTCAAGGTTTATGGCCATATTAATTTTAAACTTGGCGGAGGGATACAAATTGGGCATAATATACAGAATGTCAATGAATAAGTGTTACAAATTAACAAGGGTTGTAGACGAGATGAAATGGAAAATATTTTATTAAAGTATCCAAGTCTGGAAATGTCTCCTTATATCCAAAATGGGGATTATAGCGTGCAAGGGTTGCGTCAGGTATTAAGAGATATGCATGTGCATCGGTGTTTTAAACAGGTTTATTACACACAGAGAGAGTACATCAGCTGCTCACAATTGTTTCCTCCGCATTCTATGCATGCTCTGCAGTGCTACAGCATGTTGCCAAGCACATCATTTAAGATGGCCGGTATCCACAGGAGTATCGTACACGAGTGTTTTTAGGTGGCCCCAAAGGTAGAAATTCAAAGGCGTTAGGTCGGGGTAGCGAGGTGGCCAGACAATGGGACCTCCTACTGTGCGTAAAATGGGGCAGTGCAAAACAACCTTCAACCTACACATGTAATGCCACGGTACATGCTGTTATACTGCTCGGCTGCCACCGGGTTGCCGACTAACCCTACTCGCTTGTATCACCGTGTGTTGATATGAGGAGACATTTCCGGACATGGGTACCTTAATAAAATGTGTTCTATTGCATTTCATGTGCCATCCGTATTAATTTCTAACATTCATTGACATTCTGTATATCCTGGGCACGACTTACAAAAATGTTCAAAAAATACGAGAAGCCTACCGCTAACCTCCGTGGCACATGTCACTAGAGATTATTTCGGATCCGCGTAAGCCATGGAAGTTTGTAGACGTTTTACGTTCAGCTTAGCTCAGTAGGCAAGCCGCAATCCAATTATCCTTAGGAAAAAAATTAGGCCACACTAATAGGCGGATATAAGAAAAAAAAAATTACGCAGGAAGGTAATGAAGTTTTGGCGACTGTGTGCTCGAATTCCTAGAGCCATACTTCGTCTCGTAGACCATCGCCGATTCAGCTCGCCCGTCTCACACTAACTGAACACAAAAATACCGCAACCTTGTTAAAGAAGGAGGCTGTGCACACGCATAGGCTGTTCACGATAAAGTGAGCACTTCTGAGGCCCTAGTTACTTTTTTCAAATCAGCCATTCTTTTTTACATTCCAACGCATTTTAAAATAAACATTACCATGTATAAGTAATAAACACAGTGTGTATTTCACCGGACTCGGAAAGCTGACGCCTAAGGCTACAATAGAATATAATTATTGACAATTATTCCAAATTTAAGGGCTTCGTAAAGTGCCACTTTACCATGAATAGCCTATAAACATTTGTTCGCCAGCTCAATGCACCTGCTTCAAGGGTGCTTGATCATGTCTGACATACGTTCAGAGCGACGCGGATTTGATCATTTTCCTGTTGATCTACAGCTGCAATTCTTACTGTGGTTCACGGGCCCCTGGGTGTTCTTGAGCTTATAGTCAGGAGTCCATAATCGAAACTAATTATATTTTACTGTCCATAAAAATGTTATTATGCTCTAACTGTGTAGCGTTTTTTTTTATTAATAAAGCTGGTTTTTGCAAATTTTGCAAATTCTGTTGTAAACTAAACTTACGATTGTAACAATCTGTACAGAGAAAAATAAACTGGATGTACACACGAAAATATTTCCTTAGTTTGTATTGAAGAAACTGTTGGCGGTCCAGCGAAATGTACATTATATAAAAGGGCTTCTCGGAAAAGCGAAGATTAAGAAACCTTGCTCTAGAGTATGATATTTGGTTTTCTATTCACCTTGGCTGCAGGACTTTGCTGCCGAAAATCTTTAAAATGTGCCTCCCTACATGCCAATATTTCAGTAAAATCACAAGAGTGATATCATCCGTATCATTATGACGCTTGCACGGTTACTTAAAAGATGAACATTTCCTGTTCTTTTAGTTTACAGCAAGAATAAAACCTTTGCAAACTTGTTTTACCAAAATAAAAGGATCACCATAAAATGTTTGATTGATAAAACCATTTTCAATAAAAAAATTTCCCAAATATGTATTTGAGAGTGATTGTAATCTTCAATCGCAAAAAGTATAGGCCTACTTAATAAATACATATTTTTTAAATACTACAAGTAAAACATTATGAATCTAACGTAAAACCAAATACGATACAGTATTCTCTACTACATTTGGTTAAACTAAACTAACTTGTCTAAGGATGTCGGTGGTAATAGCGGAAGTATATTTTAACTGTGTGGTGACCCTTAAATATTGTATATTAGAACCTATTAGAGGTGTTACAAGTACTGATATACTGAATACTGTAAAGCTGCGGTTCACAAATACTAATACTACGATAGAATATTTTTTTTATAATAAAGAAACATTTTTAAATACTACAATATTCCCAACTTACTGTTACCCATGGATCCACCCGCGTGCAAAATATAAAAAACAGACCACCAACCAGCGCCTACTCAAATAGTTGGTGGCATATTTTATATATTCCCTACGAAACTGTTCGTTTTTCCGGGATGAAAAGTACCCTATATGCTAATCCAGAATATAATCTACCCCTGAACCAAATTCATCCAAATCCGTTGAGCCATTATGGCATGATTGAGTAACAAAATTTCGCATTTATAATATTATTAAGATAAGCGCGAGAAGTCATTTTTTTTTACGTGGCGAACACGCTTACAATCAAATGAAATAGTCAGAGTAAACAGTTCATGGTTTATGACAGAAAAATCATAAATGGTCATTAATCGAAGTCAATGCTAAGTCACATCAGAATCGGCGGCAGTCGTAGGGCCTGTTTCCAGTGGTCACTGTAGGGACGAACAATGGCTCCACAGCTTCCTGGGATAAACTCTTCATTTTCTTCTGTACCAGTCTTCTTTCACTGGAAATATACAGAACATACGATGCGAAAGCCGATTAAAAATGCCATCCGCTTATTTTGGCTCGTAAACGCTTTCACGATAAGTATTTCCAACATAATTTCAAAGTTTGTGTTTCCACCTTCTTGGGATTCTCATAATAATTGGCCTGTTGGTACTACTGCACGAACTATTTTGTGGAGCGTGAATTAATTAATGGCTTGGAAATCTAAGTTCGGCACGTAATACCACGGCTATAATGTGAAATATTAGTCTTGAGGATTCCGGACCACAAATTTATACCTATCACAAATTATCTCGTGGTTACACTAAATGACCTGCAGAATCACATCGAAGAATTTAATTAAACATTTTTCCGGTCATGTAATGAAGCAGACACAGCAACGTTTTCGAACAAATAAAAGGTCGAGCTGTATTCCCATCACTGGTGCTTCCATATCCGATGTTTAATTACTTATGGTAGCAAGTATTAACATATATATATATATATATATATACATAACTTTTATAACGTATTTCTGTCAATGCACTGTTGTGGTTTGACTATGTGCACAAATTGGAAGTTTAATTACGGTTAGGTCTGATCACGTCATAGCTGCCCGAACCAAATTATTAAAATGTAATATGCACATATTGGTACCTGATTCTTACACATTTTGTACTATAACAGAAATACTTATGACTACGTATACAGATTTTCGCGTTAAATAAAATTTTATATGCAACTTTTCATCTAGTAAAAAGTGGAGGTTTATAACTTTATACAATATGTAATTCTCATGAGGGCGTTGGATGATACATTTATAGCAAAACAGTATATACATTTCTCAGGGGAGTTATTTTCTACATGCCTCTAGGAGTTATTTCCTTAGTGTTGAATAAACTATGCACAAAGCACTTTAAAAAACAGTCATTTGGGATAGCATTTTCCCATCTATGGCAAATTTGTACCACCTGCCTTATAAAATTTCCATAATATTACATAGTTCTATATAATTAAAAATGTGAACTAAGAAGTACACAATTTATTAACGAAAATGTGTAGTTCAATGTTACCTTTAGTACCCAAAACGGCTGTAGTACACTCTAAAAAAAAATACATCTTATTGCGCGATACGTGCGCTCTGGGCAAGGCATTTGCATGTGGTGAAGTGATGCAAAGTAAGCTGCTGCTTTGCTAAGTGCTGTACATACTCGGCGCATACAGCAGGCACTAGTAACCAGAGTGGTCCCGGGAGAATGAGTGTACTGCGGCCACTCACGAGAGAACGGCGAGGCACCCAAATGCACTACTGCCTTTAAGTGGCCGATGTGTAAACTACCAAACGATTAGATATAGCACAGATCAAAGCACAGCTTACCTTGCAACAGTTCACCACGCTCCACTGGGACAAGCCTACATTCGGACTGAAATATCCTGTCGCAGGTATGAAAAAAACACGTAGGCCTGCTGTTTTGCAGTTATAGGCGCCAGGCACCCCTCCACCCATCCCACTAGTATACATTTTCCTGAACAGGGTTTTATGTTTCGAGGCTTTCGCCAACTTTCGGCTGGACCCGTCCTTGATAACCACTACATTGAATTAGACCTATTACGAAAAAATTAAACGAACTTGGACTCGCTGAAGGAACACTTCAAATTTGAAGTTTATTTATGGAGAAGTACTATTCCTGAGTACCACCTAGTTATAACACAGTCATTTTGGTGGAAATTCAACGTTATTTCGTTTCAAAGAGAAATCAAAACAAGGATTTGAGAATAGAACCTTTTGTTATGTGCTTACCACATTGGCGGGATAATTCGAGACGTAATTTTAAGGCTTTTATAGGCTGTTCACGGTAAAGTGAGCACTTCTTAAGGCCCTACCAACAGGTTTTAACCACCAATAAATATATCTTATTGCTGCCTCAGGCATTAAGTTTTGAGGGTGGTGAAATATATTCACTGTGGTTATTGGTCAAATTACAATGTTCATATTACAAAGCAGGAGGAAAAATGGAGATTGGATGAAAGGACCTTAAAAAGTGCTCACTTTACCGTGAACGGCCTATACACAACAGCTCAATGTCATGGAAGCAGTTATTAAAACCAGGGCGTAGGTTTCGGTACATGTGTTTTTGAGACCGCTACTAGTATAACCCGTTCATGAGGTGCAAGTTACCAACCTCCATCACTCCGTTAAAGCGTCTACTGAGATCATATTGATGCCATTAATTTGGCTTGTGCTTGTTCTGATTTTTATCGCAAATATTATAGTTTATTTAAGTCTGAATGCCGGCATATTGAAATGTCTTGATAAAGGGGGGATAGCTGTTAAAATACATGGCATTCTCCTCCTCCCCTACCGTAACCAAGGTCGACCAAGATCAAAGTGACGCTATCACCAACGCGTTACCATAGTCGTCAACAAAATTCATAACTACACCAGCACAAACTCCAGTATCTGGGTAAAAAATATGCACAAGTGTTGAATAAATAAATGTCTATACTGTGACTTTAATAGGCTCTGCAAATAAAATAAGGCGCGCAGAGTTAGTCTTTAACAAACACTTATAACGTGCTCTTTAATACATTTAATTTATATTATATAACGAAGTAATTGGGGGAGGAGGGTTATGATAAAGATATTAATCCTTCGAGAACCTTGAAAATAGCAATATGCAAAATCGGACTATCTACCACAAACTCTAATATTCGCGGAATTGAGGGGAGGGGGACATGTCGGATATTTATGAAAGTTAATACAGAAGTAGAAATTTTGATCGTCTTTGTAGCCGTCAGACTGCTTGCCTCCCACCAAGGCGAATAGGGTAAAATTCCCGGCGGGGTCGCTCCCAGATTTTCGCACGTGTTATGTCACTGTTCAGCGGATTTTCTCAACGGACCTCCCGTTTCCCTCGCCCTTGCATTCCAGCGCTGCTCCATACTCACCACATTTCACCCTTATCGGCTCTCAAGACCTCGCTGTTATGAGCCGTCCACACCTCTGCACTTCAATCCACTCCACGTACTATGGTCAAATCACTACTGAAAATTCGAAGTTGCAACGTTCGTGATAGCCGCTGATTTACTAGGGTAAGGACGAGGCAGCCGGCCTCATACACTTAAAGATGAGGGTAAACCGATTTTATACTTTTGCGCATGTCTCCAAGATTGATTCGCCCATTGCCAGTACAACTGTTTAAAATCGACTGTCGACAGTGATAAACGTGTTTGTTTGCACCTGAGTTTTCAAAAGTGACACTCTTAATGCGAAAAAAATTTACTTTGACTAATTAAAATATATTTTTGTTACGTTAAAGCTAGATAAAGAGTGTTCACAATAAAGTGAGCACTTTCGAAATCAACCTCAGAAAAAAGTCACTGCTCCTACCTGCACATGTTTCAACGAGCGCCCTGAGTGACATGCGCCAAGTTTAGTTGGTATCGATGGATGGGAATGTAGTCCCGTATCTTGAAGTCGAATAAGAATGGTTAGGTAACTTTACGCTAACTTGAATTATTTCTTTCGTTTTCGGTTTTTTTTTTTTTATGCATCGAAGTGCAAAAATGAGCAGATTTTTAAGATAATTACTTTTCTAATAGTTGCACAGTTCCACTTGACCGACTCGTGAATAAAGTGAAGACGCCCATGACAATGTTAATCTTACGTAAGGCGAAATAATACAGAACGTGCATACAAGAAAATCCTAAGCAGGGCTTTTAAAAGTGCACATTTTACGGTGAACAGCCTATTCATGCTGTTTATGGTAAACTTGACACTTTTGAAAGCTCTTTTCAAGATCTACTTGTATGCGCATTGTGTATTCTTCACCACATGTAAACTTAACCTTGTCGCAAGACTAATCTCTTTTTTTTTTTTTTTTTTTCGCCGGCCAAATGAAACTGTGAAAATATTATAAAAGTAAATATTTAAAAAATTTGCTAATCATTACACTCGCATGCATTAAAGAAAAAACAAAATTAATAATTTTAAGTACTTAAAAAATTTCACCTAACACTTTTATTTCAATGTTAAATTATGGTCTGCCTCCCGTCCGTCGTTACCAACCTCACTGGGCGTATACCAGTCAATGTGCAGGAAGGAGCAGTGACATTTTTCAAAGGTGTATTTCAAAAGTATTGACTTTACCGTGAACAGCCTATAAGAGGAAGTGTAAAGGCCGTTGACGGTAAAATGAGCACTTTTGAAAGCCCTGCTTGAGATCTTGTATGTGCATTTTGTGTTCCTCCGCCTTATGTAAAATTAACATTGCCGTGGACCTCACCACATCATTCATGCGTCGGTCAAGTGTAACTGGAAGTATAAATTTAAAAAATCTGGTTAATTTCACTCTTCCGAAGCATAAAAAAAAAAACAGAAAGCAAAATAAAAAATTTAAGCTATCTCAATTGTTTGCCAAATATTTTTTATTCGTCGTTAGATACGGAACTACTTTCCATCCATCGTTACCAACTTTACTGGGTGCATGTCACCCAGTGAGCTCGTTGAAATATACGCAGGCAGGGACAGTAATATTTTTCCAAGGTTGATTTCAAAATATCAGTCATGTAAACAGCGTTCTGACCTCAAATCCTATTCGCGTTGTTTTCGAGAGTGACATTGTCGGGAAAGCAGGCCAAAGTTGGGACGTGGAGAGCGACTACTGCGCATCTCGCACGAGCACTCGACATAACGTTCCCTCTCCGGCCGACCTCGCTCGCGGATGGAGCGGTAGGAACAACGTACACTGACGGCAGCCAGCAAGGCTCTGCCCGTAGGGACGCCCTACCAGTGCAGCGCCGAGAGCAAGTCTTATTAACACCTGGCTCGCTGCGTTATTTCACTCTTCACTGCTGCCGCCATGGCTAAACACTGCTGTCCTGACACCGTTCACAGAAAAACAAAACACGTGTAGCGCTGCATTAAAGGAGCGTGGAACGTAAATTGACTCTAAATTAGTAAATTGAAGTTCGATAGTTTTTGGAAACAAAACTGGTAAAATTTAAAAAAGTACAACGTTAGGTATATGCTGTTCACGGTAAAATGAGCACTTTTGAAAGCCCTGCTAAAGATCTACTTGAATGCACGTTGTGTATTCTTTCGCCTTATGCAAAATTAACATTACCATCGGCCTCACAACATTATTCATTCGTCGGTCAAGTAAAACGTGAAATTATTAAAGAAAGTAAATATTATAAAAATCCGCTCATTTTTACACTTTGATTCATTAAAAAAAACAAAGCGAAAGAAATAATTCAAGTTGGCATAAATGGTTACCTAACACTTTTTATTCGACGTTAAGATACGGGACTACATTCCCATCCATCGTTACCAACTTGACTGAGCGCATGTCACTCAGGGCGCCCGTTAATATATATGCAGGTAGGAGCAGTGACTTTTTTTAAGGTTCATTTCTAAAGTGCTCAAATTTATGGTGAACTGCCTTTAACAGTTTTTCACAACTTTATAAACAACTGGTTTCCCACATTGGAGGGTTTATTTCGTACGATATCTAGAGCCACAATAACATATAAATTTTCGGTGTCCGAAACTTCACGGTATAACTCTTCACTCATATAGATAGTTTCTTGGTTTTAATATCCATTAAATTACTTTTACCGATTAATTTACACAGCGTCAATTTACAGGATGTATGTCCCAATCAGCCTTAAGCCTCGTGTTTCGTGTTAAGGTAACATTTCCCTCAGCACGAAAGAATTTTGCAGGGAACACAATAGTTCAATTTGGCACGTTCACTTTCAAACTGGCAGAGCGAAAACTCAAGTACAAAATTAAACCATATCAGATGGGAAAATTTGCGTAATCGGACAAGCGAAGTAATGAAATATATAAAACGCGTTGTAACAAATTGAAGGTTACAAATATTGGAATAATGTTTATGTCCATCTCACGAGGTATGGAATAGCGGCTGTATTGGCAATACGTTACCAGGCGTATAGCTGAGGAAAATCAAGATTGTTTACATAGCATGCCAGACATGCAGTAGCGGCATGCAGGTAAGTGGGGCAGGTACTCACACAGTGAAGTGGTAAATGAAGCATATCCAGCCTCCAGGATGCTCGAGGAACACGTAGACCCTCTCCTGGAACGTCTTGCCCTTCTTGTGGTGGAACACGTACTTGGCCTTGAAGGCCTGGTCGATGGGCAGGTATATGGGGTAGTAGGGGTCGGGCACGCCCGGCGGCTGACGGGAGCCCCTCTTGCCGCTCGGCACCGTCTCCACCACGTTGACCGCCGCCTCCTCGTCATCGTCGTCGTCGTCGAGCTCGTCGTCGATATCGCCGTCCAGGTCCTCGCTCTTGGTGCGACCGTAGTGGTGGTGCGGCCGGTGCTCGTCCTGGTACCGGCCGCCGCGACGCTTCTTGATCGGCGTCGGCACGCGCTTGTGGTGCGCCTCGCCGAAGCGAGGCACCCGCGGCTGCCGGAACCTGCGCAGCTGCTGCCCCAGGAAGGCGAGGCGGCTTCCGGAGACGTTGGGATCCTCGGGGGCGGTGTCCTCAGCTTCGTCGCTGGTCGCCGCCTTGAGCCGCCGCCGCTCCTCCACCGCAAGGCCAGGGTCGTCGACCGACGACGACTTGCGCAGCGACAGGACGGAGGGCCGGTGGTTGCGCGCGCGCTGGTGAAGCGGCGATTTGAGCACGCTCAGCACCAGGTCCTCCTTGGTCAGCACGTCGCCCGACGACGAGGCCCGCACGATCACCTCGCGCGACTGTCGGTACAGGTGTTCCTGCTCGGTACGGTTCATGCCAGCCATTACGGCGCAAAACATTTGAGGTGCGCGACGACCTCCCGAGCTCCCACCACGTTGTCCGCCAGCTTTCCTTCTGTTCCGGCTCTCACGTCGCGCGACCCAACACTTCCATTCCTTCCGCACAGTCGCTCTTCGGCGCTTCTTCCTGCTGCTGTCACACACTCACACTCATGTCAACTCTACATCTTACTTACCACATTTGTGCTTTCAAACATTCGCCGATAAATGTCTAATATACAGTCATGTATCTTGTGTCCGAGATAAAGGCGACGGAGAGTAAACTTCGAAGGGTCTAAACGACAAGAGAACGATACAACACCTAAGGGACGCTCCACGGAAATCTAATAAACGAGAGCCGTATATTTAGACCTTACAATCTCAGGTGAAAGGACGCGACTTGAGCGCCGAGAAAAAATAAAAGAGTATTTTGAAAATGGCGACCGAAGCACTACCAGACTACAAGTGAGTGCGAGACAGGACCGACCGAGTTATCACAAAATTTTGGTCGAAAGTGAGGCAGAAAAAAGTTCTAAAATCTACTGTTACTATTTTATTGCTGTGTTCTTACCGACTAAGAGTGCTTCTAAAATGTCACTAGCATGGATCACTAACCTTAACTGCCGCATGAGCAAAATTTATACCAGGTTGGAGCTACAATGTCTATGGTCAGACGCGTCACACGGACAGAGTTGAAAGTATGTTGGTCTCCTTATCCAGCTGTTGCAGGGGTGCACAAAAGTCACCTCGTTGGGGAGAAGTTCGTAAAGGCAGGCAAGGAAACACAGATGATTGCCAAAAATATTAGAATGTAGGTTTCGACGATGAATTTCTTGACTGCAAAATAAAAATACATCATTTGGTAAACTATCATCACTTCGAAAAAGTGTCTGCTCATTAAGTGCTTGGAATGTAAAATATTGTAACGGGCACAAAATTCATGTATACATAGTACATAAGTTATAATTTATTAAACCAGACAGTTGGAAAATAAATTGTTTGGAAATTCGTAGGGTCGGACAGAGGAGGGACAAGGCTTAAACAAAATAAATAAAGCAAATGTATAATATCGACTGTTCAAAATATTTGTAAAGATTTTTGGGGAAAAGATTTATTACGATGCACAGATTAAATTGCGAACTAATAATCAAAAGTATAACCCGATAATGATTTTTGTATTACTTATAACTATCCCCGAAAAAAATTAGGCGTTGTTCATGTATTTGTTCTCACTGCACCAGCTACGAACACTGTAGTACAGAGACTGCGCGTCTTATCCAAATGAACCATCGACCAAATAACAGTCTCCAAATGTATGGAATAACTAAAAGCTGTGGTAACGACTTCCATAATTTGCAACTTCGGTTATAGATTTTACTGTAAATGTGAAAGGGTTGTATAGGCCGTTTACGGTGAAGTGAGCACTTTAGAAGCCCTAGTTACTTTTTTTTCAACCAATTTATATCTTTCTACCACTTGTTATTGTAAACCCTGTCATGCGAGTAATAAAACACAGTGTATGCATTCGCCATACCCAAAACAAAAAGTCTGAGGCCACAATGAAATGTATCTATTGGTTATTACGTATGACGAAACAGCTTCAAAAAGTGCTCGCTTTATCGTGAACGGCCTATTATATAATGAAGCGAACTACAATGACATTCCATACAGCATGCGTTAAAATTTTGGCAGATAGTCGCCGTATATTTCGGCCAATGGCAGTCTGGGTCAAAACAATCTCACGCGGAGAAGTTACGGAGCAGACCATTACGACCGATCCATTTACGAGGCTGGCTGTCATGACAAGAGGTCATTTGCGGAACGTCATTACAGAAGAAAATGTAACACGTTATCTCACTGCTAAAGCAAAGATTCGGGCTTCGCGTTAGTTTACAGATAAGTAATAAATACGTTTCCTGGCATGCTCATTCGCATAATCACTAATCCGTTTGGTGCTGCAAATCTTAATGGCCAGTTAGTTTAAAATACACAACTGCGCTTCACAACTGCAGAATTTTTCAATAATTTAACGTTCCTGAAATGCGAACACTACGTTTGATCACTTTGCCGTTCACAAGAAAATGCTTCTATTCACAAAAAAATTAATTGACGCATCGTCACTTGTTTACGGGTACTGGTAACACCACGTCACAATAGTTCACAGTATCCAAGAAAGGAAGGTTAGTTACTATGAACTTGACCTGGCATAAAATACACTCAAAAGTCAAAGCGAACTAAATTATTCCCATCCAGCCGGCAGGCCTTTGTCAAACAGCCATTACCCGCGCGGTTCGATAAAAACGACCTATTTAGAGCAAGGAGTGTGACCATTTCCAGGGGTGTGCTAGGTTGGAAACGAGGAGTTCGCCTCAGGAAGGATTACTCCCTTCTGCGGTCAACAGGAAATCAAACTGCAGCAGATACGTTCATCTCGCACAAGGAGGCTAGAAATAGGAATTCCTGTATCGCCGTCCCGTGGAACATTTTTCAACCTGATCATGACCTCGAGAGACCCTTCCTTCCGCTTTGCTGACCCCTCGAATCCCCCCCCCAACCCACGAACATCTTCCTCCGCAGTCGAGCCGCACAACACTCAGCCCACTGAATTCCGATCCCAGGTACAGCCGGGGTCGTAAATCAACGATATGAACTCTGAAAGAGAGAGGGCTTAGGCGTCCCTCGAATTTTTTTTTACCCCGTTACGCTGCCCGCTGGAACTCTCGATCCTATGAAAGAAATTCCTCCATGTGTCTTTCATAGCATGGCCACATCTGCTTTTTCATTTCGCTATCCCAGCCATGACTGATAGCACATTCGTGTTTTGAAAACGAGAAATTTTTCCACAGACATGAAGGATAACGTCTCCCCTCCTTTGTCAGAAGAGAAATTTATTCTAACTTTAGGACAGCAACGGAGTATTATTTTTGTCTCTAAATGATGGAACGACGTGATGTTTATAACGGAGATGCGATGAAATATAAAGACATGGAAAACAGGAGCAGGCTGAGAAAACCTCCGTTTTATTGAATTTTAAACGTCATTAAAAATGTCATAGACTAGCCGTTCATAAGGGCGAAACATGCATGATAGCTGTGAGGGTTCTTTTAACCATCATGCGATTGAAATTTTTAAATTAAAACTAAATGTAATTTTCAAAGCCGAGAAAAATCACAGTTATGATTCGAAACACTAGTACCAGTAGGAAGTCCTATACATCCACAGTGGTTTGTGCGTATGCACGCGTACGCAATTGTAACTCTCTACTGTATGTGTAATGCTCAGTCCTTGGCCTGAATAACAATTTTCATTATCTCTTACGTAAGATTATGTTTAAAGTTTTTGCAGTGTTTTCAATGTGTGATTCAATTGAAGAAAGCACTCTTGCATTTACTGCATCACCAAAAATTAAGCCAATAAACTGCTGAAACCAGCCATCACACGATTTAGCTGTAGGATTTACTGGTTGCGGTTACAACGAGCAGAAGCAATTCTGTAAATATTTAGCCGTTATAACACAAAGTGGTTTAGAATCGGAGTAGAAAATTTTAATTAATATAGTATAAAATCGATGCAATTCTATTACTGCTGTTTTTGAAAGCTGTGCTAATAAAATGATAACTATACCACGTAAGTTACTTGTCACGATATCACATCACACTTCAGTGATTCATAGAAACATTGATGCTCATCCTGTTCAAAACAAAACACAACACAATTAAAATCATTAGAATCACAGGGAAATATCACCAAATAAAAATTTCTGGCTGCAACCCGACTACTGTTACAAGTACACCAAAAATTCGCACATTTTTATCGAAATGAATCCAGCCTGTCATTCAATAGTAAATAAAGACAATTAATTAATAACGTCAGAAATTTTCAATCGATTCTAAACCAAATCACGCAATATATTTATGCAAAGAAAAATTAACCTACACGCTTGATATTGATCGAGCGTTCAGTGTATTACGTAAGATCATTGCAGTCCAGAGATATAAATACACGGCCTCTCCGTATGTGAATGGCAGAACTTATTAACCCGATTACGTCACCAGTAAGGGCAGAGCGTGTAGTCTCGAAAGCTGACTATAATGGTTGGAGCACAGCCAAGCTCGTTTTACAATGGATTCAGCAGAGCTGGAATGGTTATGTCACGGAATGTTCTGCTTCTCTATAGCCATGCTCTCGACGTCGTATCCCGTTAACGTATCAGCCTGCAAGGGTGGAAACTACCTCTTTATTTTGCCTTAGTCACATATACCTATTTTTATTAGTCACCCAGACGATATACACAAAAGACGAAAGGAGAAAACCAGGATTTATTTTCGCTTTTACGTTTTGTAGTAGCGTAACAATAGTAGAACAAAATAAGGTTTCAAAGTAAGGTGAATTTTTATCCCCATAATTTTATTTGTTACACTGAATTCAAACAAAAAAAATATTACTGTTCGCTAGCTGAATATGTGACGTGTGTGTTCTTAATACGAAGTCCGATATGGCGTATATCTGAAGGGTTTAGCTGTCATAAATATTTCTACACTAGACACGCTGTAAAGTCAAAAACATTCGTAAAAAATACGTAACTTACAGGCGGTCATATGTAGCTTAAGTTGGAATGACATCTTTGTTGGAAGAGCTTAAGGGGAATGGAGCATGAAAGCAGTATATTTAATACCATTTACTTCGTAAGCAGTTGTCCAGAGGCTTTATGGGAATTTTTGGCACGACAAGACGTAAATAATAATTGTGACACCTTTTTACACTGTTAAATATTCACTGCCTTTGTTACTCTCCGAGCACTGATGGAAGATAATAAATAAGATATTCTTTATCACCTTCCATCAGTGCTCCGAGAACAATAAAGGCAATGAGTATCTAAAAATGTAAGAAGGTTTCACAATAATTATTAATGTCTTGACGTGCCGAAAATTTCGAATAATCCTATGGCAAACAACTTGTGTAAATTTTTTTTTTTGGTAAATATACAGTTTTCGCGCACCATTGCCCTTAAAACTGAACTGAAACTACCTTCTGGAAAAATTTTCCCAAATAACAAAATAATTGTGGTCGGTTGTATGGTACTTGGAAGAGGGGTACGTGTAAAAAAAAAAATCAGAAACAAAACAGAAGTCGGAAAACGTTACGGTGCATGGAAAAGTGTGTCAGGGAGTCAGAATACAGAGCTGTGATAACGTAGAGAGGAGCGTAATGACTAGGGTGCTTGCCCTACAAAGAAGAAGGGTGCGCCAAGTAGCAGAAGGAAGAGAGGTGCAGAACTTTGTCAACGACTCTGATAGTCCCGACCTCACGAGGGTGCTCGAGGAGCACTCAGGACATCTCGACGTCGAAGGCCGGTATAATACAGTGGGATGCCACAGCAGCTATGCTGGCAGCGTTGCATGGCATCGGCGGAGTCTGCCAACCCAAGATGCTACCTTCTGGACAGTCTCAACGTGTATGCTGGAGTGTTTAATACTGATGTCATTGCAGTCAAGCAAAACCGAGATATTTGTGTGTACATCATTTGGTTCGGGATCGTAGTAGATGAGCTGAAAATTGCACGCCGGGTTTTGAATATCTACAGTAAACTTCTCCGCGTTTGAAATTTAACCCATTTCGCAAAAACACACACACACACAGCGAAGAAATCCCGGGGACACGTACGGAAACAACTGGCAGTGGCAGTGCTGCTGGCACCTGAACGTTGGACATCCTGATGTCACTTCACGTATTTTAGCTGGCAGCGACGCCAAGTGCGAGATTCGCCAACTAGTTCCCAAGCTGCGTTTGTAGCAGAGCTACTGTGGCATCCTCAGTGTGAACCATCGGTAGAAGAGACGTCGAGGGAAGCGGGTCGGCAGCGCCGCAAAGTGTGAGATGCCGACGGTCCGTTCGAGTGGAGAGATTTGGGCGGCTCTTTACACACGAGGTGTTGAGAGCCGATGAGGGTGAAGCGAGGTGGGTATGGAGCAGCGCCGGAGTGAAACGGGAGATCCCCGAAAAAACCCGCCGACAAGCGAAAATCCGGGAGCGGTTAGGTCGACGCGAGGTTCCCCGGCAGCGCTGCCAGCAGGGTCGTGGTCGTCGTCGTCGTCGGTGCATCAGCTCACCGAGGTCAGCACAGGCGGCCGACGCCGACGCCGCGTGAGCACCCCGGACCGGCGTCATCCCCTGTGCGCGTGGCTGCGTGGCGGCGGCGCTGCGCTGCTGTGTCCGCGGGCGCCGAGCACCATCGCCGTCGTCGTCCCCCTTTCGGGCGTGCGGTGCGTGGCCGAGGTGCGTGGCCGAGGTGCGTGGGCGGCTGCCACACTCGGCGAGGGGAACGTGACGCCGGCCGCCGCGACAACCAACTGTGGAACGCGCGCCGCGGCGCCCGCGTCGACGCGGCCCTCGCTCAGGCGCATCGACCGGGGGCGCCTTGCGGCGGCGCCGTGGGGCGGCGGCCAGCCAGGTGGCCGGGGTCACCACAACACGCCGTCGGCGCCGACCCCGAGCCACGTCACGATGGTGCTATAGCGGTTAGACTACTCACCTCCCACCCCGGGCGAACCGAGTTCGATTCCCGGCGGGGTCGCTTCCGAATTTTCTCATGTGGCAACCATGACGGACGACGCCACTGGAATGGTCGGCAGGTTTTTTTCTGGGATCTCTAGGCGCCCCCCCCTTGCATTTCGGTACTGCTTCATACCTCGCTTCACCCTCATCGGCTCTCAAGACCTCGCTATGAAAATCTGCCCAATTATACTCTGTGACCACGTCCTTCCAACTATCCTACTCGCCACTGAACACAAAGAAGTAGTAAGGTAATCTACCTCGAATTGTCGGAGCTAACTAAGTAAAGGCTGTTCACTATAAAGTGAGCACTATAGAAATGAACCTTAAAAAAAGTCACTGACCCTGCATTCGTGTATTTTAAAGGGCGCACTGAGTGACGTTGGCCAAGTTTAGTTGTTAACGTTCGATAGAAAGTAGTTCCATATCTTAAAGTCGAATAAATAAGTGTAAGATAACCATTTGTGATGACTTAAAATTATTTCTTCCGCTTACTGTTTTTTTAATGCATCGAAGTGTAAAAATGAGCGTATTTGTAAAGTATTTGCGATATTAATAATTTCGCAGTATCATTTGACCAACGCATGAATAAAGTGATGAGGTCCATTACAATGCTAATTTTACATAGTACGGAGGAATACAACGTGTTTACAAGTAGGTCTTAAGCAGGGCTTTCAAAAGTGATCATTTTAACGTGAACAGCCTATGCCTGACCCGACACGATCCAACACTATAATCGCTTCTGTATGAGGGAACTCCTCTAAAATCAGACTAACACACGGGTGCACCAGGACGGGAAAGGGCCATTCCGACCCTAGGTTTGACTTCGGGACTAATAACACGATTGAAATAATCTTGATCTCGTTCGGGTGTACGACTACGATGCCAGCATGACAATTGAGTTGGCGCCGTGCATGCGCGAGGCGCGGGTGGGTGGGCCAGCGGCGACTGGCGGAAATTTTAGGGCGTGGGAGAAAATTTCCGGGCAGTATGTCTCGCGACTCCGATATGCCAGCGCGCTGATTCTGGCGCCAAACGATAGATCTCGTGTAAAAAAAAAAAAGGCTGCTCGCGATAAAGTGAGAACTTTTGAAATTACCCTTAGAAAAAAGTCACTTCCCCTGCCTGCATATATTTGAACGGCACACTGAGTGACGTTCGCCCAGAAAAGTTGGTAACGATCGATGGAAAGTAGTTACATATCTAAACGTCAAATCAAAAGTGTTAGGTAACCATTTGTGAAGACTTAAATTATTTATTTCGCTTTATGATTTTTTTTAATGCATCGAAATGTAAAAATGAACAGCTTTATGAAATTTTCGTAATAAAATCAGATTTTCACTTGACCGACGGATGAATGAAGTGATATTACAAGACAACACAGCCTAACACGGCAACCCCGTTGTCACTTGCACACCCCAAACGACCCTTATTTTCGCGATGTCATGTGCGTTTTCTTCCCGTACAAAGGCGTCACGAGGATACTGAATTAATTAAGAGTTTTACTTTGCGACGGATTTTTAATGACCAGGAATTACTTTAAGTCACAAAGTTAAATTTGCAAGCTATTAACGTCCTGTGATAATTATATCTCCTAGAACAACTGATTGTGTTTACGAATGATGTGCTATTGAATAATAACTAATGAATTTGGGGGAGGTGATGTATTTTCTTTCAACGGTCTTTCGAGCTTGAAATACGTTTACTTGCCCACGAAAGATAAGCTCATGCGATCACACCATCGTGTGTATTTCCGCTACCTACCAACGAACATACTGTAATAATTTTTTTTTTTCTATGCCAGTAACTGTCATCTCAACACACAGATCATAAGAAAACTATCTTTGATTATAAAACTTCAACTAAGCAACTATTCTGTACACCTGCCGATTTAATGTACTTTCGATGCTCATTAATTGCCTAAATCGCTAACTTTAAACCTATGTAATGTGTGATATTAGTACTTGCTAAGATGAAGTGGTCGTGTGGTAAGATGGTAAAATGTTTGCTTTGTTAACTCGAAGGAGGCGGGTTCGAGTCTCGTAATCCATTCTTTTTGTTTGGGAATACAATTCCAAAGATTTCTTCCAACTAAATTATTTTTATTGCAACTGTTTCCTAGGGCATCTCCAAAAATTATTTTCTTCCCAAGTATCGATAATGTAAGATGAAATAAACGCCTTAATTTGTAGTATTACTAATATATGTATTTTAACTTTTACATGAAAACGTTTTGTAGCGCTGCAATAAACTGTTTCAACAACTCGTTTCCAAAAGTGTCATTTGAAAGTAAAAGAGTATTAAATTAGATCGGTATTATGGGTTGCATAAAAAAAGTAAAAACGTGCATTCGCCTACTATACTAGGTAAGTTCAGGTGGTCCATGTTCATAGACTAAAGATGAGGTACACCAACTTTTCGTCTTCTGCGCTTGTATTCAAAATTGAACTACCCCACATCAAAATAATTTTCAAAGTCACGTGGTCAACAGTGATGAACTTTTTTTTGTAAGTATCTCAATTTTTCAAAAGACAAATACTTTTATATGAATGAGTCAGATGAACTGTACATTACTTTCTAAGCACTTAACTACATAAGCAGTGTCCTGACCTCAAATAGTACCCACACCGATTACGATGATCGTATTGGCAGAAATGACGTTCAATGTCGGGGCACGAAGAATGGCATTGCGCAACTAGCGTGATCAATTTACCCCACATTCACTCTTCGGTTCTGTTAGGTTGTGGTACTATGTTAAAAATATTGGTGCAGGTTGTTCACGGTAAAGTGAGCACTTTTGAAAACCCTGCTTAACATATACTTGTATGTACGTTACGTATTCTTCCGCCTTATGTAAAATTAACATTGCCATGTCCCTTATCACTTTATGCATGCGCCGATCAAGTAAAACTGTTAAATTATTAGAAAAGTAAATATTATACAAATCTGCTCATCTTCACACCTCGATGCATTGAAGAAACAGAAAGCGAGATAAATGATCTCAAATGGTTACATAAAAATTTTTATTCGACGATACGATATGGAACTATTTTTCATCCATCGTTACCAACTTTACTGGGCAAATGTCACTCAGTGCGCACATTAATATATATGTGTTCAGGGGCAGTGACGTTTTTCTAAGGTTCATTTCAAAGGAGCTCACTTTATGGTGGACAGTTTTTATAAATACGCTTCCGCACTAATTATAGCCGCCACGAACACATGCATAGTAACATCGGCCGCAACGGTCAACAGACTCTCGCTGGGAAATGAGCTGTACCATTGGGCGTTATAGTCCGTTTACAGTTACTTCCAACTTTTCTCAAGCCCTGCTAAATTCCTATTTTATAGGATATTCCTCCGCCTCATGCGAACAAAGCTTAACCAAACCTAGAAAATTACTGCAAAGCGACAACGCAGCGCATTCGTGTGTGCACTCAGTGCAACAATATTTTGCATAAGAACTATTTCTTACTAAGCATTACCAACACACCTATCCTCTCTCCGTTTTTATTCATAATAATTATTAATGAAATATGAAGCTTTATATACAAAAGAACAAGTAAAACTTCAATCTAACCAAAATTCATGTATTTTTGTTAACACGAGTATAAAACGCTTCTGATAAAAGGAATATTTAGGAAACAACCAAACATGTTATACATGAGGTGATTTTTCAAAACTTTGATTCAAAAAAGTGTGAAGAAACCTCGAATAGACTATACCAAGCGAAAGTCTTGCGCAACGTTACTGCTAACACAAACAACAGAATTCCAGCAATTTCTGCAGTGTAACAAGCGATACAGGGGAATCGATGGTGTTGACGTCACAGCACATATACAGCAGCAAAATCGATGTTTTATCAGCTGGTGCTGTGACAGGCATAGGTCGTCAACAAACCTTTCCCGTCTGACATCTGCATCCGTGGCAGCGTCAACCAGGGAAAAATCACATCGCAGTGCACGCGCGAGATGAAATTATTTTTACTCTGAAGTGTCTTCATTTTATTTGTAAACTTCATTTCTCGAGATAGTCTCGTACCAGAAGGTAGATATTTTGCTTCTTTTCATTTCATTTTGATGAGAAAATTTGACGAACTCAATACTGTAAGGGCAATATTATTAATGATCAATATTAAGTGTTCCTACTGCTTTTTAATTCTAGTAGTTGTTAGAAAATTGGGTAAATCTCTTGTGTTATTGTAATCACATTGTACTTGGGTTCCCATCCACAATCCAAAATTAATGTACTATTCAAAGGATGAGCACTGGCTCATGGGACTATTTATTTGGTAGTAAAAAAGAATTGGTTAGCGATCACCTAGCCCGCAGTTCAAACAAAATATATGCAATGTTTTATTAAAAGGAAACTTATTTTATGATAAAGCAAATTACATTTAAGTATTTGCCTTTTTAAAATCTTATAAATATCAGGACTTCACACTAATATTTTTGTTACAATGTTTAAGAATGAGATGAACCCCGTGGGAGCCCAGCGTCCAAGATCAAGAAGCGAGGAAGCGATACGGGCAACACTAACCCGCACACCTAGTGCCTCATAGCTCTTACGCACAATACGTGCAATGTTTCCGCCGTGATCCTGTACTGTGCATATTAGATCTGTAACAGTGGGGTTTTATCACACGCGATGAAAAACCACAGATTAAACTACGCTCGTATCTTAGTACTTTTCTCTTGCCGCTTAAGGAAACTGCATAGGTAAGCTTTAAAAATGCCATATTTGACCATTTTCACGATTTGTTTTCCCAAGAATACCTTTATTATGACAAAAGGGAACAAATAGTGGCATAGGTTATTGTTTCTTTTATCTTTTCTGACAAAAAGTCGAATTTGCATTTATTTACCGAGATACGCGTAATCACACAAACTATTTCACAAAAAATGCGGTGGTCCATCCCACTCTTAATAGCAACTTCTACTATTTCTAAAACCTTACTTTTTCGATTCATTCCAAAAGTTAAAATTTCTTTTATCAATAATGTGAGTTTCGTACACGTTTACATACATTAAAGACAAGATGAAAATAAGCGAAGTCGCCCTTTACGTACTGCTACAAGCAAGCCGATTTCGAGGTGTTTATGCTTACCACTGACCTGCTTGTTCAAGCTCCAACGAACACACTTTCTGTACTGCAAGTTCATAACAGACTACTTATTGAGTTAAATACGTCTTTAAAGAGGCCCCCGTGGCTGAGCGGTTAGCCTACTCGCCTCCCACCAAGATGAACCGTGATCAGTCTCCGGCCGGGTCACTTTCGGATTTTCGCATGTGGGAATCATGCCGGACGATGCCGCTGCTCGGCGGGTTTTCTCGGGAACCCCCCGTTTCCCCCTGCCCCAAGGATTCCGGCGCTGTTCCATTCTCACCTCTCTTCATCTTATCCATCCCGCGGAAGGAAATTGCCTAGTTGCCATGGTCACGACGCGGCCTCCATTCCGCTGCTGCAAGCAGTATTAGCCGGGGCTGGCAAGCGACGCTTGAGCACCTGGGACGGTGCGATCACGAAGAGCCAGCCCGGATGTTATTAAAACACTCCCCCGCCGAGGAAGATCGCGAGGCTAGGCGAAGTAGTATATAAGGTCGGGACGACGGCGGCTCGCGGCCATCTTGCTCCCGAGGGAACGACGAGATGCCAGCGAGGAGGACCACCAGGTCGTGGTCCCCGGTTCGACGCCCAGCACTGCCACTATCGAGGAGGTCTCGCTCGACGACGACGACACCACAGCCGAAGGGTAGACTCCTTAAGTCGTGAGCACTTTTATACTTCGTTGCTACAGGTCGGCAGGACCTGCTGAAGTAATTGCTACCAGCTGAGTAAAGTAATTGATTAATGTAAAGTACAGAATAGTACATTTTGTATAATATTTAATGTAAAGCTGTGAGTGAATAAAATATATATTATTTTGTACATGAGAGTGCTCTATCATACAGTTACCGACATCCCCCTTCCTTGCATGGCCTGATTCGCCGTCAGGACAGGCCACAGCAAATGGTGGAGTCAGCCGAAGCTTCCGACCTCCCCTTTCAGTGCAATCACAGCGTAAAGTAAAGTAATTGGTGGAAGCTAGCACTTTTAACATTGCCACGAGACTAGCCCCTTATAATAATTAGAAACGCGGACCAACTTCCACCAAGCCCACGGGGTTGCATTCCCTGACTAAATCGTGCAGGTATAATGTATAACGATACAGTCAGGAATTAGCAAGCATTGAGGCAACAGGAGTTTTAACTTCCTTTTCAATTCACAACATTGAGACTACCGATAAGAATAAAATACAGAACCACCTCAGTATTCCCACCACCCAGGGTTTTACCCCCTGTCCGAAAGCAGAAAAGCCAATGGCCCACAATAACCCAGAGAGGCTCATAGCAAATGGTATAGTAGTTGAAAGCCACGACGTGTTGTGCGCGACTCAGCGAATTCCTGCTGTGCCAGTGCGCAAGGCCGGTAACAGCATGTTTGCTGTTTCGTCAGCACGCCAAGGCGCCCATAGTAGTATAGTAAAAGCACGTGTGTGCTTATGCTTGTAAACCTTAATGCATGAAACATCTCGCCGCTTTTCGGACCGAATTTAATATTGCTAAAGCAAATTCCACAAGTATGTTGCAAAGTGGAAATTATATTTTAAAGCCAGCTTCTGAGTGTACATGTTACACATTAAGGCCTCACATTACACAACACTGCCCTAACATGCAGCCATCAGTAAACAAAGCAAATCAACTTAAAAGAAATTAACTAAATTAATTAAAACAGTAACAATTAGCACAAGTGAAGCCGAGCGCGCATTAGAAACACAACAAACCGGATTGACACGACAACTTACAACACTACCGGAAAATTTACACACAGTATCTACACAACAAGAGTCGGCACTTTATTCATACTCAGACACAAGTGAATACACGATATACCAAACCAGTATGAGCAGCTATCTGCGACCCCGCCCACTACAATCACTCCAGACAACACATCCACTTGTAATTTCAATCCCATCCACCGAACACGTTTACACTAACGAAAACTCAGAACGCTATGCAAATGCTGCCAATGAAACACTGTGAGGCTGGCTGGAAAAATATACAATGTGTTGTTGGATACAGACTGCTCTCGTTCTTGCATTGCGACAAATTCAGTTAGCAATGAAAAGCACCAGCCAGTAAAGGGAATCTTCTCTAAGGTAGGGGCAACAGAAGACATTGAGATTCTGCAGTTTAAAATTAAATTGAACATTAATATACATGGCCATAACTTTCTTGCTCATAGATAATTTAAAAATCGACATGATTTTAAGAATCGACTTTATGAAAAGATATGATGTAGTACCTGTATGAAATAAAGATATCATGTTTATTCATGCATCAAACAAAACAAAATTATTGAGATACCAAATAATACAAACTCCATCGAATATGATAGCAGCAATTGCATCGGATTTCATATAAACAAAATTGCCATTAAGGATTACAGTAAATAACACACTCCATTAAGTAATATAAATCCTAAGTTAACAAGCAAACACGTCGATTCGAAAGTTCCATTCACGAGTTAACAGAAACAAACACGTATGAAATAAAGCTGGACTTAGATACGGACAAACCCATAAATATGCGACTTTACCACATAAATCCCAAATTACAAGAGGATGTTTTAGCACAAATACAACAAATGCTTGATTCCAACATTATCATGCCTTCCGATTCCATATACACCGCGCCATAATTAGTTATACCCAAACGACAAGGTGGCATTAGGTTTCTTACGAATGTCCACTTATTAAACCAGCATCTCAAAAAAGTCCAATATCCAATTCTGAGGACAGAAGATATAATTACAACTTTACAAAATTCTAAATACATAACGTCCATAGATATGTTTTGCGGGTTATATGCCATTTCAGTCCGCAAGGAAGAAAGGCACAAATTAGCTTTTAGTGTAGATGGAATTGGACTGTATGAGTAGTCTTGTATGCCGATGGGCCTAGCCACTAGTCCTAACTACTTTTAGAATTTCGTTGATATTATGCTAGGTCTGCTCCGATGAAACACGGCATTGGCTTATATAGATGATATCTTTGTCATTGGTAACACGTTCGTGGAACACATCAACAACATTCAGAAGGTTATGGAGAGATTAAGGAAATTTAATGTCAAAATAAATAGTAGGAAATGTAATATCGCTCACCACGAAATCAAAATCCTGGGTCATTACATAATGCCTCGTGGTATCCAAACCTATCCAGAAAAGATACAGACAATTAAAAAAATGATGACCCCCAAAAATGAAAAACAAACTAGAACATTTCTCGGACTTACGTCTTATATAAGAAGATATATACTGAATTACGCCCAAATAGCGGAACTCCTAACTGAGCTCACAGAGGAAACAAAACCTTTCGAATGGGGCACTAAGGGCGAAACAGCTTTTCAAAAACTAAAAATGGCAATCAGTAACCCACCCATTCTAGCAAAATTTGAAGAGAATAGGCCGACTATATTAGCTTGTGACGTGACGCAAACCGCAATTGGGGCCGTGTTGCTACAGGAAACTCCCACAACCAAAGAACACCATATCATAGCCTTCGCTTCAAAGAAGCTATTGCTGAATGAGCGGAAATGGTCAGCTACTGAGAGGGAACTATTGGCAATAAAATACTTCATATTAATTTTAAACAATTTCTTTACAGACGAAAGTTCGTCATAGAGACCGACCATGTCAGCTTTAGATATTTGAAGTCCATGGCCGAACATAAATGTATTCAGAAATTTGATATTGCGTTAAGTGAATACGATTTCGAGGCCAAAATTGTAAAGGGCAAATTACATAACCCAGCAGATGCCCTTAGTCGTATACCAACAGTAGGGACAGCTGACACAATACCTATTACTGTAAACTCAACACAATACCAAGTGAAATGCCAGTTCACACACTGTACATAATTTTCCACAGCATTCGCTGAAATGCTCTTCCAGGACCCACGCTAGGACACAGAAATAAAAATATCAATTTCAAATTATATTACTAACAACTGGCCAGATATTAAACCATTAATTAAACCAGACTTTCAAACAACAGATAAAGCAAGAGCTGCTAAAGTCATTATACAGAAGAAATACTTGCCAATGCACACAATTTCCAAAATCATTGCCATCATTTTCAACGTCAACATGGAAATCATTCGCGACAATAGTACACTTAAAGTAACGACAACATGTCTAGATGCACATTTGAACTGTCATATTCCAATAAAGGCTGAAAACAATGAAAATATATTTTATCTCCCTGAATATATTCACGAGCAGGAGTACATTAAAATACATGACGATGGTCACATTTTGTTAATACCTTTTCTTGATCAACCAGCATCACCGTTTTAAGCAGAATACACTAACAACCCGCACATACAACTGTTGAAATTATCTTTAACAGATCTGGATAAAGCCAACCCTAAATACCGTCGCATTGTCAAACACTATGCTATTTCTGGTAACAGGGAAATTTATATGAAACACCATACACCAGCAGGGGAGCGGAAACTAACTCTTGTTCTGAAATATTTCCCAGAAATTATAACTGCCCACCATAATGCTCTGTTAGGTGGCTGGCACTTTGGGCAGTTCAAAGCGCTAGAAAATATTAAGAATGCATATTACTGGGATACAATTAACAAAATGGTTAAGGAATATGTCAAGAACTGTCCCACATGTCAGAGAATTAAGGCACCTAACCAAAAACCGATAGGCCAAATTACTCCAATAATGCCACCCCCTTTTCTCGAGTTTTGGGGTCTTGGTGTGAAAGGGATGCTACTGACATCAGCACGCTGCAACAAATACATGTTAGTAATGATGGAATTTGCAACACGATATGCCGTTGCATGTCCGGTAGAATCTATTGACGCTCCTACATGTGCTAATTAAGTTAAAGATGTTATCTTATCTTTTGGTTACCCAAAATCGATCCTGACGGACAGAGGAACCTCATTCAACAATGAGCATATTGCGGACTTATTGCATAATATGAAAATAAAAAAACTCCAAACTACGGCGTACAATCCTGCCTGTAACAATTTAACAGAGCAGGTGAATAAGATTTTTGTGCAACACTTAACTTCTTTCGCCAGTGATGATTCAAAATACTGGGACAAGTACGTAAAACATAATTTTTAATTACAACACAAATCTCAACCATAGTACTAAATTCACACCATTTTTCTTCATGCACAGGGTTGAGGCCACCCAACCTTCGCACGTTAAAAGTCACACATATTCCCCCCGCACAAATGACTGGTGCGAATAACTTAGGTAGCTACGGGAACAAGCTCGAGTCAACCTGACTGTGTCGCAGTTGCAACAAAAACGAATTTTTGACAACTCACACCGACCAAACGATCTAAAAATAGGACAGTTCGTCCGGATTAAAATGCACGCAAGACAAAAAGCATTTTTATTCAAGTACCAAGGTCCCTATGAAATAGTAAAAATCTTAGATCTGTCTACGATCGTAGTGTCAATACATAGATGTGAGTGTGACAAAATAGCAACAATCAGTACTAGGAATGTGAAACTCGCTAATGTTCGTCATTAACACCCACCTTTATGTTACAGGGAAAGAAATGACAGTTGTGAACCCAGGACAGTGCAATTCCACGATGTACTAGGCGGCCTGCTGCGCCTTGCTACAAGTGATCAGTCTTGCAGCGATGATGACTGCAGGACCGATGTATACGACACACGTCGGTGTCCCCTTTCACACAGCTGACGCCGCACATCAGTATGCAGCAACGGCACCGTTACGATTTCCACCTCTATGGTGAGCAGAGAACAGCAGTCACTACATAAGGAAGAGCACTGTGATATTTAATATTGAGAGATTTTGCAATTGTTAAAAAAATGTGATTGGTGCATCGTTTATGTGAAATGTGTGCATCTCCCCCCCCCCCCCCTTTTCTTTGTTGCAGTGCCAGTGCTCGGGTACGTGTACGTCAACCAAGGCGACGAGTGGCCACGGTAATAATGGTTCTTACAGGGGTGCCAAAAAAAAGTTGTGTTTATTAGTTCTTAGTATTTTAAAGTTTACAAATTTAATGGATTAAAAGTAATAATTTTGTAGCGACGTGGTGTTGTTGTATCCTAACTACTCGCCACTTTAAAGGTTTGTTGTTAAACGAAGAAATGTTAGCTGTCCAGATTTCAGAAACTGAAACTAACGTAAAATCATCTATTAAGGATCTTAATTTAACTGTAAACACTGTAGCTGAAATCAAAGAAAAAGTGCAATTTAAGATTAATTTTATATCTAGTCAACTTCAGTCATTGTCACACGACTTCAGGTATCAAGAAATTATGATTCAGAGCTCACAGGTTTTAAGTCATATGATGATTGGAATAGTACTTGATTTTATCAAAAACATTATATTAGATATAAGCTTAAATACTTACATCCAGGTTTGCCAAAACAATCTATTGCCACTGCAAACAGTCTCTAAGTCTCTTTTAACTAGCGAATTGTCAAAACTAGAGTCAAAAGACAGAAAAATGAATTTAACATTAAGTATTCCCATTAGCGATATCATAAGTTACTATGCCATTCCTATAACGGAATGCTCTTTCTCTACCGCTAAGCTTATGATTAAGGTTCAGGTTCCTTTGCAAAATGCACAATTTAAATGGCATTTTTTAAAAGCAGTTCCAACCGCATATTTTTACAAAAATGAATCTTGTAACATTGCATTACCTGAAGGTATTATAGCAATCGACATGCTTACACACATCACTAGGGCTGTAGCCAATGAAAGAAACTAGCTCCAGGGGATGTACCTGATATCGAAACATACCATTGAATCCAACGAGGTAAGTTGTTTTAAAGCCGCTATCAAAATGGAAAACCTTGAAAAATTATATAATTTTTGCAAATTTTTATGTGGACCAAGTGGAAAAATGCAAGTTACGGGAATTCAGCCTCAACATTGCCTAATAACTAATCCATCTGGTCACTTAGCTATCAGATGTACAAATAAATCACTCTGTCAAAATGTTGTGAAAACCGATATAGGATCCATTGAATTACCTGTTCCATGTGGCTGTAGAGTAATAATAGATAAGGTAACGATTATAGAAGCCATATATGTCTGTGGCATCAAAATCCCAGTCATCACTGTAGCACAGATTCAACGGCTCAAATAAAATAATTTTGAGGCTACTCAGTTGACCCTATGAAGGAATAGCCTTCTCTTTCGTTAATAGTTCAGTTAATAATGACGAAAATATTGCATGCAAGCTTGCCAGATGTTAAGTATGTTTCAAACACGAATAATTTCAGGCATGATTATGTGTTTTCCATTGTCACACAACCATTTTAATTATGGAAGCTCGTCAATTATTCTGGTGTTAGTAACATCTATAGAATTGTTATACTGCAAATTGATAAGGGTGTCTATCTTACTATAAAAAGATGTTTCACTGCAGAGAAACAACAGATAAAATATCAGTTCAAGTATACAAAAAACTTGCATGGGTAAGAAAAATCATGAGTATAAAGTCTAGTAAAATAAGTAAAATCACTGCTAGGTGTACATGAAAAGTGATATTAAAGTCACATAGTACAGCAAGCTGTGAGAAAATTACCTGGGTTACGCAAAAGATGGTCGCCCATATGCACACAGTCGCGCCAACAGAGCTTTCTGCTAGCTGAGTTCATAAACATTTCGCACACGTTGACATGTTTCACACTAGGTGTTACCAGTAGTATGGATTGTAGTAATTTAGTTCACAGTTAGGCACCAGAGCGCAGTAAGGCGGCAAAACAACGCAAGAATATGATTTCACGTCATGTTTGATAGATTATCGGGACTGCGTAAGAATATAAATAGCATTCACTATTAACTGTGTGGTTCAATTGTTAGATTAAGAGAATAAATGTTCACGTACAAATAAGACTGAAAACAACAATAATTGTCACACTGAAAACTCAAGAATAGCATGAGATTTTATGGCACCATGGTGGAATGTATCATTTAAATTGTACACGTTAACATTCTCCCAACTCCCTTAGCGACTGGCACAGAGAAAGTATTTGTTCTAGTTTCATTTTTAAAGGGGTAATTTTAATTAGTTATGGCGCCGACCGCAATCTCCTGCACTTCCAATGATCACACGAAACCATAGTGGCTACATGAGTACGGTGCTAGTACGATCTAATACACTATTATGTTCATTGTACTATACATATATATACACATGTTAAGAGGTTTAATATAAAATAGATAATTTAATTACAAATTTTTAATGCCTAAATGCATATAACTATTACAAACATGTTAACTAACATAATAAAATGTGTAGTGGTAGTTCTTGTAAAGCTCATTGCATAGTAGAATCAAGGTGTATACAGAGAAATAGCACTAGGTAATCAAACACAATTGATATAAATATATCCTCAGAGTTTGAGAAAATGTTTTATTTGAGTCATCAACAAGGTGGCAATGTAATTTTATAATTTTCTAAGTGTTAAGATATTGAAACCCAGTATAACGGTAAATTGCTACACTTTTTTTTTAAAGTCAAATATTATTAGTTTCAAATATGGTATACTTACGTGCTCCTTATTTTATGAAAATGTAACCGAGACCCTAACCTCACGACTGACAACGCCCTAGGCGGAATTAATAAAAGTACACGAAGGACACTATTTATGTAAAAACCCTCTCAGCTGTCAACCCAGCGAAGAGCGACCTCTTTCAGTGGCAGACTTTTCCCTTGATTGAAGAGACCGACTTCAAACGCATCCGTTGAGCCGCCCAACCGTTCTCCGGCCTAGCCTATACTCTTTCCCTCCCACACGTCACTTGGGGAACCCTAATCATGCGAGGACACATAAATTTCTTGGAGAAAGGTGGCATTGCTGCAAGCAGTATTAGCCAGGGCTGGCAAGCGACACTCGAGCACCTGGGACGGTGCGATCACGACGAGCCAGCCTGGCTGTTATTAAAATACTCCCCCGCCGAAGAAGGTCGAGAGGCTAGGCAGAGTAGTATATAAGGTTGGAACGATGGCTGCTCGCGGCCATCTTGCTCCCGAGGGACCGACGAGATGCCAGCGAGGAGGACCACCAGGTCGTGGTCCCCGTTTCGACGCCCAGCACCACTGTCGAGGAGGTCTCGCTCGACAACTCCGACGCAACCGCCAAAGGGTCTTCGTCCTAACTATTAAGATTCCTCAAGTCGTGAGCACTTATCATATACTTCGTTGCTGCAGGTCGGCAGGACCTACTAAAGTAATTGCTACTAGCTGAGTAAAGTAATTGATGAATGTAAAGTACAGAAGAGTGCATTTTGTATAATATTTCATGTAAAGCTGTGAGTGACTAAAATATAGTATTTTGTACATGCGAGTGCTCTATTATCTAGTTACCGACATCCCCGTTCCTTGCGTGGCCTGATTCACCCTCAGGACAGGCCGCAGCACCGCTTTGCGTCCTCGGTTACGGCCAACTTTCAGGTTGCCAACCTTCACACACACACGTTTTTAAAATCAGACCGACGCATGCCGTACCAGGACTGAAACGGCAATGTAACGTTTCCACTATAATTTCGTGACTAATCACACGATTGATAAACGTGGTCTAGTTCGACTGTACATACGACTACAATGCGAATATGACCTTGGATTGGCGCGGCGCGAGCGACTGGCGGCCGTCTTGGGGGGTAAGCGAAAATTTCCGGGCAAAATAATCTAGTGACTCTGATGAGCTAGTGCTCTGATATTTGTGCCAAACGAAATATAGCGTCTATAGATTTGTATATTTAAGCGATACAAACAGTATACATATCGTTGAAGGTCGTACACGATAAATTGAGCACTTTTGAAAGCCCTGCTAGAGATCCATTTGTACGCACTTTGTGTATTCTTCTGTGTTATGTAAAATTAGCAGTGCCATGGGCCTCATCGCTTTATTCATGAATCTGTCACGTGAAACTGTGGAATAATTAGAAAAGTAAATAATTGTACAAATCTGCTTATTTTGACAGAAAGCGAAATAAATAATTTGAATTATCACAAGTGGTTACCTAAAACTTTTAATTCGACATTAAGAAGTGGAACTACTTCCTCTCCATCGTTACCAACATTACTGGGCTCATGTCACTCAATACGCCCGTTACAATATATGCAGGTAGGAGCAGTGAAATTTTCTTAACGTTGAATTCAAAGGTGCTCATTTTATCGTGAACTGCCTTTACCAGGGAACCCGATCCAACATACCAGCGAACCGAATATCCGTGGGATTGTACATCTGAGGAATCTGCAACGTCTCGAAACGCCGGGGTAGTTCCCAACCTGCTGCCTGCAGTATCGGATAATTCAGATGCCTGGAGAAGGAACTGGTCGAATAGCTACCTCCTGTTGTGCTCCTGCTGTGATGTTCCTCAACTGGGCAAAGGGATTAAAGGCATCGCCACACATACCAGGGCCTGATAAACACTGTTCGCGCAAACTTAGCACTTTTGCATGCCCTGATAGTGAGCTGTGATCAGTTTAGCAGATGAGGCATTCCGACTCCACTCGTGACGTCACTTGACCTTCGTTTCAAGCTTAGAATGCCGAACATTGGTATGAGCATATAGTTTTAGAGAATCTATTAATTTTCGTCGAAAGCAGGGACTTAAAATTGACGGGCCTGAAACCCGCAGTCTAGAGGGTGTTCTCAATGATATATCACTTTGTAGAAATTAAATATTTACAAAAAAAGTTTGGTACAATGCCCTCTTGTGTGTTATAAGAACCGTTAGATGCAAAAAAAAAAATCTAAATAAATAATATGCCGAAAAAAATTACTAGGTGGTACACTATCCACAAATGCATGTACATGTGAAATCGTGTTTACGTAAACACCAGTTATTCATTATAATTACAGTTAGCATAACCAGTAAGCCGATTAATACCAATCGAATCAAATATGACTTCTTGCTCTAACGTACTTGATAATAACAACGAATCAAAATGGATTTTCTAAAGTGGTACAAACCCCTTCACTTCATAATACATCCTATTTTAAACTAAATTTATTTACACTTAACTTTACGATTAACACATCCGTTAATTTCGACTTTGGGTATTGTCGTTCATCCTGGTGGAAAAATTCTTACAAAAATGTAAAGACTGGTTTACTTCAGGAACGAGCATATGTACGCAGGCCAGATTGATCGAGCGATATATTTTTATCACGGGCGGAGCCTTCCTTTGTTGTCCCCGGTCGTGTGAATGGAGTCCGCTTCAATTGAATTTCACGTGGCGTGACGTCAGGGAGTTGGGAAGTGCTGGAGGCATGGCGTGGGCCGGAAGTAAAAAAGGACCCATGTCGGCAACTCGCGATGAACTTGGTGGCGAGGACGGGCAGATAGTGGCTCGTGTGAACGGGGTATGAGTGCGTGTAGGGAAGGTTTTGGGGAATGTTTGGTGAGAGAGGGGAGAACCTTCTGTGGTAGCGAGCCGAGCAACGCGCCCTCGTTTGCAACAGGTTGTCACGAGGGGTAGATAGGGGTGGAGGCCGAGGAAGTACTGCCCACGTTATATGTATCTGGAGCAGGGGCGCTCGAAGTTCGCTATGCAAGTCGCATTCAATGCTTGCGAGTAGGACAAGACGTTACCACCACGAGAAGTAGGCTACTTTGTGATGCATCACACAACGCCCTTGCCAAAGTAGTGAAAAGGATCGTCTTCGAGCAGAACAAGACCATAAAGGAATCTTGCGACCTTCTCGCCGTGCCGCGAGAGGACAGAACATTTACAGAATTCGTCTTTACTTTATATAGGACATTCTTTAAAAACTACTGTTATAGCATATTCTCGGTAAAATGAGCACTTTTGAAAGCCCTGCTTAAAACGTTGTGTATTCTTCCGCCTTATGTAAAATTAACATTGCCATGGCCATAATCACTTTATTCGTGCGTCGATCAAGTGAAACTGTGAAATTACTAGAAAAGTAAATATTTTGCAAATATGCTAATTTTTACACTTCGATGGATAAAAAAAATAGAAAGCGAAATAAATAATTTAACTTATCAGCAATGGGGTTACCTAGCACTATTTATTCGACGTTAAGACACGGAACTACTTTAACATCCATTGTTACCAACTTAACTGGGCGCATGCCATTCAGGGCGCCCGTTAAAATATACGTCGGTAGGAGCAGTGACTTTTCTCTAAGGTTGATTTCAAAACAGCTCACTTTATCGTAAACAGCCTTTATTTCAAGTATCTAAATCTGAATCAGTGAGAATTTCAATGTTTCAATCAGTCAACAGTACTTGACTGATTCAACAGTCACTCCAGTGAATTTAACTAGTGAATCAGTAAAAAAAAAAAAAAGCCAGATTTCCTTCATTTATTGATTCAGTGAAATTTTCCACTGATTCATCAGTCATATTTTTCACTGATTTTCAGTGGTTTATTTTTGATTGATGGATCAGTTAAAAAGCGTGTAAAAATGGCTGCAAACAACGTTTAAAAATGGCCGTTGAACAAAGTATATCACGTGAAATAACAAATAAACTAATAAAATCAATACCAAATACCTTCTAAACTATGTTTCGTCTTGCAGATGGTAAGGTAATGGCATAAATTCGAAGTGGAAATGATGTGTAAGTTCAATCCCGGCCAACTGCAGTATTTCTTAAATTACTGTACAATGCACAATATAAATAGTAAATTATCGTAAATATGTTTATTTCATGTAATTATTTGGCTACATTCAATAAAACTAACATTTTATTCACCACTGCAGTCGGCTGTCACTAATTCAATCAGTGAAGTTGTTTCGCGTCACTAATAAAATCAGTGAAGTTATTTCACTGAAACAGTCAGTGGTTTTCCACCGATTCTGAGTGGAGCCATTTTCACTGATTTGAATATTTAAATTTCACTGCGAATCAGGGGTTTTCCAATGATTTGATTTTAGTGCGCAGTCTTTCTTGATCACCTTTTATGTCAAAGAACAATCTACGGGCTGAAACTTCGTCTGCCTTCGCCCTCCGTAAAATCAGTAGCTGATAAATGGCACAAATAAGATATATTCTAGTAGCCTTTTGCCCCAGTTAACAAATGTTGTCCTGTTCGTACGTTGAATTTTTTCGTCTATCCATCTATATTTGCCTGTATTACTGGTGTTCCGGTTGGCATCGTGTCCTATTACTTTCAACGAAACATTCAGAAAATAACAAATTGTTCATTGCATTTGGCTGGAGTTTCTCGTACATACCACAAACCGAAAAAAAATGACCGCGTGACGGACTAGAGATTGTCATCCAATCAATAAATACCGCCGAACTATTTAATCCTCCATTCACTCCAGTAATCACAGAGAACAAACGATCCACATTACGGCACTCGCTACAGTGCAGCGCAAGAACTTGCTAGCTTACGCAGAATCTATAATCTTCACAGGTCGAGAATTTTACATGTTCTGAAAAAGGCGACAATTCACTATAAACATCAGTGACGGAAAATCAATCCTCCGACTAAAGACAGCGAGCGCGAGCAGATCAGATTTACTGCACTTGTTCGTAGTGTACAGTACTGAAAAGTTAATTAATTCTGGTTAGTGTAATTTTTTAAAGGTACTCTTGGAAAACCAAATTGGATGGTGAAAAGGTTGCCATGAGGATTATACTGGGTACAATAATTAACTGCTAAAATTTTTAACAGTGTAAAACTTAGAGCAGATGGAGGTTAAAACGAAACACGCTTAAAACAGACCACAGTGAAATCTGAACCATTGTATTTGGTAGGCCTGTAAGTTAAGTGTGTTCATTTTTGTAAGTAGAAAACGCTCTTCTACTTAAAAAAAGAAATAAACGTCTATTTTTAAAACTAATGCTACCTGCGTAAGTAATTTCGAAGAGAATATTTTAATCCGTGTGTAAGAAAGTAAGACGTTCTATAGCGCGATGACGTGTCACAAAACGGCTTCTTCGTTAACTACAAAATAATTCCATATTATTTTTCTTAGCGTTACCTAATGATATCGTATTGTAAAATGTTCTTAAAAGTTGGGTTAAGTTGCGTAACTCTCTTGATTTCCATGATCAGGAAATATGTTATTTTTAGACCGTTTAACTTTCATTTATATATTATGTTGCATATAATACATGCTTTACGAAACATATTTTATGCGCTTTGGGAGGAACGAACCGCTCTCTTCTGACGCTGTAACTAATTTACATCACTTACATTTAGGGCTTAATTTTGTATGACAACAATACAACGATCACGCAGACTATCATATTACAGAAAAAGAGTAACCAAACACGAATCACTCCGCAAATGAAGAGTAGGTACATGCAAGAGTGTGTACGGGTGTGTAGGGTTTCGTGGCGAGGAAGAGAGATGCAGCAGAAGAAAATTTTGATTGGAAACCGAATACCAGGCGCTTCCAGTTAGTGGGATCCTTAGAGTTGTGAGACGAACATCGCAACAGCTGTCTTCAGCAGCACGAGCTCCCAATTCCCCTTAAGGGAGTAGAAGCCACCGGAGGTCTACTAATGATATACTCTCTCTGGTTTTTCCCCTTACGTTCCCGTGGAAGAACCCACGTGCACATTTGTTAAGTCTGCCCGCGGATTTGTTAAGTCTCCCCAGTTCCTTGGGCACCGACATGTATCTTCAGAATTTCGCCAGGAACAGATGATACAAACGTAATACTATTTGTTGGATCCTTAGAGAACACAGTTATTATGAACTAATCTCACACTTTTCCTAGGTTCGATCCCGTGGACTGACATGTACTGCTCGCCATATATTTGCGAACCGGAAGACACTCATAAATAAGCCTGTTATTGGCTTCTATATCTTGGGGGGGGGGGAGGGAAGGGTGAGGGGGGTACGGAAGAGCATGGAAATTAAGAGCGCAGTGCGGAATTTTCCTTACTAACTGGTAGGAAATTAACTCCTCGAGTTAGTTCAGTACTGCGAAGGTAAATTAGTTTTTCAAGTTCGAAGTGTTTACGAACTAATAGTAAATCTATGTAGCGTTAATAGCAAACGCAGTGACGATTGTGAATCTTCGACAATAGTGGTTTTGAAAATATAAAGGGGTATGAGCGAAAAATATTCACCACGGAAAATGTTTTCCGTTATTCTTTACAAAACGTGGCAGTATCTAATATGGGAGGGGCCATGGTGGCTGAGCGGTTAGCCTACTCGCCTCCCACCAAGGCGATCTGGGTTCAATCTCGGGCCGGGTCACTCCGGATTCTCGCATGTGGGAATCGTACCGGACGATGCAGTTTGTCGATGGGTTTTCTCGGGGATCTCCCATTTCCCCCGCCCTTTCATTCCGGCGCTGCTCCATTCTCATCTCAGTTACCCTCGTCGGCTCTCAAGACCCCGATGTTAAGAGCCGCCCAAATCTCTTCACTCACGCTAATCTGGTCGGATAAACCCCCTGGCCCCCTTTTTCAAGCTCTGCCTAATGGACACCAGGAATCGTCAATGACGTCCCACTTCCATATGACGTTAGTCAAGCTCTCGGATATCTGGCGAACAGTATACTTGCGATGAGTCAGACTGGTATTTTCAAGTACAGAGTACGTGGCGGAGATTACAGCAGTTTGGAATTTTCGTCAAGAGTTCTCCCATCCGCTCTCCCGCCTTCATTCTGATGTTGCTCCATCCCCAAATCAACTCATGCTGGCCAGGGAAGACAGGTGTATTCCTCAGGTAGGAAGGCCTGCTTCAGAATGCTATAGCCTACTCTAATCTCACATTAACGTATCTCAGGAGAATAAAGGAGCGGCTGCAGTATGTACTGGAGAAAATCAAAGCGGCAGCAATATCAAAGTTTTGCACGAGTGAAATCAAATTTGTGATATAGGGCGGAAATGATTTACGAATACTATTTTGAAAAACGCAAGTATCAATGTGGTTAAAAGTATGTTAATCGTAAATCAGCTAAGAACCCGAGTGGTCGAGCGGTTAACTAATAACTAGCCGTCCTCTGAGGTCGGGGTTCGATTTCCGGCGGGGTTATACCCGATTTACCTATGTGGAAAATGTGGCGGACGTTGCCAGTTGCTGGTGCGTTTCCTCACGGGAACTCCCGTTTGTCCCGTCCTCACTCCGTTACTGCTATGTCGTAGGGCTTCATTCCGTGCTAAAAGGTCGAGCATTACAAAAGTTAGCCTTCGTATCCATAAAGCTGTAAAAAGTTGAGAGTGTGGCAATAACCGACATCTACAGACGCTAGGTGCGAACAATATATGCTTGGTATTTTTATATTAAATGAATTACATATCCTTATAGCAGACTCTACAAGCTCCAATAAGAACGCCTCTTATCGAGAACCTCACGAAACTGTCGATATTGATGACGTTAGACGTCGATAGTCTCGAACGAGAACAGTGACCTATCCGCAATTCCTCTTTCGTAGGAAGCCGGAAACCTCGCGTTTTAGAGAAGGCGAGCAATAGCTGATGTGACTGTCGCGTCGCGAGTTCAAAAAAAAAAAAGTTCTCCACGGAGATAAACGACTCCGATAACATTATTCGGTCGCCCGACCAGGTACTTTGCCTTTTCGTGCCACACGCGCAACATGCATATTCACCACATTCCCGTTATTCCTTTTTCCGTTTTTCGTTATGCGACTCAACGGCGCAACGTGAGGTACTGAGGGTTCTAGAGGAAGTAAAAAAACAGTAGCGGTTCTTAACTTAAATATTTTCCCATGTATTTACTTTTTCAGTGTGCCGGAAAAAATTCCAACACAGCTGCGGAAAAAACTCCCGCAAGACACGCTAGACCTATTTTATGTTTATTTTCCTCTCCGGTAGCAGTCTGCAGGCGGTATAAACCCGACCGAAAAATATCATAATCTCAAGACGTAATCTGATCCACATAAAAGTGCTCAGAAGTTCTCGCTCGACGTTCAAGTGTTTACCAGCAATTTAACGTCAGGTAACATTTATTACCCACTTTCATATTTTCCCCGAGGTACAGTTTACGTCTGGCGTACGTTTTATTACCCACCCGCTCCGCCCCAACCACATGTCGGACGTGGGAGTCTAGAAGTGGAGGAAGATCTGTAGATAAGTCGCATGCACTCTGCAGACGGCGCTGGAAGAACTGTTAGAAATCAGTGAGATTTGAGAACATGTCAGCTGATTAGATGCAATTCTTATATATCAAAGTTGAGTTGAGATATATTAACATGACCACCACGCCCTAACCACTGGTTTTGGAAACGTTTCATTTAACACTTGCCTCGCCACCAAAGCAAAATGCGCGGGACAACCATCGTGCTGAAACCACATATAACGATCTATGTCAATCGGCGCGTCTTCCGGAAGTGCCGGTAAGGTCTCTCTGATGAAATGGGCGCACGTACAACCGCTTATTTGTCGCTTGAATGAAGTATGGTCCTATGACGTAGTCTCCAACGATTCCACACCACATGTTCACTTTCCACTATCGCTGGTCCTCCACGTGCCCGACCCAACGCGAATTCTCCGTTGCCCAGTATTGTATATTTCGTAAATTTACGCGGCTATGGTTTGTTGAAGGTCGCGTCATTGATAAATAGTTTGTTATTCAGAAGATAGCTTTCATTCCTTACAGACATCAGAACAAACCTACAAAACTGAACACGCTGCTGAAAAAATCCATGTTGTGACGGCTACGCAATACAACCCCGTTTCAACACTTCGCAACGGACTACAGTGTTCGTTTCCACGGAAAATAACCGCCTACTTTTACACGGCAATATTGTAATTTACCCTAAAATTGCTGTCAGCTTACCTGGTTCTTCAATGTCTGGACGTACTGGGCGGCCCAGCGCGGTAGAATTCAGCAGCTTTCATCGACATGTACGGCGCACTTGGTGGCAGACTCGATTCTGTTTTGGTAGTTGATTTCACCGCCGCCGGTGGTGGATGGCAGAGCCACCTTTAGGGGTATGGCCAATTACTTCAGTTGAGCGCTGGTGGTGTCTACTCCCCCTGCTGCGCATACGTGCAGGAGTACCAACTTTGGAAAAATTTGACAGCCCTCAAAGTTACTTCCTTCAAGCTCGTCTGGTCACCGGAAGTGTGTCGACGTGTGGTTACGTGGGTCGCCATAAATGGTCATGTTTGCTAGGATTCGTCGCCAAATCAAGATTCCTCTATAAGGCCTAAATGAACAGTTTGCCCCAATAAGGCCATGTGTTTTTCTATTAGCCAATTCTTCGTTTTTTTTTTTTTTTTTTTTTTTTTTGTGGTTTGGCTCTGATTGACCATAAATTCTGTGTAACCCTCTAAGAGGTAATGGCTTTAACTGTGTGTATAATGGAGTGCACGAGCTCAGTTCGGGGTCGATCATCGCCTGCACTGAGTTAAGTAACCCAAAACGTAATACATAATGTAGTAACTTTAAACTTATGCCTTCATGGCTGAGTTAGGTCATGCACACTTGGTGCCCTTATAATTCAAGTAGGCACCATGATGGCGGAATTTATCATGAGAATACTTAGAATTTGGCATTTTGGCAAAATGTAAAATGTAAATCAACACCAAAGTTGCCTACCAAAAACTTTTAGAATATGATTTTTCAAAATACATTTTAATGTTTTCCTTGGAACTAATGAAAATATGTATCTTCATGGCATCTGCGTAAATTAGAAAACTAATGTGCAATTTTCTCCGATTTTGACCTTTGTTCGGCCATACGGCCAGTAATTTCTAGTAAGTGTTTTGAGAAGTTCCAATTATAAACGGAATATACTAAAATAAAAATGTATTCTAGTTCTCCAAAACTTTTGGCCGCTGTTCGGCCATATAGCCAGTTCATTAACTTATATCAAGTATCCATTAAATAAGAAATTAGCTAAATATTTAAAATGTTGGAACTAACATCAAAAAAATATACTTTTGTGGTTGGCCTCTGTAGGCTATGTAAAGTCATAATATAAGACAACCAAATTCATTTTTAAGTTTAGCTGTAACCTGTGAGTTTGGCTACGCAATCGATATTAATCTTGTGGCAAAATTAACTTTGGAAATTAAAATAGTTCGAACTGTTATTGACGTCATAAATGGCAATTGCATTTTAAAAGCCAAATAATCTCAATTGTGGGTTCTTGTATAATCAAATATATTTTGAGGAAACATTATATTTTTTATTGCACATAACTATACAATTTTTCTGTGTGGGCCAAAATAATATGTATTTAGTCTGGCCATTATTTATAACTGTTGCACTCTTTTGAATTAACGTTGACATGATACATTATATGCATTAGCCGAAATAATGTTTGTAAATGTAAAAGGCGTGAGGCAATTACTCAATATTTTTGTATCCAAGTTTTCCTTAAATGAGAAAAGGAAAATTTTAATTGACACTGTGAAAAACATCTAGTCAAATTTTAAAATAAATTCCTGTATGCTATTTTTGGAATTTGTTGGAAACTAAGTGTAATGAAAACATCGTATAAAAATGAATGAATAAAAGAAAAACTCAAATCATATTTCATGTGTTCTTTATTCATGTCATGAGTTCTCAATAAGTATTGCACTTTATGTGCCCTGTTCAATGAGGGTTTCTTCTAAACCTGTTGGAAATTTTAGTACTTTCTGGAAATCCAATTTTGCTGTGTCTTTGAGTTCAAGGGCGTAGCAATGTATTTACCTGATGAAGAGCCACATGATATGGATGGAATTCCCGTTGGCGCAGTATCCGTAACACACTTGTTTTAAAGGCTGTTCACTATAAAGTGAGCACTTTATAGAAACGAATGTTAGAAAAAAGTCACTGCCCCTGCATGCATAATATGTTTTAATGGGTGCACTAGGTGACATTCGCACAATAAAGTTGGTAACTATGGATGGAAAGTAGTTCCATATCTTAACCTCAAATAAAAGGTGTTAGGTAACCATTTGTGACAACTTAAAATTATTTCTTTCGCTTTATGCTTTTTAATGCATCGAAGTGTAAAAATGGTCAGATTTGTAAGACATTTACTTTTTAAAATAATTTCACAATTTTATTTGATCGACGCATGAATAAAGTGACGAGGCCCGTGGCAATATTAATTTTACATAAGGCGGAGGAGTACACAACGTGTATACAAGTATATTTTAAGCAGGGCTTTCAAAAGTGCTCATTTTATCGTGAACAGCCTATAATTATTCCTACGAATCTGGAAAGTTCTCGCGTACCCGTGTGGGGGTTTGCATCGACACGTACCAAAACATCGTGTTGATGCGTCTCGCCTGTAGCAGTCTTTTGTCGCACTCGTGTTGTGGAATTCCAATCACCTCGTGACAAGAGGCGTGTGCAAATTCTTTGCATTGTTTGCCGTGAGATGGGCGTCCGATTAAGATACCTTTCACCGTAAATAAGTAGAGCGTCCAGTTTTTTTTCTCATTCGTGAACTTCATTGCGTACATACATCCACACATTGCTGCACCACTTAGCACAACAGATTACGTGGACTGGTTCTGCGCTGCTATTAGGAAGTGGTCCCGCCAGGATGAGTCACGGCGCATGTTACTTGCTTAGACAGCTGTGAGTACAAGTCCCCTGCCCCATGCTACCAGCCCACCTTAATTAATAATATTTGCACATTATTTTTTGGCGTTTCTGTGCTATTATCCATTGCATGTGATATATAACTGAAACCCTCTTTGCACGTACACTGTTTAAAAAAATTTCCTTCATTTTACGGAAAAGTGCTGGTAAAAATTTATCCAAAAGTGTCCGTAAACTCTCCGTAAAATTACGGTAGCATTAATTTTCAAAAACGGACTTTCCGTAAATTTCACGGAACCTTTACGTTAATTTTCAAGTTAGTTTTCTCTACTTTCCGTTTGAAATAAAAAGTGATAATGAAAATGTCTTTAATTTTCGTTATGTGGGTGTTCTACCGTGTATAAAAATTATATTTAAAATGTTCAAATATTTTGTACTTAAGCGAGGTTTGAACTCGAGTCAAAAAATCACCAGTCCACGACTTTTACCATTTTTTGTAGTTGTTGTACTTGTATTGAAGAGACGTTGCTGAGTTCAAGTTATACCGACTTGATGATAAATTTGCAGTGCGATAGGCGAGCTGAGGGGCCGGGGTGCGAACACACGAACCCTAGATTACAAGTCGGCCACCCTACCCCTGAGCTATGGGGCCAGGGCAGCCATTTACCTACAATTCTCACGTGATAATAATGGTATATATTTTGTATTTGTATTCAAAACAAAAAAGCAGAATTTCAGTTTCTATTACATTTAGTGTATTTTTAGTGTTGCGAAATGTTACAGACGCCTGATGCTATTTTTTAATGTTTGAAAGAATAGGTCATAGTCGCGTGGAACCTTAACTGCCGCAGAAACGATAATTTTCTTGTTACAGTGGCGAAGAATGCTTCGTGTAGAATCGGCATTGTTAGTCCCTGTAACTCGAAGCCAAAGGAAATACGGAGACTTTCGGTATTTTGTATTTACGGACTTAACACCGTTTTTCGTCATTACGGATTGCCTTTCCGTATATACACTGTACATTACCCTAAAACTTTCCGTAAATATACGGAAATGTTTAACAATGAGATGCCGTTAAAATAAATGTATGTTTTCACGGGAAAAATCATGTGGTTTAATTATTTGTGTCCTTACGAGTGTTACGAATAGTCACTTTGCGGCAAATTACTTTACCCCGTAAGTAATTTAATTTAGAGGAAACTGCATTTCGTGATTTACAACCGTTCCGGAAATTTATGGGATGTCCACGTTAGGCGGATTATCCTTTATACGTTTGACCATGTCTGGGTTAGGGGGAGAAAGATGTCTGCATCTCCCAGGGATTGTCCCCTTCATTTGTGGTTGCCGAAGATAAAAATTATATCAAAATGACCCGTTTGGTAATGGCCTTCAGCCTTAAATTGTAACGACATAGCACTTTAAATGTAATGATGCATGAGATTTTGATCACAGTTCTAAAGATAGACGCCCTTTCAAAGCGAAAGAGAACTATTGAAAGACTGATGATTTATGCATGATATGTTTAAGCTAGAGTTAACGGGTTGCTTAAAGGTCGTCCAACGAAATAATTTTTGGTGGAGTCTAGAACATGGATAGGTGAAAGTTTTCCTAGTGTCATTACATTTAAAGGGTTTCGGCAATCACCACTTAGTACAAGCGTAAATTTGAATGCTTCTAAATTCAAACAGTGAGAATATTTTCGATATTGTTATAAATATTTTACTGGGATTTTCCCTTATTTCAACTCCTGCAAAGACAGACTTACAATATATGATAAAAGCATACATCAATCGTATTTTGAATGTGTTTGCTTCTTATAAGTTGTCATGACATTACAATTAACCGTTATTTAATTTTTACTGCGCTTTCAGGCAAATTGTTGGGGGTTGGCAGTGGTCTCGTGACCTTTTGAGGCATGCTGTAGGTGACAATGTAATACGCGGTGTCCGCCAGAGGCCGCCATAACGGTAAAGTGAGCACTTTGGAAGCAGTTTCATCAAACATAACGACCAAACAATACTTTTAATTGTATCCTCAGACTTTTTTTTTTGTTTTGACTATGATGAAATGTGTATACTGCGTTCGTTACTCACAAGGCAGTGCGTACATTAACAAGTAGCGGGAGGATATAAATTAGCTGATACAAAAAGTTACCAAGGTTAGAAAAGTGCTCAGTTTACCGTGAACAGCCTATAAGAACGTGTGTTTCAAACACCGTGTAGCTCATCTCAACACCCTCTTATATTCAAGTACCATGTACATACCGTACACACAGTAGTAGTACCTATTTGAATGTTGCAGCATCCCAGTCACTCAGTTCCACCACGACATACAAAGATTCTACAAACCAAACAAATCACCAATACAGAATCAACATCTGTTTTCTACTCTCAAATTAACATTATCAGTATAAATAAATGTACGGGGACTACGTAAATGTATAAAACGCAAATGTAAACAAACGTATAGCATAAGAGGGCGAGCGAAATATAGAACCGTCTCTAAACGATTCTAGCTAGCACGCGCATGCCCATGCATGCACGCCACTCGTATACAAGTTAGCCAGTCACACGTCGCAAGTTGACTTGAACAAGGAAGGTGTACAATATCTTGTATAGGCTATTCACAGTAAAGTGAGAACTTTTTAAGGCCCCCACTTTTTAATGTAAACGTTTCAATATGACTAATAAATACAGTTTATACATTTCATCACTCTCAAAAGTTAACATCTGAGATTGCAATAAAACATATTTATTAGATTTTAATGCCTTTTGGGAGGGTCTTAAAAGGTGCTCACTTTACCGTGAACAGCCTATGCAAGAAAGTGAATAGTGTGTATCCGGCATCAGAGGGGTGTCATACTACGAGTTTGTGTCGCTGCAGCTAAACGGGATGCGGCTTGACGGGACGGGCACAACACAACGATGTAAATGTCAGGTGTCACACTAGTGCGGCATTCACTGACACCTCGCATTTACATCAATGTGTTGTGCCCATCCCGTCAAACCGGGGCGTTTTAGCAGCAGCGGCAAAAACGCATAGTATGACACCGGCCTTATGCCCGGTTGCACCAACATCATCCCCAATCAGACCAAATGATCCTAGTTCCGAACCAGGATCCAGTTTGATCTTAGTTCCAAAGTAAAATTGTGGAACCAACGAAATTTCATGATTCTGGATCTCCAATTATTCGATCTTAGTTCCAAAGTGAGAGATCGAGATTAAGTGTGAAGCAAATTTTTCTATTGGTTCGTAACATATGACGTCATGGAAGTAGGCGTATTTTTCACTATATATAGAACTAGATGTGCGAGGTTTTATCTGTTTTAAGTGAATTACTGCTGTACAAATTTTACTGAATAATATTCAAGGGCGTACAATGTTGTTTTAATTTCCCAAGAAAACAACAAAAGGTAGTTCTATCTGTTGGCGTATTTTCAAACTACATTTGTCGACGATGGCTACTGATCTCGGATCGAGATTTCGAACCGCCAACTCCGGCGGTTCGAAATAAACTTCATCTCGATCTCCAACCCAGTTCGTCAGCTCGAACGGTGCAACAGTTTCCTGTGTCGATCTTAGATGCGATCTCAGATCGAGTTTCGAACCACGATGGTGTAACCGGGCCTTAGAGCCCCGCACAACCCTGTCCTCTTCCACTTCTCCGGGCCGCCTGTGGGGATTATCGTGGCGGGCGGGTCCTGGGTCTGGCCCCGCAACGTCACTTTGTTTGCCCTCCCGCGTTGCTCGTAACAAAATTAAATCAGCTGTTTGTCGTCGCGGGTGTTTGGCGAGAGAGACAATCGCGCTGAGGGATTGGGATCGGGCCCGGCCGTTTCATTTGGTCAGTTCGTTTGGCGTTAAACAACCACAAACCTTCCTCGCCCCCCTACCCACCACAAACATCCCCAACAAACTCGCTGCGGAGACTGCAAACAACAGCGTTTGCTCGCGGGACCACACGTGTTTCATCGACTGCGATCAACGTCCGGAAATGTCTGCCTACACTTGCTTGCTTTCGGCACTTAACGGCTCCTCAGCTTACAACGCAATCACAGTTAAACTACGCAAACTTCATAGTTTATCTAGTTACTGTGGTCTGCGTAATTGACTTTACAGAAATGATAGAAAAATCTAACAGGAATAAACAAACATAGTGAGAATTAAAAAAAGGTAGCTAAGTAGATTGGAATCTAGATATTTTTTTTTTTTACGATTTCCATTACGATTTGGTTTCACTTGCCAAAACAGTCTCTTTAATTTCTTGCCGATTTAATATTTAAAAACTTGTAAATGATACTGCAATAATTTAGTTGTTCACCTTACCCTCCACTTCAGATAATAGTTACCACCTAATGGTGGTAACTATTACAAGTAAAACAATACAAACTTATTATTCAATTATGTAGTATGTTATTTGCAAGGCTCATAATAGACTAACAGAATTTTGCTGGACTTATAATTCGCCCAATACATTTTACCTGAATATTGATATACATTTTATTATGTTGGAAAGATCTTGCTATATGTTAATTTGTTAATGCCAACACTTATGTTATATGTTTTGCACAAATTCCTATATTGCATTAATGTAAGAAAGTTTAAGTTTAAACTTGGTGATGAAGTTTGGCGTATCCTAAAATTTGTCTGTTACAGAAGGAGTATATTTGTACGGACATATAGACACGGTAAATAATGCATATTCAGATTATCCTACGATTTACGTTCAGTAATTTTCATTTTAGGGTTTCATACTAATGAGTCAATGAAAAATAATCCAGCTAACATTATCCTAGATCATTCATGGAAGAAAAAATGACATTCTTTATCATGTTTGTTACTAGCTGCTTGTACTAGAAGTATGTGACACTTGTGTGGACGTGGTATGTCGTATTTTTTGTGAAATATTAAATTTTTGGAGCGACTTCCCTTCGAGAAAATGTAATTAAGAAAACATTATAGTGACAGAACCTCACACAGAATACAGCCTACTCGAACCAAAACCTAGTACGTTCCCATCGTTTAAACACTTGCACTAATGTAGATACGTGAACAATCTTTTTCTGACTTCTTTTCAATAGTGTTGCTGGCTTAATGACTTTTGTTCAGTTTGGTGTTTGCATAAAGTTGAAGGGTATATTGCAATGTAAGGTAGAAGTCGCCTCTTTGACTACCCAAAGGATGTACTTCAAGGAAGACATGCCAAAACCGGTTAAAAAAAAAAAAAATTAAATGAATGAAAACTGACGGAACGCAAATTCCAAACTCATTAAACTTTATTTGTTGCGTATTTTAAAGATAAACTGGTTTTAAGTGTCTCAGGAAAGCATTAGTTGTTTTGGAATTTTCTTTAAAATTCAATTTTCTCTCGAAGAAACCACGAAAAATTCACTTTTGGTTATTAAACATTTTACAGTTTGATGTTGTCCTAACTAATTCCGTTAGTATTCCCAGTGCACCACGTGGACAAAAATTTGCGGGCCGTAAGCCTCATAGAGTTATAATGAATTTCATAAATTGTAGTGTCCATCTCTGGTTGTTGACTGATTACACACAAGGGAAGAAATTTTAATCATCAATATTACTTACATATGGCAATATTATTTTAAAGGCGTGTAAATGCTATTTTATTGTAGTTTCTTTACCTTAACGATTTTATGTAAAATGGGTTGTGAATATTTGTAACAGAATTCAAAAGAACTATGGCAAGTACGTTCCGAAAACCTGAAGAGAAACAACGTTCATAAAAATAATACCATATTGAATATTAATGGATATTACTTTGTGTCATTTTAGATTTTTTTTTCCGAAATGATATAAAGAAGTATTCCATAAAGTTTCAGTGAAAACAACTGTGTAATTTTTAACGGAAAAGTAAAGCTATATGCGATTGGAAAGTGCTCCAACAAAAACCTCATGACGCGACAACAAAATTCATAAAACGGTAGCCTTTTATTCTGACCGCTCAGATGGAAACGCTTCGCTTGGAAATTACATTTACAGTGACAGCAGAACGGCCGAGGCAGCATGTAGCGCTGAACGAGTACGTGAGAGTTAAATAGAGGCCTCGAATATCACTGACAAAAATTACAACACACATTCAGGGTTCGGATGATAATCCGATATTTTCGTCCATTTGCCCGATCGTTGTGTCCGAATCAGTGTTGATGTGTGTGATGCGCAATCGAGAACGCGCTAGAGAGAACATCGCGTGCAAATGATATTTATTCGCCTGTTGTCAGGTTATACATTTTGCTGCGAAGCCGATAAGACTGAAATTTTACCCACCCGTCGGGTGTATTTACAGCTTACAAGTCCCTGTGACGTCGGTTACGGCATGTAAATGAAAGCAGACGGGATAGAGAAAAATCTTGTTAAAATCATACATGATTTTCAGTATAGCGGTCCTGCGATTAAGCTAGTGAAGTGAAGATATTTGGGCGGCTCTTAACAGCGAGCTCTTGAGAGCCGAGACTAAGCTGGGTCTGGTTTAATCCCCATTCGGCAAAATGGTACGTACAGATTTTATTGAACTCCTAAATCGTTAAATTCTTTTAATAAATTTAGGCAAGGCTTTGCGGAACGGTTCATTAAAAGTGTTGTTCACTAAACACCTCGCTTAGTTCTTTTAGGTTATCAGATGGCAGCTTGCAAAACAAAGAGAATGCCAGCGACACTTACATACAGACAAAAACAGAAACGAACCGAAATATCGAGGCAGCACTTTAGCGGCATTGGCAACTGAATGCTGATAAGAGAAAAAAAAAACCTAAGTGAACATAGTGCAGACAACGCAGTTACATTAGCAGTTAACTTCTCAGCAACCTCGGAGTCTCTAGTTCTGTCTCTGTTACTCGACATGCTAAGCAATTGACGAAAATGCAATTCTCCTTTGGGTTTTGTACCGAAAACGCCTGCAGTGTGTGTAAAGGAAAATCCAAGAGAATACAACACCATTTATGTCTGTTAGACATATAAACAAAATCAATATATTTTACACAAAAATTTCATTTATTTCGAAAACTGTATTCCTGAAAACTTAATCTCGAGAGTAAAACTCGTTCCCTTCCTTCCCATGGTACCACTCTAATGTTCATAGCAGTGGTGAATTGTACACGGGAATGTCCGTTTCTATGGTGCTTGTATTCCTTCATTTTGAAATGCAGGCTTTGGGTCATGAAGGCTTAAATATTCAGTGGCTCAAAAGTCAGACTAAAACCCGGTTGCACCAACATCTTCCGCAATCCGAGATCGAATGAACCTAGTTCGGAACTACGATCCAGCTTGATCTTCGTTCCAATATAAAAGTGCACCAACGAAATTTCATGACTCTGGATCTTAGATTCTTCGATCTTGGTTCTAAAGTGAGAGATCGAGATTAAGTATAAGTCAAATTTTGCTATTGGTTCGTAATATATGACGTCATGGAAGTAAGAGTATTTTTCACTATAGATAGAACTAGATGTGCAATGTTTTATCTGTTTTAAGTAAATCATTGTTGTACGAATTTTACTGAATAATATTCAAGTGCGTATAATGTTGTTTTAATTTCCCAAGAAAACAACAAAACGTAGTTCTATCTGTTGGCATATTTTCAAACTACATTTGTCGATGATGGCTACTGATGTCGGATCGAGATTTCGAACCGCCAATTTCGGCGGTTAGCAATGAACTTGATCTCGATCTCCAGTACAGCTCTGAACTCAAATGGTGTAACAGTTTTCTGTGTAGATCTTAGATCCGATCGATTTTCGAACCACGATGGTGCAACCGGACGTAAGCCACATAAACAGATAATTCTTCCTGGTAGTGAGGAGACCAGGGCAACTCCAGAAGGTTCCATCCCACCCCTTCATTCCTTCCTCAGGCGTTAATCACTAGTGAGGGTATTTTTCGTTCGTGCACATCAACGCCGGTACACCGGCTAAAAGAAAATCAAGTTTGGTAAAGGCCTTGTTTTCCGCACGAGGCCTATGATCCAGTTGCGTGTCCCTTGCAAGGTAATTTTAGTTGACCCGCTTTATTTTTATACTCAGAAGCGCGTTGTTCGTGTTACGTGCGATCACCAGACACGCAGGAAGGCAGTAGTTAACAGCGATACGAAGGTTTTTGGACCGATAATCAGCAGATACAGCTGTCCAAACCACACACAGCCGTACGCATTAAGGTACTTTTACTTTTTAACTTATACCAGCAGCCAGTCTTGTTCGTGGTCTGTTTAACAGCCACGTTCAGCAAGATAAAAACAAATTACAAATGTCGACAGTTTTTCCTTTACACGCCGCTGTAAAAAATAACCCGACACATTAACGGGAAAAAATTTACGGAAACGTCGCGTTAATGTATAAGTACGTTGGTTGTGCTCAGCCAACACGAAAATGCTCTCTTGCTTTCATAGAAAAAAGTGAGCACCCACTCCGTAAAACACGCAGCTTCGGGCCTTGGCTGCAGCCACCGCAAGGATAACGGGGAACCTTTTTCTACATTACATCCTGAGAATCTTTCATTTGTGCATCAGCAAGGTGTATGGACCAACGCTGCAAATGGCTCGTGAAACTAAAGAAAGTAAATTAATATACGTGAGATGTTCACAAAAAAAAACTCCTCGAACTCAAACAAATCCTCAAAAAGTACAAGCGAACTATTTATGCATATGAAATATCCTAACGTACTTCCTAAGAATGACACCCTGAAAGAAATTCGGTAATAACACCTTGTGTTAGCACATCTGGTCCCAAGCAGAAAACATGAAAATGTTTCCGAAATGGTAGTGCATTTGGACTGAAAACAATTTTGTACTCAAAATCCAGAAAGGATATGCATGTTGTTCACAAATAACAGACAATCACCGGCAAGCGAGTCTTCACATGAATAAGGCGAATTGTATACATATGGTAGGTACAAGCCTTTAAAATTAGTGATGATGGACAAATTTATTGTGAATGGTACGCAAAATAATTTACTTGCAACTATGAATACATGGATAGTGTGCCATTAAACGAAGATACTTAACTACAGCAAATACTACCTTCGTCATAAAAGTAGGTCATGTTTTTTTTTGCTTGAAAGGAACAACAAAACTGCGCGGGTAAAATTCCTAAGGAAACGAGTCATGGGTAAAAAAAAACCACATGAAAACATTTATATGGCAAGATTTTACTCTTGACGTGATAACCTTTAAGCTCCTATTGGCAAAGGCGGTCGTTTTCCACGTTGGGTCAGCCGATATGGGTTTTATTCCCAAGTGAAAATGGGTGTTCACGTCAAAATCGCAGAGAGTACTGAAAACAAATGGCGATACATCGCAAAAATCGCTTACATTGATATCGCAAATACCAGTTATATTAATATCGCAAATATTGACATCCTACCGCATGCGTCAGTTGCATTGGTATCGCAGATATCTACATCCCGTCAGACTATCGCAAATACTGCATATCACCAACACCGCATATCGAAGATAGCTAATATCGCCAATATCGTGATATGCTATAAGTGTCCTACGTTGTTTGACCATATCGCACTTGCTAGACTTCAGAACTATCTTTTCTATGATCGATATATATCCATATCGCACAGCCCTACTGGTCGCACGCTGCTTTGTTCGCCACGAGGTCTCGTCAAGGGTGTTTTTCGAGTTAGGCCTCGCGTGGCGCAATAAAGCGATTCCAAACGTCGGAGCACGAGCGTGACCTGAACGGGGAAATTACCGCCTCTTGGAACCCACTGCCCTTACCCCCGTCCACTCCCTCTACACCCCAGGAGAGCGCGGGGGTACCAGGACACTATCGTCGCCCCACGCGAGGCAGAGGAACGCGATGGCGGGAGGGCAAGCCGCGGCCTTGGCACGGTCGCCGTGAGCTGCAATGCGGGGTTGCCTACCGTGACAGGCGAGGGAATCAGGGGCTTCAACAAGACAGAAGGGAAAAGGGCGGGGCTCGTCTTCCGGTAAACATCTCCTTTCTTTCTGGCACGAGTAATAATTGCGCCTTGATTGCCCGTGGCGAGATGCCAGCGCACGAGACCACCTCCCCCCCGCTCCGCCCCATTTTCCAGGGCAATGGGCAATAACACAATTACCAGGCGTGTTCAACCCCCCTCCTAATGGCCACCTAACACCCAGCTCGGGGTCGTATTTACATTAGGATTCACAACAGGGAGAGGCCGCTCGTCTTTCAGGCGTAACGTGTGCACCCCACTCCCCATCGTCTACCACTCGATGGAAGTCAACGGGCGAGCGACCACCCATACAGACGACGGTGGGGTAGCAAAGCCGCTCTGGGTCTTCGCTCGACATCTTCGGAGAATACTGATGTACGCTGTTCTACTTAACTCGGTCCGTAGAAGCTTGCGATTTAACTGTCGTCCGATATGTCCGAAGAAGTAGACACAGCCCAAAACTTCCCCGAGACTACCGAAACACTGGTACGGAAACTGGAAGTGTTAACAAAGAAGACATTTCGCAGTCCAATTTACAGAACTGTCACAGTGAACGTCTGGCCACTGAGGCAGCCGTTTATATCACGAATTTCATACGCACAAACCAGTAAAATGGAGTCTATGGCCAACAGTAAGTTCAAAAATCGGACAGAAATCGCCTGGTGTCACAGTCTGGGACAAGTTGAATGGAATGCCTCGTCGACACGACCTCACCTCTATAACTATTAATGTTTTGACCCTTAAAGAGTCTCCCTGGTGTTTGCATGTGTCTTCCGCTAAATGATGTTCACGATATAGTGAGCATTTTAGAAATGAACCTTAGAAAAATGTCACTGCCTCTGCCCGCATATATTTTAATGGGCGCACAGAGTAACATTCGCCCAGTAAAGTTGGTAACGGTGTATGGAAATTAGTTCTATATCTTGACGTTGAATAAAAAGTGTTACGTAACTATGTGTGATAGCTTAAATAATTTCTTTCGCTTTCGGTTTCTTTAATGCATAAAAGTTTAAATTTTAGCAGATTTGTAAAGTTGTTTCCTTTTAAAATAATTTGACAGTATCACTTGACCGACGCACGAATAAAGTGATGAGGACCATGGCAATGTTAATTTTACACAAGGCAGACGAATCCACAACGTGCATACAAGAAGATCTTAAGCAGGGCTTTCAAAAATGCTCACTTTACCGGTAACAGCCTATACGTGACTTTCCTTGGACGGTCACCCATCCATGTACTGACCACGCAACACCATACTGAGCCGTGGCGATCGGAATAATGCCATGTTACCATGACGGCAGGGCCATCGGAATCAGTACGTTCGTTCGCTAATCAGCACCTGGTAATTTACAAGCCAAAAGGAATCCTAGCCAATCAAGAATTTTTCGCAAGCAAGCAGTAACCAATCACACAAGGCCCGTCTCAGAGCCTCGCGCAACCAATCAGCGAATGGTCACGCCCTCATCAAAGGAACCACCACAACGTTTCTCTTCTGTATATTTGTCTATTCTGTGGCATGGCTATGCGGTATGGTATGTATGTCTCGTTTTTGGAACATCGTGGGTTCAATCTCAAACAGATGAAGTTTAAAGTATCATAAACTATTTGCGATTAAGCAACAAATCGGAGAATTGTGTCACGGGGAACGGAGATCTTATGCCTATGAAAACGCAGTTGGAAATACCATCTTCCTTCATGGCGAAAATGGGGGTTCACGCATATTTTTGAGCGAAACCTTGAAACACATAGATGTACACGATTTTTAAATACACTCAGCACGTGTGAATGAACAAAAAAAAAGTCTTCACGTAAGAACATTCTCTGGTGAACGTTTTTCGAGAAATCCATATGTAACCCTCAAAACAGAATGCATCTCTCTTGACAGGCAGGTTGGGGGCACACAGCTACCTTGAAAATCACTTTAGAGGAACGTAAACACACATTTTCGCCTCATATTTTCGTGCAGAATAAACTGCGGAGTTTGTCAGTTTTGTTCAAGATCAACTGGTATATCCTATTATTCTAGTGGGCTCGTGAACAAACAGATCAACGAAACGACACGCACTGTCGTGCTTTTCATTAAGGGGGAAAAAAAACTATCCTGGAGTCCTATCAACAATGTCTTGCGGTCCATTTTCCTACTTTAAAACACCTCGTCTCTGTTACCGTCTTAGAATGACGATATGGCCCATGCATGAAATATAGTAAAACTATGTATCTGTTTCCCTTTCACCGCCCTTCACGTTCTAGTGGCTTCCAATTCCCGTTGTTACATCACTATACTGGCGCCCTCACCTTTTAAATCGTCTATAGACTATTTATGGTAAAGTGAGCATTATGAAATCCCTCTCATTGCGAATGATGGTTAGTAAATATATTTTATTTTAGTCTTAGATGTTAACTCCCGGGAGTAGTAGGGGCGTGCCGATCCTAGATTTTATATCAAAGGGTTATATTGATATCAAAGGGTTAATTAAATTCATTGAAAGGGCCAATCAAAAAGGGTTGGTTGAAAGCGTTAAATTGATTGAAAGGGTTAGATTTATTGACAGGATTAATGGGTTGAAGGGGTTAATTTTTAATCCGATCGATTGTTTCTTGATTTTGTACTTCTTTCTTTCTTTTGGGGTGGGGGAGGGGGTAGTAGGAGATCTGACACGTCCTCACCCCTTGGCGCTCTGGCAGTCTACTGACCAGAGTGGTGGGTTGCAAGGTCTTATACAGGTGCATAGTTTAGTGGAAGAGTGGGCTAAGGCTAACTATTTATAATTTTGAGGTGTTTGGAGGGATATTAGTGGTATATAGGCGATTTTTACGAACATATTTAACACGCGGGAGGAATTCAGGGTGTTTAAACGAGATCTAAGAGTGGCCTAAGTGTAAATTGTATGTTTTTTTGGGAGGGGGGGATATTGCTCATAGACGGAAGATAGGAGACTTTGAAAGATGCGATTTACGTATTAAACAATCTGTTTCCGGACTGCAATTAAACGTAAGAGAATTTCAGAGTGCTCCACGTATGAATAAATTACACGCATCGAATCGGAAATTTCAACCACCACGTGAATAATCAGTGGAATTGCGCGAGTCTTAAATGTAATGTGAGTCTTGAGCTTATAAATATAATTTACACAAGAGATAGTTAAAATTCTATGTAAATAACACGAAAGACAAGTACAAACTCAATAAACGAAATCCAGCTGGTCAGTATGAATAAATAACATGATTCAGCCAGGAGAATGATATCTTATGGCAAAAAAAAAAACACTCCGAATACGATTTCAACCAGACACAATCACGCACCTGAAATATTAAAATAAGTCCATTCGAGGTATGAATGAGTAGTACTTAAGTCGAGCTGTGAGTATATAGTGTAGCACGTCCGATAGGCAACTGTGTTTAAATTATGGTAAATGTTTATGAAATTCACTGCACTTGTTAACACAAACGGCATTTTCATAGACCGAGCTCAGAAAAACACGTAATGAAATGGCTCCAGGAGCTACCCGAAATCGCATCTAAGTCCAGTTCGGAGGTCACTTGAAGAATGAGTGGATGCTATGATGTATGGACTGCTTATGTATGTGGATTACGTCCGCAGGCTGACAAGTAACTGAGTTGACATTTATGACTACCAGAAAATCTACCAAGCTACTATTAATGAGTTATTATCGACGAACAATTTAATCATATCTTCCTGAACGTTAAACATTTCACATTAAATTTAAAAAAAAACTTACCCTGCTGCCATGTTTGAAATTCACAATTTCACTTCCTGGTAAAAATAAATAAATCACTCACATTATTTTACGACGTATCCAGAGAACTGTTTTACCACTGCGAATAAATGTTCGTATCGTAAGAGACCGTATTTTAAAATGATTCACTTTTAACAAACAATGAAACACCGAACCTCCAGACGCTTAGCGGCCGATGAGGCCACCCTCGGGGGTTACCACAGCTACGGACCATCTCTAGTACTACCTGCGATTTAATTTAAAATTATTTTATCGGGAAACTTTTTTTGTGTGTGTAACTTATTTTGCTTTTTGGATCGATATACTGCATTTGTGATAAGGTATAGATTTCATCGTTTTTCTTCGAGGAAGATTGTATACTCAAATCGTTTGGTTACATCGTGATTATATGTTCTTATTAAGTATGTGCGATTTCCATTTTTAAGTTCATCTATGTCATAATAAAACCGAGATACCGTCGGCTTCGACACGAACCTCACGCTAATCGTCATTGGAAAGATTCATTGTTTGTTTAAAGCGAATCATTTTAAAAATGCGATTTCGGGTAGCTCCTGGAGCCATTTCATTACGTGTTTTTCTGAGCTCGGTCTATGAAAATACCGCTTGTGTTAACAAGTGCAGTGAATTTCATAAACATTTACCATAATTTAAACACAGTTGCCTATCGGACGTGCTACACTATATACTCACAGCTCGACTTAAGTACTACTCATTCATACCTCGAATGGACTTATTTTAATATTTCAGGTGCGTGATTGTGTCTGGTTTAAATCGTATTCAGAGTGTTTTTTTTTTGCCATAAGATATCATTCTCCTGGCTGAATCATGTTATTTATTCATACTGACCAGCTGGATTTCGTTTATTGAGTTTGTACTTGTCTCTCGTGTTATTTACATAGAATTTTAACTATCTCTTGTGTAAATTATATTTATAAGCTCAAGACTCACATTACATTTAAGACTCACGCAATTCCACTGATTATTCACGTGGTGGTTGAAATTTCCGATTCGATGCGTGTAATTTATTCATACGTAGAGCACTCTGAAATTATCTTACGTTTAATTGCAGTCCGAAAACAGATTGTTTAACATGTAAATCGCATCTTTCAAAGTCGTCTGTCTACCACCAACATTCCTACACACACCTCAAAATTGGAATAATTAGAAAAGGTTAGCTTTAGCCCACTCTTGCACTAAACTATACACCTATATAAGACATTGCAACCCACCAATCTGGTCAACTCACTGCCAGAGCTCCAAGTGTAAGGACGTGCCAGGGCTCCTGCTACCCCCTCCCCACACCCAAAAAGAAAGAAAGTAGTGCAAAATCAAGAAAAAAATCGATCGGATTTTAAATTAACCATTTCAATCCATTTAACCCTTACGATAAATTTAACCCTTTCAATTAACCATTTTAACCCTTTCAATTAACCCTTTTTATTAGCCCTTTCAATCAATTTAATTAACCCTTGATATCAAATCTAGGATCTGCACGCCCCTACTATTCCCGAGTGCGGTGGAATATACTCACTGTGTTTATTGCTTACATGACAATATTTATTTAAACGGTGATTAAATGATAAAATGGCTGAAAGGAAACAGTAACTAGGGTCGAAAATGTTTTCATTTACAGCCTATAGCACAACTGCGAAAGCCTACTTTTTGCTTTCAAAAGTCTTCTGCTTTCCCTGTTTTATTGTACCGCGTTGATTTTTTTTTTCAGGACATTTTGATAAGAAAATTATTTGCAATGACAAAAATTCTAATATTTTATAATCAAATATGTTTTTGTAATAGAGGACTACAAAATATTATAGATGCAATATAACAATCTAACGCCATGAAACAATTACTGAATATTTTGTTGACTTAATTTTTCCAATACACACAAAATAATTCCTCGGAAGACAATTTTAAAGGTATATTATCACTGTTTTGATGAAAATGTTATCTACCCTCTATTTCAAAACATATAGGGTTTCTCTGAAGGCAGCCACACGGTTTGATTTCCTGAGAACGTGTGCAGAATTACAAAATACGCTTTTACTTTATGTAGAATCGCGAGGACGCGTCTAGTGCAGTTGTTCTCTCGGGGTGCTCTCATTTATACCAGCCTCCCCAATATGACTTCCTCGACACGATTTCATTGATGTGACACATTTTTCAGGGCGGTTTTTAACTAACACTCATGGACATTAAACAACTAAGGGCCCAACCGTAACCTTTTTTTTTAGTTTTGTCACGCGTCTAGAATAGTTACCATGTTACAAATTTTGGTTATCATACAAAGATTGAAAGAAAAACAACATATTGCATAGATATACGTAGGTAGTAATGAAATGATGTGAAATTAACCTAACATTGAAGCGACTGCGGCCCCATTTGATATTTCTTTATCCACTGGGCCACTGCGGCCTCACTTAACATAGTTCTATCCCCTGAACCACCAAGGCCCCACTTGGAATCACGCTATACACTGAGCTACCGTGGCCCCACTTGGAAATTAACTCAACAATGAAACGACACATTTAAAGTAAACAAAAATGATATTTCATTACATTCATATATCTATGCAATAATCTCTATGCATTAATACAAAACTTTCATAACAAAAAAAGTAATAAAAAAATTTACTTTTAGGGTCGAAAGTCATGATTGCGTAATCTGATCTTGCTGAAATTCGAACTTGACCTGTATTTAACCCTGAGGATTCGCTCTGCAAAATTTGAAGAACTTAGATGAGTTTCAGGGGACTCAGAAGTATTAAAACAGACAGGCAGACAGAGATCGTCCTATTATACAATAGGATTTCGGCCTCCCTGTTATTTTCGTAGAATCCCGACACGAGAGTCAGGTTACATTCCGCTCTCCAGTTCTTTGTCCCTGCAAGGCATGATAATGTACGGTGAGCGAAGACAACGAGATGGTGAGTGGGCTGTAAAGGAATCAGCATATTCATGAAAATAAATTATTATTCACCGGACATAGTGATATCGTTCTTATGTTTCGGAAATATTTATTATTAATGCCCGGGGAATAGTTAATTCCGCTACTAATATATGCGTCAGAATTTTTTGTGCGCAAACTGTATACGATGATTAGAACCTTAATAGCGGTCACAATATGAGGTGAAGACCATTTGAAATGCATATACCTTTTCGTGCGTATCTAGATTAGGTCCTATATAATTCCGGAAGTGCGTGTATACAGCGTCAAGTATTCAGATAGCGTTCTTGAAAACTTTTGTTTAGTTCCTCCCGACCTAGAAATGGCGGCAAATTTCCCTAAACTCGGAGGGCAGAAGATGCTAAAACTAGGGCATAGCGTGTTCTCGAGTATATTAACAACACGCTCGCGAAAGCACCGTAGAATAATGACTGGTTTATTAAATATACCTACGCACTGAAGAGGTAAGAGATAATCATGCAAATGTGTAATCAAACAGTTCACTCTTATTTTGTATGCTGCTGTGTTTGCGTTAATGTGTATTTAAATGAACTTTAATTGAATGTCAATGCGCTATGGTCCCACTAAAACGTATAATGATTTTAAGAAAGTTGTAAAATCAATACGGTTCGAGTAAAATTTAGATATAATTAAAATATCTTTTGAGAACAAAAATCACGAAACTATCGTACGCTAAACCAACGTATACCATAAGTATAACATGTAAAGTCTATTGAAAAAGCAATAAAATCGATGATACAGCTTCGTATGGAAATGTGAAAGAACGCGAAAATATATGGAAAAAAAATCTCCGAGGAAGGTTGTTGGTTATGAATATATGTCTTAAAGATCAGAAAGTGTTCATAATAACCTAAATGAGCACAAGAAATCAACGTTCGCGTGCCTTCAGCAACTCCTCCTAAACGTCATTCTATTCTAAGACAACTCTAGAGTATTCACACAAACTGAAGTGTTGTTTCCCTGAGATGGGAATCTAGCTTTCCTCTCTCTTTCCCCTGGAGATCAGGTTCATGCGGCTCCTGTTATGAGTCTGCACATCTGCCTTCTTTCGCTTTACGGCACACAATTTCTGCTCCGTTCAGAAACTCTCCTTGCAAGCAACGCTTCAACCACCCCTTACTCCAACTCGTCCTCTCTGTCTTATCTCGCGGTGTCGATCCCAGGAGACGCGAAGAAACGGAGCACGGAGAATTCCAACCCCCTCCACTTTTTTTTTTTTTTTAAAGGGAAAACGACCACTGTGAACCGACATTCAATATCCGTTTCCTCGATTTGCGTCTATTTCCACCAGCTTCGTATGCATGTTGTTGCAGGTTCATGGCTGTGAGGCGGGAATGAAGGCAGGCTTCGGTACACTCAAGCCCTTTGTGATGAGACAATCGGAAGAGCAAAACATATCATTAAAGTTGAGATGGAGTTCCCATAAACGATTCCAAGATTTCTCGTATGTGTACATTTTTTGCTGTCAAAATCAGGCTCATGACTTTGAAATATGCATTTCCAATATTTTGGCTTGCCTAGGAACAAGGATAGGGAACAACTTTAATTTAACCTAAATAACTTCAAATCGGAAAATTTAAAATCTAACCGACCATGGCGAATAACGTAACACACGCAAACGTAAGTTTTGGTCGATCAAGCAAAATATTGGTTTCTATTCGGCCAAAGCGAATTTAGTTGTTCATTTTTTTTTTTTTTTTTTTTATTAAACAAAATTTCAAATGCAAGTTCGTTAAAAACTTTTCTTCCGGATGACTTGGCTCCATTCCTAACCAAGTTCTGAGCAGAGTGAGTGTGAACATAGTTAATGTCCAGTTTAAGTTGCATTGATCTGTAAACCATAATTCGACTACAAACAATAAAAAGAAATAACGTGTCTTGCATACTTCCTGTTTGGTAGCTAATATTCTGTACAAGAAAGTATCTCCCATAACATTCAGTGCAGCTTAAACTTTTCTATAGAAATTAATAATTTTGATACTTCGAAAATCGTAAAAGAAAATCTACATCTTATTCGATATATTGTTAGAGGAACAGATCACATACGGACATTTTCTGATTGACATTATCGTTCCATTGAAGCTAAAGTGTGACGATAACTACGAGATATCGGCTGCGCCTTTAACACGCCAGCAGTCACTTTTTTTTCTATAATTTATGGGTCGGTGGCTAGGCATCAACACAAATTTTTTCACCGCGGTAACCACTTCAGAAAGATACTTTTACGTAGCTTCCGTTGGCTAGTAAAGCCGTTAAAAAATCCCTCTTCCAAACGCCCTGTAAAAATTTTTTTTTTTCTTTTAATGAGAGAAATACTCTACTCTAATATTTCCCGTTGTACACTTATATTTATTTTGTGAACAGTTATAAAATTCACTACATAAACTAGCAGCACTACGAGTGTTCACAAAATTCACAGATGGAAATGAAAATTCACATGTTTTTCCCACCTGAGGCATGGATAACATGTGGACGAGAACAGATCTGGCGCTGATCGGAGTCGGTTACGTCTCTTCGGCCAGCCAGACGAATAATTTATGAGGTGAGATGACATGGAGGTGAACATGCAGTGGAATGTAAACATGGAAGGGGGATGGGGTGAGAGAGCTCCGAGAAAACGACCACCCTCAGCAGCATACGCCACACTCTCCACATGAATACAACCGTCCGAAAATTTCTAGCCCTTCGGGGCCTGAGACAGAACCGATGCTTCTTTAAAGCGTGTTCCGAGGCATTACTCAAAATTGGAATGCAAAGACCAAAACTAAGTCATAGTTTATCAGTTACGGCGCCATTTATGACACGTACTACGTCTTGAAATATTACGTTACGTTGTCGTCGATTTAATTTGTACACTTGTGACAGTAATTATTTTCTAAATTACCATTCCAGTGATTACATTTTGCACGACAATTTTTGGGGCATATACGGATTTTTCAAATGGAAATCATCTAGATTAGCATGGCTTGCTTCTCGGCCCTGAGTTTTCATGTGATCTTTCGGCACCCGATTTACTGGCCAGAAGGCGAACGAAAGCACGAAAACACTTCTATTATAACTAAGACTGGTTCAAATTTTAGATTGTGAATTACTGTATTCCATAAACGCTCGTCATACTCTCTGCTCCTATTTCACTTCCGTATTTACAGATAGATGACAAGTTCAGTCAGTTTACTTACGACCAAAATAGCTAGCTCTCCTGTGGAAGGGATCAAAGAACGTCGTTGAAGGGTCAAGGACATGCGCGACCTGGCGCGCAGTTCCCTACCTCCCTGCAGAAGAGAGAGAGAGAGAGAGAGAGAGAGAGAGAGAGAGAGAGAGAGAGAGAGAGAGAGGAGTCAGGTGTCATGTCTCGTAGGCAAACGCCGCCCTTTTGTAGACCATGTCCCATCCCCGCCCATCCTTTGCTTATTCGAGGGTTAACGAGCTTTTGATTGACCAAGCACCACTCGAGGGTGGGGAGACCACTGGTACTCCGTGTAGGAGTGGGGGGCAGAAGTGTTGGTGCCTGCGGGGCAAGGAGGGGCAGTACTACTACAGGCAACCCAGAACCGAGCATTCGATCCACTGTGGGCCCATTATCGACTGCCGCAGGCCGCGCGCTGCCCTACTTTTCATGAATGCGGCCTACCAGGTCGCACTCTCCTCGGCAACTTCCCCTCCCGCGGTGGCCAAGTGGTCAGCGCCCCGGCCTCCCGCAAAGGCGATCCGGGTTCGACTACAGGATGGGGTCACGCCAGATTTTTGCTTGTGTGAAACGTGGTGGATGTTGTCGTTGGCCGGTAGTTTTCGCGAGTGAGTAAAGAGATCTGGGAGGCTCTTAATATCGAGGTCTTGAGAGACTGTGAGGTTGAAGCGAGGTGAGTATGGAGCAGCGCCGGAATGAAAGGGCGGTCGAACGGGAGATCCCTGAGAAAACCCGCCGACCAGCAGCATCGTACGGCACGGTTCCCACATGCGAATATCCGGGACCATAGGCGGTAGGCGAGTAGTCTAACCACTTCACCACCGCGCTGCGAAAAAGATGCAGATTTGGTCATTCACTGTTGAATTACTAGGTCCTGACCAACAAAAACAGAACATCACTTTTAAACTCTTTTTCATCAATAAGTCCGCTTAGAGCTCCCGATTATATATGACTGAAGTCGCAAACAACCCTCGGATTACAAGGTTACTGTTTAAAATCCCAGGTACGCCATTAATTTAATTGTTGTTTTTATAGTATATAGGTAATTAGCCAGCAAAGTAAAACAACAGGAAATATGCATTCAAAATAAATCTTTAAACATTAGGTTTCTACAGAAGTTCGATTTTCATGAATAAGTTTGCTCCGTCTGAAGAATAATCTAGTACATGGCAACGCAAATTGTTTAACTTACGCATGTACCCACTGGGTCGTTCGCTGTTTTTCACACGTGGGAATAGTGCCGGATGACGCCGCTGGTCGACGGGTTTACTCGAGGATATTCCTTTTCCCCCGCCCTTGCATTCCGGCGCTGCTCCATACTCACCTCCCTCACTTAACCGTCATCTATTTCAAGAGCTTGATGTTTATGCATTGTTCCTCCATATTTTTTACGCATGTGTGTAATTATAAGAGAATGGTAAGGAATTGGTTCTCAAAAATTCAGCCGTGTACTTTTACTGTGTACGTTTTCACACTTCCCAACATTATTAGCAGACGTGGCTAATAACTTTTTTCCGATAAATTTATACAAAAACTTTGACCTTGTACGTAAGTTTCGATAGCTGTATCATCATATAAACTGTTATTTTTATATTTAAATTTTAAATCCAAAATTATAGTGGCAAAATTGTGGTGGCTAATTTGAATTTTGTTTTCACACCTTGCAATTTCGTAGCGTTAATTTCTTTTGGAGTTAAAGCAAGGTCACAATACTGCCTTACGGAATGCACGCGTGTATGGGAAACATTGCAATATCTTAATTTCTGAATGGAAATTCGTGTCAGTTTCTTTACAGCCAAGATAAAACCACTGACTGCCGTGCAACTAGCTATGGCTCCTCTGAAATGTTGGAAAAGTATAGCGGAAAACCATATGAATTATTGTATGGCAGTAAGGCATGCCACAGAAGAAGCGATAAAAGTTTGAATAAGTAATTCTTTTTACACTAGATGACATTCCGACTCATCTATCTTCATAACTGATTAGTGAGTGGCCTACGGTGTTTTATTAAATTTTCACCAGGCTGGAATAATGACATGCTTGGTTAATACATGTTGGTAACGTAGCGGACATATCCAGTGGCCGGCAGGTTTTCTCGGGGCACTTCCGTTTACCCTGTTCTTGAACTCCGCCACTGTTCCATATTCACCTCACTTCACCAGCGCTCAAGGCTTAGCTGTTTAGCAACGACCAAAATCACCGAACTGAGAAACATGCAATCAGCAGTATAAGTTATCTCCCAGAATTCAGGTTATAAAATTATAAAAGAAAAATGTTTCGGGTCACGACTGTGTGGTCAGTACGCTATTAAGTGCTACAGTAAAGTAATAAAAAATAAATGCACTGTTTAAAGGCGAGTTGACCATTCCGTTTGTGGGCTGACATTTGGTGAGACGACCACGGTTTGTTATGTATTTCATACTATGTTTACACGTTTGAAAGATAACCCCAGACATTTCCATTTCTCTAGACGCGTAAAACACAACCCCAGTGAAAGGCGACTCACTGCGATAACCCCATTACTGCATAATTCCTGCAGCATTGAAGCTATCGCCATTACCGGTAAACTACCCAAAATAGCCTGGCTGGTAATGACGGATGGCATTTACGAGGCGGCCGTGTACACAGGTGTACGCTGGTGGCTTGTAGCCGCCTCACGAGCGAGGTCACCGCAGTTGATAACGGAGATAGAGCATGTCAGGCCTACATCTATAGTCTCTTCGCAGTTTCTTCACACTTTTTGAATCGAAGTTATGAAAAATAACATGTATGACGTGTTTTGTTTTGTCCTAAATATGACACGTATCATATGCGTTTTATACTTTTGTTAACTTAAAAGTAAGTTATTTTTGGTTAAACTCGACTTTTTTCTATATTTTATCCACAAATTGTAGTATTTTGTTTATAATTAATACGAATAAAATCAGAGAGAAAATACGTGTGCTGGCCTCATAATGCAATGTGCTTTTTTTCTATTATTTTACATGTCTTAAAGGAGAAAAATAATTTGAAGACTTCCAACTTTTATGAAACGCTCATTTCGTTGATATGCGTTGAAACAACTCCCACTTACATCATAACGATAGTAAAAGGAACGAGTGATCTGTGACTTCACAATGCTCATGGCCTGAAGTCGCACATTTATTTCTTTTATCTAGTTTAGTAAGGGTACAGCATCGAGTTATATGTGACACGTTTATATAAATACATGCTAAAGACAAAGCCTCGTGGGCGCCGGATTACTTACAGATTCAGCACTAAAATTCTGGGTCATCCTGTTCTTCGGTTTCTAGCCATCAATGTTTCGTCCTCCTCCCACACAAGCCTAACGACTTAGTGGGGCCGCGGTGGTTTAGTGGTCAGACTACTCGCCTCCCACTTAGGCGAACTGGTTTCGACTCCCGGTGGGGTCCCTACCGAATTTTTGCAAGTGGGAATCGAGCCGGACGATGACACTGGTCGGCGGGTTTTCTCGGGGATCTCCCGTTTTCCTGCCCTTACATTCCGGCGCTGCTCCATACTCACTTCCTTTCTGCCTTATCGACTCCCAGACCTCGATGTTAAGAGCCGTCCAAATCTCTTCACTCACTTACCCCTAACGTCTTAGTGACAATGAGCAACGAGGGTTTAAAGGTTGTTCACGGTAAAAATGAGCACTTTTGAAAGCCCTGCTTACAATCTATTTGTATGCACGATGTGTATTCTTCCGCCCTATGTAAAATTAACATTGTCATGGGTCTCATCACTTTATTCGTACGTCGGTTAAGTGAAACTGTGAAATTATTAGAAAAGTAAATATTTTCCAAACCTGTTCATTTTTACCCTTCTATGTATTAAAAAAAACACAGAAAGCCAAAGAAATAATTTAAGCAATCACAAATGGTTGCCTAACACTTCTTATATTCGACGTTAAGTAATGGAAATACTTTCCATCCATCGTTATCAACTTTACTGGGCACCCATTATAATATATGCAGGCACGGGCAGTGAATTTTGCTAAGGTTTATTTTAAAAGTGTTCACTTTATCGTGAACAGCCTTTACCAGGCTATATGCGTTTCGATAGTGGACAATAAAAAAATATAAAATTTTCCCCGAAAATTATGGAACGCCTTCGAACCTCACGCGCTTCTGTGGCAAAAATGTAGGGTGGAAAAAAAAATTGTGGAGGTCCGTGGTTTAATGGTTCCCAATAAGAGGGTTTGTTCCACTGTTATTTTGTCTTTCTCTGTTCGTCAAGCTCGGATAATGGAGACGCCACGTGGATCTCACAGCTAGATTTTTTTTGGGAGAGTAGAATTCATATATGCCTACTCACAGAAATAACCCTGTTGTCAATTTATGGCAAGTCTACAACCCGGGTATTTTTCGCACATATTATTCCAGGATGTTCTTTACCTGCATTAATGTTTAATCAACTATACGAAATACGTTTACGATATTCCCTATACTATCTGTGCACTCTTAACTTGAAACATCTTTGAGACAAATATACTTTCATGAGAACATTTGGTTTGAATCCTATGTTAGGGTTACCTGAAGCTAATTTATGTTGCATAATATGTACGTATTTTGACTGAATATAATATCTTTAAACTGCGTTATATTTAATTATTTCAGATGCCGAAAAACATGTGGTGTGAATTGATATTGATATTGTTGGTGATAATAATGTACCATATTGTATCAGAAAAATAATTTGGTTAGGTACCTTAAATTTGAGATAAATACTAGTATTGTTAACATTTTTTATTTGTAATGTTTACACATTTTACTAACTTCGCAACATTTTACTGCTTGCTAACAAAATGTACAGCAAAGAAAAGGAAAAAGAGGTCTTGCATTGTTCATAATTTGCTCTAGTACAGTGGAAGTGATGCACGGCTCTTCCATTGGTGGGAAAAAACTTGTTAAGTTTATGTAAATTCTTTTGTATGCCACCCTTCAAGTCGCTTTGCAGCATGAATTTAATAAAACAACATGTTTATAGTGTGTGTATTTGTATCTTACATTTCGTACGTCACTTCATTTTGCTAACTGATTTGCATCTAATTAGGTATTCATATGTAGAAATGATTTCCAGATGGCCACTTCGCAAGTTTAGGAGAAATTATCACACTGGATTTGGTCTTTGTCCTTTATATTCATCTTACCTACTGTGAAATGGAATAATGTGGTAAATATAAGACTATAAGCTACACAAATAATGTTTACACAACTACATTTCTATAAACTTTAAATTTAAATTACTTGTAAGCTTCTTTAACTGATCTGCGGTCAAGTTTCATTGATTGGAAACCGTTTTCACAGTTTCATTTTAACTATAAAGTCAAAAAATATTACCTGTATGACAAATAAACATAGCGAAATCTAAATTTCAGTTATTACCCGCCTCTAATGAGTTACGTAAGTTATTATGATGTAACCGATTCACTAATGATATTAGTTTCATTTGATAATCGTTCTACACATTAAGTTGGAAAATACATGTAAAGCAATATTTTAGTAAATATTTTATTTACACTTACATTCTTTCCTATAGGCTGTTCACGGCAAAATGAGCACTTTTGAAAGCCCTGCTTAAGAACTGCTTATGCACGTTGTGCATTCTTCCACCTTATGTAAAATTAACATTGCCACGGGCATCACTTTATTCATGCGTCGGCCAAGTGAAACTGTGAAATTATTAGAAAAGTAAACATTTCATAAATCTGCTAATCTCTACACACTGATGAATTAAAAAATAAAAAAAAACAGAAAACGAATTTAAAAATTTAAATCATCACAAATGGTTACCTAACACTTTTTATTCGACGTTAAGATATGGAACTACTTTCCATCTATCGTTAAAGACTGTTCACGTTAAAGTGAGCACTTTTGAAACCAACTTCAGAAAAATTTCACTGCGCCTACCTGCATATATTTTAATGGGTGCACTGAGTGACACGCGCCTAGTAAAGTTGCTAACGATGGAGGGGAAGTAGTTCCATGTCTTAACGTCGAATTAAAAATACTAGGTAACCATGTGTGATTATTTAAATTATTTATGTCGCTTACTGTTTTATTAATGCATATAACTGTAATGAATTAGCCGAATTGTAAAACATTTTCTTTTCTAATAACTTCACAATTTCACTTGACGGACGCATGAATAAAGTGGTAAGGCCCAATGCAGTACAAATTTCACATAAGACGGAAGGGCACAGAACGTGCATAGACGTAGATCTTAAGCAGGGCTTTCACAAGTGCTCACTTTATCGCGAACAACCTTTAAGAGTGGGATGGACCCCCGCATTTTCTGTGAAATAGTTGTTTGCGTGAATACGCGTATCTCGGTAAATAAATGTTCTGAAGACACGACTTCTTGTCATAAAAGAAAAAAAAACAGTTATCTGTTTCCCCCCACCCCCCCTTTTTTTGTTGCTTTTTTCATATTAATTGTATTCGCGGAGAAAAAAATTCGTTAAAATGGTCAAATATCGCATTTTTAAAGCTTGCCCATGCAGTAAGAGAAAAGTACAAATACACGGGCGTAGTTTAACGTGTGGTCTTTCATTGCGTGTAATAAAACCCCACTGTTACATATCTAATTTGTACTGCACAGCGTAATTCCGGAAACACTGCACGCCTTGCGCGTAGGAGCGATGAGGCACTAGGCGTGCGTATTAGTGTCGCCCGTATCGCTCCCCTCGCTTCTTGACCTTGGACGCGCATCTCCATCCCACTCTTAAGGGGGGTTGTGCTTGCACTCGCTTCGCGCTGATGTGTATCCAGCAGCCGTAGGTATTAGGTTCGCACTTGTTCCCCCGTCCCTCTTTGGAAGTCGTTTGTAGCTTTGCACTCGTGGGGGAGGTGGGGGGGGGGCGAGGTGCGTGAGCGATAAAAGCGTCCCTTTCACTTTGATGCTCGGCGTCACTTTCAAGAACAGCTCCTCAGTTATTCCATGCAACACAGGCGTATATGAATTTGGCACTGTGCGAAAGTTCAACCTACTTTTAAATGCATGAAACAGGTTCACTCGTTTGCAAATCGAGTTCTAGAAATTCTCTCTTGCTTCCGGCAAGAAAAAATATATATATTTTGCCAATTAGCGCCTTTTACACTACTTAATACGTTCGCGAGACGAAAACCCAATGCTGGTGCACCGGAAATTAAGTGTATTTTATACTTCACGTGTATATGCACATCGCATATTAAGGACTGGAACCTACCCGACCAACGTGAACTTCAAAATATAGAATCAGTTACAAAGTACCAGAAAGTGAAATGTGCTACGGAAGTGAGAGTCTTCTTTACTATGGTAATTGTTTTCAGCTCACAAATTGTTGAATTGGTTATAGTAAATCATGTCAGGATGGAGTAAAGTAAATGATTTGTAATGAAAAGCTTAGGGCTTTAAAATATTAATTTACAACACGTTATTAGGCCAGAAATCTCTGTCGTGAATTTTCAGTGTCCGTACAATCTGGAAGATGGAATATCGAACTAGTTCTGTTTTTAGTTTTTTATGGGTGAAAAAAAAAGGGGGGATAATGATGCAATATGACAAATCCCTTTCCTCCTAGACCATGGCCCAGCACACGCGCTGTGCGATATCAGGCAACGTATCGATTGGGTCACTCGATATATCACAGCCAATCCTCTCGAGGATGCGAGAGCACCACTCACGTCTAAATCTGCAGCTAATCATGCCCGGGCGGGGATTGTGGCTGTCCATGTTGGGATCGAATGATGCAACACTCGCGACACTAGAAATGTCCCCGGTCAGCCATTAAAGGTAAATTAAACTTAGAAAAAAAAAGTGGCTACTAGCTGCATGCATACCACCTTAATTATTTCATACTGCCAGGTTGGCAACGAATCAGTGCAAAATACTTCTTATTACTTGACATTGCATTGTATTATGAGGTTAAAAATCACACGGTTTCCGTTGCGTGCCGCGTTAATAAAGTAATCAGACCCATGGCCATGTTCATTTTGAATATGGCGGGATAATACAAAACGAGAAGAATAAAGTTAGAGCCCAAGAAAGGCTTTCATAAGAGCTGAACTAACTGTTAACAGCCTACAGCTATGTTGCTACGAGGCCTACCACAAACCTCGCATTTTATTTCATCCCGTCACGAGAAAACAGCATATAAGCACGTCGTTTTCCGGTACAAGTGCCGGCGCCGAGTATCGTAGGCTGTTCACGGTAAACAAAGTATTTTTCAAAACCCTGCTTAAGATCTACTTGCATGCACATTGTGCACGCTCCCGCCATATTTACCACTAACATTACTATGGACCTAATCATTTTAAACTCACGCGTCGGTCGAACGAAGCTATAAAATTATTAGAAAAGTAAATATTTTACAAATTTGCTCAGTAATACACTTGTGAGGATTACAAACAAGCAAATCAAAACAAATAATTTTCGCATACACGGATGTTCACCTGACACTTGTAATTCAGCGTATAGACGTGGAACTATTTTCCTTCCTTCGTCGCCAACTTTACTGAGCGCTTCTCAGTCCGTGTAACCGTTAAAGTGCGTGCAGTTAGGAGTGAAGTTATTCAAAGATTGATTATAAAACTGTTCAGTCAACGGTGAACTGTTTATGGAAGCACAGACCTGCCGTTCCCGACCAGCCAGAGTAACGCACGATGTGGGATGAAATTGCAGGCGTACCTTGGAGGGGGAAGAAAGAGTGATACTCAAAGAAATTGCTTAAGGGCGAGAGTGTCTCCTCCTAGCTACCAATATAAGGATCCCCGCTCCAAAATTACCTAAAGTTCCGGACGATGGAATCAAAACTGAGGATCTCAATAGCGGAAAGCTTGAGAATTTCCGCGTTACAGCAAGGAGTCCTTCCTTCCTTTCTCCGTATCAGCTAAAGTTCCATTAGCTACTAACAGATGGCGGAACTACCCTTGAGGCGGATTTTAATTAACTTAAATCAACCCCAAAACATTTAGTAATAATTTTTACGTGTTCACACCTGGTTTTAAGCATAACAAGACATTGAGAGAACAGTTAGAATCTACGTGCTATAAAATTAAACAGAAATATCGCGTTCCAAAATTTCCGTATTCAAATACATAAAGATTTTAAATATATGTTGTTAAAATACCAACGTGATATAAACACAGTATATTTATACACATTGTTTTACGTCACTGCAGTTTTGAACTGCAAATTGTTGAAACCAATATAAGATACAAAATTTTAATGAATAATATCTCAAACAACACACAGAGAAAGTACCATGATCGTTTTTTAAATGGTTACCTTCTAATAATTACGCGAAATCAATTTCTTCCTTCATGAAAAGAGTCACGAGCAAAGGAAAATATGCTTTGTCTCATAACAATGGATTTACAAAACATTCAAATTAAAATTTTTTATCCCGTCTAAAACTTTTCAACTTCTTAACATTAAAAACACGTGCGGAATAACTGTCAATAAAGAACTCAAAATTCCTTTCAATTGTTATGTAGCCATGATTGACGTTTTCATAATGGCAAAATCCCGTATTTTTAGTCAAGCCAGAGCTATTGAATCAATAAGTCAGGTACTATCCAAATTTTAGCGCAACGTCAACAGAAGACGCCAAAACCAATCCGTTCAATTTATAACATATATGTATAAACTATTTTCAATAACAGCACTAAATAATGAGATACGAGTGATGCCAAACGTGAGTGCCAAAAAACTTGCAGAACGTACAACAGTTTATTTGGAACCAGTTATTCGTCTCAGCTAAACCACGTATGCAAGTAAATGAATCGACAATTAAAAAAATATAATATGAAAAGGCATTATCCTTTTCAGAAATTGTATCATCAATATTTATAAATTAAATTTTTAAGTAGCAATATATGAGGAATAATTTACGTTTCATCATCAAGATGTAATAAAAGTTTAATATAAACTGAAATATATGATGATTGATACTAAGAAAACACAATAAAATTAAAGGGCAACAGATGTGGAGATTTGGTGTATGATAGTGTAGTCTATACGTCATTGACATAAATAATTATCCTTATGAAAGCAATTTAACTCGAGTAAAATAGCGTGGCAAGACTTCTTTGATACTTCAGATAACTAATGTAATTATAGTTCGATATGTGCATCCAAACAGATTAGAAAAATAACTTTTCTTCGCGCAGCATCAGACGAAAAGGTTTAGTTTTAAACAGATGTGGGATTAAATGGGTACCAACATTCTGGGAATAGCACACAACATTTGTGTCGTGGAATCGGGAGATGCAATAACGTCACTACACAGCGTTGCGGAGAAGTGATCCTAGCTAAACCTTTCATGCTGTTTAGGTCTTCTCTACGACAATGACTTCAAAGAGCTGCAAACTATTTTAATTGGATTCCTCTCTTCATGCGGTCCTTTTGAGAGCTACGAGATCACGACATGCAGATAACGCAGGGAATGGTACTTACGAGGACAGCGAATACACATTTGCACACGGTGATGTGAAAAAACGCCGAAACTATTCTCAATATTATATTGGTACGCTCTTTGTTGCGACGGACGTATCTTCAGCACGGATTTATTTTTGTTTCGCGTAGGTTAGTTTTAAGAGCAAATATTTGGAAACGAGAGCTATGCGGACAGAGGGCATCTCTTAAGAGGTAATAAATATTAACTCATTATTTATACTTTTTCATTCTCAAGTGAAAGGAAACCGGCTTATGTGAGTCCAGTATAGTTTCAGGAATTCTGGAAAGTAGTTCTGTAGGCAGTAATAAGGTTTAAATTATAAAATTATAATCTTAAATAGCAAGAAATAAGGAGATATAAATAAACACAAGATGGGAGGGGCACCATACCACCTTAAGGCAGATGGAAAGGCGAGAAGAGAGTGTTGGAGTTAGAGAAGCTGATAGCAGAAAAATATTGGTTATTAATAAAAATATCGTTTTATAAACGATATATCGAAAGAAAAATATCGATTTTATGTACATCGTAATCCGATATTTAATATATATTAAAGGACTTGAAAAATGTAACGAAGCATTGCAGAAAGACGTGGCGCCTGTTTTTGGTACAAGTTGCCAAAGTAAACATATAAATTTTTTAATCAGTTTTGGTATTCAAAACAAAGCTTATTACAGGAGCATTTTAAAATTATGTGTTCCGATACCTGAAAAAAGAGACTGATTTCGATCAAAAATCGTTGAAATATATCGACGATTGATATCGATATACCGTTGACATAATATCGTAATTTCGGTATATAGATAATTTTTTACATCTCTAGTTGAAGTGGCACCGAGAGCACCCCTAGCGGCCTACGAAAATACCCTCCCCTGGCTCGCAGCCACCTCCCCAAAACCTCCTCAGGGCAACCCCCACCACCCTTCTCCAATACCCGCCAGCACAGCTGACGGCAGCGCCAGCCCCTGCTGTGGCGGTAATTTGCAGTACGCAAACACGGCAGCCCGACAACAGATGGTGCTTGTGTAACCTGCACTCGTAGTGTTTGCCTCGCCTGCACGTCGTGCCCTGGGGCGTAAGGGGGAAGAAGAAAGCCAGCTGATGATGTAATTAGGGCGCTGCAAAACAAAAGAGCGACGGCTTCCGGCAGCATCACCTCTTAACGTATCTTTCGGCTCAACGCGACGAGACTACCAAACGGTTCACTGAACAGACCTGCGTTGTAAAAAGACCAGCACAGACAATATTTTATACAAAAATAAGCCAACAACCTATTCGGTGTATACATTATCTTTATTTGTTCTTAGTCACACACACCTCAAAAAAAAGTTTTGCACCACCTGCAATTGGTTGCACATGAAAGATGTTCGCTAGGGCAATAGGCGCACTAAAACTTTTTTGGAGGTGTGTAGCACGGCGTATAAACTACGCACAGGACATAACGTCACAGGAGAACTACATATCGCACGCTTTATTTGCTTATTTCCTGATTTAGTCAAATGCTGTTATAGTATTTTGCAACGGATGGCCCCGAAGCATGAGACAGGACATACGCCATTCCTTCCCTTCAGTTTTAGTTTTTCGAAAATACATAACCTTTTTAACTTTTACTTCAAGCAGAGAAGACAACCATCAGGAGGCCGTGAACAACCCTAAGTAAGTGTGGTGTATAAAGGAAAACCTCAAAGAAAATTTATTTTTTTCAAAGATATTATAGTTCAGCGATTCTACATAACCATACATAACATAACAATTATCTCGAAAACCCCACTAAAAACAGTTAAAACACACAAGTAGAAAGGCACATGTTCCGTCTTACGTCACCCCTCCACCAAATGTCTGTCTCTAATGCCAGGTTTATCTGCCTTCCATAAGCCCCGAAAATGTCTATCTACGTATTCTTATTAGTAAGTTCTAAACTCCGCTGTGCAGGTTGGCCGAGATGTCTGCTGGAGCGGGTGTAGGAGTGGCATGAGAGGGGTGCCCCCTCATATAAGTTCTTGAACGACCCGCTCTCCCCAGCTAGACGCGACCCTTGTTACTCCGATGAGGACCCCATTTCATTCCCAGGTATGGTAATTTCGGCGATCATTATTGACGGCTGAAACTTTTGAACGGGGAGATGTGACAACCCGTCACAATTTTCATACCAGAAATATTCTGAAGATTTTTGCACTTCTGTATATAGTATATGAATTTTGATGTTTAGGCATGGCCAAATTTATTTTAAGCGAAATTCTACATTCAGAAGTTACTTCGTACCGACAAGAAAATTTTTTCTGACGTTAATAAATTAGGTATAGAGGTAGATGAGAAATTTACGATTTGCTATTAATTACGAGTTAGAACACTGCAAGAAATAGAGTACTGGATATGCGAGACGAAGCTAAAATTGTATAACTCGTTATACACAATGCTGTAAATGGTGGCCATAGCGAAGCAATAAAAATTCGGTACTACGACTTTTATGTTTTAATTTTATTAAAACACGTCTACACGAAAACTGCGAATCGATTCGATATTTTAAGAATATATCAAATTAATAATAGACTTGTTTATTCTGTAAAAGAGAAATCTAAAACTACTTGTTGTAGATAATAATAGAATATTCGAAGACAGAAAATTGTGGTACTAGAAGCCTTTTAACTTTATCTGACTAGTAAGCATGCACACTGTTTTATAAATGCTGTAACATTTAGACACAAAAAGTTTATACGCTCTAAAGAACTTTACTCATCATAAATATGTATGTTCTTTTTCGCATTTATATAAATATGTTTTTTTTTCTGCGCTGAGTGCAAATTTAACGGACTGTTTGTGCCTTGCGTCGTTTTCTTGTCCTATCCCACTGGAGCGAGGAAACAGTGCGCCAAGGTCAGAGTTGTTGCGGGCACGGGACTAGAACCCGCACACTTAGATGAGGGAGCGCTGCTGTCCTGGCGCACTTGAGATGAGGGAGAGCTAGGGTACAAAAGGCCGCTGGTGAATGACGACAACCCCCCCCCCTTCCTCCCACTCTTTGACCCACCTCTGCCGGTACCACTTCGAGGGCACATCGACGCCGGAGGTCGGCGCGAGCAACTTGAGGGCAACACTTGCAGGGCGAGCTGAGATACTGGCGTCTTGGAGAGACGTGACCAGATCAGCCAACCACACCACGACAACACAACATCACGAGGCGGAGGAGCTCCCGTTCGGTGTCGCTAATTATTAGTGGTAAGGAGATATTTGGTTCTGAGGGCAGGATAGATCCGGAAACGAACTTATGCGTAGCGAACCCTAGAGATCCCCTATTAAGAGTCTTAACATTTTATAACTTAATTCTAGCTTGGAAGAGTCGAAAGTTATTCAGTATTGTTGTTAGATATTGCAGAGCTAGTAATTATTCAGTATTGTTTGTTAAAGTAATTGAGAACCTTCTGTATGAGAAAGAGTATAAAAGAATTAGTAGTTTTTGTAGTTGTCTTTGTGTCATTGTACTATCTTGAGTTATCCCCCCAGAGTACAGTAACGTTAAGAGGATTAGCCTCGGCAAATTGTCTTGTGTATATTCTTGTGTTTAACAGTCCAACTTACAGTAGTCAGCCCAGTAAAAACGTAACAGAGTGGTTACGCAATACGGGCGGTGAGTCGCAAATGGAAGCCTATGCGTGCCACTGCGATAATGCTACTATTTCGCGCGCTCCTGATGCTCGGCAGATTGAATTTCTGAATTTATCTGAAGAATTTTCTAGTGTTTTACCGCCCTACCTTATCTCAGCGTGACTAGGGGTGCTGCGAACCTTCCAGATCAAGGCCAGCGATAGTATAAAAGTGAGACGGGCCTCCGAGCCGAGAGTTCATGAGAGTCGGGAGTCTGGGCGATTGTGCAACGTTAAGCAGAAGATCAACGAGTAGCGCTGGAAGTGACCAGTGGGAGGGAAATCAGCGACTGCGAGCATTAGAGCAGTGAAGAGTATGACTGCAGGCTGGACAATTGGACTGGAAGCGTGAGTGAAAGACATAACAAATGATGACAAAAGACAGACTGAACGTGTGTTAATGATGAGTATCCATTAATTGAATATAATCTTACAGAGACATAAAGAAGGACGTTAATTATATCGGAAATAGACATTAAATACTGTGCTCACTAGGAAATAAAAAGAGTAATAGTGGAGATAGATTATTTAATTCTGTGAATAATAGCTGTGTGTGAATAAATTAAAAATATAGTTTAGTCCCTTTACTTTTATTAATACCTACATCCTTCACTAACTGACATAGGTCTCTCAGGCGTTTTGGTAACAGTACGTTTGTTGCACTCTCCACAGATCACATTTGTGAGTAACAAATGAAATGTCTCATATATCTGAAATAGTTTGCGAACTCTTTGAGACAAACAAGAGAATGCAAAATCAAGGAATTGTTGTTAGTTAGTTAGTTGAAGAGCTCGAAATTTCAGCAATGTATATTTTCAGGATAACTGATAAAAAATACGCTTCTAGTTTTAATTCATATACTCTAAGGAATTATTCGCTAATTTACCACACCAGTGTATATGTATATTGGGAAAGCGCGAAAGGTAAAGTTTTTTCCCATACATCCATGGCAATGTTCCTACATTTGTTCAGAAAACAGTCGAATGCATAGGGAAGTTTCAAATTTTGTATAGTAGCTGCACCAAACATTCCTATATTTGCAGCCAGACGTTTGGTATTATTTCCATTCAGCGTATTGGTGAAAAACTTCCATTACAATTTCGGAAGTTTAATAGAATTTTTTTTACAGTGTATGTCAGGTGCACATAAACTCAGTCGGCAGTATGCCAAGTCTTATAGTGATTCATATTCAACCATGAATGATGGATAAAAATTAAATTTAAGGCATCAGATTAATTTAACATAGTTAAAGGACAATTTAAATAAATAAAATGACACAAAAGTGTTTCATGCCCTTTACTAATGTATTAGTTTGCATTAGATATGTATCGATTAAAAGTATTTATTTTTGTCATACACACTCTGTCTTTTAGATGATTCTAGGGCTGTATAAGACATAAAAATAAAATTTATTTTAAAAAATTTTTATGAACGGAGCATATCCTTGTATTTTTCGCAGTTCACTCGATTAAAGTAGTTTATTGCAATTTATGCAGAATAAATAAAGAAATATAATTACGAAATTACGTAATGTAATAATTACAACGGTTCCTCAACTTCAAAAGAAATTAAATAGTTGAAAAACTTTTTAACTTGTGTCTGCAGATATTGCGTCTACATTTGGCATATATTATGTATGTTGCATTCTTCTGCTTGCTCTGAGGAAACGAGTTCTAGCAAAAACATATTTAATTAAATAATAGCGAGCATGCAAAAATGTATACATAATGTAGTTTAAGAAATTATAAGCACTCAGATATAGGCTGTTCATTGTAAAATTAGCACTTTTGAAAGCTCTGCTTAAGACCTACTTGTGTGCACGTTGTGTGTTATTCTGCCTTATGTAAAATTAGCATTGCCATGGGCCTGATAACTTTATTCATGCGTAGGTCGAGTGAAACTGTGAAATTATTAGAACAGTAAATGTTCTACAAATCTGCTCATTTTCACATTTCGCTGCATAAAAAGAAACAGAAAGCGAAATAAATGATTTAAGTTAGTACAAATGGTTACCTATCACTTTTTATTCGACGCTAAGATATGGAACTACTTTCCATCTATCGTTACCAACTTTACTGGGTGCATGTCATCTGTGTGCACGTTAAAATACATGCAAGCAGGGGTAGAGATATTTTTCAAATGTTGATTTCAATAGTGCTCATTTTTTCGAGAACAGCCTTTAACAATATTACCTTTCAAAATCAACTTCGTGAAGTCTGGCCTTAGGTGCATTGAATTTGTAACCCGAATTAAATATTTTCTTCATAACCCACAGATAAAAAACTGTTCACCACGATTACGTTTCCATTTTATTCTTGAAATGAATATTACTTTTTTTTTTTTTTTTTTTTTTTGGGCATTTTACGAAATGCTGTAGTTGTATTTGCTCGAGAAGCATCTCGGTTATTAGGTCAGTATTCTACCGTCACAAAAGCGAACCCCGAATCTGATCAAACGGAAACACCAGAATAGATCAATGTGGGCGGGATGATTTAGTGGCCATCTCTTCTCCCCACAGTCCTCCGCACCCACAACCCGCTTCACATGCAGCGATATCTATTACACACGATACAACATCCGTATTGGATACAACCTTGGCATTGTTATAAAGTCAGGCTAGACGCGACTGGGTTATTGGAGACTCGGAATAGCGGGGGGACGATACAGGAAGCATTAGAAGGTGGACGCTGAAATTCTGTTGTCTTAATAGGCGGTTGGCAGTAAATTGTGAGAGGTGTATTGTGACAGTAAGACCAGGTGGGAGTAGTCACAGTGAAACTGTGCGAACACTTATCAGACCAAAGGGAGAAAGCGTCAGGTTTCGAGTGACTGCTGTGTTACTGTGTCAGTAAAAGTAGTGTCCGGTGTAACTAACTGTATAATTGTATCGTGAGATGTCGCAGTTTACTGCACATAGTATGGCAAATAACTAATACAGCTGTAGTTTTAAGCGATGTAAATTTCTTCTTATGAACTATCTACGCCCATAGGTTACGACTATAAGCGTGACTCGCATGGCGAGAACACTGATTTTTCGATTTTGTGAAGTCTAACGAACGAATGAAATAGCGTTTTTTTTATTATGGTACGAAATCGTAAGTGTTTCACGTTTCATTAGATTAGCGAATTAACCTCGCTTTTGTCGTAAGGCTATTTTAAACGATATTTGTTGGACGAGAGGTAAAGCGTGGGGAGTATAATGGGGAGGTCTGGGCAGCTATTATCATCGCGGTCTTAATAGCCGAGGAGGATGTACCGAGGTGAGTACGGAGCGGCGCCGGAATGCGAGGGCGGGAGAAACGGGACATCCCCGAGGAAACCCGCCGGCCAGCGGCATCTTATGGCACGATTCCCACGTGCGAAAATCCGGGAACGAGCCCGCCGGAATTCGAGCACGGTTCGCCTCGGTGGCAGGCGAGCGCTCTAGCCACTGCGCCACCGCGGCCTAGAGGGACAATAAGACATGGGGTAGAGTGTGAATTGTGGCGGCGGATATGTATTCCCTGGCGCTGTTAAATGAAAACAGTTGCAAGTCGGGTGTTGTTGGCGTTGTAGCATTTCATACGTAAGCTATTAGACATACTAATAGTTCATTCACGGTTACTGCCAACTTTTCTGAAGCCCTGCTCAAGTTATACTTTCAGGATATTACTCCGCCTCATGCAAAGAAAGTTTAGCCGTGTACAGAAAATTACACCAAAGGGACAACGCACCGCATTCGTGCGCACTCAGTGTGATAATATTTTGCATGAGCTCTATTTGTTACTAGGTGCTACCAACACCTAGTTTGTCACTATCTTTATTCACGTGAATTATAAATGAACTATTACTATATGTAGGTAAAATATAAATAAAATTTTAATTTAACCAATATTAGCGTAGTTTATGTCAACTCAAGTATAAAATGCTTGTGATATGTCGTACTTAGGAAAGAACCAATCATAGGGAGATTTTTTAAAGGTTTGTTTCAAAAAGTGTGAAGAAACCGCGAATAGGCTATAATAATATAATATTCATTTCACTTTTTACTTAGAGTGTATGAAACATTAAGAGGGCTTAATATTGTAATGTCCCACAATCTACTCTATTCTCAATATTGTATTTTTGATGCCTCAGAAGGTTGATAAGTGTTTCTTTGATGTGCAATATATATATATATATATATATATATATATATATATATATATATATATGGACTTTATTACGTAATTACTTTATTAGTTGTTACTTTTTACTTAAAGTTTATGTTTATTATTGTTTGAGTTTTGGAAAACCTGATTGGGTTGTCTTACAAATAAATTTAGTTTATTTGAATACAACTATAATTATAATTTTAGTAGAATTTGTAGAGATCACATAAGATTCACTCGATCTGAGCAGCGTGCTTCATACACGTGCAGGTCCCGGCGTGCATTTACATCTAAAAGTGGCTCTTATACTGCAAAATATTCATGCATAGAATGGTCCATGTTTGCGGTCCCAAGTGATGAGGGTTGACTCACTAGACGTGGCGAATATAGCTTCAAGAGTAGATTACCTTCGTAAAATTAGATAGGACTAGAATATTTCGGGGAAGGTCAGCTGACTGCGACGAACCTAAATCTGTACGCCAACCTCCATCATGATCGATGAGATTAACACATTTGCCCGGAAAATCTAAAAATAGGCCCGGAGCATAAAAAATAAATCACCAAAGGTCACCTAACGATTAGAGCGATTTTGGAGGTAACTTCACGTTAAGGAACACAATTGCCGTTGATTATAAGATAATTATTGATTCGTCAAAACATTTTAACCAAGTTTAATTCTAAAATCTTGCCCTTTTTATAGTTTACTTTCTAATGATTAGAGACATGATAAAATTCGCGAGTTAAATGACTTACAGGCACGACTCTACATCTTATGTACAAATATGCAGATATTAACCGCACATCGGTTGTCTGCTGTCACCGTGTAAGGCGACGATTGGGCCAGCGTTCTCCAGGTGGTTTCAAACACCGTGTGGACCAATGATTAAAGTTATATAAACACACGTGTTTTGGATTCTAGCTTGTCTCAAAATGAATCCGCTAATTATTTAGGTCCTTACTAATGGTTGATTGACATAGATCACTTTGTATTCATGTCCCTGTAGGTAGCAACTGTGTGTGTGTGTGTGTGTGTGTCTGTGTCTTTCTGAGCTTAAGTAACTTGAATTGTACAGCAGATATTTAAATGTAATTAAATTTTTGAAAGTTTGACGAGACACTTACAAAAGTTTTAATGTTTGTCGAAACTGGTTACAAAATTAAGCTGGTTTACTAGGAAAATCTTACCTCTTTCAGGACTCCAAATTACTTTTCTTTGTAATGGCGTATTACCTGAAAATTTGTTATATTACATTTCAAAATTTATGCAAATAGTAAATTACCTATTAATCAAACATTTTAAAATGCCTTGTCAACAGAATGAAGATGAGAAACTTGTACCACATTTTGTATTCTATCCACGGTATATTTCTGATTTTAGAGGCATGCAATAACACATCCTTTTCTGTGACCTTTGAATGAATAGTACAATGGGAGTGAATGACTAGATGGTGATTTTTGTACATTCGCCATTGCGATGCAGATGTCTGCCATGGAAAAAGCAGGACTCAGTTATTATGTTTGTTGACTCTATTCCCTCTTAGAACTTTCCAGAGTTGTGTACATATATTTATTTTCTCATCCATAGGTTGCTTGTCTTTTGTCTTATTTAAGTATCTTTTTCGTGCTTAGTCCTGTTTATTCCATGACAGATATCTGCATCGCAAATGGCGAATGTCCAAAAATCTCCATCTAGTCACATATTTTTTCCTTCTGCAAGGTAAATTAAAATGAAACCAGTTTTAAGCGAGCGACCAAATAAACTTACATTTGAATTTTGAATGTGGATGCTTAGGCTGCAGCTTATGTGTGGCGCAAGCGCAGGGTTCTTCAGACGCGTCGCAGTAGGGGGAAGATGGCTGGTGAACTAGCGGTAATACCGTAATCACATAGCCCCAACAAGCACGACACGACAGCCCCGACACGACACTTAAAACCAAACAGCCAATGAAATACAAGATAGATCTGACGTAAGCCCGACAAATCTGTTGTCCGGCCACAATTTTGGATTAGGAACGATTTCTATTTTCGTCGGGTCGTGCGGCATGACGCACAGAGTGTACAACTTTGCAAAATGAAATTGTATGGCAAGCTTTCCCTACAAGGGCAAATACGCAGTTTAAAAGAAAAATAAATTTTGAAAATTACTGTATTTAACTCTTAAAAATAATAATTTTATCTTTGTATGCATTAGCGATAACACTTTGTCACCATCCTGTATTCCAAATTTCCCGTCTACCCACCGCCTTTGAAACTAGCCTAGTTAATCAACGCCTTCTAAATGGTTCCGAAAAATTCTACTAGTCGTGTCGCGCCAGTAAACTGTCGGACTGCAAATTCGAGCAGTCACATTTAAAATATAAATGTTGTGTCGTGGTTGGGGTTTTTGTCGTGTCGTGCTGTGTTTGTCGGGGCTGCGTGACTCCCGCATATTTCACATCCTAACATCCGAGGAATAAACACAGTGTATACATTTCACTACTCTCAGAATTTAACACCTAAGGTGGCAATAAGATATATTTATTAGTGGTTAATGCCTATTGGGAGGGCCTTAAAAAGTGCTCACTTTACCGTGAATAGCCTATAGAGGCGCACAGACTAAAGACGAGGTAGACCGATCTCGCAGGATGCGCACAACCAATCTCCGTTTCCCAACATTGAACTACTTTTCTGTGTCAACACGTCTAGCGAAAACGACATGGTTTGGATTTTAGGTTAGAAAAGTTATTTCTAAACAAGTGCTTAGATACGTTTATATACTTTCTCTACCCAATTTGTAAAACAGTTTGACTAAATTCAAATTGGTAAAAGTACCTTATTAATATAATTGTGCATGTCATTTAAAATTTAAGTTAAAAACAAACACGTTCATCAACTGTTGACCATGTGACACTGACAGTTGTGTATGTTTGGGGTAGGTCATGTTGGGTACAGGCGCGGAAGACTAATGCGCAGTCAACCTCATACTTAGTACATGTACAGGCCATGGCCAATTACTGCCCTGTTCCTGCTTTTCTGAGCAACTTGATCCGTCTCTGATAACCACGTTGTTGACGAGACATTAAGACCAACCTATCTACCTAACTAATTTATCAGAATATAACGCACGTAGTGAGTCCCTTTGGGAAGATCACATCTTGCAGATGGATATCCAGTACCCGTAATACTTTCGTGAAGCACATGGAAAATCGAGTACATTGAGCATACAAGAAGAGTTGCAATTCAGCACAGCAAAGGTACAAAATTACCGCATTCATTTGTAATAGCCCAAAACTATTCACTTTCTTATATTGGCAGGCGGTGCATATGTATGGTGTCACCGCGGTGTATTTTATTTTGTCGTTAGCGTAAGTTTTATGGGCAATAATATTGGTTGTATGGTTGCTTCAAAGTTGTGTCGTACCACAAATGCATTTGACTTAACATTACTCCTAATCATGGAACTGGAACGCTACTTAAAGATAATTCCAAGCGAATATTCGTCAACACACAATGCACCCACTAATAGATGTGAACGCCACATACATAAAGACGCTTTGCTGGCAAACATTACAATTTAAATATCTAAAGAATACTTGTGTGTCTGGAATATAAGTTATGAGAGCAACTAAGTATACGCTGTACACGGTAAAGTGGGTACCTTTTGAAACCCTCTCATTTGGAATATATATCTATATATATATATATATATATATATATATATATATATAATATATTCGACGTTAACTATCGAATCCGGTGAAATACATACACTGTGTTTATTACTTTCATGGCAATGTTTATTTTGAAAAGTGGCGGAAGGATGAAACTGGCTGATGGGGCAAAAAGTAACTAGGGCCTCACAAGTGCTCACTTTACCGTGGACAGTCTATAAATGCAAGTTGTATATTTACGTGACGTGCAGGTGTTTTTAATGCAAAATATGTATGACCATAAAACCTCCACCTTGGTATTCTTAAATAAGGACTCATTGTTCCTACTTGTTTATGAGAGAGGAGGGAGAGGGGGGGTGTCATATTAGTCGTTTAGAGCTAAGTTCCACATGGCATTAGGAAAACGAACGAACTGATTCCGCACATACAGATTTAATAACGTACGGAGGACCGCACACACTCGCGACTAAGTAACTCACGGAGCTTCGCAACATTAATCTTGCATAATGGACGGACGCGCTCCGCAATACCCTAACACTAATGGAGCCATCCACTACCAACCCTACAAAAGGCACACTTCAGCATGCCAAAATATCCTAGAGTATCGCTCTCAAGACCTTGTTGTTGAAAGCCACCCTAATCTCTCCACTCTTCACTTCACCCCAAAAGTATTAATATATACACACTAACATTGGGTGTGTCAAATAGATCTGTCATGTAGCCTACGTCATTTTATCGTCCCACGCATGCAGCAACACTTCACTCCAGCGTACTGCCGCCTTCATAAAATAAACGTGATATTATATATATATATATATATATATATATATATATATATATATATATATATATATTTGTATTTGTTTCTGTTTTGTGTTTCATTGAAATAATACCTGACATATAGTACCGTAAAAATAAGTTTAGTGTAAGATAACTAAATTGTTCAAAAATGTGCGACACGTAACGACAAAATCAGTCCTTTGGGGATAGGAAGGAAAATAACTTTCAAACAAAGTTATCCGATTTCAAATTGCTACATATCTTAACCAGAGTAGAATAAAATCATCCAAACTACCAAGACCTCTTGTTGATACGAACTGCAAGACTGCCTCCCCATAAATAAACTAATGGTAAAGTCGATCAGCAATAGTAACAGTTTCCTGTCGGTTTCCTAATGGTAAAGTCGATCAGCAATAGTAACAGTTTCCTGTCGTTTTCCTAATGGTAAAGTCGATCAGCAATAGTGACAGTTTCCTGTCGGTTTCCTAATGGTAAAGTCGATCAGCAATAGTAACAGTTTCCTGTCGGTTTCCTAATGGTAAAGTCGATCAGCAATAGTAACAGTTTCCTGTCGGTTTCCTAATGGTAAAGTCGATCAGCAATAGTAACAGTTTCCTGTCGGTTTCCTAATGGGAAAGCCCATATCAGGAAGAAGTACGTCGGCAGTTTTGTTTTTGGGTATAGGCCTAATCCTTCACGGTTATTTCCAACGTTTCTGAATACCTGCTAAAGTTCTACTACCAGGATATTCCTCCGCCTCATGCAAACACAGCTTAATCGTATCTACAAAAATCACACCAAAGGGAGAACGCGCCACATTCGTGCGCACTCAGTGTAATAATATTTTGCTTAAGAACTATTTATTACTAGACATTGCCAACACACATGTTTCCTGGCTGTTTTTATGCATGTTAATTATAGAAGAAATTATTTAATTAAAAGAAAAAATATAAATAAAAGTTCAATTTAACCGAAAATAAGTCACTTGTATGTTTAACACACGTATAAAATGATTATGATGCGTGGAATGTTTACGGAACAACCAAACACGCCGTAAATGGGTGATTTTTCAAAGGCTTGATACAAAAAGTGTAAAAAAATTGCGAATAGTCAATACAAGGATTATACGTCCTCAGAAATGCGATAAAACCTAGCTCAAGCACTGGCAGTACCAAATGTAGATTCTAATACAGCCAATGCTTGTGCACTTAAGAGCACAACCTAATTAAAATACTGTTTTAAGGTATGTACGTGCTCACATTTTAATTGGTGGAAAGTATTTGCCGAGAGAAACCAGAAAAAATAATATTTCTACTGCAGTCAGGCCTTCCTCGAACTGCGCGTGTAACTTTTAGTGTTTGTTGCAGTCTGCTAGCAAGGAGACCGGATGGGTTCTCCCGTGCGGTAATAAAGTGTGCCGAGGGCCATTCATTTGAGACGCTGGGAAAGTAATCCGGGGAAAGTCAATTTCCAATAGAATCCCGACCGCCTTCAAAAGAAATACATTCGACAGTCAGTATCCAATTCAACGTAGATCACACTAGCAGTTTCTTTGCGCGCCATTTGGCGAACTGATATCAAATTCTTCTTCTGCTCTTCTCCAAGCATATCCATCATGTAAAATATCTCCAGTTCTCGGCCTTTCACTTGTCTTCTATCCTAAGCTGCAAGACGTCTCGGAGCTTTTGTGAAGGTCAGTGAGCATTGAAGGCCGAAACCACTTTGGTCTGCGCTTTCGCAATAAAAGATTCGTTTCCGAACGATTCACCAATCTTCCAAGCTCGGAATTTACAACATGGGCACAGCTGAACCTTAAGTGAAAACAAAATTAATCTTTCGGTTCAAATTTTACTGAGTCGTGTCCGAAGTTGGAAGTCGCCAAGTCGTGGTAAAGATGGCGGTGCCGTTTAGTTTTCGTGTTTCCAAATCCGAGCTAAGCGAATTGAAATGTCGTTTCTAATAACCACCACCATCTGATATCAAAGCGGACCTGTTTCCAAACAATATTAAAGTAGGAAAATGTAAATAAATAAGTATGAATAGATAAAACTCACAGCTGTGCGTATTGTGCACCAACCAAATTCACTCTCGTTTTCTCAAAACTCGTCTACACGTGCACTGTGAAGTAATATAATGTTTCCATTTTCGTAGAATAACAGCCACGTGAAATAATAGGCATCCAAATTCGCATATACCTGCTCGTAAAGTGGAAACGGTCATGTTGTTGACCCTTTTATATGTCATCAGTCACATTTTTAACTGTTGTTACGTGGGACATAAAATTATGTCGTCAGTTCGCGTTAAAAACCAGTAGCTAGTTGCTAGCGCCGTAGAAAGCTGTCATAGGAAATTTAAAATAACAGTATTTCTCAGACTTCATAGCGTCAACATTAGTAAATACCTGCTGTTTTGTAACATTGCAGAAATAGCATCACAAAACTGAATTTTAAGAATAATGCGAGCAGCACTGCTGAACTAACTTGACTTGCAAAGTGAATTTTGTGTGGATTTTGGTCACGAATCAGTAAAAAAAACCCCAGAATATATCCTCAGATAAAGTACTGGAATCTAATCCTGCAATCAAACGTAATTAAGAACCGTGGAGGAAAAAAAAATTCCGAATTTTTTTTTGCCAGTTTCTTTTGTGAAGTCTGTAATGATACAAATATGAAACAAAAAACCATCACCACCCTGCTAAGCAATAAAGTAAAACTGTTCACATCGAATAATAGTAATTTTATAAATGGGATGAAAAAATTTATTGGCCTCTCAAAAATGTATGCAGGACGCCTATTAAATTTTAAATGGGTCCTTAAAACAAAAGATCTTGAAACGATTGGATAAAAATTATAAATACTTTTTGCCAAACATACTGCTCTTCGTGATGAATGAGAAAAAAGAAAGGAATAAATAATATCTTCAATAACTCTAAATTCCAACTGAACTTTTTTACTTTTTAATAGCCGAACACACACATTCACAACAAAAACTGCAAATAAAAAAAAACCAAAGATAAAATATATAACAGAGTCCATTCTCAGAAGCCGTCCTCGGATGTGGCGCGAGTCGCACGGAAATCATTGGCTGTTCTAGATTTCCGCTCTGTCTGTTCGGCGTGATCGGCGTACATGTGAACCAGGCTTTATGTTATGTAATCAACGTCCTAAGAGTTCATTTAATATTTCTTGTGATTGCAGACCCAGTTTTGAAATGTTTATGATAACAATTTTCGTAATTGGAAGCAACTGTCTTTTTTTTTTCCACAGATATTATTCTAACATTTTGTATTTTTTATCCGTATTGTTGCTACATTATACGTTATAGGCTGTTCACGATAAAATGAGCACTTCTGAGGCCCTATTTACTTTTTATTTCAGTCATTTCTAAAATAAATATTGTCATGTAAGTAACAAACATAGAGTGTATATTGCACTGCACTCGAAAGTAAACGTCTAAGGCTAATATAAAATTAATTTATTGACTATTATTCCAAATGAGAGGGCTTCTAAAAGAGTTCACTTTACAGTGGATAGCCTACTATAAAAATGCATACAACACCAGGAGTAGACAAGAATAGAAAGTACAGACAAGCACAACAAATTTTATGGCTACAGCAGTCGGTATCGTTTCAAAATGTACACTTATGAAGATAAAAAAGTTCATAGAATTCCGAAAATATTATAGGTTTCAAGACCGTGACCGTTACATCACATTTACATTCTGATGTTAACCCTGCGAAGATACGCGTCTATATCTCTCTCTCTCTCATATATATATATATATATATATATATATATATATATATATATATATATATATATATATATATATATTCAATTATTGAAAGCAATATTTTTTATATAAAATTTACACTATAAATAAATTTTGATCATGGTATACAGAGAGGATTCTTGAAATGTAGTGAAGTATATGTCTAAACGATATAATGTTATAAAACTTTTAAGTAATGTTAACTAATGAAAGAAAGCGTCTTCGTGTTATGAAGTAGATAAGTACGAAGTTTTACTACATTACAATCAAATAGTTTGTTCAAAACTTTTGAGCTGTTTGTTTATGAATTTGTGCGAAGGGTGAAACTGGTGGAAAGGGGGAGGGGGCAAACACACCGAGGAAAAGGTTGAGGAGAGAGCAAGCGAAAGCGAGAGACTCCGACACATGTAAAAGACAGACTTTACAACTTGAAATATATATTAAAAAATTATTATAATCAATCGTGACCTGGAAAGGAACCTCAAAACAAAGGGAAATAAAATTACCATAATATGGATTTTTATTTACGCTACGCCTTTGTCCAAATAGTTCCTGTTAATTGTCATGTTTACCGCATCTAGATAAGAGACGTAGATACAGAACTTGTCACAAGCGGTAGTTATTTTTTTTTACGTACAGATGCGGTGTTATATGCAAATGCGAAGTTTCTTCGACCTGACCCACAACCAGAGCTTGGCGTGAAAAGGAAAAACACCAATGACAATCGTCGAAGCTTGTTGCGCAAATTTGCCTGCAATATTTCCTTCAGCGTGTTACCGGCAACCAGGAGACATCGACCACAAAGGTCGCCTCTAAACTGATAAATATTCCTTGTTCGATCATCCTTTAAATCGTGTTACTGAAGTAGAAATTCGCGAGGCAGAAATCGCCGTTGCACAGGGGTCGGCAATTGTCACATGAGGGTGCCGCGCCTTCAGAAATTGCCTCCACCCCCCATCCCCCACCAAATAACCCAGCACCGCACCCCAACGACCATTAGCGAAGCCATCAACACCACCCTTGTGGCATCTTGTGAAAGGAGGGGGGAGGAAATGGCACCTAAACGTATTTGCATGGCCACTGCTCCCCTTTAACTGTCCCCCCTCCCCCTTTTAACCAAACTCCTCACCACGACCAACCCTTGAAGGTTCTAGTTCTCCCTGCTCTGATGAATACTTCATAACGAGCCCTTTGTTCGATAGCGCGTGTCCAGGACACTGCGAAGCTCCTCTCTCTCTCTCTCTCTCTCTCACTCTCACTCTCTCTCACTCTCTCTCTCTCTGTGCGTTGCGCACCTCGTATTACGCCTCGATCCTTTTATCCGGCGCGGCAGCGAGGCTCGTGTTTATTTTTGTTTCTTCGCTATTCCTTTGCCCCGCCTCGTCCACTTCACTGCCGAGTGGGGGTGCAAAAAATACTTGCAAATGGAAAACTTGTGCAAATATTTTCGCACGAGTTACATCAACACCTCTGAGTGGTTGAGGGGGAGTGAAGGGGGAGGGGGAAGGGAAGGTGCACGGTATTAACGCTTGTATTATTTATTCACCGTCATGAGAGTACATTTGTATCTAAGAGGAAAAAGAAATAGGTTACCTATGACGCAGTTACAGAGTCAGGGGCAAGGGAGGGGTGGTTAAGGGAGTCATAAGTATCCCCTCCCCCTCACCACTCACATGAAACAAAAAGTTTCCAGTTTGAAATCAGGATTGCTTAGTTAAATAATTTTGTAGTCTTGTTTTGAATTATATATTTTATCGAGAAAAAAGTTTTTAATAGTGGTTTCTATTAATGAAAAAAATGTTACTATTTCTGTAAAATGTGTTAGCAAGACAGAAAAAATTCATGAAGTTGAGAAATTGCTGCACCCCCCGCCTGAACCCGGCCTCACGCCTGCAGGGGATTGCATCAACAATTCCGGACCAATATCGCGGTTGGATGATTTTGACTCGCATGTATCTTACTACGTGTCGGTCGGTGAATCACAGGCGTACAGTGACGGCGCATTCTGCTTGGCCAGACAAGCAAGTAAATGTCTTCTCACAGAGACGCGCCGCCAATAAGCAAAATAATGTGTCTGATATGCCCGTAGGGTATTGGAATCTAGCATGCGCAGGAAAATTTTCACGAAATACAGGTGACCCTAGTCATGATAAATGAAATTAACCAACTTGGTGAAAACTTTTCCGAGTATTAACACCACTTGCCGACACACAAAACGTTGGGCAAACGATGTGATTAATTGCCCTATGCAAAAAAAAAAAAGAAGATACATGAAGAAAACGTGGAAATGGTGAAAATATTATTCATGACATTACACCAGACTTATTGTTATTCGCCTGCATTTGAACTTTTAACTTTAGAGATAATTTTTAAAGTCGAAATACCCAGAAATTAAAACCGTACCGCAGCTTAGTGTCGGATTTCGAAGAAATTGCAGCATTACACGTTTGTGATTTCAGGAAACGATGTAGCTGAAACCAAACTTTGTATTTAAAATAACTTTTTGAAATTTGTACGAATCCGTATTTCGATTTAAAATTCTTATATTTATTCAATTAAAAACATAATGAATGTTATTTTCTAAATAATATATTTTTATCAAGTCGTTATCGACATCATGTCACGAGACCGCTCTTGAACAACGTTAAAAGAGCAGTTTCACGCACTAATACTTTAAATGAAGACTAAATGCTTTAAAAAGCGGATATAGAATTATCAATACAGGACAGTAATATATAATGACTGTGCAAAGTTGCAAACAAATATTTTACCAGCTGTTTGTTAAGCCGAGAATTTTAAAAGTTCATTGAGGCGCAAGATACTATGCTAATGGGATGTATATGACTAAAGGTTTGTGCAGAAGGATTTTTGTACTACAGTATTCTTCAACATTCTCTGTTACGAATATATTTCTATTGGCAAAAGTGAAAACAAGAATAAGTTAGCTGCGATTAAACACGACGTAGCTGAGGCTATGCTTACATACGCTACAGGCGACAATATTTCTATGCTATGGTAGCGGCGAGCATCAAATGACCAATTGGGTGCTGATTCGGTGCTCATAAATACCTGGCCAGGCGCCAGTCATCACAGGTCCGACCTTCTCTACATTCTCGTACTTTGAGTTAGGGTGCTTGAATATATTCCGCGTTTTAGACGGAGAAACCCGGAAGCGATAAGGACGACATTGCCACTCGCGTCAAGTGCCAGATCGCCTCTAAGCGCAAGGCTCTGAACTGGCGTGCGGTTGTGTCGTCGCACTCCGTTTACAGCCTGTTCACGGTAAAATGAGCACTTCTGAAAGCTCTGCTTAAGATCTACTTGTATGCACGTTGTGTATTCTTCCGCCTTATGTAAAATTAGCATTTCCATAGGCTTCATCACTTTATTCATTCCCCGATCACACGAAACTGTGAAATTATTAAGAAACTTCGATGTATTAAAAAGATAGACAGCTGAAGAAATAATTTTATGTTATCACAAATGGTTACCTAACACTTTTTATACGACTTTAAGATATGGAACTGCTTGCCATCCATCATTACCAACTTTGCTAAGCGAATGACACTCAGTGCGCTCATTAAAATATATGCATGCAGGGGCAGTGACCCTTTTCCAAGGTAAATTTCTAAAGTGCTCACTTTATCGTGAACATCTTTTACCTAGGGGATTTTCATATGTGCCTTTATTATTTTATTGGTGGAAAGTGTGTAGGAAGGTTCAATGCACGGTTCTATAGTAGTTTTGTGTGTATCTGACACATAGATTTTGAGATACAGCGCTTTGAAAAAAGTCATTTCAGCCATTCTGGAGTCCTAAAAATGGTGGTTCTAATTCACGTGACGTCTTGAGAGCACCCAACAGTCCTCGTCTGAAGTGTGTGTTTTTTTCCTATATCAGCACCTTGGACGCACGTTTAATAGCTTCGTTGAAAAAAAAAAAAAACGTGTATTTCGAACACTTTGTAAACGCAGTTCAAGACCAGGTTGGCGGGAGCCTTAATTATAGGAAAGGAAGTTTAATGCTTTAAAATGCTGCTGTGCGCAGCGGCAATGATGTGGTTAGACTACTCGTCTGCCACCTTGGCGAACCGGATTCGATTCCCGGCGGGGTCGCTCCCGGATTTTCGCATGTGGGAATCGAGCCGGACGATGCCTCTGGTCGGCGGGATTTTTATTTTCAGGAATCTCCGGTTTCTCTTGCCCTTGCATTCCGGTGCTGCTCCATACTATACTCACCCCACTCCACTATCATCGGTTCACTCAATACCTCGATGTTAAGAGCCACCCAAATATCTCTACTCCACTCATTTAAAGTGCTGTCAGCGTGCAGAATGTCTGTGTATAGCTAACTTGATTCCTGACAATTTTGACGCTGTCCTATATATTAAACACTTAAGATAAGTTCTTTATTTAATAACGTATTTTGTAACGTTGTTAAACGCCGGGAGTTATGTGTAAAACAAAAGGTGCCAGTTTTATTGTACACTACATTATATATCACTTTTTTAAATAACAGCTTCAACACGTATAAACATAAGCTAAACATACCGAAAGCGCAGGCTATGTTCATGATGCTGAAATACTTTTCGCATACCTACCGATCGGATAGTGGAATACACGTACGTGGCTCCGGGTCGACAAGCCGCGTTGAAAATAACGGAAACGGAAAGAGTCATGTGCGGCATGGAACAAAGTCCACGCTTCGAAATTTTCCCGCGAGCAGCGGACTGCCTACCGCCATCGCGAATTATATATATATATATTTTTTTTTTTAATCCTTACCTTCCTTTTGTTCAACGGGTACAAAATTCCAATGCTTTCCCGGTCCAATACGCACGAACGTGGGATTCCAGGTAGCAGGAATTTTCGTAGCGGGCGCCTGTCATCTCGTCGGGCGAGGAGTTAGCCGAGAGCATTTGGCCCACGTCAAACTCAGCTCCCCCCCCCCCCCCCAACCCCAAGTTCACGTCGAACGCACTCTGCAACTGATTTTCCAATAACGAAGCTCTCCGCCTCACTCGCGCCATTCATAGCAACCTACGGTACATATTTAACAGCGGGCAGCGCGTGCGTCTTGTGACGAATTTATTTCCGGGCCTGACCGAGGCAGGCCGGGGCCGCCATTGTTTCCGGCTGTTGTGCGAGCGCGGGCGGGCTAATTCGAGAGCGACCCCTGACGCGAAGAGAAATTGAAAATTCTCGGATGGTGGTCCAGGGGTCTGGCGCAACCCTTGCGCAGCCCAGAAATTCCACGTAATTAACGCCTTTTTATTTATAAAGCTACAGGGAACCCTCTCGTGCCCCTGCGAGTTGCTGCAAACGAGAAAACCTTTGTAGCAGAAACCTGAAACATTCTGTTAGAAGCTTTTGGAATGAAGAGCGCGTGGGACGTAAATTAACCCTATGGCTGTATTCGTCGATTTAGTTCTACAAATTTTGGAAGCCAACATAAAAAAAAAAAACTAATAAAGGCAATCCTAGAGTAGAGTATTTATTTCTCATTTTACTGAAATTAATATTTTGTTGCAGCTACGAAAGTGTTATTGGTATGTTGTGGACACAAAATTACTTTGTTGTTTCTACTAATCGTTTGTGGCCAATACAAATTATGCTGTAACTGAAAAAAAAAAAAATTGGCGCGGTGAATTCCCTGTACTAAACATTTTCTTCCTTGAAGGTTCGCCAGTACATTTACAAGTTCGTAGCTGGTTTACAAATCAGCTGATTCTTACGTAGCTTGTTTTTATTCATGAACGAAATATATGTTGAACAGCAATATGTATTTTCAAAAACATTTTAAATATATATATAACTTATTTTCATATATAGTGTGCAATTACATACCAATAGTATATAAATTACCATCTGTACAAATGATTTAAGGTCTCTTAACTGTATAAACTTAAATTGCATATGAATATCCCTTAAGATAAATATTTCCTTTGCATTAAGTAAAAGTAAACTGAAAATATATTAAAACCTTATAATTAAATTACGGATATCGGTTACTTGGGTACGGATACGGATACGGATATCGGGTACTTACTTATATGTCGCATTTCTTTTCCGAACTACTGTTTTCGTCCAACCATGTCATGCTGCACACCCACGTAGATAGTATTTCACAGGTATCTAACATGATGTTAATAAATATTAACCAATTTATTCATTCGGCAGTCAGTACAAATAAGTCGTATTTAATTCTCAGTTGCTTTGAAAACTTATTATTTTTATATCGTTACTAACAGTGGTTCATTTCATCTTAGAAGAAAGATTTTATGCAATAAGAAAATGTAAACCTTGCGAACTACCAATATATTTTTTCCAAAATTTAAAATTCTTAAAGTTGTGGGCTCAGGCGTGTCCATGCCGAGGTGGCAACTTCTTTGGCGGTGCTTTTGTGAGATGACGCAATGAAAAGACCGCCAAACGGAGTACGTAATAGTACAAAGTTGTCTCGATAGTGAGACAGACACAGAAAACATACAAGTACACTTCCAACTCGTTCATCACGTGCGTATAACGTTCCACCCTTCATTCGAATTATTATTCTTACGCATTCTGCGCTTAATGTCCTAAACCTACATTGTTACGTGGGTAAACATTGCATTCAGGGGTAGCTTATGCATATCCGAATCTGAACGTTACATAGTGAAATTCGGTGTCTGTCTGACCTTGTCACAGAAGGGGAGTGGTAAGGTGAAGTGACGTCATATGAACGTGGGAGTAGCGGTGTAAGTACATACAAACCCACCAAGACAACATCCAACAAATGACTTACGTCACGGAGAAAGTCGAATGTCTGCTATTACAATCAATTTGATGAAAACCAAAGAGCAAAATTCTGAATGCAATAACTACTTTCCATCTTATTGGGTTACTCCTAAAGTAATCTGATATCATTAAGAAGAATTTCCTCAGCATGTGCACACAAGGTGTTTATTTTAAGTTCTTCCCGTTAAGTTCAGGTAAGTACATTTATTTTATGATGTGTGTGCCAGTTAATCAAGTCGAATTAAGAAAACAATTTTCATCTAAACCCCAAAGCATCTTAACAATAGTTTTTTAAATGAAAGAACAAACAACTGACCCAGAAATGTTAAAAAATGGTGAACAGCGTCCTGTTTCCAAAGTAGGTCCTCATTTGTATCAAGACGCTACACTACAATAAATTATACTGTATTTTTAAAAGGAATCGTAAACAAAATTTAAAAATTAAATTTCAATTCACCCTCGTTTAGAAAACAATACTATTGTCAAACCATTTTTCGCCAGGGCTAGTTCCTCCCCTCAAATCGCTCATGGTTTTGCAGCTCTTGTAGAGTGGCTCAATACCAACACTAAAGTTCAATAGATATTTTGTCAAATTCTGGACCGTTAAAAAAATTACAAATTTTCCCCGATTATTTGGACTGACTCCACACTACAGTAAGAATTTAATGATGATGACAAAAGTAATTGTCCCAGTGAACTGACGTTTGAATAAATGGTAGGCGACTTGTGTAGTCACATAATCAAGCACCATTCATATAATTTCCATTACAGCGACGTGAATAATAATAACAGTTTTGCAGACTCTATTTAGTGTCTACATATTTGTCGCGAGTTTACATGCATGAAAAAATTTAAATTTCCTACATAAACTAATGCCTGCCACTGGAAAAAAAAACTATCTTATTTTATACCTAAAGGCTATTCACGATAAAGTGAGTACTTTTAAAATCAACCTTAGAAAAAGTCACTGCTCCTACCTGCATAAATATATTTCAACGGGCGCACTGAGTGACATCCGCCCAGTAAAGTTGGTAACGATGGAGGGTAAAGTAGTTCCATATCTTAACGTCGAATAAAACGTGTTACCCATTTGTGATAACTTAAATTATTTCTTTAGGTTCCTGTTTTTTTTACGCATCGAAGTGTAAAAATCAACAGATTTGTAATACATTTACTTCTCTAATAATTCTACAGTTTCGCCTCACCGACGTATGAATAAAGTGATAAGGCCCATGGCAATGTTAAGTTTATATAAGGCGAAGGAATACACAACGTGCGTAAAAGTAGGTATTAAGCAGGGCTTTCAAAAGTGCTCATTTTACCGTGGACAGCCTACAGTTAGCAGTACAAATAATAACTGGTCGTGAGCCAACGACGTAAAGTTGAAAACCCAGTTACGATCCAGAAATTGCAACAATACCAAATTGACTGTAGAGCAAAGATTATAATAATTACATGGAAAGAGTTTACTTCTCAGAAAACGTGAGAGCGTGACCTTGAAAGAAAGAAACAGAGCATGTGTTTGTGTTCTCCATAAATGCGTACTGACCTGTAAAGCAGTCGCCCAATAAGGGAGCAGCAACAACGTCCCCACATCACCTTGCATGCAAAAAAAATCAGCAGTATGTCGTCCGCTGTAATTACCTGTTTCCATTATCTCAGTGCGCATCAACTCTTCTAATGTACTATTGAAATGTTTCGTGTGGCTGCATTCATTACCTCAGTACCCTGTGTTTCTACGGATAATGAAGCAGAGTGTAGATAAATGTGCTTAGTACGTTTCCCGTAGCAATTTTTTTCTGTTTACATAAACGTTTTATTTTGTGTTGCGCGAGCCAAAATTTTGTTTTCATTCCGCAAAATTGTAATAATATGGTAAAATTTGCGTTTGCATTTACTCAACTATATACATATGCCTTTTCTTGAATATATGCGGGGATGTCATGAAATGTGAGAAACTTGGTATAAAGTGTTGGTGCCATACTGACTTACATAATTACTATTAATTATTGTTGAGATTATTCAATGAATTGCTAAGCTACTATAGTTAATCATCTTAAGCCCTTATAACATTCTGTTTCTAAACTATTCACTACCATTTCGTCAAGAGTAAACTAAATATTTAAAAAATACGGACGAAAACCCAAAGGAGAAACGAACGTACCGTATTTGTGCTGACGATGCATGCAGCTGACGACTGAGGTGTTCAAAAGTCTGTTCCAGTCGTGAACCGACTATACCTACCTACACGGGAGTGTACTTCCAACTTTTCTCAAGCATTTCCCAAGTACCACTTCCGGGATATTCCTCCGTCGTATACGAGCTAAGTTTAACCGAGTCTAGAAAACTACACCAAAGAGACAATGCGCCGCATTCGTGCGCATCCAGTGTAGCAATATTTTTGCATGAGAACTATTTCTTACTAGGCATTACAAATACACCTATTTTCTCACCGTTTTAAATTCATATTAATTAGAAATGAAATATTATAATTTATAAATGAAACATAAATAAAATTTTAATTTCACCAAAATTAGGTTTTTTTTTGTATTAACACCCGAATAAAACGTTTGTAATGCAATGCATATTAAGGAAACAACACATCACTTGATACATAGAATGATTTTCCAAAGGTTTTATTCATAAAGTGTGAATAAACCGCGAATTGACTTTATCCGACGAGTTGAAGGCTACTGTATTGGGAGCGCTCGGGATGCATCGGAACATTCCGGACAGGAAAGGCTGGTGTAAGTCGGCACTAAATGAGCGAGTGATACTGATTTCATAGTAAATCTGTCTGCTATCAAACATACAAATTCGAAAAGTAATACAATAGGCGTTAGTAAATTGTTTATAGACACTGGTTTTTAACCATGTGTTTGTGTTCATTTCTGTTATATGATAGACGATTATATAAATATTAGCTGTAAATAGCAAGTGAAAGCTATAATTTACGAGAAATTAATTTTAGTGTGTTTTTGCATTGTTTATACATAAATCAGGGAATTATTATATGCTCTTTTATTTAATTAAGACCCCTCATCCTTTAATAAAACCTTGCTTTGTTTCTTGTTTCGTGTATGAGAGTCCTTTGACAGCAATAACTTTAATATATAGAAATACTTACCTCAGCACGAATAACATTCAAATAAGTATATTCTGCACAGTAGGACAGCGCAAAGAAAATTTTGACACTGTGGAAGTCAGGATGTGTTTATACTACATAGGTTATTTCAAAGGCTGTAAGGAAAGACTGTAAATACTTTCGAATATTGAAGTGTTCTGATACGCTACGAGTTCCGTATTATGCAGTCTTTACAATGTGTTATAAATTTTTTCCGCATTTAAATCATTCTCTCAGTTTGAAGATACCAACTATGCGACTCAGAACGTGAATAAGAATTGTCTGAGAATGTTTATAAGATTTTTTTAATAATCACGAACCACGCATTAAAGATTTCGGAAACTAAAGAGTACACAAATAAATTAATTAAAAATCTGTTAACTAAGGTTCTTCGGTTTCTGGAAGAAACATTGAAACTAAGAAAAGAAAGTTCTAAAAATTTGGTTTTGCCACCTTCGTGAGGAAATAATTTGCTATACTGATGCATTTAATTTGCATAATTTTCTGCGCCGCAATTCCACGTCAAAATTTAAAGGTTAAGAAATATTTCAATATAAATACAACACACTGATAAAATGTTTGCTCGCAATAATAGTAAAAACCGTTATTTAGAATTGCCGTTTTTTTTTTTTCTATACTGGCTTCCATAAAGTGTAATACGATATTCACATTAATAACATTAACTCGCGTCTCTTAACATAACCTTTTACATCCTTCAAATAATACGTTCAGCCAAACACACCGTAAAGTACTCTTCGCTACAGTTTGTCTTGCAAGATGCAAGCAGGGGCAATGTCGCTGCTCGTGCGAGACGTAATTACATCGCACTACAGCAAACTGCAGGTAGCTATGTACGCTACCCCCTGAGGAGAAGTGTGTCGGGCCGCCATAATTACCTCACAGATTGTTTACCAAGTCGATATCACCTTGCTGGCTGAGGGAAAGCGGGTCAGGGGTTGGGTCAGGAGGGTTGGTAGGGGAGTTGGGGGTCTGTTGTTGCTGGTAACCGCTCCCCTTCGCCCTCAAAACCCACTTCTGACGGAACAGTGCCTAAAGACTGTTCACGATAAAATGAGCACTTTTGAAATCAACCTTAGAAAACAGTCACTGCCCCTACCTGCATACATTTTAACGGGCGCAATGAGTGGCATGCGCACAGTAAAGTTGGTAACGATGGAGGGGAAAGTAGTCCCATATATTAACGTCAAATAAAAAGTGTTAGGTAATCATTTGTGATAACTTAAATTATTTCTCTTGGTTTCCGGTATTTTTTTTTTAATGCACTGAAGTGTAGAAATGAGCATATTTGTACAATATTTACTTTTCTTATAACTCCACAGTTTCACTTGACCGACGCATGAATAAAGTGCTCACTTTATTGTGAACAGCTCATACCTACATTGTGTCGCGTGCTGCTGTTGGACCTGGACGTGGGGAACACACACGCAGTTCACCCAACTCGCTCCCACCGGGAGTGACTGTTCAGGACACCACAGAATACTTGGCAATACTTTAACAGCACAATAAACATGTACTTGATGCAATCATTGACCCAAATAACCATTTAATTGCATTGAAACAAGCCTAGTAGAACACATTCAATGTCAACCTTTCACATAATGCAATTGTGATTATGTTACAGCAGTACATGTGGGTCGTTATCACCATTTAGCCAACCACGTAAGCATTACGTGGAATTTAAATTCTTGGAGGTCTGTTTTTTCGCAAACCAATCGTCGGAGGTTTTCTACCAAAAGGATTTTTATTTACTTCTTGCAATGGTAATTCATAGGCCGTGATCATAATTTACGTAATGATGCACGACGGCCCTTTTTTCACTATGTGATGAGGTGCCAACCCCCATTTTACTATGTAGGGTATGCGGCAGGTCAACATGGGTACGTGCATGCTACAGTGCCTGAATTGTTTGGCATGCCTACAGAATTGCGTCCCATGATATTACATGGTTTCAGTGAAATTAAAGAAAGTTTATAATTGCAACCCCATCTTCACAAGGGTTTCCTGCCCTTACGAGTGGTTTACTGGCGTTCGTTGTCAGATAATTTCTAACTGCAATTTTGCAAGGAGCGTCCTCTCGCATTTTGTCACAGAGCTATTGACTCATTCTGTATAAATCTATCGGTCGTGTCTCCGGGCCACTGGCGCCACGGAAAATTTCTTGCCACCTAACCCCTTGGCTCGCTTTTATTTACAATACGTTGCGCACTTTGCTGTAATCTATTTACGGCATCTTCACACAGTCTAGTAAAAAAATATATAAACTAACCTATGCGGACATATTTTGTTGTTTCCTAAATATATCGTGCATCACAAGGTACAGCGGAACCTGGCTTCGTGAGAACCCAATGGGGGATAACATATTTTCCTTACCAACCCAGGTTTCTCATCAGTCGGAGTTTTCTCAGTTCCACAGGCTGTCTCTTAAATGTCTCTCACTTACCCAGGTTTAGGTAAATAAACATAATTTATGTAATTCATACACATTGAAAACGTAATACTTATACGTAGTACATACAGAAACATACAATTGTGTACAATATAAACGGATTCTAAATTAATTGCACACTTCCAGAAAAAAAATCAGTAAGTTTTGTTTGCTTTTCAGAATCAGCTTTGTCAACCATGTTTTTCAGCTCGTTAAGACGATCGAAACATCTTCCATCACGCTCGGTAGACTCGACAAACTGCCGCAACATCAAAGCATTACGTGCGTCCTTTTGTGTAACAGTGGGCGCAGGTTTTTTTATTATTATTATTATCGTCATATCTTCGCTGTCTTCATTACGAGTGACACTCAGGAAGTGATCATCAATTTCCTCCTCCTCACTCTGGACGCTGATAATAGCCTAATTACCAACTAACACACAGTCTTGAAATGTATGTGTTTGAACAGATTGTCAAGACGATTGAAGTCAAATGAGAACTTAACTTCATTCCTACCTTGTTACCTCTTCTACACCATATTTCGGCGTTTCTGCGAATGAGATGCCAAACCCACACTTCCTGAAACAGTTGGCTAATGTGGTGCGTTTTACGTCAAACCAGGCTTTCCTAGCTATCCGCATTGCACTAAGTATGATGATGTCGGGCTGCTGCGGAGTCTGCTCGATGGAGGAAAGAATGAGGCGGACTTTTTCTTTCCTGTTCGGGAGCTTTAAGTTCCTTGGTTTATGGGCTGTAATTTACTTGTCGTGTTGGGAGGAAGGAAAATAATTTTCAGGTGCTCGAGTTCAGGCAACGCGGTGTGCGCAGAGCAATTGTAGAAGATTAACACGGATTTTTCTGTTCCACAACCTCATTTGTCGGTTGAGACCCTTTGGGCAACCTGTGAAAATATCCCGCGACGACTAAGCATTTTTTATTATTATTTTTTTTTAGTTCACCGGCAAAGCTTTGACGCCCTTAAAACTGGGTGGCGTTTTGGATTTCCCGATCAGCAACAAGAGCAATTTTTCGTCCCACTCACGTTGGCACCAAGAAGTGGCATTCTGCGTTCCTTACTGAATTTACCGGCACGGCATTGATCACCCTTAATGCAAACGTTGCAGTGGGGAGATATTTGTAAAACAAAGACATTTGATCGGCATTGAACATATTGTTAGGACTTTTACCAGATCAAATAGACGGTAAATCGGCAATACACTGAATGCAAACATCGGCATTAACATCGATACTCTCGCTACAAACTTTTTTTTTTTTTAAACTAGGACATTTGTGTTTTTAAAACCTTCAAGCCAACCGTTGCTGCAAGCGAAGTTGGCGATGTGTAGATGTTCAGCAAAATCACGAGCTTTTTGTTTAATTAAAACTCCACTCACCAGTATGTTGTCTGCTCGGCGGTCTTTGGTCCATCCGACCAGTCAGCGTTCTAGTTCGGGAAATTCTCTAACTCGTGATTGATTGTATAGAATGTCCCAGCGTTCACCTATTATTCTGACTCGCCTAGTACTCGTGTGTCCCTAGGGTGGGGATGGCGTCATACGGCCAGATCTGTCCGGCGAGTGATGCCATTGTCAGTAAGCATGGAGCGGTGGTCATCTCCACGCCGCGCATTATGTGACCTCAACATTGACCTTGCAAACGTTTATTTCCATCACGTTGGAGCCACAGCACACACAGATCGCCTGCTGCCAATGGACACTTTACGAACAATGTTTCAGCATCGAATAATTTCGCGCTTTGGAGACATTCCGTGGCCTGCCCACTCGCCCGATCTGTCGGTTTGCGCATATGTCCTGTGGGGATTCCTCAAAAGTCACGTTTTTCAAACACAATCGCCAAATCTACACACACTCAAACAGAGGATTTCCGCGGAAATTAACGCTATACCGGCAGCAGCATTGTTGCTGGCTATGGAAAATGTGCTGCATCGAGTGCGCGAATGTGTGAACCTGGACGGACGTCATCTCACTGGAGTAATATTCAAGAAATGATTCTGTTGTGTGTGTTGTCACAAATGACATACATGTATCTTTCGGTTTTCTGTAACGTCGATAAATATTGTTTCTGTTTTAACATACTACTCGTGTTTCACAATGGTAGGTGAACGCTGGGACATCCTGTATTTCCCGTGCTCATCGGAGCATTCTGATTCTGCTTTCGTTTTCTACTTATTCACAATTATATAAATAGTAGATAACGGCACTCCCGAGTCATTAGACACGTCCGCAAACGACTTCCCACTTGCGATGTCAAGAATTAATTTTAGTTTATCACTGGCCGTGAGGCCCAACGCCCTTCTCTTAGGAGGCATTGTGGCAACTGGTTCATTTCACAGACACATGAGGTTGATTTGTCATGTGTTCATTGTTTGTTGCGATAGGGTTTTTCTCACGAGTAGAGGTGATGAGAGGTTGAATTCTCGTATACGGAGGTAAGAGCTGAAGAAAAGCATTGTCATATTTTCTCACAAATAGAGGTAACATCTTTCTCATGAAGCCAGAGAAAAAAAGAGAAAAATTTAAGTACCAGTAATTTTTTTATCATAAACCCAGGATTATCACAATATCAGGTTCTCACTAAGCCACGTTCCACTGTATAATATTTCTGTTAACTTTAACTTCAAGATAACTTTGGTTTGGTTAAATGAGACTTCCTCTTATGTAGGCCCTACTTATGTTGGCAATGCCTATAAAATCAGTTCTTATATAAAAATATTTTTTTTACGTTACTTGTGAAAATATTGTGTCTATTTTCATATTAGGTATAATTTGCCATTCGGTGATTCGTTGTACTTAGGCTGCCACATTGAGCTAGCCAGTATGAGATTAGCCCGGAAAATGCCGAGTGTCGTGTGTTGGTAGGGCCCTTACGTTGTAATTGCCAGTCTGAAATAAAGTGATAGAACTCTCGCGTAAAAGTTACCATATGTGCGTATGGTGTGGATTACAGAGAAAAATTGATGTCCTTTCGTAGGGCTTTAATCAAAAATTCCAATACCATCGACCCTCGTTTACTTAGTTTTTCAATCTCAATATGGGTACAACGTACGGCATGAAATCTTAAATTTAAAGTTATAACCTACCAGGCGTGCTAACCAGATCTCAGAAACACTGTGCCTGGTCTACAAGGGCTCAACTTTGTAGGACTTACCACCAGGACGTTCACGTCGGGCAGGAACACAAAATAGTACACAATTTGTGCACTTAAACACTTCAAGAGAACATTGCTAAGCTATGCAAAATAGTAATTCAGGAATAAGTAGAAGACTATGTAAATAACACAGGAACCAGCCACAGAAATAATGTAGACGACACCAAGGGATGCATCTTTTAGTCCATTTACTTTATTGAAATGATTATTATTTTCAGATTGAATTTTGTTAGTCCAGATAATAATACAATTTGAATATCTCTAGATAAATATCCTCGTGGCAGTTTGCAAAGCTAAAAAGAAAATAACACACTCCTAATTACCATGTAACTGAAGTTTTAAAACTTAAAATATTGTTTAAATTTAAAAAGAAGTAAAATCGGTTCACTGCAAAATATACCTTCAGTGTGCCTAGCTCGCGGTGATTGAGAAATTACACTCAGGTTTGCCGTGGGCAAAGTCTTACACATATGGTTCAAATTACGTAGAAAATTTAAGCTGTCGCCACCAATGGAAATTTAACCATTTTAGAACATGTCTGGGCGGACGCTAAACAAATAAGGTACTTCTGTATTATTTACTACACTTGTCTCAGCATGTAAATGGTGCTCTCGATGTTCACCGGTCCTCAGACGTATTGCAGATTGGGCCGAACGATCTCGAAACTGTAGGGCTTTCAAATCCAAATCTGGGCGAGTCGACGTGGAGGAATACCGTATCTCTGACACGTACGAATCTAGCTATCTCCTATCAATCTACCTAGCAATATGACTCACACGGCACTCGCTGATTGCTGGTCACAAATTATATTTTAAAATATTTGAGAAAAACGTCTCGTCGACAGCGAGGTCATTAGAGATAGTGCAAGTTGCCTAAGGGAAGAGGGAGTGGGGAAGGAAAGGAATCGGCCATGGCCTTTGTAAGGTAAGTACCCGTCCTAGCATTCGCCTGGAGTGATTTAGGAAAACCATGGAAAAGCCCAAATCAGGATGGCCGTACCGGGAATCGTACTCAGGTCTTCCCGAATGCAAGTCCAGTGAGTTACCACTGCGCCACCTGAGGTCTATCGCTTGTAGCCGTCGCATGCACACACACGCGCACACACACACACACTCGTCCGCCAAAGTCTCTTGACATCCTCGTCCATCGCAAGACCTCTTCTTCGATAACCCGAGATCTCCGTTCACGAGCCACCGCACGTCTACAGATAGGCGGTTCACGGTAAAATGAACACGTTTGAAAGCCCTGCTTAAGAGTCGGAGGGACTTGACCGAAAATACGCGATTTTTATGCCCATTTTGCACGCACTCCAGCGAAGACAAGTGTCAAACTAGCGGGTGGGAGAGTAGCTGCCGTGTTATCGCTTTAAACAACTCGTCTCTCTTGGCCAATATCCTGGCTGTCCCTTTGTACCTGAGCATGCATGAATAACTTGCCTGGGTCCCGCTTTGAGTGACGTAGTTTTGTTACGCGAATCTCAGTTACAAATTACTTAGCGGAAATAGTGAACGTGCGCCAAACGGAGAGTTTCTTAATAAATTATTTTCAAACAGTCAATATTCGCTATGAAAAGTTTAAAAAAGATTATGCAATATACGCCGAAAATACATTTGTAGTTAATATTTTTTAATACTTACTGTGGCTCTATTTTTGAGCTGAGTTTGTACTTGTATAAATAAATCTAGAAACATTGTAATAGTCATTTAAACACTTATAATAGCGGGCATTAGTTTTACATTTTGATAAAGCGCTTGAAAGAGGGATAGAAGAACGTTGGAGAAAATCAAATGGCAATAATTTTAGTAGTCATGTTTTACTTAGCAATGAAAAGCTTGAACACTTTTTGTAGTTTTCAATAGGCCAAAATTTTTAAATCCCAACTTTTGTAACACAAAAGTTATTCAAAATCTCACATCATAAATATTTTCACATTCTAAAACAACTATGCATATAATGTATATAATGAATTTAAAAATGCCAGCCTTCTCAACGAATTTTTTATATTTTGTATCAATCACTTTTGCATAGTTCATATACACCGTATATTTGGTATCGCCTTACTTTCTTTCCAGTTTATATACACAAGCGAATTGCAACACTCAGATAATTCCTCAAAGAAAACATCAGCAATACAGAAACAACAAACGAATTAAGCATAACATTTGGGGCATAAGACTCTGATTAATTTTGTACAGCACGTTCTTCCATTTATAAACCGCAATTTAAATACAAAATGTGGTCGTAGCCACTGAACAGACAAATTAAATAATATAATGATCATTATAAAATGCATTTTGAATGTTAACATAATATACATTTTTAAAGTATTTAATATAAATATTTCGACATTATTCCAATGCTTGAAGAAAACAAATCGTGAATCCATTTTACAATCTGGAAATAAATTAAATTCTTCCTATTCAGCGTCTTGAAACTTACTGATTTGCTTTTCTCTTTATCTGATTTTCAGTAATGTATGCAGAATTTCTTAAAGTCATTGACCGTGTGAACCTTGGATCAATTAACTCCGGAAGTAAGCAGTTTTTATAAAATTTTTCCCGTTTTGGCATAATTTCTTTGTTCCAGAATTCATAGTTTCTTTCTATTCTTTCAATTCTTATTCCTAGTGGTGTCCAGAGGCCGAAAAGACAATGTTTTCTGCTAGTAACATGTAATTACCCTTGCACTTGTAGGTGAAAACCGTGATTTTTTTTCCATGCTTAAGATGTTTCCTGACTTGTCAGTATTCCATGCCGTGACTTTCTTTTTCTGTATTGCCTCTTTGGGTGTCATGTGTGGCGGACGATGGGCACTTAATTTCTACAATTCCGTCGTCTCCTACAAGTCCGTCTGGGGTGGCACCGAAGTAAGGAATCTCCGAATCAATAAAAAGTCCACAGTCTAAAATTGTTAATTTTAGTTCTTGCTTCATCGCTTCCTTTGCAAGTTTTTTGCTATCCCTTCCGTATTTCGTGGCTTTGGTATCGATTCTACTGTATAATATACTCTTTACTGTATATTCACAACTCGTGTATGGCTTCATGTTACATATTCGTCCAAAATGTGATGCTGTAAGTATTTTCCGTTTTCTCTCTTTCCACTCCCCACTTTCTCATTGCATTACAGTTGCCCTTTCGACTCTGTTTCTCACTTTCTGTCATTTGCACGGAGTCGAGAAATTCTCTGCATTCTCTATTGAATGTCTCTGGATCCATATCCGGTTTTTCTGCATTGGTGCCATAGAAGTTACCTGAAAGCGCCCGACGGAGTAAAAGATTACGACACGTATTCACTGTTGCCTTTCTTTTGGCCTTACTTGCTACAACTTTAGTTCTGCGTCTGTATTCTATACCTTTACAGAATTTTCCCGGGCTTTTTTGTACATTGTTTTATGTAACGTATACAATGGCATCCCCGTATTGTGTTTTATAACTGCTACTGCGCATCTGCCAGTGTAAGATCATCTAGAGGAAAAATTAATTCTCGTCCCACCAAAAATTTAGCTACTGCCGAATTGTAGTGTTCTTCAGGGTTTTTGCACACATTGTGTATTAAAATTCTGCTGTGGTTGCTCATCTGTCTCACTACACCAGATATCTTATCATGCTGACCACTTTTAATGAGCTGTGGCACATAATTACGATCTACCATCTGACTTACAAAAGTAGCCTCTATCCGAGCAGAGGGAATGACCGCCAAATATATGGTTTGTACTGTTCAAGATGTCTTTCCGTAATTCTTCAACTTTTTCATCCAGTGGCCGTTCTTCTTGCCGTCTGTGTTCTACAGCGTTGACAACAGCTGTTCTGAATTGAAGAATATTGTCACCAAGCTTCTTTCTCATGACAACGTCATCAATCTGATTATTTCTTGTAGTTGCAATGTCCTTAAATTTATTACAGAACTTACGCAGAAGATGATTTGAGCACTCAATTTTTTCGACAGTAACATTTTTTGTAAAGATGCGCGTCCAAAACTCTTTCGTACGCATTACTGTCACCATCAGCAATTAGTTGAGTATATTTTATATCATACATTTCTTCACTCTGGCGGAAACCTTCAACAATTAGCGCGGCTTCCATACTTGATGAACTTTGGTTTTCCTCCCAGTTCTTGAAGCATGTGTGCGGCTTCGGAGTTTTCCCTAATGGTGCAGCATGGCGACAGGTTGTACAGTACTTGTTTTTTACACACAAAAAAAGGATTTTTTTTCAGTTCTGAATCCTACTATCGCAGCCTGTAAAACCATTTGAACAAGTATTATTTGCAAGTGAGATAGTAATAGCATTGATTAGGCAAGTAAAAATGTAATTCATATTTGCATACATTATCTTAAGTTATGCTAATAAAGCCATGTGTGAAAACACTAAGGTTAATAACATCGCTTTGCGCTTATGATAATGTAGTAAATTTATAGAAAGTTTTTTTTTTGTATCATAGCTTACCCTCATATCGTGTGAAACTGTCGAAGTAATGAGAGTTTACAACCGTTAACTTCTGTTTGCGTTCCAAACACAAAATCCATTTGCACAAAGGTTTTGGCTGGAAGCTGCAAATATAGTTATTCTTGTTAAGGCTTTATAAATTTAGTTGACACTTGCGCTAAGACTAGAGTTCATTGTATCAGTTGTAATTAATAATTACGTGTTCATTAATAAGTTTTTGACCGTGTTTACAAAAATGATTTTGTAATCAGTTTGGTATGAAAACCCACTTAAAGATTAAATTACTGAATTTCGTTAATACTGGCAGTTATTCTGACACACAAATACATTTTATAAAAAATTAAATATGCAAGATGTCTCCGAAATGATATAATCATGAGTACATTCCAACTTTCATTTTGTCGACTCGCCAATGGTAAACCTTTGGGTACAAAACTGTACGCCAGAAAGTTACGCGTATTTTTCTTCGGTGTAAATTCTTTTCGACAATGTTGCATGAACTACAGTTAAGCCATTCTAGAGATGGTAATTTATAGCGGAATTTTTTTTTTTTTTTTTTTTTTTTTTTTTTTTTTTTTTTTTTTTTTTTTTTTTTTTTCCCCAACGAGGCTTTTGCTTCTCTCACTGAACCTACTTGATTCGCCTAAAATGAAAACATATTTTTTTGGTGACCATTTTTACCCGAAATAATTTCGCGATAAAATTGATTTTGCAAATTTTTGCATGCATAGTCACTATCATTTTCTGGACATATGCGCTGTAAAAAAATATGTATGTTCCAAAACTATCACATGACTGCACAAAAATGATGACACTTAAAATCAGTTTTTAAAACAACTCGCAAAATTGACTTAAAATAAACATTTTACGATCAACAGTCACGTTCGTGTTCGTTCAAGGATCAAACATTTACATATTCACAAGAAATTATAAATGACTAGAAATTTTCTTCGTTTTTATGTCTGAAATTAAAGATAAAAGTGTAGATTTGAACATTCAGCTGCATCAAGCGCAACACACTCTAAAATATTACGTTTCGATGGATTTTAAGGTGTTATTGCCATGGAATGTAAAATGTCGCCAGCAATTATTTTACAAAAAAAGGCAATTTTAGTTCTAAAAAATTATAATTATTATTTGCGTAGATTAAATTTGGCATTCACTTCGCCATGCTCTTAAAAACACAGATTCAAGAATAAAGAATTTCAAGTAATTAGAGACAATGTACACGAAATTCTGGACAACAGCATGCATGACAAAGAAGGTTATTACTTGCAATTATCAATCACCTGAACATTATTTTCACATAAAAGGCGCAACGGAAAAGTAAAATGGTAAGTAAACTAAAATTTAATTTATCATTTCTGAATCACAGTAGGCTACACACTTTAAACTAAAACGTGTTGTCTCGAAAAAATAAAAGCGCTAAGTATAAAGTGTAATGTTTGTGTTTACATCAGCACTTCAGCAGTTTTAGGTTAGCAATGTAGTCCGCTGACATAAAAACACAAGTTCATCCTCACGTCTTTCAAAATATAAATTTTACTAAATATCTCGCCGTTCAAGTTAGCCTGTAAGTTTCTCAAATCCTGTAGAATTTCTATACTACGACATTTTCGTTTTATTTTTCAAATAGCCTGTTTGTGTGATTATATAGCGCGCCTTATCCACTCAGATAAAGTATTACAATAATATATAATTTTTCCAGCACTGCGACGCCCAGGAATTCTGATATCACATAATTCTCAAACAATTCGCAGTTACCATGGACATGACAGTGTGGCCAGATCACATTTTGCCAGATCACTGGTGGAATCTAGAGTACTGTATAAAAATTTGTAAATAAACGGAACATTAAATGTGACGACTATGTGCCTATGCAGGGCGGATATAACGTTATACAGAGTAATATTTCATTCAGAGTTTTGTGGTCACGGCATTGTAATGAAAATACGCACAAAATTTAAAATCTTTTCAGATCTGACAGGGAGCTCTATCAAGCACGCGCACACGAAACATTATACCTGACACAAGCAACATGGCTAGCTTTTCGTTTTCACTGCACCAACATTAAGATAAACAATTAAATGTATGATAAATTCCATACAGAATTGAGTAAATCTGTAACTAATACGATGCCGTGAAAGATTATTTCGAAATACGTATAACATTAAGTTTATTCCAAAATTCTTCTGCAATTTATTAATTTCACTAAGGGGCGTTTGTTTTCCGCTAATGAAAGAGAGACGAAATTTCTCACAATTACTTCACGTGACAATCATCCGCTTTTTCCTTATTTCAAGTGCGATGTTATTCAGTTGTGATTAAAAAATATTTCGGCACCAGCAGCTGTCAGAATCTGGGAACATAACACGAGAGGAACTGTATTATGTTCATAATATTAGTAGTTACTTGTTTTTAGAGCTGTGTTCTTGTAAATGCTTCATCTTCCTTTTTCTTAGTCTCACACTAAGTCGCAAACGTTTTCCACTGCCTTTCGTACTGTACCTACCCATTTTTTTATCGCTAAAGAGTAATATGCGTGCTCGAGATAATACTTCCTGAAAGTAACTGCAAATAAAACTCGCTCTCTGTAAGTAGAATGTTCGGACCGACCCACTGCTTCTAACAGACAAGCTGAGGAGAGTGCAGATGCTCCAAAGAGATAGTGGATAGTCTAAGGAGGTCGTTAACCATCCTTCAATCCTTCTACCTGCCAAATGCCCCAGTGCGAAACAGGTCTATCTACGAATTCATTTCTGGAATATAATCATTTACAAAAGTTTTTTTCTATTTACTTCAAAAGCAATCATATTATTTATACAGCGGAGGCAGTATTTGATATACTGTATAATTATCTGAGGAAGTATGCAATTTTTTTTTTACTTTTTAGTCAAGCATACCGGTTTAGGAAAACAATATTTATGTGCAAAATTCCAGTTTGTGAAATATCATAACAGTAAAATGTTGTTTTTCATAAAGAAAATTTGTTGTGTTAAAGTAATAGTAACAATGATTTCATTTTTCCTTTTTATGGAGAATAAATACCACATCGGAAAAAATGTATAGTTTTCTTGTAATTTGTGGAGCAAGTTAACATTGGTGACATATACGGCCAACTGAGTCTCTCCGACTCTTAATATCTACTTGTATACACGTTGTGTATTCTTTTCCGCCTTATGTAAAATTAACATTGCAGTGAACCTCATCACTTTATTCATGTATCGGTCAAGAGAAAGTGTGAAATTATTAGAAAAGTAAACCGTTTATAAATCAGATAGTTTTTACATGCTGATGCATTAAAAAATACACAAAGAGAAATAAATAATCTGAATTACGGAAAATGGTTACCTAACACGTTTTATTCGACGTTAAGATATGGAACTACATTCCATCTATCGTTACCAACTTTACCGAGGGCCTGTCGCTCAGTGCGCCCGTTGATGTATATGCAGGCATGGACTGTGACATTTTTCTAAGGTTGCTTTCAAAAGTGGTCACTTTATCGTGAACATTCTTTATCACAGACCACCAACATCTCCAGCTTCAGCGGTATTCGCCGTGTCGGCGCGCCTTGACCCAGAATATTCTTCACATCCCCGGTCACGCCAAGGAAGATCGCCAGGAAGTTCGCGCGACAGCCTGCAGCCACCGACCCTCCAGCAAGGAAGGGAAAGGGGTGTGCGATGACGTCAGTCAGGTCAATCGTCAATCATCCCCCACCCCTCCTCCAGGGGTGGCAAAACCACTGATGATCCAAGTGGGTAAAAATTGAATGTGCAAGTAAAATCGTTGTCGAGATTCTCCAAAATTCAGACCTGTTTATCGAAAGTTAGAAAATATGCCTCTGTTTCACAACAAACTCTATTTCAAGGGAGGAGGGGGTACACAAGATAAATTGTGATGCCAAAAAATTTCCAGCATGGGTAAGCTAATCAAGTGGGGAAGTTGTTGACTGTCTGATAAACATATGTATATGAGAGACTACTAGAGTGTGATAATCATGCACAACGGCAGTATTGGTTCTAAATAAAGGAGTACAACTAATTACCAAGGCCAAGGGGAACCAAGTATAACTTTATGAAGAGCAATTACAAAAAGAAAACAAAACTTATCGTATAATAATAAAGATAAATTTTATATGTTTAGTCTTAGTCAAAATTAACATTGGTATGAAATTGTGTTGCCTATCTGCTGTTCTCCTGGTGAAAAGTCAACTAGAACTGTCGTGGATGTTATAGAAAACGTTGTTATGAAAGCTAATAAACCTAACCTAAACTTACATCTGACGTCGTAAATACTTCAGTGTTCATGTAGCTTTGAAATGTCTTAATACCTAAAACATGTTGCTCGACAGGTTTTCACAACATAGGTTTGATCAATATACAGACAGGTTAGTTGATGCATTTTTAATTGATAAATTATCATAGCGCAGGTGAAAGAAGATGAAAGAACCTCACTATGGGTATTTTCTGAAATCTTAACATCACACCAAAAAATAACAAGATTTTATGTAAAATGACATAAAAAAATATTGTATACTTCAGTTCCAATAAATTTAAAAAGTACACATATCATTGCGTTACTTATCTAGAATAAAGAAGGTTAAAATAATTAAACAAGTCAAATTTTTTACTTGAATGATTCCAGGGTAATACAACTGTGTTTTGGGACAGAAAATAAAGCGAGAAGGCAAAACCAACGTACTTCCTCTCCATGTGTCACTCGTACTCTTTTTGGTAACCTCGAGACTTTTTTGGTGATTTTGAGACTCGATCATTTAATGACTTTATACCGAAAATGTAAATAAGTTGGTGAATTATCAAAATATAAAAATAATGTATAAAAACTCTCGTATACAAGAGACATTCTGACATATATCATAGTACTCAAACATTACATTTCGTTGCCTCCTCTATCTAAATTACAGTGGTGCTATTGACTTAAAATCTTGAAATTAACTGTTTAAACCCACTACAAAAACAACAATTTCTAATGAAAATTTTAAAGAAATCTATGCATCAAACTCTGAAAAAAAATTTTATTCAGCATGAACATATATGCATAATTCTTCTTCTCCTCAACCTTTAAGTTGGTGGGTAACATGCATATCTTCCGAACGTTTCCTTTGTTTGGCTAACATCTTCAAGTGGCAATAGGTGTGCTTGCCTTTAATGCTGTCTATAAAATTTACTCTTGGTCTCCTTTTTCTCCTTCTACCTTCCAGCTTCCCTTCAAAAAAAGGTGGTGCGCCAGTCAGAATCACGAAGCAAGTGGCAAACGAAACTATTTCTTCTCTTGTTTATGGTTTCAACCAAGATGCGGGTTTAATTTGCTCTTTTGAGGACATTCTCGTTTGTGACTTTATCAGTCCAAGGTATTCTTAGAAGTCGACGCCAGAACCACATTTCAAATGCCCTGAGTCTCAGTACTTCCGCTTTTCGCAGGGTCCATGCTTCTGATCCATAGCTTACAACACTCCATACAAAGCTTTTCACGAAATGCTTTCGTACCTCTATGTTGATGATCTTAGATGTTAGTAGACATTTCTTTTTTGAGAACTCTTCCTTCGCCTGTGTAATTCGGGTATTGACTTCTCGTGTACATTTTCCGTCAGCTGCGATTACACTTCCCAGATATTTGAATTCCTTTACTTGGTCTAGTTTTTCTCCAGCCATTAACACATTGGCAATTTGGTCACCAGCCCTAGTGCATGTCATTATCTTGGTCTTCTTTGTGTTTATTCTCATACCGCACCTCTCTTGTAGTAATTCGTTCATGTGATTTAGTGCCTTTTCCATATATATTTCATTTTCAATTATCAGTGCTATATCATCTGAATATCGTATGGTACTTGACATTAATTTTTATGCCATGATTTTGATATCTATGAATTCTTTTATGGCTTCTTCAATATAGATGTTAAATAATAGTAGTAATAATCCGCATCCTTGTCTTACACCCTTTCCTACATTTACTTTCATTCTTTCTTTGCCAATTAATGCTGTCTGATTCTTGTAAAGGCGGTAGAGTATTCTGCTGTCCCTGTAGTACAGTCTCAGTTTTCTTAGGATTGCAAACAGCACATTCCAATTTAGGTCATCAAAAGCTTTCTCTATATCAATGAACGCAATTACCATTGGTCTGTCTATTTCTAGGGATTTTTCAATAATGACTAAGACTTAGGATGACTTTTCGTGTGCCTTTTCCTTTTCTGAATCCAAACTGTTCTTCTGAAAAATTATCTCCTATTTTCCTCTCTATCCGGTGGTAGATAATTTGAGTTATGATTTCAGAGGTACGGCAGAGAAGGCTTAGCGTTCTATGATATTAACACATATGTGCTCTAAGTTTTTTTTTTGGGATTGGAATAAGGATAGTTAACTCAAAATCTTTTCGAATTTCTCCTGTTATGTAAATTTCATTTATTAGCTTGTATAGATTGTCTTTGGCTTTGTCTCCCAAGGCCTATAAGATCTCTGCAGGGATTTCATCTGCTCCTTAAGCCTTTCTTTGTTTCAAACCTTTCAGGGCCTTATCAAATTCTTCTCTGATTATTGGTGGTCTTACCTCATCAACTTCCACTTGGTGCTCACTTCCAAGGACCTCTGTATCTAAAATTCCTTGGTAGAGTTCTTCTGTGTATTCCTTCCAACGTAGCGCTACTTCATCTTCTTCAGTCAAGACTTTTCCATTCTTATTTCGTGTGACGTTCAACACTTTTTTTTTCCTGTTCTAAATAATTTTCGTACCTCGGTGAATGCTCTCTCACTGTTACCTTTTAGCATATGTTAATCTATATCTTTGCACTTCTTCTCGTACCATCTTTCTCTTACTCTCCTTGTTTCTCTGTTAATCTTGTTCCGAGTCTTGCATATTTTTTCCCGGTTTCCTCTTACTTTGCACTTCCTACGTTCTTCCATTAACTCCAGTATATCTCCAGTGATCCAAGGTTTGTATACTGTCGTTTCATTTCTTCCAAAACATGCATCAGCTATTTGAGTTATTTCCTTTTCTGTATCGTCCCATTCCTCCTGTATACTACGCATTACACTTACATACCGTTATACATTAAATTGTGAAAACTGTAATACACGTATTACACAAAAAGTATGTTGCAGCATTGTATTTGTTACCTTTAAATTCGGCAAATGTGTACACTGAAAAGTGATCGTCTGCTTTTACATTGTGCATCGAAATTAAGTAACTTCGCAGGTAAAATAACACACCATTCCTCTGTTTTTATGCAACACTGATTTTAATCGCACCAATTATTATAGAAAATCACTTTACCAGTATTTGTAATTTTTCCCCGAATGATTCGTCTAAGTAATTTTACATAAATGCTAGCACAAATTAAAAAAAATATTAACTGGAAAACACTTGCCTTATTTTCCGCAGACACATAAGAATAGCTGCTCATATCGGAGAGAATATTTCCCAATCGAAAATATTCCCAGAACTGCAGGCAATTGAACCCAAGCCATTTGATGTAGCAGTCTAGCTACCTATGCATGACAATAATAGTCGCGACCCACTGATAGTAAATTTGAATTAAAATTTTCAAATCGTACGTGGCCGTAGTGCCATTTATCGACGTATACAATAACATTTTCTCGTGGTGTTTCCGGGTTCCGTATATCGTCTTCGAAACACAATTTTATTCTTCGCCACACTTATTCCCACCAAGTTAGTGTTTTGGGACAACTCATAATAACCATGCAGTGAATGAGCATGTAAACTAATTTTTTCTAACGGTAAAAAATAAAATTACATTTTGGCCGCCTGTTAAAATGACAAATCTTACATCAGTAAAACTTAATCTTAGTGTACCAACTTTCACATGCTGTACCTAACATGCTTTCATGAATAGAAATAAAATATCAGCGTGCGTGGGTTTATCTGCACCATAATTACGCAGAAATGAAATAACTTTATAGTGCTGCACTTACAGCTTTGAAAAAAATGACAGTTTAGATGTTTTAAATTACTTAGTATGTGATGTTTGCAAACGAAATCCTCGCTCATTAAGAACGAAATGCGCAAAAACAACTTGTTCTGTATGTTGATCAGACATGTAGAACTGTATGGATATGAAGTCGTCAAAGAAATGGAAGTAGTCAAGTAGTGAAGGAAGTTGCGCGGGGTAAGGGGGCATACATTAAAACATTCAAAGTGGTAAGCTTACAACTACAACAGTTTGTAAATTGCAAAGGAGCACACTTAAGTAGGGGAAGAGGGAAAGGTGGAATCATCACGCAAGAGTTCGTGCCACATATGGAGCCGCGCTTAAGACGGTTCAGGAACAACAAAGTAGTGTGTAGAATGGGGGCTCAAGAAGTGTCTTTATGGAAATGAGAGCGGCCAAATTGAGTGGGAATAAACAAGTAAGTAGCCAGTACAGTGGCCGGCAGAAGTCTGGGCACGCGAGTTCCCTCACGCACGCTAGTCACGGACCGGTCTGTAGCAGAGCAACAGCGGAACGGCCCGGCAACATATGCGCCGTTCCACAAACATCTAGCCTCCATTCTTCGGTAATTGCAGCAACGACGCTCCACCTGACGTTTGTTAACACGACCAGCGCTGCGCTCAGAACTCGTCCCTCTCTTGCGATATTAAACCCGCTTCACGCCTCTTGAGACATGTCCAGATACCTTCCTGTAGGTTAAACAGTTCGGGAATAGCAAAGGGGAAATAAGAGTGTGATGGAGGGGGGTATAGCCATCATGGAAATTAAGGCAGTCATACCATACAGAGATGGATACATGTCATGTTAAGGATAAATACTATAAGTAAAATGGTTTTGGAATTTATGAAGGGGTGTGTAGAAAAAAGTGTGTGTGTTGCGTAATTAGGAGAGGGGAAGGAGGGGGGGGGGGGGTTAAGAGAAAGTATAGTCGCTATCGAAATGTAAGTTGTCAGCTATACGGTATGTTACTTGCCAAGTGTGACGACTGTAGCTTCAACGGTTTAGAAATTGTAGGTCTCGTCGACAGCGATGTCATTAGAGACAGAGCAAGTTGCTTACATAAGACAGAAAGGGGAGAAATCGGTCATGGCTTGTATGAAGAGACCATTTCAGCATTCTCCTGAAGTGATTTCCGGAAGCCATGGAAAACCTAAATCAGAACTGCCGGATCGGGAATCGAACCCGTGTTCTCTCCAGTGGATGTCCATTGGCTTACCACCGCATCACCTTGCTCAGTATTTCGAAATGTAACATGTACATTTCGAAACAGCGTGCGGGCAAGGATGGTAGAGAGTGCAAGAAGATGAAGATGGAAACGATAGATGGCCAAGGATAGAAGGGCAAGCGCAAAATATGAAGGCTGTATCTGAAACTGTTTTGAAATGACAAAGAATTAATTAAAATGTGAATTTGTGGTGACAGGATAATGGCTAAGGGACAAAAAATAATGAAAATCAAACTCTGTGAGCAGGGGAAAGCGAGTGAAAAAAAAAAAGCAATACACAAAGTTAAAACATTTTTTGAACAGCAGAAATGTTTGTGGAGGGTAAAAAGTGAGGACGAGGGCATGTGTGGAGTGGAAATAAAAAGTAAATATATTACTACTGCAAATACAAAATAACTACTCTCAGATTGACAAATTTAAAGAAAATTAGTGTAAGTTGCGCCGTTTCCAAGACACTTGTCAAAAACTGACACCGAAAAAAAAAAAAAAAAAAGAAATAATATATATCAGACAATATTATTTACAGGAGGCGAAACAGATAAGGAAAAGGGTAAAATTGCACAATAGATGTATGAAGACAGGAAAGTGCTGAACTTATGGAGGTGGTATGAAGAATTCGGTGCCGTTTGCTCCGTGGTTAGAGATTAAGAGGCAGTTAAGCACAGTGTGTTTTTGGTTGGAGAATAGGTGACCGAATGTCAAAAATGCGTATGTGTATTTTGCGTGTGTCTGTATGCGTTCAAGTATCAAGACATGTGCTTATGACATTGGCACTTGCATTATTAACTACAATCATTCAGACACACACGAAATACACATACTCATGGAAATAAAATGCAAATGTATTCCTACAGCGCATGCATAATAACCACTCTCAGGCCGATAATTTTAAAGTAAATTGGCGTATATTGCACCGTTTTCAAAACACTTGTTAGAAACTGATATTGAAAAATTAATTCGTTGATATATATATATATATATATAGTATATAAATTGTATTTTTGTATATTCATATTTTTTTGTGTATATGCATGTTTATATTCTGTAAAGAAATTGAAAAGAAAACCGGGGTTCGTTTGGAACGACAGGAAGAAATTTCCAAGAAAAATGCCTGAAGATCAACCATCTTCGAGGAACTCACGTAAATCAAAACTGAAATAGTTATGCCAATTACATAACAATGAGTAAAATACTTTTTCTGTGAAGAGTTACTCTGTGAAATTTCACACATGTAAGTGAAACGATTCAGAAGTCGCGTCACGGTAAAGACCAGATCCAAAAAAAAAAGTACCTCCTGCGTGATTCTACCTTCTCCTTAGGTTTTGGAGGGTGGGATTCGTAAATGGCTAGAGGTGCAAGAGAAATAATGCGAATGAGTACCAATTCGTGTTTGCGTTTCCTGACTCTTCGATTTTTTAAAAAAGCATTTTGAAAATAGTCAAGTAAATTTCTTAAAAGTCTCATTCTTCATAAAACGATATAGGACGAAGTAATTTATAGTGACATTAATGTGCTCATTCTAATATTATACAGTTCAGTAGGGTATAATTCATGTAAGTGAACTGGTAGAAGAACATAAAGAAGTGCAATGGCACTATAAATTAGTGTGAATAATGTAATGCATCCGTGTGTCATAAACAGAACCATGAGGTTTCCAGTCGATGCATCTAATGTTATGTGCAATTTCTTAGCTGCAGTAGCTAATTGTACAGATTATGCTCACAACTGTAAATTCTTCAAATATTTTAGCAGGTAAATTTGCACCTTATTTATGTACGATTATATTCTTCTTTGAAACCTTTTACATTTACATCACCATTTCAGAGCTTTACTGTAAAACATAATAAACTCACATGAAAGTGTTGTAGTAATGACCATAATATGATATCATGCATAGAGTTACGAAATTCAGATCAAGTGTATATTTAGTTGGGGATATTTTAAAACAAGTCACTTTAATCATACTTTGCAGTTCATATAAATCTACATATTAGAGTTATTTCAACCAAGATTTTTGATACATATGCCATTATAATCACATCTGCGCAATGTTACAGATAACGCAGTTGTTTTAGAAAAAAATGCAAATTTTCTGAAAATGTGTTTGTGTAAAATTGTACTGTATGGTTCGTTTTATATTAAGTCATGGATTGGCGTAAGCATCCATTGTATATATAACAAAATAATTTAATTAAGAAAACCATTACTTTAAGGCATAATAAAGCAGCATCTGCCCATCAGGCCGATACTATTTGTATGGTAATTTTTGCAGTAAAACTAGAAAAATTAGCTAAATTAAAAATTACACTTCATAAATAAAAGTTTACTATCCAGAACCGCCCTTCTGCACATAGACAGGGCCCTTGTTAGAATTTTTGGGTGAATCACGGAAGTACTGATTAAATTTACCTAAACAAGCTTAATGAATACTAACCGTAAATAACTTAACCTAACGTAACATAACCAAAGGCAAAAGTATAATTTTTGGTGGACTGCCGTTTTAATAGTAAAGCTTGGCTCATTGGTTATTTGCATGCAGGTTGCAGTGAAAAAAAATTACACAAACTTCACGAAGAGGTACGTATGTACTCAAAATCTGAAGATGCGACGTGTTAAACAACCTAAATTATACTGGTGATTAAGTTAGGATTTTTAGGCGAATCGTTGTCTTCGGTTTGAAATTTGGTTCTTTGTTAACACGGGCACGTAAAAATTGTTTATGGATTATTATACGACGTTTCTATAATTTAGTTAACTTCACAATATAGCATATAAAATACCACGTCAAAACATATGCATCCAAACAGAATATTTCAAACATCGGCTTACCTTACATGAGGAGACTTGCTGCCGGTTTTGTCTAAAACTCAGCATGAAATACCCGGACGATATAACAAATATCGTAACAATTAATATTATAGGAGTAAATTCTCGATAAGTGATCAAATAATTTAAGGTTGTTTTCGCGTTAAGTAGAAAAATATTTACAATGGGCTTCTTTCTTATCTTACACGTGGCTTGATCACCCTTTCGATCATTCTCATCTTGCAATGTGCAATGAAGTGTCTATCGACAACGTACCTAAACCAATATACTAAAGGCGGTTCACGGTAAAATGAGTACTTTTGAAAGCCCTGTATACGATCTACTTGTATGCACGTTGTTTATTCTTCCACCTTATGTAAAATTTACATTGCCGTGGGCCTCATCACTTTATTCATACGTCAGTAAAGTAAAAATGTGAAATTATTACGAAAGTAAATATTTTACAAATCTGCTAATTTTTACACTTCGATGCATTAAAAAATGACAGAGAGAGAAATATATGAGATAAATTATCACAAATGGTTTCCTAACACTTATTATCCGACGTTAAGATAGGGAACTGCTTTCCCTTCATCGTTACCAACTTTACTGGGCGAATGTCACTCAGTGCGCTCGTTAAAATATATGAAGGAAGGGGCAGTGACTCTTCTCAAAGGCTCATTTCAAAAGTGCTCGCTTTATCGTGAACAGCAATTACCTGTTTATTTGAAGAAAAAATAAATGGTTTTCTTTGCCGTCGTCACCCGACGCTAAAGAAAAAAACAGTGCCTGAATTTCGTACAATTCTCTCGAGGACGTCGACTGGCGACAACAAAATTTTCGAATGCCAGCTTCTTCACTCTGACTGGGCTGTGGCTCATCGCGCCAAATCGTCACGTGCTTATGACGAAACCAGCTTCAAAATTGGTATTTAATATGTGCTGGTGCCTAACCTAACTTATTCCGAAACTAAAGAACGAATTTTGTGCGCCTATCTTTCAGGGAAACACACAGTGTATTTCGACTCATTCACGAAATTCACGAAGTTGTGTTATTATTGTGTTCTTGTTGGGGATCGATGAACGATAAATGGTGGTCAATGAGTGATCACTTATGAGTGATGATCAATGATTGGTGATCATACGGACTTGCCGAAGGCTGATTGGAAGTCCAGACGTCATGGCGTGTCCTATGCGTTGAGGCAGGATGATTATGCCGGGATCAGCGAAACACACCAACCATTTGGGAAATTCCCTAGGTCAGTGTTGGAGATCTAACCCGAATCCTCAAAGAGAATGGCAACTATGCTCCCCACCAACTCATGTATGTTCTTCAACATGAATTATAATTACTCCCTTGCTCTCTGCACAGTTAGTCAAGAAAACTATAGGTACAGACTATTCGCGGTAAAATGAGCACTTTTGAAAGTCTTGCTTAGTATCTACTTGTACGCACGTTGTGTATTCTTCTGCCTTATGTAAAATTAACATTCCCACGGGCATCATCGCTTTATTCATGCATCGGTCAAGTGAAACTCGGAAATTATTGGAAAAGTAAATATTTTTCAAATTTTCTCATTTTTACACACCGATGCATTATAGAAACATAAAGCGAAATAAGTAATATAGGATATCACAAATTATTACCTAAAACTATTTATTCGACGTTAAGATATGAAACTACTTACCCCTTCATCGTTACCAACTTGACTGGGCGCATGCCACTCAGCGCGCCCGTTAAAATGTTTGCAGGTAGGAGCAGTGACTTTTTTCTAAGGTTTATTTCAAAAGTGCTTATTTTATCGTGAACAGTCTTTAGCCGTTTATACTCTCGGAATATCTTTACCACATTGAAAATAATTTACGGCAGAGCTTGTAATACGCACAATTCCAGATTTGTAAATTTCTACACGAAATAAACGTCTAGCGCTCCTGAGATTTAATGTTAGCCTGTAACAGCAATGTTTGGGGGTAGTATTTTCACAAATGGCAGGCAATTAAGAAAACTAATTTAACGCACTCACAGATACGTCATCACAATATTGGTTTTAATCAGTTTGATGGCACAAGAGATACGGCAAATAACACGAAAATAATAGCACCGCCACTTTAATGATTAGATGTCACGTCATAAATTTTTTAGATATTTTTCTATAATATAGTTTGCATTCAGCTGTGGTACGAAAAGATTAGGTATAGTTGCCAAGACACGATGACCACGTTTAAATTTCAGCTGATATCTTTCAACACAGCACACTAAAGAAGTTATCAATTCATAGGCCTACACTTGATGCACGTAATAGGAACAGAGAGCATGCCAAGTTGGGTTCAAATCGGCTTTATTGTTCCATAGACATCGCGCAAAATTTTTTTTAATGAGGTAAGCATTTTGGATATAAGAAAATCACGCATTGTAAATGCTTAAATCATGCCGTCTTAAGCATTGGCCTTTTTAGGTAAGTTTATTTGTAGGTCTCGTTTCTGAATTTTCTAAAACATTCCTTTTCAAAAGTTCAAAATTTCATGTGGCTTTATCTTAAAAATTGGCGGTCATTAAGTTACTTGCAGCATAGAAACTTCAGGTGAATTAAGTAAAATTTCGCGGCAGATATGGCATACACAAACTACAATATTTATATGACCGACTTTTCGAAAATACGTGCCAGATCTACTAAAATAGCACACGGTTCAGCGGTCTGTCGTAACACTATTCTCGTACCAAATTTGGCGTGGCGGCAATCGGGTTGGTAGTTTCGGAGATACAATATGAGAACTTTATTAATTCGAGTGGCACTTTCTGACAAAGTGGCAGACAAAGAGGCAGTGAGTTAGTTCTCTAGCTGGTCGCAGAAGTCTTATAACTTTTTTAATTGGTTATATGCTGCGGTAGGACTGAAATTCTAACATTTATATGGCCGCCACTTTGGGAATAAATTGTTGGTACATTTATATATACGTGTGTGTGTGTGTGCGTGTTTAGTGCGGGGAGCCTACTATATAGTCTATTCACGGTTTCGTCATATTTTATGAATCAAACCTTTAAAAAATCACCCCATTTATGACGTGTTTAGTTATTTGCTAAATATGTCACGTATTAATCACAAGCATTTTATACCTCTGTTAACATAAAAGTAGCTTATGTTTCGTTAAATTGTATTGAAGTGTTATTTATATTTAATTTATAAATTACAATATTTCATTAAAAATAAATACGAAACAAAACATGAGCTGTGGAAACGTGCAACAAAACTACTGGTTGTACAAAAATTGTTTTGAGCACTGCACAACAAGTAAGCCTTGAAATGGGATTTCTGAAGTACGCAGGTATGGAGGTCACGGAAAACTTGGACGATTTTTCACGTAAACGAACTCCATCCCTTAGGGCGGCCACGGTGTGAGAAGGGGGGGGGAGGGAGGGAGAGAGAGAGAGAGAGAGAGAGAGAGAGAGAGAGAGAGAGAGAGAGAGAGAGAGAGAGAGAGAGCAGCAGCAGACAGATGGAGGAAAATCGCTCTCGAGAATCAGAGGATTCGCGCGAGAAGCCCTCCAGAGACACGACCCGTCTGGCGGCGAACGCCAGAGGCGGAGGGATCCGTCCAGCGCCGCCTCGAAACAAAAGCGTTTTCGTCCAGTCAAGTCACGAGACGCGACATCTCCCGATGGGCGCTTTCCAAGACGCGCCAACCCGAAAAGAAGAAATCTCCCGAGGGGGGAACAGCAAGCGTCATGATGCTTGCTGGCCGAACTGTGGCGCCCCGTGTTACGCGCAAGACGAGTATTCGCTCTCCTGTGGACCAACACTGTTGAATTTTAACACACTTGAAATGTGTTCCATTCACGGTCACTTCTGACTTTTCTGAATCCCTGCTAAAGTTCTACTTTCAGACTATTCATTCCGCCTCATGCAAATATAGCTTAACTAAGTGTAGAGAATTACACGAAATGGACAACGCACCATATTAATGCGCACTCAGTTTAGGCTGTGTCCCAATTCGCTGAGAGAGTACTCTCTCACCCACTCTTGACGTCACAGAGTGCTCTCCACTGTCTCAACACGGAGGATATAGCACGAGAGGGAGAGTGAACGACGATGCACACTCGGTGCTCACTCTCGCACCCTCAAATATCCAGAAACAATTTTTTATTTCTAATGCAGTGTTAAAATTATTTCATTGACTCAACTTAATCATTGCGATTGTGAAATGTGTAGTAACAACAACATTCCGTTTAATATGGAACATAAATTATATTGTGTTTATGTTACCTTTTGATTAATTGTGTGCATATAATTGAATACTGTGCTTTGTACATAACAATTATTTTTTTAATCATGCAAAAAATGTAACAAATTAAAAAATCTACTATTTGATAAAACACTGTAAATCCGAGAAAGGGAAAGGCCAGCAATATTTTATTTTCCACTATTTATTGCCTTTCCTACCAGGGAAATAAAGGCCTCGGGCTTACAGAGGGCGCAAGTCTCAATTCGCTAGAGTGAGCCAGAGTGTGCCAGAGTGAGAGTGGCAAGTGAGAGTGAGCACACTTTCAAGTTGAGACACGGCCTTAATAATATTTTGAATGAAAACTATTTTTTTACCGTGCATGACCAACACGCCTATTTTATCTCTGTTGTTATTCTTAGCCAACTAGTTATAAATGAGATATTGTAATCTATGGATAAAATGTAAGTAAGAGCCAAAATAAATAAAATAAAAGGATTCTTTTATGTTAACAGAAGTATAAAATGCTTGTGATACATGACATTTAGGAAACATTCAAACACGTCATAAACAGGGTGATTTTTCAAATGTTTGATTAAAAAAGTGTGGAGATACGGCGAATAGACTATAATAGCATTTTCGATCAAGAATACTATTCCCTGTCGTATAGGTATTGTTTATAATTGCCACATAATAACTTATTCATATTTTTCTGCGTGACGAATACAAGTAACCAAACTATTCACAAATTAAAAAAAGAGCAAATGTAAAGATACGTATATACACGAAGTTAAATTTCCACAGTTTGGAAAAATAGGAATAGATTTTTATAAAAATTTTATGTTACACAATTATTTTATTTATAATGTAGTTTCTGTAGATGGAGATGACATTTACTCAGGTGACCAGCCAACAATAAAACTGTGATTTTCCCATGTGATTACGCTAAAGATTTGCAACCAAAACCCTTTGCTGAAAATTATAGACATTATAATTCTTACAGTACAGGCAACGATTCGAAAAATTGATCTAGTAGAGAGTAAAACGTGCTTACACCCTTAATCGTTTGCCAGTCCAAGGTAAATGGTTAGGAAAAAGGCGTTTCTATGTAAATTCTACATAAGAGTTTCTTCTCTAAACTACCAAGATGTACAATTATTTTTATTGCAATTTTTTACACACTTCAAAAATCTTAATATAAAACCAAATAACAATTTCTTAAATTTTCGTATATTAAAAAAAAAATCACAACTTGGAACAGATCTAAGTCTGTTTTAGACTTCGAAGATACGGCCACAAGTAAAGTTATTCAGTTGATATGTATGTTTTATTTATACTGACGCAATGATATAGGTTAATACAAAGAGGTTACTTTTCAGGATATAATAAACTTATTTCTCTTTCAAGAATTTTCAGAATAAAAGTTCTTTTTTTGTTACATTTTTCTAATGCTTGAAACTTCTAGTTGCAACGATACAGCATCCCAGAAACAAGAATATGTGTAGAAGTAATGTAATAAAACTAACGCTTCAGAAATTAAAGTTTATATAAGCGTAAATTTTATGTGAAAATGTTCGATGAGTTTAACTACGAACAAGGTGTCGGGTTCAAAGATGAAATAATTCAGGCAAGGAATATTTGTAAATGAATAATCTAAAAGAATATACTCAGAAATACATAATGTCAAAAAGTACAACAGAAATGAAATCCTATATTTTTGTAAACAGGCGATATTACGTTTACCATTATTTTTTGTCGTTTGTATCGTGTTATTATGTTTAATCAAATTGAAGTCCTTTAACCGAGAAGAAAAATCATGAATAAAATACCAGAATTAATATCTTAAGATTATGCTTATTCCCATATAGAATATCGAATAAATCGTAGCATGAGTAAATCGATAATTGTCCTGATCAGATAAAGTTGTAGTGAGTGCACAAAATCATGCTCATTATAGTTGATGGGTGGCAAAATTTTCGTTTTTGTTGTACACTCATGAACAGTTATATATTGAAATATATTTCTGCTGCAATGAGCCCCACACAGAACCAATTTTTCTTTAAAACGGCACATGCGAAGACTTATAAAAAAAATTTTGCCTACCTTGCATTCAAAAATCCGCCTGGCAATAACAGACCACATGGCCCATGCTATTCCACTGATGCGAGGCAGTATCATGAAAATGTCAACATGGCGTGCTGTCGCTTCGGCAGCTGTGAATAATGTAACACAGGTTCCCATGCTGAGAACATTGCTGTTGAGCAGATCTTGGAATATGGATTTTCATTCATGTAGTAAAATCACCTGAAACTCCTGGATGGTTCATGGAGGAACTGAATACCCCGCAATACGATGCTTGAGTGCGCCCCAAGTATGCTATGCCCGATCTAGCTAAGATCGGGGAACCAGGCCGGCCTTTCAATGGACTATATCCTTGCTTTTCTGGTTGTCATCCACCAATACAACCAGATATTGACAGACGGTGTCAATATTCATAAACAGTAAATGTGCACACCCCTGAAAAGCCCGACGTGCTGTTGAAGTAAATTAGTGTGTCGCGATCAAACACATGGAAGGGTGTACATGAGCACAGACATAATCCAACCCCAGCACGAAATACCGCCATCTCCGAGAAGTCCACTTCAATGGTGCAAACTGTAATTTACCTACTCCCCGTCCCTGCTATACATTGACATGACGGAAACCACTGTGGATACTGAACCTGGATACATACTCACTATCTCTTGGTCCATATTCTATATTTTCTGCACAAGGAAAATCGGGCAGTTCTGTGTACAGTATAACTGGGATGAATCTCGTAATCCTCCAAGCATACAGTACGACCTAATGCAAGCGTTTGTATGCGGCACGTTTGTAAAATCTTCTACCTTTATCTACTCTCAGGTCCCTAGCAAGGTCGCCTGCTTTGCCCAGACTTTGTTATCTTGCACTTAGAGCCAAAAAACAATCTCCTGCTACTCTACTATTTGGACGTCGGATGCTGAAGAATCAACATCTCAGCCCAGTCGGAACCTCGGCAAGACAATAATTACACCATGTGGAATATGTAGGGATTTGGACACCATTATCAGTTTCGTCTACTACCAGCTGGCCGCTGTTGGTTGTCGATTTAGGTTCCTTTAACTACTTGGTCGCGCACCATGTATAGAACCAAGCAAGGTGTTGCAGAGGGGAACCACCAGTCTCACATTTGAGGACCTGGGTTCGATTCCTGGTCCGGCAATTCTAATTTCGATTTTCAACGGGGTGAACATCTTAGCTGAATAATCCGGTGTAGCTTTCTTCACGTTCAATGATCTAAAGAACCCTTCACTCCCCTCTCCATTACTTCCATCCACAACATCTCGCCGATCAGGTTTGCCAAGAAGGGGTGTGGGGCAGAGGCGTCGAACCCGTCGCGTGACGTCACCATGGCAACGCGTCGGGGAACACAAGCGTCGCGTGCACCGACGACATGTGTGTGTGTGTGTGTGTGTGTGTGTGTGTGTGTGTGTGTGTGTGTGTGTGTGTGTGTGTGTGTGTGTGTGCAGGTGACACGAATTTCCCCTCCCACTCCGCTGTTTAAAACCACCTTCAGCGCCTTACCCCGCCTCAACCCACGGGTGTTCTACGTTATCGCCTGCTGCGGGCTGTCCCGACCACTAGGTCGTGTACGGCAGCTCGCCGGAACACCAAGTCCTTGTACTTTCTTCCGCCCCGGGGGAAGGGGGAAAGAGTTGACGCGAGGCCCTTATCCGTCGACAAGTGCCCCCGTCTGGGTACATGGCAGAATACAGATACTAAATGCAAATGAACAACCCTCGATAAGAGACTGTGCGCTAATACACACACACAAAATATACACCTCAGCTAATGAAACACGATCGGCTAACATAAAAATGCGTGAATGTATTTTACATTAGTTAGCTTACTCAAGCTGCCTTGTAGAAGTAAAGACCACAATGTACGTTTCACGGAGAAGTCTTTACAACACCCGTTTAAGTGGGTTTAGTTTGTGTTGTAAGAGGCGGACATGTGCAGAAATAATAGTCATAATTATGCTGTATCGGAACGGCAAAGAAGGATGCAATATAAACCTTGCATAACAGAAGCTGAAAACTTTGTTATGACCAGAACAAATACAGTTTCATCATGTTTATAGAAAAATTTATATGTGTGCATGTATAACTTACATACTTACATACGTATTCTGTAATACTAACCTGTATATTAAGTCACTTGAATAATATATATTATCCACTCCTGTAAAATAATCAGGAAAATTCAATTCAGACGGACTTAATGCCAATAAAGTTAAATTCTTACGCACTTCAAACGGAAATGTGTCGATGAATCAGTCCGTTCGGTGTGAGTGAGTGAAGAGATCTTGAGCAGCCGATGGGGGTGATTGAGATGAGTATGGAGCAGCGGCGGAATGAAAGGGCAGGGTGAAATGGGAGATCCCCGAGAAAGCCCGCCGACAGTGGCCTCGTCCGGCCAAATGCAAAAATCGGGTGACCCGGCCAAGGATTGAGTCCGGTTCGCCACGGCGGGAGGCGAGCAGGCTAACCGCTCAGCCACCGCGGTCCTTCTGTTATGCGTGCATGGTTAACAGTAACACAGAGGTACTGGGTTTCAGCACAATAAGCTCTTGGTTTAATATCGAAATTATACGAAAGTGTTACAAAGGAGTTATTTAGCATAACATGTTAAACTAATTACTTAGATTCCACTTTATTAACTTCTTTCACTATAATAGTGATATAAGCCAGGAGAAGATAAACAGTTACAACTTTCATTCATTCAGAAGTAAATATGATTTTATTCAATTAAATAGAAATAGTATTGATTTATGGAAAGCAACCCACTTTACTTTTTCTAGAATATATTAATACCGACCTTCAATCAAGACACATTAATCACCTTTAAAATAAAAGAAACTCCCAAGATCTGTTCCAAACGTCGTTCCCACCTATTCATAGCAGTAGACTAAGTAAACTGTCTGTAATAAGCAACTACCTCCACAAAGTATAAACTTGGCTAAATAGTTTGTGAACTAGGCAGCCTAATGAGTGGCCAAACAAATATAAACAGTTGATTCAACAAAATATTTAGTTGACAGTCTTGATTTTTTTTTTTTTTCCCCAACACAGAGATTTTGTTTATTCAAACATATATTTTGTTAGACGAACAATATTAATTTTGCAGCTTTTCAAATTTTGTTTGCTCAGCAATAAATTTTTGTTAGGGCAGTTAAATATATATTTGGCCCTACACAAACAAATATTTTGTTTGATTTTTCTCAGTGTAGAGTTATATCTGGATTGCAACAATGTTATACAATGACATTTACTGCAACGCGTGGAGGGATATTACGTTATATTAGTGCCACATATGTATTTAGTATTAAGGCCCATATCTGTTCCCTCACCTTCTGTTGAGTCGTCACCGTAGGCTGGATACGGCGGTCGTGCACGATGGCGCTGCGTCCAGGGCAGCATCTTCTCGTCTCCGTGGCTGGTTGCAGACAGACAGCTATTCCGGGTTCGATATGATTTCATTAACGATTATGTATTATAAACTTATCCTGGTTTACCTTCCCCCTCGTAGCGAAACTGGTGAGAGCTTGTTTTGTTCCCGTAGACCCGTGCTGATGTGTCCTCGAGGCTAGCGTCGTATTGGCATTCTTTCGCCGCGGGTGTTTGCAGATCGTCCTGGATACTGCGGCGTCTACATACGGTGCGTTCAGCGAGTATGTTGGTTTAAAGGCAGATTCACGCTAGTGCCCATCATAACAGTGGTTTCGAACCGCGGTCGGCCATCCTGATTTCGGATTTCCCGAGATTACCCCCGGGGAGTGCTGGGATAATTCCTTGATACAGGCCGTGGATGAATCCCTTCCCTGAAAATATTCCATCGCCAATAAAATCGCTGTTTATGGCACGTTAAGTCTTTTCTAACTACCTACTTACCTTTATATTGAACCACAGGGTAGCGCGAGTTCCAATACGAGGTAACCCAAACATATACATAAGTTTAATGTCTCCCTTGCAAATATATCGATTAGAAGCCCTGCTTAGAACAAAATATTTGAAAGGATAAGAATAAAATAAAATTGGAACAGGAACGAAGTGATACCATTTTTAATTGGACCGGTTCGGCAGAAAATAATACACGCGACGGACTTTAAAACAAGTTAAGATGACGTTTTGAATTGATTAATATTCCGCTTTTGAGGCACAGAACGAGAGCAATAAGTGCGACACTATCACGCGTACAAAGTACCCCATCACCCTTAAAACAAAAAGCTCTGCGTTGGCGTGTACGCCTACTGCTTGTAACTATCTGAACTAAAGCTGTTGCCTTTTACTTTACTACGTATATCGAATTCAGTGCCGGTCCCTGTACAAGATTCGCAGATATCCAGGTAGCATGTTTTGAGATATAAAGCAGTATAAAAAGACCATTTTTAACTATGTCGGATGACGTTCGAAGCCGTATTTCTAATGACTGTGATTCCTTGAACGTTACCATTACTACTTTGTGTTAGTTATTTTCATACATCAATACACTGGGAATACAGTAACGCAGTTCAAGCGATAATACACAATCACCAGTATTTAAAACCGAAAATAAAGTTACAAACGGTACCCAATAAAAATTCACATCCAAACATTTATGAAAGAGTTGCAAAATGGACATTTTTATTTGGTATCACGTTAGATTGCAACGTCCTATACACGTACAATCGAGCCGGTTTGTTATTCGTTGGCTGCTGAATACATTCCCCTTATGACAGAAGTCCACGTGATTCGGGCGCACCACATGATACTGTTTATTCACTGGCTCACAGCAGGGGGCGGACAGCAGCGGTTGGGAAACCAACAGGAGATGTTAAGGCCATTGGTGCATGAAAGCAGTATATTTATATAACTTTCGTCATAACTTGTTTCACAGCAGATTTTTCAAAATTTCTGGCTCAACAAGACGTAAATAACAACTTTTGGCACCTCCTTACATCGTTCCGAATTCACTAGGTTCGCTATTCTCGGAGCACTGATTGCAGATAAGAAAACTAAAATTCTTTTTCTTCTTCTATCAGTACTCCGAGAATAATGACGGCAGTGGATATCTAACAACGTAAGAAGGTGCTGAAAGTTGTTATTTACGTCTTGTCGAGCCAAAAATTTCGACAGACCTTTAGGTAAACAAGTTACGACAAGAATTATATAAATGTATCTACTGCTTCAATGCACCAATGGCCTTAAGAGTCTGCAGGACGCAGGAATGAAGTTAACAGCCAAGGGGTAAGAGAGATGCAAAGAAAAAAAATACGTTTAAGACGTATTAATTTTCTCAATTTTAAACCGTAATTTAATATATTTCCAGAAGCCCTTAATAGAATACAAAAGTAACTGCAGTGCTGTTCACGATAAAGTAAGCACTTTTGAAGTCAACCTATCAAGAATATTGCTGCCCCTAGCTGCACATATTTTGACGGGTCCACTGACAGGCATGTGCCCAGTAAAGTTGGTTATCTCAAAAGTAAAGTATTTCCATGTCTAAACATTGAATTAAAAGTATTACGTAAAAATTTATGTCACTCCAAAATTATTTCCTTTACCCACTGTTAATTTTTTGTGCATTTAAAAGTAAGAATAAGCACATTTGTGAAAGATTTACTTTTATAATAGTTTCATAGTTTCACTTCACCAACAGGTGAATGAAATGATGAGGCCCACGGCAATGTTAATTTTATGTATAGCGAAGAATACACAGCGTGCTTACAAGTAAATGTTAAGCAAGGCTTTCGAAAGTGCTCATTTTACCGTGAATTGCCTATATCAAGTTTTAGATTCAAAAATGAAGAATTCCGTACTCTCAGACCCCCGGGCAGCTCACTTCTTCCTTACAGCAAAAAAAAATTATGTTTGGATTTCCATACAAGTGCTTAAAGTATAACGTGTTAACAAATTAAGCGAATTTTACGTATCTCTAGTTATTACATATAGCGCGGTAAATGTAAAAATTCCACGAGATGTCGTTAAGACGAGCGTGGTCGTGATTTGCGAAAAACTTCCAGTTCGTGACATCTGCTCTGCCCAATAGTGACGGAGGCGGTCGACGAGTCGTAGGTCGGAGAACGGCGAAAGAGACGGAGAGAGAGAGAGAGAGAGAAGTTGTCCCAAGGCATCGCCTGCGTAGATGGCGCCTCGTCCCCGATGATACCATACATTTGGAGGGGGGGGGAGGACGGCCGGCCATCACATTACCCCCTAGCGCGCTCACCTTCGCGACATGGTCTCGTCAAACGAGCCGTGCGGGGCGTCGCTATTTGCCTGAATAATTCAACGGTTTGTCATGAAAGCTAGATGGAGCTATAAATAGCAGCGAGGCGTGCGCGCGCGAGCACGACATCAATAATATTTCCGCCCCTCTTACCGCACCCCCTCGTCGCGATCTATATATATATATATATATAAACTTAAAGCGTCTACCATGGAAGGGGGGTGTGGGAGAAACAACCGCAGTTCGATCCACGCGGCCCGAGATCGATGGCCAACTACTGGGTTAGTGGGTAACTTAAACCCTCTGGGTTTGGGGGGGGGGGGGAGGAGGTACGTGATTGCGTGAGCTGCCGTTCATTATACGTCGCTATGCGACCCTCATTTTCTACTACCTCCTCTCACCCTGCCCACTCCCTCTGGCATTACCACTGTATAACCCATTTCATTTTTGGGTAGTGCTATGCGAAATCGCAAGTCATGCTCATGCGTCACTATTCTTCTCTCGCTTACCTGTGGTAACTCACTGGACTCGCATTCGGGGAGGACCCGAGTTCGATTCCTGGTCCAGCCATCCTGATTACGGTTTTCCGACAGTTTCCCGAAATCGCTCCAGGTGAATGCAGGGATGGGTCCTAAAAGGTAATGGCAGATTCCTTCACATTCCTTCCCCAATCCCTCTTTCCTGTGCCTGGTTGCATCGTCTCTAATGACCTAGCTGTCGACGATGGACCCGTGCGTTTTTTTTTTTAGTAGCTGTTTGCTCGAATACGCGTATCTCGGTAAATTAATGTTCTGCTAACACGACTTTGTGTCAGGAAAGATAAAAAACAATTATCTATGTTCCGATTTTTTTACTTTGTCATATTAAGTGTATTCTTGGAGAAAAAGATCGTGGAAATGGTCAAATATTGCATTTTTAAAGTTTGTGTGTGCAGCTTTCTTAAGCGGCAAGAGAAAAGTACAAATATACGGGCGTAGTTTAATCTGTGGTCTTTCATGGCGTGTAACAAAACCCCACTGTTACAGATCTAACTTGCACAGAACAACGTCACGACGGAAACACTGCCCGACCTTGCGCTTAGGAGCGATGAGGCACTAGGCGTGCGTGTTAGTGTCGCCCGCGTCGTTCCCTCGCTTCATGGTCTTGGATGCGCGGGTCTATCCCAAAGCCTAACTACCAACCTACCTCTCTCTATCTCTCGCTCTCTCTCTCTCTCTCATACACACACTGTTAAGAGTTTCCTGGAGCTTGAACTGCGTTGCAGAATTTTTAAAATCCTTGTTTTTTGACAAAACCATTAAACGTGCCTCCAGTATGTTTACCTACGAAAATACATCATACCCAGACGAGGAAGGAATAATACTATACAATTACCACACTTGTAAATATTATCTCGGAGCCCTCCAATATATGTAGTAAAAAAAGGTTCTCTTCAGACTGCCGTACCTTAGAACATACTTGCAGCACACGAGCTAAACTACGACGTGAGCCGGTATTGAACGTTGCTACAGACTTTTCATCGACAGCAGTGGTATCTATGGCACGATGTCCCAGCTTCAAATCCCGAGTATGCCATTTATGGGTGTACCGTTTTAGATATAGGTTTCCAGTAGATTAGTTTGTAAGCTATCCCCACCACCTTCCCGACTTATTTCAAATACTAAATTCGGAGCTCTTCATAAGCGCAATAAAGTATTTATTATTAAATACGTTGTGCAGACTTATGTTAAAAAAAAAAACTTACAATATTAAAGTCAGCCGAGCTGTTCAATATCCGCCATGAACCACTCATGAACTGATGGCTTCAATAAGGCGGGGAAATAAACCACAGTCCCATAGGAAACGTGTGGGGATTACGGTTTGTTTCCACCTAAGTTTGAAATTAATGTCAATATGGTGGCCACAGTTCACGATGTACCTTTGTAAGGTTAGTTCCCTGCGACACTATATCCCCACTACATCCATGCTTGCAGGGGCCGCGGTGGTAAAATGGCCAGACTATTCGCCTCCCACCACGGAAAACCGGGTCAAATTTCCGGCGAGGTCTTTCCCGGATTTTCGCATGTGGGAATCGTGCCGGACGATGCTGCTGGTCGGCGGGTTTTGTCGGGGATCTCCCGCTTCCCAACGCCCTTGCCTTCCAGCGCTGCCACATTCTCACCTCATTTCACACTCTTCGGCTCTCAATACCTTGTTGTTAAGAGCCGCCCAAATCTCCCATATCAACTTAACCGAGACTATAAAAAATTACACCAAAAGGACAACGCACCGCTTTCGTGAGCACTCGTAATAATATTTTGCATAAGTGAGTGAGGAGATTTGGGCGGCTCTTAACAGCGAGGTCTTGAGAGCCGATGAGGGTGATTGAAATGAGCATGGATAGGCGCCGGAATGAAGGGGCGGGAGAAGCGGGAGATCCCCGAGAAGACTCGCCGACCAACGGCATCTTCCGGCACAATTCCCGGCCGGGGATTGAACCCGGATCGCCTTGGTGGGAGGCGAGCAAGCTGACCGCTCAGCCACCGTGGCCCCTTTTGCATAAGAACAATTTTTTATTAGGCATTAACGAAACACATATTTTCTCTGTTTTTATTAGTAATAATTAGAAATTAAATGTTATAATTTATGTTTAAAATATAAGTAGGCTTAAAAGTTCGATTTAATCAAAAATAAGGTATAAGCTATTAACGGTAAAATAAGCATTTTTGAAAGCCCTGCTTAAAATACTCGTATGCACGTTGTTTTTTCTTCCGCCTTACGTAAGGTTAACATTGTCGTGGGCTTCATCAGTTTACTCATGCGTCGGTCAAATGAAACTAATGTTAAGTTATTACAAATGGTTACCTAACACGTTTTATTAGTCGTTAACATATGGAACATACTTTCCATCCATCGTTACCAACTTTACTGGGCGAGTGTCACTCAGTGCGCTCATTAAAATATATGCATGTAGGGGCAGTGACTTATTTAAAGGTTCATTTCTAAAGTGCTCACTTTATCGTGAAAAGCTTTTAGAAGTATAAAACAGTTGCGATATATGAAATTTATGAACCAACCAAACACGTCATACGTGGGGTGATTTTTCAAATGTTCGATGCGAAAAGTGCGAAGGAACGGCGAACAGACTATGTATTCGTTCTTCGTCCAGCCAGCGAGCGAAGTACGGTAGAAACGGATGGAATGCTGATGCGATGGCAGGGGAGCGCATACCTGGCAGCGCCGGGTTATCAGCTGGACACGTGCACGCGCCCCACGCCACTGTGCGGCAGCACGCGATCCAGCCCCCTGGTAGCGTGCGACAAGGGGGCGAGGGGTTGCGATGATAGCTGGGACGAACCAAGGAAAGGAAGCCAGGGCACCGCCCGCCCGTGTTTTTGTCTCGCGACGTGAGTGGTCGGAATGCATTCAGTTTCCCTACCCTAGGAACCCCGGTGGTTATTGACTCCAGCTGCGTGCACCGAGAAAGTACAGCCGCGAGTAAGCACCAGCTTACCTTGCAACACTTCACCACATGCCTCTGGCTGCAAGGCTGCGAGGCAGCGCTACCGTGGGGGTCGTGTCTCTGCTGCTATAGGCTGTTCACGGTTAAATTGAAAATTGTAAGTGCCACTAAAGGTTGTTCACGATAAAGTGAGCACTTCTGAAATCAACCTTAGGAAAAAGTCACTGTCCATGCCTGTATATATTTTAACTGACGCACTGAGTGACCTGAGCCCAGTAAAATTGTAACGCCGAAGAGAAAGTAGTTCCGTGACATGGCGTCGAATTCAAAGTATTGGGTAAACATGTGTGAATACTAAAAGAGAGCTGTTTTCCTTTCTGGTTTTTTGATGCATTGAACTGTAAAAATGAGCAAATTTGTAAAATATTTACTAATCCAATAATTTCATAGATTCACTTGACCGACGCATCAGTGCAAGAGAAGGTGATATAATACCTTAACTTCGCCACAAAAAATAAATACGTTTTATTATTATTATATTAAAGTAACCAGGCCAATTACAATGTTCATTTTACATATGGCAGAAGAATACACAATGTGCATGAAAGTATATCTTAAATAGGGCTTTCCAAATGTGCACAATTTATCGTGAACAGCCTATTTCGGACTAGAGACATTAGATGTAGAGCAAAGATGGTTTCAGAAATATATAAATATTGCTATGTTGGTAAAATTACGTACATACATTGCTATTGGAAATGAGGAATTCACACAACAGGATGTATAAAGCGGACTGAATATGGCAAAATTTCTACGTTGTTAACAGCTCGTGCAATTATTAATTCCAATGTGAAATCCACTTCTGCGTGAGGTAAAAAAAATATTCGCTTTCAATATCTCGAAACAACGCAGCAGGAAAGGGACAAAAAATCGCCCCTTTTCAAATAAAGAATTGCCCCTAGCAGCAGTTTATTCAGCAGGATCTGCAGCGCTGCTTGCACAAACAGAAACTGGCAGTTATGTAGCAGCACTTTGCCAGATGAACGTGCCGTATGTCTCTGCCGACGCGGAATTCCCAACACAAACCGCCACACACACTCTCACATATGGCGTCACGAGAATATCACAAACCGACGCGATCAGCCACAAAAATGAATTTTCAGCCCGGTATCCGTTGCGCACAGCGAATTGTAAAATTCCTCACGCGCGCTCATCGTGTCTCGCGGGTCCTGTAGGACGTGGAAGCTGTTACGAATTAACTTTTACGTCAATTCATACCTGAAAGGGGCTACAGGCGCAGCTAAATATTGAGCCATGATTAGGTAGAGCATAACAGTATAAGATAGTGTTCATTGAACATAAAGATTTTACAATGACTATTTACGTGACTATTGATCGGGGGAGCTTAAATTGAATATAAAGATGCTAATTAATAATAACAAGCCCATACAACTAGGACGAACTAAAAATTACATTAAAATTTTATGCCTAGCCTTCGCAGACGACCTAGCTATACTAGCAGTTGACGAGACCATAGCAATCGAAGAAAGAAAAAAACACTCAAAGAATGCCCTGAAAGAGTTGGCCAGCAAATATCCTTCCAAAAACCCCAGTTCGACTATTCAAAACTCCCCACTCAAAAATTTATTACAAAATATGGACAAATGGAGAGAGTTCCATTCTTCAAATACTTAGGCGAAATCCTCGAACTCGCAGGAGGAGAGAAAATAGCACAGAAAGTTAGCATGCAAAAACTTAGGACAGCCTGAGGTAGGACCAACATCTGCAACAAAAAATGTTTGTCCATGCACACAGAAGTCAGGCACTGCAACACAGTTATCAAACCTGAAGACCTGTACACGCCAGCGAAACCCTTACACTCCACAGAAAAGGTGGCATGGAAACCATCCTGAAAGAAGAAGGCAAAATCATACGAAAGATTCTCGGCCAAAAAAAAAAAAAAAAAACAGAAGACTGATACAGACTGAAATCCCGAAAAACAACATAAACATTGTCGAATCTCGCAGAAGACATGAGAAAAAGAAGATTAAGATTTTATGGACATATTCACAGGCTCCCAACAACAAGACTCACTCGTAAAATTGTGACCTACAAAAAAGACCTAGGAAAAAAAATCATAAACAATTTTGGACAAAAACGTATACAGACAAAAAATTAACAAATAGAAAGTACTGCCTTAGAATGAAGTTACTAAGAGACCGGGGACGAAGTGGATTGAAGAATGGAAGAGAATCAACGCAGAAAAAATTGCAGCTGCATGGAAACTCGGAATATTGAATCGTTAAGGCATTGCATGATCCGATGGGCTACAATCGCACCTAATAATAATAATGTTTTATTACCGCACGCCACAACTATTACAATCTAATTGGAAAGTCCGCACCTTGTTCATGTTGCCGGAGGCTGATTATAGGAGGCAGTTAACGACGGCCGGACATACCCACATACATGTATTCTTGGTTCAGCTAAGGCCTGATCACGTCAAAACATAGCGCTGCCACTTGGGCGCGTCGTATTAGCCGACTTCAAACGAAACGTGTAGTCTTTTCGCTGTTTCTTCCCATTTTTCGACTCAAACCTCTCAAAAATCACCCCATGTATGACGTGCTTGGTTTTTTCCTAAATGTTTTATGTATGGCAAGCGCCTTATATTTTTGTCAAAATAAAAAAAAGGAACTTTATTTTATTATTAAATTGAGCTTTTATTTAAGTAGGCCTATATAATGTATAATTTATAATATTTCATTTGTAAATAATGTGAACAAAAACAATGAGACAACAGGTGTGTTGGCAATGTCTAGTAAGAAATCGTTCTTATGCAATATTGTTACACTTAGTGCGCACGAATGAGGTGCGTTGTCCCTTTGCAGCAATTTTCTAGACTTGGTTAAGCTTTGCTTGCATGAGGCGGAAGAACATCCTATAAGTATAACTTAATAAGGGTTAGAGAAAAGTTATAAGTAGGCCTAACCGTGAATGGACTGTATTAAATAGTTTTTGGCATATGTGTTTGGTTACGGGGGGGGGGGGGGGGGAGTGAGCCATTGCGCATACGTAGCTGTCGTCAATTAGAACAGCTTAATCAGCGGAGTTACTTAAATTGATGACAACAAAACTAAATAAGAATGACGTCACGTTCGAGTGGGAAAAAAAAGGGGGGGGGGGGAAATTGCGCAGAAAGCGACACATCTGAATCCCCGATTTGCAGTGAGGGCTACACTGTTACGCGCACCAAATGCACCATCACCATTAAGCGCAGGGCTATGAACTGGAGCAGGGGGGTGACAGTAGGTAGGACTACATTCGCGTTATTTGAAGTAAGTGCCTGTAGAAATACCAACATCGACATTTTACCACTAGAATTGATCATTTAATGGAACAAAACGGTTTTGAGTCAAAACTATGAGTTTTTTGTATCTCAAACATACTGATTTAACATAGATACCTTTTAGATGCTGATTTAATAACTTACCTAAACGATTATAAATATTTATTCCGGTTTTTGTACTGCTTGTGAAAAATTTATTCTATTCTGTTGGTCACATTTGGAGATAACGTAAATATTTAAAATACAGAGTTAACACAAACAGCAAAGGTATATGTATTTATTGCCGAAAACAGCATTCGGCAAAGTAAATGGTGTTAATCAAGTAGGTTCTAATTACGCAATTTTAAAAATTCGTTCTAGAATTTCTCAAGAATAATGCAAGCCCTAAACATGCTGTAAATGCTACCCGGCAATAGCATAAAGCAATACGAAGCGTATTTATCACAAAATAAAAATTAAAAACTGTTATTTTTGTTCTATTATACCAGGTGATTACTTTTCGTAACGCGTATCTGTTGTTGGTATTAATACAGGTACCTACCACCCACCCACCACTCCTGAAAAAAATACTTTAAAATAAGAAGATCGTTACAACATGGAAGTATCGGCTCTTGTCTCACTTACTCTGTGAATTGGCGTGTAGTGTTCTCGTCGTGCAGCGTGTATCAATGGGACTTGAAGGGCGACAGTATCATTTATCTGGTGAAAAGTCTGCAAAATGTTTCAGTGCAGGGGCCTGGAGTTTTTTTGTATGTACCTGGCACGTATATTTGGAGATGTATAGCGCTTTGCATTAACCGTTTTCTGCTACGTTGGAGTGATCGGAAATAGTGTTTATAATTTACATGACGTCTTGAAAGCACTCAACAGTCGCTATCTAAAGTGTGTTCTCTACACCAGCACATTGGATCAATATTTAATAGTTTTGTGGAATAACGTGAATTTCAAACAATATGAAACGTGGTAGGCGGGCCTCTTAGGGTGAGTGAGCGAAGATATTCGGGCTGCTCTTAAGGTTGAAGTAAAGTATTGCCTATGGATCATTGTACTCGACTATACAACGGGAAGAACTAATAAACAAGTAGTAAGTGCGATTTATGCTTCATTTGAAAGAAGAATGTATACAGGTTGTCCATAAATTATCACTAAAACTTCAAACATTAATAAAAATGACCTGCAGGTAATAGAGGTATACTGTTTTTTGCATGGAAAAGGGCATGCCTCAAAGATTTATAATTATTTTTTTTTTCGATTTAGGTGTGACTACTAATTTACCCAAATGACCACTTCATAAGAGAAGTCTTAATGTGTGTATTGGTTTATTGAGACCAAATCAGACACACGTAATTACAGGACCACCTGGCCCACCTGCCAGATCCACAAAACGGGAGTGGCACCGTAAGTTTATGGAAATTGGCAGCATTCTGCATCAGAAGGGTGTCGGCTGGCCACGCACAAGTGCGTAGTCCTGACAAATCAGTTTACACTGCTGCAAGGCAACTACTGTTACCCCGATCAACGGTACACAAAGTTCTACACAAGCAACTACGACTCTATGCATACAAAGCGCAGCTGGTTCAAGCTCTGCAACCTGACGATTCACGGAATTTGCTGGCGACATGTTGTAACGCATTGACGAAGATGACAACTTCTTCAAGCCAGTTGTCTTCAGTGACGAAGCAACATTTCATGTTTCAGGTTTACTGAACCGGCATAATGTTAGGATCTGAGTAATGGAACGCCCTCATGAATCACATGATATTGTACGTGACAGCCAGAAGGTGACTGTACGGTGTGGTATCATGTGTGATCGCATCATTGCCTCTTTCTTCTTCACTGAAAAAACTATCAGAGCCAATGTGTACCTGGGCATTTTGGCCGAATTCGTGACCCCACAACTGGAAGGCAAGCAAAACTAATGTCATCTTTCAGCATGATGAAACACCCCCACACTGGGGTTTGGCTGTGTATGAATCCTTGAATCAACGGTTTCCTGGACGATGGATTGACAGAGGTGGTCCAATTCCTTCGCCACCTCGCTCGCTGGATATCATGCCTCTAGACTTCTTGTTATGAGGTTATGTTAAGGACATAGTGTCCAACTAACCTGTTAACAATTCGGATGAACTGAAGCAAAGGATTGTAGCAACGACTGAGACTGCCGACAAGAGAATACTAGTGCGGACATGGCAGGAGCTGGAGTATCGTTTTGATGTGCTTCGGGCAACAAAGGGCGCACATGTAGAGGTCTATCAAATTTTGTTTAAAAACTTCGGGAAACACTCATTCACATGCAAAAAATCGCATACTTCTATCAACTTTAGGTAATTTTTCATTAACGTTTGAAGTTGTAATGATAATTTATGGACATCCTGTAGTGATAATTAATGGACATTCTGTATATTTTGCAACATTATAAAATATTTTAGTAAAATACACCTTTGAAATGTAGAAAATTAATCTATCGGTAGAGTCTGCATTTATAACAAAATTTAAGCGCATTTCCATTCTGGATACTTCAGAAAGCAGAATTTACAATAAAATCTTCTTCAAGAAAAATCGTTATAATATTTACTATGATTACATGTAAGAAAACTGTAATAATAATGTACGAAATAATTTTTGTAATTGATGTTATGTGCGTCCATTTGTCGCAAACATTTTTGGCTGAAACTGACTAATAAAGTTGATTATAAAATTGATGTGCTACATTATTATTACAATTTTCTTACATGCAATCATAGTCAATATTATGACGATCCTTCTTGAATAAGATTTTCTTGTAAATTCTGCTTTCTGAAGTATCCAGAAAGGAAATGCGCTTAAATTTAGTTGAAAATGCGGACTCTAACGATCGATTATTTTTTTACAATTCAAAAGAAAATTTTAGTAAAATATTTTATACTGTGGCAAAATATATAGGTACGTTTTTTTTTCATATACAGTATAAATCACAATTTTCTGACAATTCCCATGGTGTCTGTACTACTTTTTTATGAGTTCTTCACGTTGTATAGTCGGGTGCAGTGCTCCATAGGCAGTCGCTTTACTTCAACCTTAACAGCGAGGTCGTGAGGGCCGATGAGGGTGGTTGAGGTGAGCATGGAGAAGCGCTGAATTGAAGGGGCGGGGAAAACGGGAGATCCCGAGAAAACCCGCCGATCGGCAACATCGTCCAGCATGATTCCCACGTGCGAAAATCCGGAATGGCCATGCCGGGGATTGAACCAGGTTCGCCTTGGTGGGAGGCGAGCAGGCTAACCGCTCAGCTACCGCGGCCCTCGGTCTCTTAAGAGTTCCACCTGCCTGGTGCTTGAATTGCGTCGCAGTGTGTTTGAAATCCTGGTATTTTTGACGAAACTATTAAACGTGCCCCCAGTATGTTTAACTACGAAAATACATCACGTCCCAGACGAGAAAGGAATAGTACTTTAAATTTACCTTGCATGCTGTAAATATTATTTTCGAGTCCTCCAATATAGACAAAAACGGCTTTATCAGACTGCCGTATCTTAAAACATTCTAACCGGACACGATTCAAACTACGATAGGAGCCTTTAAAGGCTGTTCACGATAAAGTGAGCACGTTTGAAATCAACCTTAGAAATAAGTCACTGCCCCTAACTGCATATATTTTAACGGACGCAATGAGTGACATAAGCACAGTAAAGTTGGTGAAATAGAGGGGAAAGTAGTTCCATATATTAACGTCGAATAAAAAGTGTCTGGTAACCATTTGTGATAAATTAAATTATTTTATCTCGCTTTCTGCCTTTTTTTAATGCATCGAAGTGTAAAAATGAGCAGATTTGCACAATATTTACTTTTCTTATCATTTCACAGTTTCAGTAGACCAATGCATGAATAAAGTGACGAGGCCCATGGCAGTGTTAATTTTTATAAAGCAGAAGAACACACAGCGTGCATACAAGTAGATCTTAAGCAAAGTTTGAAACGTATTTATTTTACCGTGAACAGCCTATACCAAAAATTTTCTTGTGAGACTGTAGCTGAAATACTGTGTGTGTGTATATATATACATATATAATATATATAATAAATTTCTTAGTGTTTATAACCGACAATACAGTAAAAAAAAACCTAATATTTAAGTCTATAAATCTTTTAATTTGAAATCATACAATATCAGAAATAAATGTATGCAATCTCTTGTATAAGAGCGAATACGTTGTTTGTATGTAGGTTATTCTTATCGTTTTCAATTTTAAATAACACTATTTTTTTTTCTGTGGATCTCACTGTTATATGAGGAGAACAAGGCCTTGTAAAATATTGACGGAGAGAATAAAAACATGCGACACAATTACACATTAATTATCATGTTGGTTGAGCTATCGCAACGTGTGCGAAGAAACATGCCAACACCGATATCAACACAACATATGAACCACAAAAATTCACCTGCTGATGGAGCAGAATATTTAGTTACGGCATTATACTCGCGAAAGTACGGATCCAACATCTAAATGAATACCACTCTTCCTGATTAAATGTTGATTAGAAACATTCAGCTGCAAATTGTTGAAAATTCTCGTTTTAGTGCGTTTTCAGGAAAACTGGTAGCATGTTCGGTATTTCCCCCCCCCCCCCTTTTTTTTTTTTGTGAATTTGTTGTTACCCGATGGAAGGCGAAATTGTTTTGAGAGTTACTTTGGTTAACATTTTGCGTGCTTGATTTACACTAATGTCATAACAGGTTTTAATTATGCTGAAGCCCTGCCACGAACACTGAAGTCCATATACGTACGTTAGTCCACTTTTGATTACCAACAGTTGGCAGCTTCATTTGCCACATATTAATTGTATGTTTATATATATATATAATCCTTCAAAATACTTTGAAGCATAAAATATATAAATATACAATCGTACTGGCCAAAAGTGCGGCCCTATGCTTCAATACAAGGTCTGCAACGACGTACAATTACCTTTCGTACATTTTAAAATACCCCAGTTACGTGATTCAGAGCGTAAGCAGCTACGAGCACCCGAGATACGAGCTGTTCCACCGACTAAATTAGACCTGTTGCATGGCCTGCTCGTTCACCCGACCTCGCCCCACTCGACTATTCTGTGTACGAGACTCCAATTGAATCGGAGGAAGGAACCACCGCTCGATTGCTTGCAGCTGCTTATAGGCCATTACCGGTAAAGTGAGTACTTTTTGAAGCTCTCTCATTTGGAATAATAGTCAATAAATATATTCTATTGTAGTCTTAGACGTTAATTTTCGAGTCCGGTGAAATATATACAATATTCGGTTTATTACTTACATGGCCATAGTTATTTCCAAAAGTGATTGAAGGATAAAAAATGCCTGGGGTATTTGTAAGTGGCACTGGCAATGGCACATCGTCGCAGACCTTGTATTGAAGCAGGGAGCACTTTTGATCAAGTTTTGTAAAGGATTACAAGTAAATTGAAACGTAATGGTTCCATTATCCTTCTCAGTAACGTAAGAATTCACCTAAATGATCAATCTCCGGCCCATAATTTATTCATAATTCGTGGATCCCATTTAAAATTGTTATTTTATTTGATAGCAAAGAAGATATTAATTATGAATTGCTGCGAAGCAATTCGTTAACCTAGATGTACAAATGTGAAATTAGGGTTCGAAATTTGAAATAAGAGCTAGCCAACTTGCGAAATTAAATCACGGACAGGTAAATACGTTTTATTTTAAACTTGTTAACCATTTATAAGTTAATTTCACAGTAAAATATGTGTGTGTGTGTGTGTGTGTGTGTATATATATATATATATATATATACACACACACACACATCCGTTATTCCCTACTGTTGCAAATATTTTTTTGTTCTGCAAATGTAATCCGTCACGCGCACATCTCAGCGTTAGACAAACAAAAAATTACGCGTCGGAGCGAAAAATGTTCTGCTCCTGAAATGTTGGGATGTTTCCCACGTCAGAAGGTTGCAAATCTGTATCGCGAGGTTGGAGAATCATGTGTCTGAAAACCCATTCGTGGTTGCAATACGACCAAAAAAATAAAAAGTACACAAATGTGTTTTATTTATTTTCTAACGCGGGATGTAAAAGGAGAAAGACACAGACTATAAGGTCTGTTATTTTAAAACTACACCGCATCTGAAAGCTACTGCGTACCACGTAGTCAAGACCGACTAAATATATTTGGAACAGAGATATATCTGATACTAGCGACCCGCCCCGGCCTTGCTCTGGTGCGATTTACAAATATGACGTTATTTAATTTTACAGAAAGTATATACTCTAAATGCTTAAGGTAACTAAATAGGATTAATACTGGGTTATTTTTACAAAGTCTTCGTAAGTGAAGCCTCATTTCTAATCAAATTTTGAAAGGCAAAATTAGTTATTCTGGATCATCCTTAAAAGATAAACATATCTACTGTCACAGACATCTTTGTGTACCTTTTTGAGATCTACAATTCTGTAGTACATTAATTTTGTGTATTTCTTATGGTTTAGTCAGCGTAAGTAATGTAAACGCCCGAAAAGCGGCTTTTTCCGACTTTATTATAAAACGTCGGCATTTCTCTACTATCATTACATTAAATATTTATGTATTTTAAACCTAAACCTTCCTCAAGAACTTCTTTAAATGATGGTGAAAACCGCATAAAAATTCATCAAGTAGTTTAGAAGCCTTAGCCGAATACACAGACACACACGACCGGGATACTTTGTTTTATACTACGTATACATTAAAACATGGTGTTATTCTTATAAGCCCGTTCTTTCCACAGGAATTAAGTTGTGTCCAACAAATTTCTATGTTATTTGCTTTCAACGTTGAGCTGATCTCAGGTTCAAGAATGCGTATTATCGACCATTATAATAATGAATAATATTACTCCTGGCATCACCCGCAGAATTAAAATTATTTAACCGTTATGACTTACGAGTTTACCTAAGTTACGGTGTCTAATTGAGCAGTTAAAAAAACTATGATTGGTTTCTCTATTTACCAGTATGTATTATTCCGCCTTACGCAAAGTTTAACATAGCCATAGGGCTAACGACTAGTGCGTAAAAAGTTTTACGAACATAAATATCTTCATGCCTATTTCTACTCCATTGCGTGTGCAAAAAAAACATAACAGTTTTATTTGTTCATAATTGAAATATAACAACTTAAGTTATATGTTCAAGCAAGAACCTTTTTCCATAACTCGCTTCATTCTTTACTGTAAGTATTTTAGCCCACGTTTTGAAATATTTGCAGTTATGGATGCTAATGTTATCTTTTTTAATGTTGATTTCACATGTGCTTAGTTAATCGCGAAAAAACTAAACAAACATGAACTTTGCACTGGAACAACGGTCTGGCATAATCGAGCTTCAGATGTAATGCTTCTGCTGGAAACATTAACATTTACTTATAGTTATGTTTCTCCAAACAAAAAATGTTATCGTATGCAGTAACCGAAAAATCAACTGTTATATGTTTCATTGAAAATTCACGCCATGCTGAAGTATAAGATAGAACATAGAGCTAACCTACTTTGAATATAAGCATAATGTGCTAAGTTGCGTAAAATCGCATATGATTTATGTGACGTAGAATATAAACAGTTAAGTTATTAATACTCCGTTGGAAGAATTACGAATATAAAAAGAAATGAGAAGTAATTTTGAATTGTATGGAACAAAATTATTGGAATGATATTCGGGGAAATCTATTTACCATTTAAAAGCACTTAGAATCACTATTGGGAGAAAGTATACGAATTTTTACGGAACATGAACATATTCTTAATAAAAGGACTTTCCTACATGAACATAAATTATCCTCACCACTTCCCCCTCACCCCAAACGGGCATATATTAATTACTATTGGAAAACTAAGTCTACAAATTCAAATATGTTACTTTATCTGCGCGTTGGAAATAGGAGAGTTATGTTTATTTTTAGCCAAAAACCCATGCTTCATCTTTTCTCAGTCGTACAGGGATGTCGCCAAATTGTTACCATCGAGACAAAAAACCCAGCCACGAGAAAACTTAACTTTCGAAATCAAATTTCGCGCACGAGTGCAGGGCACTACAATTCTTATTAGATTACGTTTGTCACAAGCTAACGCTAGAGTTGGTACGTTACCTTCTAATAAAATAAAGATTAATTATATAAAAACTTTTGTAGGATTTTCAAATTATATAAAAATATTTTACATTTCTCTCGCAAGAAACATGCCACTTTATAATTGTTCGTGCAGCCAAATTATTCATATTTTTTTTTTGCTGTACCTGAACAATATGTTTTTAGCGTTAGTTCATTAAAGTAAGTTAAAAATATCGCACGTATTTGAAAATATTCGTTTCGTTTATTTGTATACGAACAAAACAGTTCTATCATTTAAGCATTTCGGGTTCACGAATTCGTTATGTCGTTCAGACACCTCATTACAGTATTTCAGCCTTCTGCAGCTGCGCAGAATACAATTCAGCCTTCAAAATACTCACAGAAGTTTCCACTTTACCTTGACTAGGTCTGTGGTTAAATCCGAAAGGCATTTTGAAAAACACATGGAGAATGACAACAACTTTGTACTTATGTTTTCTGATGTCATTCTTACTGATTCAAAATAGTAAATGCCTTGTTAGTTACAGCCTTATAAAGAGCGCCTTATCATCCATCTATAATCAGCAAATTGGAAACATCAAATTTTCTATTAACAAAATCACTTAGTTGAATATATCAGTACCACAGAATTTTTACTTAGCTACATAAATACATTCAAAAGAATTTATAACTCTTTTTAACTGCAACAAACTATACATCAAACCTTTTTCGAATAACTGGAAAAATAAACTAAAATTTTTAGATCGTATTATGGCGTGTTTTACATCCATAAAAAATATTTTTAATTAACCGCAACTTCTTTTGAAATCAAACTAGCAGCTTTTCATATATTCTTGGTAGCTTCAAGTTCGCAGGCTGTTATGCCATATTACATCAAAAATAATTTTAATAAACACTGACAACTGACATTCTCACCCAAATGCTGTAACTAGAAAAAAATATTAAAATTTTAACGTTGAGCTGCATATATGTGCATGTATTAATACGCATTTATGTGTTGTTTTACTGGACTAACTATGGATGGTAGCTTATAAATAAATCATACGAAAAAGTACAACGCGGATGCAAGGAGGAAATAATGGAATTTTAGGAATTGCCACATCCGATATACTATTCGAAAAGGCATGCATTGGAAACACGCAAGAATTGCCTGTTATTACAAAAAACAGGTTTTTGTTTAACATACAGAGTATTAAAGTATTTAAAACCATTCCTCCTATTTTCAACAACAGACTCTACAAAGCGATTGAGCCTCAATACAAGAATGCAAAGAACTGGAACATGTTGAAAAAAATCTAATAGATATAAGCATATTTGAGGGATATCAATCACATTAGAGACACTCCGTTCTAAAATATATACGAGTTATGAATAGAAAATATCACCAAAACATGCGTGCCTTATTATCATAGCTTGGTCATGTAATGACAAATCTGCAGATAACGAGAATAACTTAATTTTATATCGAGCCTAATTTAATACGTACATGATATGTAAATAATTCAAAGAAATATGCCCCACCGAGATGGACAACAGTAACTAGACCAGCTACTTATGACAAAAGAACTAACCAACAGCAAGAAAAGGGTACTGTTGTGTTCATTATTTCATCACAAAATTCTCATTCAACCAACTCACAAATAAGTACCGAGAATGCAATTACAACGTAGTAGAAATCATTGTTGCCACTTAACATATTCTATATAAACTTGATAAATAAATTTAAACAGTAGCCACAGATTGGATGCTGAGTCGTCTTAGAAAACGTTTTTTCCTTGACTAAATAGAACATTGGCAGAATATCTCTCTAGCGCTCACTATTCGGTTTTACAGAATCACAGCTTGTATCTGTTTTTCTCGTTCTTACATATTTTTAGTAACTACAAACAACTTCTCAGCTAAGGTAATAATACCTCTGTTGAATTAAAAATAAGTCTTAAATAATAGTAGATATATAACTAAACATTTTCATCGAAAAACAAAGAAAATTAATGCCAAAATCAAGTAAATTTCACGTTTTCGAGCAACTTTTTCTTGTTTCTAGAAACGACATTTTTCGATTCACAAAAAAAAGCAAATTTAAGCTAAAAACAAGCAAATTAAACAAAAATCAAGCAGATTTTCAATTTTTCCACAAATGGTCATGCAGAATTTGTGTCAATTTCTAAAATCAGCCAATTTAAGCAAAAATCATGCAAATGTAAGCTAAAATCAGAAGCTTACGCGTCAAATCAAGCAAATTTAAGGAAAATATGCAAACGAAATCACAGCAAAATATAAGTCGAAATCACGCAAATTTAAGTCAACATTGTGCAAATTTAAGCTAAAATGAAGTGAAATACAAAAAATATATTTGATACATTCAAATCAATTGAATTTATATATTTTAAGAAAATTCAATATCATGCATAGTTTTTCCATTTTTCACTACTTCTAAACCTTTATATGCTATAAAAACTTGTTTCTCATTTATTAATTTTAAAGCATTTTTATCAAACATATTTAGATAGCGCTCTGATAAGGTAACTTTGTACCTGCTATCAAGAATACAACTAATTTCTTTGCCAAATTTAGATTCGTATATTTGAAATTCGGTAGGGTAGCAGAATACTTTTTATCTTGTTCGAGATCTTGTAGTTTCGCCAATCCATTTGAATTGTTCAACTTCTTGATAAGTGATTCCATTTTGTTTTATTTATAAAGAAAAAAATTTACTAACATAAAGAAAAAAATTTTTTTTATCTTAATAAATTTCTTTCCTTATAAATAAAATGTAATCAATGTTCGAAATGGATAATAATACCATATATAAGAAACGTAAGAAGTGTGGGGAAGTAAAAACATTGAATTTTTTCCATCACATAACCACAAAAAAGATTAGCGTATTAATACATGTAAAAAATGTTGTAGAGAATATGCTAGAAATCAATAATAATGGTAACGAACAATCTAACAGTTGAGTTGAGCAATAGGAGAGTGAGAGAGTAGAACGTTCAATATCTGATGCACCATTTAAAGGATTGTACCTATTTATAGTTAACTGTATACCAATTACGATTACTGAAGCCCATCCTATGCCTCTTCTTTGAAATTCAGATAATTGTGTAAGTATTTCTTGTTTTATGAATTTGAAACATGGCAGTAACACGCGTCCATTCCAGACCTACGCCAGACTATTGGGAGCATTTCATTATCCAGAATGTTACAATAGGCCTCTGTGTTCGTGCTACCATGGACAAACACCAGCGGTCCTACACCAAAGGCCGTGAAACACAAGTCAACTGACGTACTGAATTACTTATCTGTATGAGTGCCCAATTACTTTTTGGTAGATAGTGTACATCAATAAGAACTAATGCAAAAAATTACTTTGAAAAGGATTTTTATAAGCTGATGAATAATTCGGTGTTTGGTAAAACTATGGAAAATATTAGGAATAGAGTAGATATAAGGCTGACATCAAATAAAAAAGCCTATGATAAATTAGTAGCAAAAGCAAATTTCAAAAGAAGTATTACATTATATAAGAATCTTGCAGCTATACACATGAATAAAACAAATGTAAAATTTAATAAGCCTATTTATGTTGGTATGTCAATTAGATCTATCAAAATAATTAATGTATGATTTTCATTATAAAGTAATGAAACCAAAATATGGTGATAAAATGAATTATGCTGTCAAGATACCAATTCATATATTTATGACATAAATACAGAAGATTTTTACAAAGGCATGAAGGCAACATAAGATAAATTTGATACAAGTGATTATCTAAAGGACAATATTTATAACATGCCTCAAATAAATAAGAGAGTTTTAGGTAAGATGCAAGGTGAATGAAATGGTAAAATAATAAAAGAATTTGTTGGTTTGCGAGCAAAAATGTATGCTTACAAGGTTGTTAGTGACAAAGAAAAGAAAATATTGAAAGGTGTAAAGAAATGTGTAGTTAATAAGAGAATAACATTTTGGGAATATAAGAATTGTTTGTTAAAATAAAAAATACAATATAGAGCAATTATTTTAATAAGGAGCAAAAAACATGAAATACATACAGTAGAAGTTAATAAAATAGCATGTAGTTTTTTATGTGATGACAAAAGGATTATACAAGAAAATAAAATAGATACATTACCATATGGATATCAAAATGAATAATTTTTAATTAATTTTTTGTATTCTATATTATTATATTCGAGTTTATTATATTATATACATTTTACATATTCACAAAATCTATTATATTTCTAGCATCTTTGTTTCCAAAACAATATCGATATCAGAATCATAAAAATATATCAGTTTACCATTTTCATCCCTAATTTCTAAAACAATAAAATTAAACCACTCATTATTAATTTGATTTAAAAATTGGATATGTGGACTTGTGAACAATAGAATCTCTATAATCAAACAATTTTTGGTTGAAAACTAGCAATGATATACGTTTCTAAATTATTAGATTCATCATAATTTATGAACTTAACCTATGTCAAGTTACAGTGAACATTTATTGATTTAAATGTATTAAAATTGGGTACTTTAGTACCTACAACCATTCTGTCTTTCAACAGTCATATTTTTCTCAAAACCAAGAATATTGGATAATTGGTCGTCGGATTTAATATCAAACTTAGATTTAATAGATATTCTGTTTTTCACATTGTCTGGTGTTAATTCGATATTATTAGTTTAAAATGGTATAAATGAATTTCTAGTTTCTTTTAATGATTCAATATGATATTGGCCTCTAGGAATAGTGATAACTTCATTTTTATCAACAGCACTCAATTTTGGAATTATTGTTATTGTATTTTTTGTTTATATTTGGTGTTAAAAACTTTGTATGAAGAATAATCTAAGCAATTAATTTATCTTTATGAATTATATTATAATGAAGTTTCTTGTTAAGAATAGACCTATTGTTAAATGGAATACTATATTATCCATTTATTACCAAAAATACTTTATAAATGAAAAAAAGTTGATTGTGGTGTCGGTGCTTTAACTTTGGCCTGACAATATAAAGGCCATAATTGTAGGTCCTAGTAACTGTGAAAAACCAACTTGATGATTAATTTTATTTATAAGCCAGGATGGCTAAATTTTAGTAAATTGAATGTTTGTTCAAAAAGTTTAGAGCAACCAAAAAATATTCAGTTACAAAATGATTTTAATGTCATATCCAACAGGTTTAACGAAAAAAATTGCTTATTTTTAAATAGCAATGATGAAATAATTCTTTTAGACCACTGTGAAAATAATTCTCTAGATATATTTGACAATGTAATTTTCGATAATCAAGTTGTTATCCGTGAGTACTTTACTATGGGAAGACATAAAAATATTCATGTATTTTATTATTTTATTTGGCACAATCATATTCGAGAGTGCCCAAACAACTTGTGAGTGACAATATGAGTTTTCTGTGTTTATTTAGACAAGATGACACAAATTTAAAACACATATATATTGATTTTGTTGTTGGAGAATGATGTACGAGAAGTTTAAAGAGATTTATGCAAAATGTTGGATGAAGATTATAGATTTATTACATTAAATTTGAATAGCAAAATGAAAGAAGGGAAGTATAGTGATAAAATTAAAGACTTTATAAAATAGCTTCATTTCAATAAGAAGTGTAACTGAAAGTTGCACTTATTGTGCATGCGGCAAACATGCTGCGATCTATTCATGATAGAAGAAAGCTTTCCTGCTGTACTGACATCTAGTTGTGAGAGAAGAAAGCTTTCCTTCCATACTGGCATCTACACGCAATAGGAAAAAGTTGGCTGCTTACAGAGAGAAGAAATAAGATATGGTCTCACCCATCAACCTTGGTGATGTAGCAAGCTGTTCTCGAGCTACGGATGGCTTCACTCGCTGACCTTGGGACTCGATTGGCACTACACCGTTGCAACACACTTGGCTAGAGTGACTCGCCACTTGTAGCTTTCAATTCAAGGCTTTGCTTTTCTTATCAGCTTAGCTTTCTGATATGATGCTCGACTTGAAACTCGAGGTTCGTGTGTTCAAATCCCAAGCCAAGAGGATAATTTAATAGTGTGGGTGCGAAGGTGCCCATATCCACACTATTGATTTATCACCAAGTAGGTGAAAATTTGAGCTAAAATTACCTTGCTGATGCTTTATATATATATATATACGAGAGCAGTAGATGCCATTAATTAGGACCTCTGAAGCTATAGTGAGGAATACTCTCTATAATACAAATGTAATATAACAGATGTATAGCTGGGGTGTTCTCGTATGGTGTAAGGTGCTTACAGTATATAAGGGAGTACAATAATTAACAAAAAATTAGAAAAATTAAAAAAATAAAAACAGGCCGGCCGAGTGGAGAGGTGATTGGGATTCTCTAATTGGAGTTTTGCAGGTGCTAAATAGGGCCAGAAAAAAATAAAAATTGGGTCACTAGCACAATAGAAATGACTGTTAACCCAAAAAATAAACAGGTCACTGGGGAGGTGTGAAATCCCATAAACCTGGCAGGTCGCTGGTGTGGTGTAACAGCCCACAAACATTTTGCAATTTTTGAGAATGTTAATTTAAGGAAAGTTAACAAAATCGTACTATTTATATTAATGAATCTGGTCTACAATCTTTAATTTTTCATTTATTTATTTAAAAAGAATATATAAAAAACATATTTTCCTACTTACAAGATGGCTGAATCACTAGATAAACAACTAGAGAACTTTAGAGAAAAATATGTGTGTACAAGAACAGAAAGTGTTTAAACACTTTGTTGATGAAGACAAAATCACCGTAGCAACTTTGAACCACCCCAATTTGGAACCATTTGGAAGAAACTAAAAATATTTCGTATGTATTAAAGAATCTGGTTTATATTCTTTAAAATTATCCTCTAAAAAAGAAGCTAAATCAATTTAAAAATGGGTTATTAAAAAAGTTCTTCCTTCAATTAGAAAATATGGCTCTTATAAATTACAAAAAAAAAAAACCATTGAGTTAAAAGACCTGCAAATACTAATGATAGAATATAAATCTGAACAACTCACTATTCAAGCCCAAGAAGAAAAACTTAAAAATGAACAACTTTCTTTAGAAAATAAATAACTAGAACATATTAGCATGATTATGAAAAATTATATAGAGAAAGTTAAACAGAAAACAAAAAATTGTTATGTATACATTGTAACATTTAATCGATATGCTTCAATTAATAATTTTAAAGTTGGTAAAACTGATAAATATTTCACCAGAAATTCTAATTTCAATTTTTCTCATAATGAACAAGATAATTTTTATATTTGTTTTCACAAGAAAGTTTATGATGTAAACAAAACAGAAAGGTAATTCATGAATTGCTTGCTAATTTTCGTGATAAAAATAATAAAGGTATATTTGTTTTACATTACACTTATTTACTTGAAATTGTGGAATTTGCAATTATAAACATAAATGAGCCATTTGATTGCATCAATAATTTATCTATAAATCATTTAGCAGCAATGTATTCTTTGATACCAGTTATTCCACAACCAGTTTCTTTAAGTAATGATGATTAATTATCATCTAATCTGCAAACAAAACTATTTAAATTATTATATTGTTGCATTGCTGAAATCAAATTAAAAATATTGATTGAAGATTTATCAAGCAGATTAGAATTACGCAACACAAGCCATGCAAAATCTTGGATAGAAACAAAACAATTATTAGATTGTAAAGATGGTAAAAAACAGTTACCCATAACAATACAAAAATTATAATTACATATATGTGACAAACTCAAAATTAATTATATTTTATAAAATTCACAAAACATTTGTTTTATTGATCCAAGAGCTGTGTGAATTATCAATTCCTAACCTTTTTAATAAATTTTATCACCTTTGGTATTTAAAACTTTTCCAGCCAAATAATCATCAGGATAATTAGTTTTCAGAATTTTGTATTCATAAATACTAACTTTTATTTCTTCTCCATTGGTATCTTTCAGTTTGTAAAGGGGTACACAATAATTTAAAACCTCAAAAGTAGTAAATAATTCTGTTGTCCAATTAGGAGCAAAGCCATTTGAAAAAAAATCGTATATTTTAGTGCTCATACGGACAATATCACCAACTTTATATTTCGGTTCAGTAAACATATTCGCAAAATCTTGTTGTCTTAAATTTTTTTCATTTTTCTTATTAACTTCAATTGGTTTCATACCACTAGTTCTATGTTTGGTATTGTTGTATTCCTTTACTAAATCATCTAATATATTTACCTAGTTATTATTGCCATTTAAAGCAAATTTTTCCCACAGTTTATTCTTCATTGTATGATTATATCTTCCTACAACACTGGCTTTAAGTTCACTGAATATATAATAGTGATTGATGTTATACTTGTGCATAAGCTCTTTAAATGCCTTATTATAGAATTCCGAGCCACTGTCACTCTGTACATGGACTTCTTTCCATCAATGTACATTCTAAACCATTTACCACATTTTAAGCTGTTTTATCTATAATTGGAATAGCAAATGCATATTTCGAAAGAAAAAAAACATCGATAGTTGTCATAGTATATTCGTATCCTTTATTGATATGTGATATTCCTTTCAAATTACCAGTATTCATTTTAAGAAGATCAATTTGCCACAAAATCATCAATACCATACAAAATTATTTTTCTTCTTGGAAATTTTTTTGTGCTGGTTAATATAATTAATTTATTATTCCTTCTCATACATTGCGCAAAAAAAATTTTAATTTTGATTTATTATAATTACATATTGAGCATTTACTTTTCTGAACTAATCGTCCATTTTTTTGTATTTCCATTCTTATAATATTATATTATTTATAGTAACTTCCTTACATTTGAAGCACCAAATATTCTCCATTTAATAGTAAAAACAATATTTAATCTTTATATTTCATTAATATTCTTATTGCGGTCATCAATCCATCATCATAACTAACAATTTTATTTTTTCTGATTTAAAAAAATTAAATTTCACCTATGTTAACATCAAAAGGCTTACAATAATCCATTTTTTAGAATAAATAATAACAGTCACGGTATAATCAAATAAATTGAGATTAACAGTAATTATTTTATAAACAGTACAATCCATCAAAAAAGAAACGAAAATTTAATAATTATCTGCATGAAAAATATTTTTTGTCCCACTTTGCAGGTAAATAAAATATATGAAACTTTTCTTCCTTACATTTTTCAACTTTCAAAACTGATTGGTTTAAATTTTGTAATTTATCAGCTATTTCTTTATCAAACAATCTTTTGTTGTTTGCATCTTTTCCATCTATAGGATCAGCTAAATGATTAATTCTACGATTTTGAAGAGAAACATAATCTGTTGTATAAACAAAAACTTTGTTTAGTTGATCCCGTAAAGCAGAAACAATAATATTGTATTTTGAATCTATATATGTTTTTAATTCATTTGCAATAGTGTCAGAGTTTTTATTAAAAAATTAGATGAATGGTTTCCCAAATATATCCGTCATTTAATAACAAAGAAATTATATCATGAAACTTATTACCTCTCGAAAAAAGGCGTAATACACTTAAACATAAATGTCCACAGATAACTGAATTAAAATTCTTAAGTCTATTACCATTGCAATAAACATTTCCCTTTTTGAAGTAATTAGTTAAATTAGTAGGAATATTAACTCCAAATGAATCAAAATAGTAAACATCATTATTTTCTTACAGATGACAAACCCAATGAGTTCCGGGATTTGATGAAATGTCGAAATTAACCACAGCACATTCATATTTGGTCACACTTTTTGGTAATTCATCAATCATATAAACATTTATGAAATTCTTGACATTTAGTATTTTTATTTTTTAATATCAAAATTAGATAATGGTGATATATTGAAAAAAATTTTGGATCTACCCCTTTTTGCAACTAAACCACTTCCTGATGTATTTTCTATTGCTAAGTTATGTCTCTGTTGTTCTTCTAGTGCTTTTTTATTTTTTCTAGTTTGTTCAACAGAATTGTAAATTGAGCTCCACCAGCTAAAGCACCGAGTGCAGCTAAAACTGGAAATAAAAATGGTAAAAAGCCCTCATGATGTAAACCACTTCCAGATTTTTCTTTTAATATCATTTTTATTATTAGAAGAGTTAAAATTAATTTAAAACCTTTCTGTCAAGTTGATATTTTGTTAAAAATGTATCTATATCCAAATCTCTAAGTTGATCAATGGGTATTTCGAAAGTTATATTTGTTATCTTCATTTATAAGTAAAAATATTTATATAATAATGAATAAGTTTTAATGCCCCATCCTAATTTTCTTTTTGCAAACATAGTTGAAGCAACAGCAGCAGAAATATTTTTTCACCGATTGGAGCATCTTTATCTAACATAATCTCCTTGGCATCTCTTTGTAAAATTTTGTAAGCCGCATGTCTAGATCTAAATCTTTATGGTCTCTGTAAGCAATGTCGTGTTGTTTGCAGGCTTCATCAAATTTATTTATTCCTGTGTCACATCTTTCCAGTCTTTCATTCAATTTTGTAAATGGTCCACAATAATTATGGCTTGGCAAATGCATTTCAGGCAAATTTAAATTGTTTAACACCCAATTTATTATTCCTTTGCCGTAATGTTCAGAATTCCAAAATGATTGTAGAATTCCATTTAAAACTCTTGTTAGATATGGAATTCCTTTAGGATTATCAATAACTAAATCAGAAAATTCATTGTTCAAGATATTCATTATGCTCACTTTTTCGTTGTAATAATTGTTATTTCCAGCATTTTCTTCGTCCTGAATAATTAACAATCAGTCGACCAATTTTCTAACATCGCCCATCCAAACATATTCTATTGGCAAAATATTGTATTTTTTATGCCTTCTCCAGATCTAGAAGTTCTTGGAGAAATCATTCTTTTGGGAGTGTTTGGCTCTTAACTTGACCGAGATTATTTTATATGCTGATCATAAATTGGTTTAATTATATGTATGTACTTCCAACTTCTATTCGAGTTTACTTGCTTATTAGGGTCATATTCTTGGAATGCTGCATTTGTTTATAATACAATGCCTTTGTGATTTTCGTAGTAATTAACAGTGCATTTACCTTCAAGATTTGATTGTTTTTTTTAACAAATTAGAAGGTCGTTTTGTTAATTTATATTCTTCATCATTAACAAATAGTTTATCATCATGTGTCGTTACTTTTGTAACCCCAATGTAAACATTATATCATCTCCCCGTAAACCTATTGTGTTTTAATAACATTAATTCTTTCAGAAATTTCCTTCCCGAGATTTATTGTAGAATGAGACGCGGTACGCGTCGAATCAACCACTGCACGTGGCAAATATTTCATGGGTATGATGCCCATTTACTCTTCCAAATTAGGATATTTATATTCTGAGAATAGTTCTCTTTCAAATGTTTCTTCTGGTGTTGGTGGATATTATAATTTTTTTTCTGCAACTGGAACTAGTGTTGTTATTAAATTTTTATTTTCTTCAATTACTTGTTCTACTTTTTTTTTTTTTTTTTTTTCTCACAATATTCCGTAATTCGTGAGTTAATAGTAGATCTTTCTGCTTATTTTTTTTTCATAATCTGCTTCATGATTCTTTTTATAATTTCTGTATTTCTCAATGAGTAATTTAACTCGAGAAACTGTCTTTGATGAATCTTTCATTTATATATTAATATTTTTACTTATAAAAGAGTTATACGACTACCGAAAGTCTTGAAAGACATTTCCTCCAGCTGATCAAACTAGGGAGAATTTAAATGTTTACAAAAATATAATTGAATTGAATTTTCCTATAGGGGACGTATTTTCTTTCCCAAATGATGCTTATGTTTTTGAGCAATTTAGGTTACTAAAGAGAGATAAAGAAGGGGATGGGGCAAATGATGCAAAATTAGATAATATTGATGTTTGTGCTAAATTTTTTCTTTTCCAGTTTTCTAGAGTAGAAATCTCAAAACATGTACATATTATCGAGACTGTTAACCCAGGTTTATCAACAGTGATGAATAATTTGTTAAGATCTCCAAGTGAACAAAATTATTTAGACATTACTGGCGTTGATAATAAATACCATGTAAAATCTGTTCACAGTGATAAAACAAATGAAATAATCTATCCACTGAGATATCCGTTTCGTTTTATTCAATATAACAATTAAATTTACTGGAAAGAAAATTCTAAAATTACTTTTTTTCGTAATTCATATGGTAATATTATCTTATTTGTTTATCAAACTACGGAAACAGATGGCTCAGTTGATAGATTTTATGCTGATATAGGTAAAATTGTTATTCAAAAATTAGAAATTATGTGGCCTGTTGTTAAATATAAATCTAACACAGCCATTGCAATTAAAGAAAAATATAAAAACATCCAAATATACCTATTAGTTTTAATTATTGGCAATTTTTAGTAAAAGGAGTTCCTTGCTGGAACAACTGTTTTTAATTTTGATATAAGAGATCAGTTTAATAATTAACAATTTGATATGCCTGAGTTTGTAATTGTAGGCTTTCAAGCTAATAGAAAAAATCGTGTTAAACAATATGTAGATGCTTCTATGTTTGATCACTGTAATGTAAGAATATTTATGTTAAGAATGGAAGAAATTAGATCTTTCCTACAGAAAATATAAATCTAGATACTGAAAATGGCCTTTGTGATAAAATGTTTCTCTTATAATGATTTTAAAAATTCGAAATCAAAACTAGATACTCTATATAGAAATAATTAACTTTATTATGAACCAACTGTAAACACTCAAGGTGATATCAATTATTTTTCAATTTGGGGGCTATGACAATTATTTGTTATTGATTGTTTAGATATATAAACAACTGTTGTTAAAGATAAAATAAACATAAAAATTAGTGTAGATTTTAACACAGCTGTTGAAGCAGGAACAATTTGTAATGTTGTTCTACTTAGTCAAAGAAATCTAACCTATGATTATTTGAAAGAAAATATTACTGAAGATATATAAATTTTTAAAATTAATAAATGGAGGATGTAAACGATTTTACGGAAACAACCAAATGTTTCCATAATTTTATAGAAATTTTTAGACGTTTAGTTAAGTTGTTTAATTGAATAAAAATAATTTTGTTAAACCTAAAATAAATTTTTCTTTCTCTTAAAAATTGTTTTTCTTTATAAATAAAAATGGAATCGATTGTGTTACCTCGTAGCCTGACTAACATTTTAAAAGGTGGCAATGTTTCAAATACGCCATCCTATAACTTATTAAGGCGCCTGACGAACTCAGAGAAACAGTTTTCAAATTTAATCTAAATCAACAAAACTTACAATTATTGCTCTTAGAAAACATTGACGATAAATATGTACATCGAGAAATAGGTGACGAATATGAACATATAGAAGAAATGATTAGAAAGTTAGTAGAAGCACAAATATAAATTATAATGAATAATAACTTAATATTTCATTTGTTTTTGGCTTAATTTAGCTTAAATTTACTTAATTTATTTTCTTGCTTTGATTGATTTGCTGCGTAAGCGTCTGATTTTAGCTTAAATTTGCATGATTTTTGCTTAAATTTGCTGTTTTTGAAAAAGTATAAATCATGCACGACCATTTATTAAAAAATTGAAAATTAGCTTGTTTTTTGCTTAAATTCGCTTGTTTTTAGCTTAAATTTGTTTGTTTTTTTAATCGAAAAATGTTGTATCTAGAAACAAGAAAAAATTGCTTGAAACGAAAAATTTACTTGATTTTGGCTTTAATTTGCTTTGTTTTTCGATGAAAATGTTTAGTGAGCCAGCACTCACATTATATATCTACTAATAATGAAGAAAGGATTCATATTTTGTATATGTCAATGTATGCCCACGTATTATTTTTCAATGTGCACGCACACCGTTTCATACTCAATTAAGAACAACTCTAAATGCTTTTATCGGAAAAGTTATAAAATTATTTTATTGTTTTATAACATATGGCTTCCTATATTATTACCATTGCAATGACTCCTGCGTTAGTTAATAAAATTTATTTTCATACTGTCGAGAGATTAAGAATCGAACTCTTTGGCTAATTCTATTTTTGTTGCGTGCTGTAATTAAGTCTTATAGACAATGTAAGTCGATCCACTGATTCAGTAACTTTCTTGCGATGAGAGTATTCGTTTCTATTGTATTCACTCATTTCGTCAAATAGATCTTGAAACACAACATAATACTGCCTTTATATTTTCAAATATGATGATGAATTGCATAAAACTGCCCTCTAATTCCCGAAGCACAAATGTGTATGTTCAAAACTTTTCTCCGTTTGTCTCCTACAAAAAACGTAAGTTATTTATTTTCTAAGTATTATTTTTTTTTTACACGGGATACAAATACACTCTCTGATGAATTATTCATTAATTGTAATCAAAGTGCAACTCAGTAAAAAAATATTTACTTATCAAAATCCTCTTTTTTTGACAAACGTTTATGCCCAACGATGATGAAAATGATAAAGAAATGATCTTAACACTTTTGAGGCGTATGTACAAATTTGATTGGCATGATTAAATGTAAGTGAACTACTTACTTGGGTTCCTGTTCATCGGCGTTAGACAATATCGGCAATGGGAAAACTTAAAAGAGTAATTTTAGCCTGTCTTCCTTTTCCTAAAAAAGTTCAAACTATGACGTCGTAGTTCTGAAGCTTATTTCCGTTATCACCACTTGCAACCAATCCGGCGTGTGTATCAAACGAACTCTGACTCTTAGTTCACAAAGACAGAACATTTACCGCTCCACGAGTGGTGTACATTTATAGATCGGAATCATATAGAACAATAAAGCATTTAACTTCGTGCACAAGGTACTGTTAATGTGTTTTGCCACGTCTCTACGTTAAAAATGGCCGCAAATCAATACCATTGTTTGCCACATACGTCGTCGGTGAGCTCTGTGGAGCACGCAATCATTTTAGACGTTAAACCCTAAGTGATAAATGTGTCAGGAAACTGAAGTGGCTTCACAGGAAAAACAGCGATAGAAAGAGGATAACCATTGTAATGGCGTATAGTCACTGGCTCAATGCAACACCGTTAAATACACTCAAATGGGACTTTTTCCCAACAAGTAAAATTCAACAGAAAATCAGCAAAATCTGCTCCAATTGCAAATCATATAAAGCATACCGATCAATGAATGTTAACTGGAATACCCAGGACCAATGATTTACATTAGAGATACACAAGAAACCACATTTTTAGCAAACATTGCGAAATTTTTTTTAAATTTCAAGTGCTGCAATGTTTGTTTGTAGATTGAAACGACGAAGCAATTTTGCAGAAAATGAGTACACAACACAATAAGTATCGGGTAAATGTCATAAAAACTCTAGGAGATGCGAATTCCTGCTGCGTTATTAAACAACTCACTCAAAGTAATGAAAGTGAAGTTGGTTCATAAGATTCACGATGCCAAATAGGCAGTGTCAATCAAACCACTGATTTTATTGTCAGTTCTACTTCTATGAAACACTGGTAGTTATTGCCAATGTATGATGCTGGTTTGCCAGCGAAGAGACGAAACATGAATTAATTCTCAGATATTAAGCCTCAAATTCGTATTGTACACTCCTGACTATTACTTTAAAAAATATATATCCTGGGTACAATTCAACCGGGCGAATCAAGTGGAATATGACCTATTCACATTCAAATCACGAATCGAAAAGTAACGTCAAGGTTCTTCAATATATCAGTACCCTTGGAAGCTGCTTATCATAACTCACGTACGTTTGTCAAAGTCACGTAGATAAAATTACTACTCGCTCTCATACATCTTAAAGCAAGTGCCGTCCTGGAAATTACTGCACTGACTGTCAAAAATTCGTAACGCTATCACTCAAAATTTTCTTACGTCGCCAACAATAGAAAGGTATAAAAAAAACATTAACTACAAGGTTTTGTGTAATATACCTCTGTTCCTGGCTGGCATCATATAGACATGTACTGAAAGCGGCTCAAACTGTAAAGCGAGATATTGCAATTAACATTTATGAATATTTATGCATATTTTCCAGTACTGCGCACTCCGAGTACTATTCTCTTTTTGCAATGCTCCTAAATGATTAACGAACGCAAACAGAAGCTTTATTTTACAAAATCCAATTATAACCATGAAAAAGCAATAACAAATATTTCTGCTAAAAGAAAAAAGTCGATAGCTTTTATTCGTTAAGTTTACATAAATATAACACGAGTAAGCTGAATTTTAAAACGGTTAATACTCTCATCTGTTCAGCTGCTTCCGTGTTAGTTAAACGACATATTCATGAAGTTCAATTAGTACCATTTTACCATAATCTTCGTTTTCGATTAAATGATTGATTAGGCTACCATACACGTGAATTTGTTTTTGTGTGTGACACGAGGTATATAGATATAGGCTATTCACAGTAAACTGAGCACTTTTTGAAGTCGTGTCAATTGGAATAATAGTCAATAACGGAACGATAAAAAATGGCTGATATGAAAAAAGTAACTACGGCCTCAAAAGTGCTCACTTTACCCCGAACAGCCTATAGAAACAACTAAGTTTCTTCCAGAATGTTATGGTGGGATTTTGGTTACCGTACTAACAATGCCAATGTCACGCCCCGTAAGAGTCGTACAAGATTTTTAATCCACGCTGTCTCCCTTAAAAATGACGAGAATGAGTGAATGAAAGATGGACATAGGCGGTGCTTAACATTTGAGTCATTTAGTGCTGATTGGGTGAATCGAGGTGGAGCTGGAGTTGAGGAGGAATTCAATAGCAGGTGGAAACGGAAGTTGCTGAGAAAAGTCACACGCCAGCGGCAATGGCCGTCACGTTTGCAACATGCCAAAATCAAGGACTGGTTCCGCCGGTAGTCTAACTCGGTTCGACGAGGTGTAAACCGAGCAGTCTGACCACTACACCACTGCAACTCCTAGAGAGGAGTAGCAGCGGCCAGTGAAGGGGACTTGAAAAGCGAGTGATTACGAATCTGTCCAAAATAAAATATAATCAAGTATTGACAATTTTAAACATGTGTTCTTCAACCAGCGATCGAACATGCGCCACCTGTTCACAAATACTCTATCCCCACCAATTTGGCCAATGAGCGAAAGAAGAATAGTATTACATGGGTAGATTGAGGGCAATCCTTTTTTAGGCCCAAATTTCATGTTTTTACCCCAAATTTCAAGCTTTTTTAATCTATGTTCAAACTCTTTGCCCCCCAAAGTTCATGCTTTTTACCCCCCCCCCCCCCATTTCATGTTTTTACTCCAAATTTATTTATTTTTACCACGAATTTCATGTTTGACTTTCAGCCCGCAAAAAAATCCGGCACAAATCGAGCACGTTAGATTTAGAAACAAAATCAAGCAAATTTAAGCTAAAAATCAATCACACTTCTCGATTTTCAAGTAAATTTTCATGTTTTCTAGAAAGCGCTAATTTTGCAAGCTACCAATCTAAATCAAGAAAATTTTAAACCAAAATTAAGTGAATTTAAACTAGAATAAAGTAAAAATATTGAAAAGATTCAAATTAATAGAAATTTATGCATTTTTAAAGTATCTTCACATAGCGCTCTGGTAATGAGATTTTAAACTTGCAATCAAGAATGCAATATTTTTTTTTACCAAACTGAGATTCATAAATTTCAAAATCTGTGGCAGCAAACCATTAATTTTTTTTTTATAGATCTTGTAGTTTGATGAATTCAAACGAATTGTTTAACTTGTTGAGTAGAGCCTCCATTTTTGTTTTATTTATAAAGAAAAAGATTATTAAAGAAAAATAAAAAATGCCAAACATACACAATGCTAAAAAAAAAACCCAAATAAAATTCACATAAATTGTCACAAATCAAATTGGCGAAAATTGACACAGATAAAACGCACAGATTGGCACAAATCAAATAGGCACAAATTGTTACCAATCAAATTGGCATAAATTGTAACAAATAAAATTGACACAAATTGTTGAAATAAAATTGTCACTAAGAAAAATCTCAATTTTGTTAAAACAAAGTGTCGCAAATAAAGTTGGCATAAATTGTTACAAATGAAATAGGCACAAATTGGCACAAATAAAAATTGTACCCAAATCCTTCACAAAAAATGACACACAAAAACTGCACAAACAAAACGACTCACAAATGCTTAACAAAAAATGACAAACAAATCCTGCACAAAGAAAGATGTTGCACAAATCCTGAAAAAAAAAAATTGCACACAAATCCAGCACAAAAAAACATGACTCACAAATGCTGAACAAAAAATGACACACAAATGCTTAACAAAAATGACACACAAATGCTTAACAAAAATGACACAAAAGCTGCACAAATAAAAAGTTGCACCAATCATGCACAAATAAAAAATACACAAATCCTGCACAAATAAAAACACGTGCAAATCCTGCACAAACAAATAAAAAAACATGTAGATGTGGAGCTAAAGTTAAATGAGAAGATATACACAATATTACTAAATTTGTTTAGTTATATCCAATAACTTCGCATGTAAACCTCTTTCTAAATTCTATTGCTTCTTCATTTTTAGAAGACAAAATTAAAGAATAAAGGCCAAGTTCGTTGATAAATATAGAAGATTTTTCTTTTCCTGCTAACCCCGTCTTGTAGACGGGGTTTAAAGTTTAAATATGTTTATAAGCTTTATGTATTTGTTTGTATTGTAATATTCCAGACAGGAAAAATCCCCCCCCCGGGCGAATTTCTTATGTTTAAGTAAACTTTTTTATAAATGGACAACAAATATCTTAACTCCAAGCTTTTAGCTTTGTTCTACAGCAATAAGAAACATTACCAAGATACCAGAGAAAAATTAATTAGCTTGCTAGAAGTAGATTACCAGGTAGAAGTTAAGATATAATTTTACTTAAGAATGGCTGCACTAAAATTACAGTTTACGACAAGGAAAAGGATGCATTTCTAGAATTAATGGACTTAGATAAGCACACAAGATCGACATATATTGGAAGAATTCTTTATGCCATTAGTAATTATTTTAAGGAAGAAGAGGTCAATTCAGAAGACAAAGACGAAGTAGCTATGGGCTTGGATAATAAAATAGGCAGTGGCTATCATTATTACTACAGGAGGAATATATAATGCACTATTAAATTCTTATAATTATTTTATCTTATCTTTACTTGTTTGTATATCTTTAAGTATCACCTATTCGTTTCGCAAAAATCTATCATATTTTTCTATAGAGGATTTTTTGTTTCCAACTAGCTTCGTCTGCTATTCTGGACACCCACAAAAATTCAACTTTTTTCCATTTATAGATTGTTAAAAAATTAAATAATATAGGCCAGATTCATTAATGTAAATAGTGTTTTCGTCATTGCAAGTAAGGACCCGTCTATTCGTCTGCCCCGCAAAAATTCATCTTCTCTAAAGGGGGTATAACCATTCGCTCACCCAGCAAAAATTCAACTTCTCTAAGGGTTGGGATGCTGTTCTGAGTCCGCACAAAAATTCAACTTTTTATAAAAATTTAAAATTAATAAATGGGGAAACAATCCAAGCGAGATAGAGAGTTACAAGAGAGTTTTGATCATTTCTTTTAAAAATATAAAACTTACGAAATTATTAATAAAGATCTTCTCGAGAAGGATTATTTAGAATTAAGAGAAATGGCAAAGAATTTAAACATTAGAGGCTATTCTTACAAAATGGAAAATGTTTTAAGTACAAAATAACTTCCCAGAATCCAAAAGATTATTATATCCAGGAGATTCGGATATAGAGGCTCTAAATGTTAAACAACTTCGAAATTTAGCAAAGATGTTAAAGATAGGAAAATACTACAATTATCGAAGAAAGGAACTAATAGAACTAAAAAAAATATAAACTAATACTAGGGAAACTATTTCCAGATATAGAACACAAAGAAATTTCGGCGTTAAAACAAATTGTAAAGGATTAAATATTTGAGGATATTCGTACATTAATGGAAGCAAAAGTATTCGCAAAAAAGAGTTAATTAATTTAATGTCACAAGCGAGAGAAAGATGAATAAAAATACAAGAATTTGATTTTGGAGAATCGTAAGCCAATTTTTTATAAAACCTTTTTTTAAACTACTTGTTTTTAACGATTATAACATGCGTTTGTCATTCGTTCAATGTTTGTTCATCGTTCATTCAACGTTCGTTCATCGTTCGTTCAACCCACATTTCTCCTATAAAGATCTTTATTTAAAAAGTGGAAAATTCGAAAATCGCAGACAGACACTTCTATTTCATTTAGTAGTATAGATAATATCATTTAGAAAATTTGATTTTCAAGAATACGTACTTTTAGGTCACCGTTGTATTAAATTTTACCATCATAGTACTGAGGTATTGTAAAACATCAATATTTCTGAGATTAATACTCGCGTTTTCAAATAATACAGACACAATTTCCATCATAGAAGCTAAAACATGTTTATAGCAATTTCGTGGTGTTAACACTGGCTCGACACACTATATCCATTAAAATGAAGGAAAAAAAAGATCATTCGGTGGAATGGAACACAAGACATTAGGAAAAGACTAAGCGGTATTTTCAAAATTGCTCACTTAATCACGACCACTTCTGTACATCACAGGTGTCTAAATTTAATTGATGAGATAATTTCAATAAATTGTTTTGAATAATACAAAAGTGATTAATTTATCTTGGTAGCTGTAACTTCCGTCGCATTCATCCATTTTCCGCACTGAAGGGTACTTGTCCTGTAAACTAGCAGCCGTGTGTTCCGCACAAAGAAGACGCCCCTGTCGTGCTATCTAGTCACACTCTCAAAGCATCGCGGAAAACAAGAAACACTCCCGCAGCTGCACAAAATATAATACTTTGCAAATCGGGAAACAGTGGTAAAAAATAAAATTGTGCGCGTAATTAATATCGTTAGTTTCAGCAAATGATAAATATTCATTAAATATGTTTTCCAATTAAAAGTAATTTTCCAGTACGAACAATTAACTCTTCTAGAATCACATGTTCCGTTTATTACAATTTGTGTTACTTTACGGTCTATCTCATGTAAGATGGCTCGATTTTGACAACTCAACGAATGTTTAGTTTTAATTTATGTATCCTTTCGTCATCAGCTGGTGTGTCAGTTGGAAGCTACACTAAAACAAGGAAATGGGTTTCCGGGGAAAACAATGGCGTGTTTAGGACATAGATGGACAATTACTGGCCCAATAGAAATTACTAGTAAACAAAATCGCTGTAAACGAAATATATGTTACTTTAAAAATTACACAGAGCTCGCGGAAAAATTAAACTATTTTTATATATTCGTAAATTTGTTATTTTACATACGAAACATATTCATTTGAGCTTTATAACTGGTTATGTTTGAGATAGAACATACAGAGGGCACGCACGACATGATAAAGAGTGTGAGCCGCGCGCGGTACCAACAGATAGCAGCAGGTTCGCGGCCTCTAGATCCTGATTTTTAAAAACTTGACTTTTCTCCTATTACTGTCTCGAAACGACACGAATTAGAAATACATTTCGCCAAATTATGTGAAAAAAATAATTCAATATTATCATGCAATATTTCTGTAGGCTTTTGGAATTAATATCAAGCATATATGGAAAGCTTGGATGGACCAATAATATCTCTTAAGGTTTGAAGTCGCATTTCATTCGGCTATGAATCGTCTTAATGTGCAAATAATTTTGAACACCTATGCATTACTACTTTAGCACGAAGATTAGTTTGTAAAACTTACAACCGCTGTTTTGTGACCACGTAAAATAAAATGTATTAATTAATCTAGTAACTCTTTGTTATCGCGTATTTTGCACTTGTCTGATGTGCGTCGCCAGTGCACTAAGAACTCAATATTAACTTTTGTTCGTTCGTGCATCAGTTGACACTCGATTTTGTAAACGGTATTTTGTTTGTTTCGTATACGTCAAGTTGCCACTCACCGACTGTCAAAATATTGCCATCTTGTATGACATAGACAGTAATACATGCACAACTTGGCTGAAAAGAGGATGTAAAACCTCGACTTCAGGTGGGGCCACGGTGGTATAGTGGTTAGATTACTTGCCTCCCTGAGAATTGAACCCGGTTGGGTAGCTCCCGGATTTTCCCATGTGGGAACCGTGCCGGGCGATGCCACAGTTCGGCGGGTTTTCTCGGGAAGCTCCCGTTTCCCCCGGCCCGTTCATTCAGTCGCTGCTCCATACACACCTCGATGAATCCTCATCGACTGTTCAAGCCCTCTCTGTTAACAGCCGCCCAATTCTCTCCACTCCACTCGACTTCAGGTATATTCGGTAAGGATTGGTCTTCTTTATTCACGTTGCGGCGGCCTGATGGCAGCGAAGTGGTTGTGGTGGCGAGCAGTCAGGGGCGAGCAGGTGGGTCAGGTGTAAGGCTGTTCGGAATATCGATATATCGATAATTATCGATATGAAAAAGATTTATCAAACGATATGTACCTTTGAAAAATATCGGTACACCGATGTTTTGATACTATCGAAATTTTCGGCATTGTTGAAATTTGGTACTATCGGTATCGGTATCTCCGATTAATTCGGTATTGCCGATAATTTCGTTATTATCGATGTATCGATAATACCGAGCAATAGTTCGGAAAAATATCGATGTTAATTTTTTATGATATCGAACAGCCCTAGTCAGATGCTGGTAGACGAAGAGAGGGAGACGACATCGTCGGTTTAGCAGGCGCGTTGAGTGTGTGCCTGTGTCCGCGTCGATGTCAATCAGAGCGGCCCGCGCTGAAAGCCAAGCCAACACCCAGTTTTCTACCACGTCACCCGCCCACATCTCTACCCATCATTCGATTCCTGCGCCATCCCCTACCCCGTTTACACGACGTCATTGTTCGAGTCACCGATGTATTAAGCTGTTCACGGTAAAATGAGCACTTTTGAAAGCCGTGCTAAAGGTCTACTTGAATGCACGTTTTGTATTCCTCCACCTTATGTAAAATTAACATCGCCATGGGCCTCGTCCCTTTATTCTTATGTTGGTCAAGTGAAACTAAGAAATTATTAAGAAAGTAATTACTTTACAAATCTGCTTATTTTAAACTTCGATTCATTACATAACAGAAAGCCAGAGAAATAATTTTAAGTTAGCATAAATGGTTACCTAACACTTTTTATTCGACGCTAAATTATGGAACTACTTTCAAGCCATCGTTATCAACTTTACTGGGCGAATGTCACTCGATGCCCCCCTTAAATATATGCAGGCAGGGCCTTTGGCTGGGCTAGTTCTGCTACAGGCTGTCCACAGTCAAGTGAGCACTTTTTAAGGCCCTCTCAACAGTCATTAACCACTAATAAATATATCTGATTGCAGCCTCAGGGTGGTGAAATGTATACACTGGGTTTATTGGTAAAATTGCAATGTTTATTTTAAAAAGCAGCAGGGAGATGGGAATTGGATGAAAGGAAAAATTTTAGAGGCTTTTAAAAGTGCTCACTTTACAGTGAACAGTCTATACCAGCAATCCTAGCTATAGTCCATTGACGTTTGGTTGCTCCCAACTTTTCTGAAGCCCTGCTGAAGTTATACTTCTAGGATATTCCACAGCATCACGCCGACATAGCGTAGGAGTGGGATGGTCCCACGCATTTTTTTGTTTGCACGAATACGCGTATCTTGGTAAATAAATGGTATGCAAATACGATTGCTTGACAGAAAAGATTTAAAAAAAAAATAATTATCCATACCCCTATCTGTTTACTTTTGTCGTATTATATATATTCTTGGAGAAAAAAATTCGTAAAAATGGTCAAATATACATTTTTAAAGTTTGCCTATGCAGTTACCTTAAGCGACTAGAGAAAAGTAGAATGATACGGGCGTAGTTTAATCTATGGTTTCCATCGCGTGTAATAAAACCCGTATGTTACTGATCTAATTTAGACAGTACAACGTCACGACGGAAACACTGCACGCATTGCACGTAGGTGCGATGAGGCGCTAAAAGTGCGTGTTAGTGTCGCCCGTATCGCTCCCTCGCTTGACCTTGGACGCGCGGGTCCATCCCAATCTTAACTAAGTTTAAAAACCCACACAAAAGGAACAACATACCGCATTCACGCGCGCTCAATATAATAATGTTTTGCATAGAACTATTTTCTTACTAGATATTACCAACACAGCTAAGTTTCCCTTGTTTTTATTCATATTAATTATAAATGAAATATTATAACTTACAGACAGGATATAAGTAAAAGTTAAATTTAACCAAAAATAAGGTGATTTTGTGTTAACACAAGTAAGTATAAAACGCTTGTGTATTGTTACATGTTTAGGAAACAGCCAAACACGTCATACTTGGGGTGATTTTTCAAAGATTCGTTTCGAAAAGTGCGAAGAAGCCGCAAATAGACTGGTCACGGTAAACTGGTCACTTTAGAAAGTCCTGTTTAAGTTTGAAGTAAATCAACTGCCTATGGAGCAATACACCCGACTATACAACGTGAAGAACTCATAAATAATGTACTATAGACACCATAAAAATTGTCAGAAAAGAGCGATTTATGCAGTACACGAAAGAAAAATGTATATATTTTGCAACATTATAAAATATTTTACTAAAATAATCTTTTCAAATATAAACAATAATCTATTAAAATAGTCTGTATTTTTAACAAAAGTTAAGCACATTTCTATTCTGGATGCTTCAGAAAGCAGGATTTGCAAGAAAATATTGGTCATGGAATATCATAATAATTTTTACTACGATTGTGTGTGAGAAAATTGTAAATATAATGCAGGAAATTATTTTTATAATTGATTTTATGTGCGTCCATTTGTCACAAACATTTATGGCTTAAACTGACGTAAAAAAGTCAATTATAAAATTAATATGATGCATTATTACTATGATCTTATTACACATGATAACAGTAAATATTAGTAAATATTATGACGATCTTTCTCGAAGAAGATTTTCTTGTAAATTCTGCTTTCCGAAGGATCCAAAACGGAAATGCGCCTAAATTTTCTTAAAAATGCTATTTTAAATAGATTATTATTTTTTTTACATTTAGAAGGTTTGTTTTAGTAACTATTTAATATAAAGGATAAATCGCACTTTTATGACCATTTTTATGGTACCTGTACTACTTTTTCATGAGTGTTTCACGTTGTATAGTCTGGTGCAGTGCTCCGTAAGCAGTTGCTTTACTTCAACATTAAGGCCTGTCTGCAACTGCGCTATCCCAACCTGTGCCTGAATACAAGGATCCCCTGATTGGTGAACGTGACCATCTGACGTCGTGTCACTGTCCCCATCTCCTTTGCTCAAGTCAGAGCATTCGGAAAACTGAACTTTTCTCCCGCGTTGTGCCCTAGGGTGGTAGATAAAATAAAATATTTCCTATACTTTCGCGCCCATTCGTAGAATGTTTTAAGTTGTGACTATAAACAATGAACTTGCAAGGTTGGCTTTCTCAAGGCGACCGTGATTAAATGCTCATTAGTGATGTTTACGTTCGGTCTGAACTATTTTATATGGAATACGAAACTTTTTAAAAACCTTTAGTTCAGAGAAAATTCTTGGATGTCAGTTGGCGAACTTATTAAAAATAACACAGCTAGGGCCTGCATCATAAAGATAAATAAATATTTAAAACACCCATATCCCAAACATAAAATAATCAATAATTCGGCAGTATTTAAACGTCACTATGTAACAACAATGAGCCTAATTTACTGCGACCTCGTGTCAGATTTTGAAAGCTCAATTTCGGACAACGCAGCTGTAAACTAACACGTTCATCACTATTGACCATTTGGCATTCCTAGCGAGGGCGGAGATGCGTGAAGGTCATGTAAACCAAGAGCGGGCGACGAACACGAAGATCACACAGGCTTGCAACCACGCGTGGCCCCACGATAAATCTTTTGCGATTTACGCCTCTTACCATCAGCTGATTACATTTCCGTATTCATCTGAATAATTCTCTGGTGGTTTACTGTCCTAGTTTCTCTCAGCGTGACTCGGGGTGCGTCGAACTTTCCACGTCAAGACCAGCGGGTACAAAAGCGTGACGTGCCTCCGAGCCAGCAGTTGATGAGTGGCTGGAGTTTTAGCGATATACGACGAGCGAGAAGAGAAACGTGCAGCGAGAGAAAAATCTGTGACTGCGAGCATCGCAGACAATAGTGCGACTGGCAGGCTCGACTGTTGGACTGGATGAGTGAGTGAAATGCATTACAAATAACGGCAACAGATAGACTGAACGTGTGTTAATGATGTGTATGAGTTAATTGACAATAACTAAACAGCGGCTTAAAGAAGGACGTTAATTGGAGTTGAAATATACATTAAAAATCGCGCTCTCTGTGAAATAAGAAGAGTAATAGCGGAGACGGATATTTTAATGCTGTAAAGAATAGCTGTGTAGATAAATCAAAAATCAAATTGAGTTCTTTTCTTTTAATTAAAACCCGCGTTCTTCGCGAAATCTGACACGCCGCTCAGGCGTCTTGTAAGAATATGAATTTAAAAAATACTTTGACTAATTAAAGTATATTCTAGTAGCATTAAAACTAGGGTTTTTTTAAATGTAAACAGCGTTCTAGTCTCAGATCTTAATGCACGTATTTGATAGCGATTTTGGCAAAAAAGCAGTCGAATGCTGAAAGACAGGGAGTGTAGCTTACATGAGCACTGCCAGGCACGCCTCATATTCGTTAGCCTGTAACCCGTCACGGACTGGTCTGTGGCTGAGCGACAACAAAACGGCGCGGCAGCATACTCGCCGTTCCACAAACATCCGGTCTTCAGACATCGATGAGGACAGTAAGTACGCACGACGTGAATTTTTGTGAGGCGGCTGATAGCATGGCCAGTGTTGCATTCCGAGGCTTGCCCACACGCCTGCTAGGCATTTCGGCTGTAAATGCCCCGACAGTTTTCGCATGTTGTCTTTTGACTCGGGCTGGTGGCGGATCGTAACTCTTTGACAATCTGTCTGCGAAGACATTGAATATGATTTCTAGTAAATGTAGCTTAAACGCCACATGGGGCACATTAAGACAAACGGAAGAGGAAATGCCTGATGATGGGAGAACTGTGGATTAAATACTGCGAGAAAACGGTAGTACAAAAGTAATTCAACAAACTACGCCATCTCACTACCCACGTGGAATTCTTTATAAAATTATTCTTCACCCGCTTCAGACTGATATCGAAAAGAAAGAAAAAAGTGTAAAGGGTGGGAGGTAGGGGGATTCACGATCATTAATATTTGTCCTCCCCGTATTTCATGTTCCTTATATTATTAATTCCAGATTTACATCAGCATTTTCAATAAAAAAAATGTTATACCACAAATTGTTTATGTTGATTCCCGGAAATTTATTTGCATACAATAGGGCCAGTTCGTAACATTGCAATAACATCTACAAGGACGGGAAGTAATAATAATATCTGCTTTTACCAGAAATTGCGTTTTAAAAAAGTATAAAAACTTGTAATTAAATATCATCACGCTTTATTTGTAAAAGAGGTAAACAGATAAGCATCTAGCTCCGTTTTTCTCCTGGAAAAGTGCTGGTCTAATCTTGGCTGTATATGGAGAGAAGGGCTCTATAAAGGAGGATGCTATTCACACCACAGTTGTTTGTATAATGCAAATGATGGACCTGAATTAGCAGCGAGCAGACTCTGTTTAGTATTCTGGTAGAAGCTATTTACAGATAAGTGTGGAAGTGTATTTTAATAATTCCCACCCTTTCACTGCCAGAATTACCCCCCCCCCCCCTTTTCCCCTTTTTTCTCTTTCCCATCACGATTTAAACCCATCCCCTACACACACACACACACACACACACACACACACACACACACACACACACACACACACACACACTAATGAAGACATTTTTATTCCTGACTGAAAGATGTCCCAACTACTACACGAAGATCACACGTGGATGGTGTGCGGGGATTTATAACGGACAGTCTCTAGACGAAATACAAACAGCCGTCTCACGATGTTATTTATTCATTGGGTACCAGAAACATTAGTTGATAAGACATACACTGATGAGCGAATTGTCAGTACGATTGAGTGATGTATTGTTACAATAAGCATAGAGCATTCTATGAAGCCTTCATTGGCGAAGGCAAGAAAATACTCACCAAAAGTATTGTTACTAGAATGCCTGCGGAGCGTATCTGAGTTCGTGAGGGATGGTGATTTTAATAAGAATAAAAGAACTAAATTAGGTTTTTAATTTATTCACACAACTATTATTTACATGATTAAATTATCTGTCTCCACTATTACTCGTTTTATTTCACAATGAGCGCAATATTTAATGCATATTTCACTCTAACTAATGTCCTTCTTTATGCCTCTGTTTGGTTATTGTTAATCAACTTACTCATCATTAACACACGTTCAGTCTGTCTGTTGCCAACATCTGCAATGTATTTCACTCACGCATCCAGTCCAATGGTCCAACCTGAAGACGTACTCTTCACTGCTCTGATGCTCGCAATCGCAGATTTTCCTCCCGCTGGTCACTTCTCTCGCCGCGCGCTTCTCTCCCCGCTGGTCGTCTATCGCAGAAACTCATCCATTCAACAACTGCGGCTTGGAGGCCCGACGCACTAATTATACTCTGCTGACTTTGACCTGGAAAGTTCGCCGCACCTCAAGTCTAGCTGAGAGAAACGAGTTCATTAATCCAGAGCATTCTCCAGATGTCTTAAAGACACCCGATACCCAAGGTCGGGAGCGGCACGCGCCCTGCTAGACATAACAGGCACGCTTTGTAAACACTCCTTTGTGAAAAGCCGCTGAGTCTCCAGTTGCAACTGATGGCGCGCGCGTGCGTCAATAAATCATCCGTGACTCGCACGGTCAGAGCGGCCGCCAGTATGTAAAAGGATGTTCACGATCGAGTGAGCACTTTGAAATCAACCTTAGAAAAAAGTCACTGCCCTTGCCTGCATAAATTTAAACGGGTGCGCTGAGTGACATGCGGCCAGTAAAGTTGGTAACGATGGGTGGTAAATAGTTCCATAGGTTAACGTCGAATAAAAAGTGTTAAGTAACCATTTGTGATAGCTGGAATTATTTCTTTCGTTTTCTGATTTTTATGCAACTAAGTGTAAAAAAATAACAGATTTATAAAATATTTACTTTTATAATAATTTCACAGTTTCCGTGGACCGACGGATGAATAAAGTGATGAGGCCCATGGCAATGTTAATTTTACATGAGACGGAATAATACACAACGTGCTCACAAGTAGATCTTAAGCAGGGCTTTCAAAAGTGCTCATTTTACCATAACAGCCTATACACAATTACAATGCTTCGCCATTTTGTTTCGTAGCTTTGCGAATTATGGCAGCGGAGTTTGCTGAACGCAGGATAAATTAGTATTTTATTCTCATCGTCGCTTAACCTTTACTGTCAGCAATTCGGATAGTCCGGCAATAACACTCGCAATGAGTATTAATGTAAACTTAAATCTATTATATTTGTTTCAGGGAATAGCTAAAACCATCGTCACAGTTGAAAGACGACGTTGTTGGCTTTCAAAAAATTACATACAGCATAAGACAAATTTTCTTTTGTGGTAAAATTAAGTATTTAGAAAGAATAGTTTTGGTTGCCATTTTATGGTAAATGTGTTTGGCCCACATTGGTGGCACTCTATTTCGCTCTTTTGCAATAAGTTTTAAATCAAAATGTATTTGTTTTAAAGCAGTATGGATAAGTACTGATGTGATTGTCTACATGAATTTTTAATACATTCTTTCTACATGTAGAAGTCTTTGTAAGTAAAAATTTAAAATTTTTATTTTTTAAATTATTTCTATACCTTAAAAAACTGACATAGTTGAAATTAATGCGACTCAGTACAATTTCCGGAATTCTTCTAAAAATAAAATTTACAAATAAAAAATGCATTTGTCTTGTTCTTAAGTCGTAGATCTTGCATTTTAAACGTACAATTTAATCTCTACAAATGATGTGCACTAACCTGGCATATAACATCCTTTCCTTTCAGCGGCCAGTCAAAAACTTCTTCTAAGCTGTCGTCGACTTGCCAGGCCAGTTTCTTCTGCACAGGCAATTTACGTCAGCAAATCTTTGATGCTATTACGAGGCAAAATTTAAGCTGCTTAAGCAGACTCGCTGTACCTCGAGCACCTGCTTTTAAGGACAGAATGATGAGGCCACCTAAATCGGATTATTTTGGTGGAGTGTTCATAGGCAAACTTCAAAGATGGACAGCATGATTTTATGATTTCGATATGAAACGATAGGCTTGTGTTCTCGGCGGCCGCCGTAAACTACTGCCCTGTGGGGTAGCCGTAAACTACTGCCCTGTGGGGTAGTAAACAATTTCACAATAATTCACATTGTATTTAAAATTAGGGAATATTTCATGAGTGCCCTAAAGTACAGCCTTTTCTTAGGCCACGGAAATTTACTTCTCGGAGTTAAGCATGATTTTTTTGTTTGTCATAAACAGAAAACAGTTTAATTATATGTTAATCGTATACGTATTAATATTAAATTATATGTCGCATGTAATATAAAATCATTTATACATTACACATTATATACAAATAAATTTTTGTCGCCTTATAATGTAACATTTTCAAAAGAAAATTACTTCTACTATAAATTGTCACTATCTTGAGTAGTATTATCCAGAGTCCCGCATAAAATATGCTAGATACCCGTGGAGATAAATGAGCCCCATAACAAATATGCAATAAATTGTGTGCCCAACCACCGCCTTTTACTACCACAACAACTAACCAAAAAAATGTTGATATCTGAATGAGAGTATATAAGACTTTGAAGTTTAAGCCTACAGGTCATTGCACTCGCAAATTTCTCGAGTCTCTAATCATTACTAATTGCAGTTGAACAGTTAGAACATAAAATAGATAAGGCGATGTCACCACAGATTCTTTTAAGTAGCCACGTGATGTACATTACTGTTCACAACATAACTGTATCTTAACTTAACGTTATTATTCAAATAATAATGTCAAAAGAAATAGTTAACAGCAGTATTGAATTCACACCACCCAAAAGTAACTAACTGTTTATTTCGCTAGCAGAAGAGAACATCGCATCTGGGTTAAACTAAAATATATAAAGACATTGGATATATCGTTCGTGCTAAAATGTTTGTATCTGATACAACTACAAAAAATATTTAAAGGTTGTCACCATGAACATTATTTGACTTCGTCGTAATGCCATTTGAAAATTAATTTCACCCTCCTGGACGTACAATCAATATTGATTAAGGTCATTTGCCTTCATAGCCAGTTCGTTTCACGTAGTGGCCACGAGGATCGCCATACGCTTTGAAACTCCCATGTGATTGGCAAATAATGAAATCTGGCATGGAACCTGACACCGATAATAGAAGAGGTAGTGTTACCCTATCTGGTATGAAGTACCAGGTTAAGTCTAAACTATAGCTCCCGTAGTAGCTGCCTTGGAAGACCTTGCAAAAGATTGTACAGAACCTGGTGCCGTTTAATAAAGCTACGAGGTGTTATCTTTGGAACCACTATGTACCGGAATCGCAAACCACATATATGCGAGTCACTTTGAGATAAAGGTTTACCTTATTTTATAATTACGCGAATTGACTCTCCTTCTTTCTCTCAATTAGCCTATCCGGTATAAAAGCAGGAGCATTTATACGTCCAATAATATAGAAGTTGTTGAATAGCGTGAATGATGTTTGCTTTTGTCAATCCTTGTAACGCCAACAGTTTTCTGATTGTATATTACTTTGTGGGAATTATGGATCCAGTGAGTGAGTGAGTGAAGAGATTTGTTCGGCTCTTAACAGCGAGGTCTTGAGAGCCGATGAGGATAATTGAGGTAAGTATGCAGCAGCACCGGAATGAAAGGGAGGGGGAAACTGGAGAACCCCGAGAAAAAACCCGCCGACCAACGACATCGTCCGGCACGTTCCCCACTATGGATCCAGTGTTTTCACGTATACAAGGGTTTGTTCATAAATAAATGAAATTTGGTTTTCAAAATAGCTTTTAATTTATCCTTCTAGGGTGATATCCTGATATCAAACTTACTACAGACTTTGGCAAATTTGACCAAATTTAGCAAAATCAATACTGTGACGTAAATACGAGTCCGCAGTTTAAATCACTATGCCTGTACTGCTGTGTAACGTCAATAGCTAGTTGAGTATAAAAGTAATATAAGATTTTTCTTTTTTAAAAAGCCGACCTCCCGTGGTGCAGTCGGTTAGTGCGCCACCGATCTGGGGTGCGGGGGGCTCTGGACCTGAATCCCGGTAAGGCATGGGTGTTAATTTAAGTTAGGTTATAAGTTAGTCTGTAAGCCACCCCCTGCTAAGCTTTCAAACATAAAACCGGGAGACGTTAAAAAGCCCTTTACAATACACTACAATTTTGTAAAATAAACATAAAACAAACTAGAAAAACCAATATAGGCTGTTCACGGTAAAGTGAGAACTTTTTAAGGCCCTTCTAAATTTTTCCTTTCTTCCAATTTCCATCTTCTTCCTGCTTTTTAATATATACATTGGAATGTGACCAATAACACAATGTATACATTTCACCATCATCAAAATTTAATGCATGAGGCTGTAATTAAGATATATTTATTATCGGTTAACGCCTATTGTTAGGGCCTTAAAAAGTGCTCACTTTATCGTGAGTAGCCTATAAACCAATTTAGCGGGAGAAGGTATCCGTTAACAACGGTCCGTACTAGTTGTCCACGGCCTTACTACACGTGACGAGGCGGCCGAGGAAGTTTCGACAACCTGAAAATAGCATATCCCGGTGAACTGTGTTAGAAACTTTGTCAACGGCCGCGTTGTCGAAACATTATTCGCTCCCGATCGACCAGAAGTTCCCGCTCGCCGTTGTAGTTCGAGAGTTCACCGCGACAGCAGGCAGCTCGCGGCGCGCGGGTCAGGGCGGGACAGGCGCGCAACATTGTCACAGCGGGGCCGCGGTGTAGGTAATTTATGGCGTGTAATAGCGCTCCGCGGTGCATTAATCATACTCGAGAGACAGCTCCATTCACGGCCGGGAGAAAAGAACTTGTCTTGTTATCTTCGCCGAACATTAGTTGTTAGGGAGCGCGCGCGTTTGTGCGGTACGCGCTTTATCAACTTCGCTATTCTCCTACACACAGGAACAGGGAATTCCATGGACCCCGCTTAAACTGCGTGAAGTAATAGACTACACTCTGTGCACAAAAATTAAGCAAATAAACTAGCATTCCAGAAATTCGTTAATTTTTATTTAGATATTCAGTCATGCCAAGTAGTTGGCGTGTACTTTTTCTTTTATAGTTGACAGAAACACATTCGTTTCACGTTAGTAAAATTAATACCTGTTGGAATGGTGCATTCATCCCGTAACATGTTAAAATAATTTTTCTTTGAATTACGATACATTTTCATAATACGGTATTATACACGTAACTCACAGAATCATAATCAGTAGTTAAATTATAGCCTACCCCCCCCCCCCCACGCAATTACTGATGTATCCCGTTTGATCCCAGGCTCCGGCGGGAGGTAATTTTTCAAACTGAAGGTCTTGTGTAGAAGTATGGCGGTACTGTGGTGGTGTGGCGTTACTTCCCGGTACTTCTTTTACTTCCCCTGTCTTCATTCCGCCTATGCTCCTTCCCCAGCGCAGTGCTCACATCATACATTCCGGGCTGGCTGATGGGAAGAAGTGCCTGCCTACCTTTACTGAAGTCGAGAATTAGATAGCGACGTCGCTGTCGTTTTAGTCCATCGCATTATTTACCCTTGTTTCTATATCGAGGAATGATATTTTATATTCTTTTCCCCCCTCTGTACTTTCGTGCAGTGCTACTACAGTTTCACCTTATTTTCTAGACACGGTGATTGAACTACTGTACGTCTGCGCATCTCATCTTTGGCCCATTTCTAAGGCTTTTTTGTTTTACAATTAAAACTGACACATTTTTATTGTTAAGCAATAAAAAAAACAATTTTAGCGCGTATAATAAAAAAGATTCTACCTACAGTAATTTATCCTACAAAATGCATTACCTCTTTTAATTAACCTCTAGGCCAAGTGCTTTTTATTGCCGCTGGCCTTGACCTGGAAGGTTCGCCTCACCCCGAGTCTAGTTGAGAGAAACGGAGTCAGTAATCCAGAGCATTCTTCAGATGTCTCAAAGACATCCGATGTCCAAGGTCGGGAGCGACACGTGCCCTGCTAGTCGTAACAAACACGCTTTGTAAACATTCCTTTGGGAAAAGTTTTCGGTTGCGAGCGCGTAACAATATTTTAAAATATGCTATCATGTCAAGCTAATAATACATAATACAGATAAAATTAATTATGTCTTCATTTTAAGACGGCAGTAAAATATATTTTTTTTACTTCGCCAGAGGAGTCGCTGATGATTGTGAAAAATCTGTGCCCCAGCCATCTAAAGGCCATTATTTATTTTATTAGCACCAGCTTACTTTGTCCTCTTCATTTACTGCATGCAACATGTCATAAGGAAAAACTAACACCAGGCTGTAAATATAAAAATACTACTATACGCACTAGAAGATTCTTTCTTGGACAGTAGGAGAGGTAATATGGTTATATGGGGGGGGGGGATGCCATTTGTGATTTCTCAGTACGTGTGCACAATTATGTGGTAACATTGGGCACCATTTCTTAGAGTGTAACAATAAAATATTTTCAATCCATAATTTTAGGATATTTGTCGATTTCTTTCTCTCTTTGTGTGTCTTATGACTGGTTGCACCAACATCTTCCCCGATCCGAGATCGAATGATCCTAGTTCCGAACCAGGATCCAATTTAGTTCCAATGTAAAAGTTCTGCACCAACGAAATTTCATGATTCTGGATCTCCGATTCGTCGATCTTGGTTCCAAAGTGAGAGATCGAAATTAAGTATGAGAAAAATTTAACTATTGGTTCGTAATATATGATTTCATGGAAGTAGGCCTATTTTTCACTATAGCTAGAACTAGATGTGCGATGTTTATCTAGTTTAAGTGAATTATTGTTGTACAAATTTTACTGAATAATATTCAAGTGCGTATAATGTTGTTTTAATTTCCCAAGAAAGCAATCGAACGTAGTTCTATCTGTTGGAGAATTTTCAAACTACATTAGTTTGTCGAACGATGGTTGCTGATATCGGATCGAGATATAGAAACCGCCAATTTCGGAGGTTCGAAATGAACTTCATCTCGATCTCCAGTCCAGCTCTGAACTCGAATGGTGAAAAACGGTTTTCTGTGTCGATCTTAGACCCGATCTCGGATCGAGTTTCGAACCACGATGGTGCAACCGGACATTAGTGTATCAGAATTTGGCCTAGCAGCAAAGGGGCACGTGGCAGGTCCCCCCCCCCCCTTCAGATAGTTGAACGAACAGACCACGTGCCCTTGGGAACCATTTTACACACTTTCTTCGCCTGGGTTAAAGGGCACTTTGGAATGAGGTTCTTCACCTGCGCCACAGCGGCGGCCAGAGGGAGTGGTTTTGATTCCCTTGTTTACGGCCCTCCCGCACGGGGACCTATCGGAGAGCGATTTTTTTTACCCCCACCCCCACACCCCTCCCCCACACATTTATGTGACCCCACCGCACCTCACACGATACCCTCGGGCTCTTTAAAACCGAGCGTCTCATGCTGAAACTGGATTTTCCTCACAGAGGGCTGGGCTGCGGGATGCGCTATGAAAGCATCGCCGAATTCGATTTGCTCCCTCCGTCACCTGGTATAGGCTGTTCACGGTAAAGTGAGCACTTTTGAAAGCCCTGCTTAAGATCTACTTGTATGCCCGTTGTGTATTCTTCCGCCTTATGTTAGAACGAGCGAATTTGGTATAATATTAACTTTTCTGATAAATTCGCTGTTTCACTAGACCGATGCATGGATAAAGTGATGAGGCCCACGGCAATGTTAATTTTTCATAAAGCGGAATAATACACAACGTTTATATAAGCTGATCTTGAGCAGGGCTTAAAAAAAGTGATCATTTTATCGTGAACAGCCTATACAGGATGTCAACGGTTAACTGAGAACTTTTGAAAGCTCTGCTTAGGACATAAGTTTTCTGCTAGTTTTGTATCCTTCTACCATGTCAAAGTAACATTGCCGAGGACCACCTCACTTTATTCATGCCTCGTTCATGTGAAAACGCGGAATGTTTTGGAAAGTAAATCTGTTACACAATAAATTAGAATCAGTGAAAAATTACGTATTCGCAGTGAAATTTATCTACTCGAATCAGTGGTCATGGCTTCATATGGAATCGGTGGAAAAAAAAAAAAAAACTTCCGGTTGTTTCAGTGGAACACTTTCACTGACTGAACAAGTGACAGCGAACTGCCTGCGACGAATTAATAACGAATCAGTGGAAAATGTCACTAAATAAATAAGTTAAGGAAAACGCATTTTCCGTTAATTCAATAGTTAAATTGGCTGACGTGACTGTTGAATAAATCAGTAACACTCTTAACTGATCTAAACGTTGAAATTCTCAATGATTCACATTAGATTGTAATATAAGGTAGATTCGTTCTCGTTTCTACTAAATTAAATATTGTTTTCTTTTAATTCGGTCAACTCATACGAGAAATAGAAATATTTCCGATAGTCACGATATATATATATATATATATATATATATATATATATATATATATATATATATATATATCGTGACTATCGGAAATATTTCTATTTCTCGTATGAGTTGACCGAATTAAAAGAAAACAATATTTAATTTAGTAGAAACGAGAACGAATCTACCTTATATTACAATCTATATATATATATATATATATATATATATATATATATATATATATAGTGCAATTTAACTTTTTTTAATGGAGAAAACAAGTCACGGTGCTTCAGGGCAGATTTGAACCCACTATACCTCGCCTCCAAACCGTTATCTTACAAGTCTAGATATCAAGCCAACATTCAAAAAAGTCGCTTCAAAATACGTAGTTGTAATGAATTTCTAACAAGGCGCACGATTATATCAGACCACATTGTATGACAACCCTACGTGTAGTGCACAAACATATTTCTCGGGAACACTCATAGTCCAACCTGCGTGCTTGTAATTTGTATAACGTATCTTGTATAACCCGTAAATTCGAAGCCTGTCATTTTTTCTTAACTGTTTTGAGTCATCTAGGACCTTTTCGGGAATCGCTGGACGACTGGTCGTAAATATGTTTCTTCGCATCTTGTCTAGGGGAGACAGAAGACGTGCTTTCATCAACCAAGAAATTTTAGTTTCAGATCAAATTATTTCTGAAAGATGGTAACCTTGCAAGCCGAAAGTAAAGTAGCGTCGCCGAAATTCTCGGTATAGGCTGTTCATGGTAAAGTGAGCACTTTTTAAGGTCCTTCTAAATTTTTCCTTTCATTTAATTTCCATCTTCCTGATGTTTTTAATATAAACATTGCAATGTGACCAATAAATACAGTGTATACATTTTACCACCCTAAAAACTTAATACCTGAGGCTGCTATAAGATATATTTATTAGTGGTTAATGCATGTTGAGGGGAGCGGGGGGCGCTTAAAAAGTGCTCACTTTACCGTGAACAATCTATAAGGGCAGATATACACGCTAGAATGCCCTCTTCAGCTAAGGGGACGGGCGACGACCTATTCACATGCCCTACACTCTGGATTTAGTTTTTCAATATTTTCCAACAGTTTTGCAGCTTCTAATCGCCACTTTCCGCACAATAACCACGGCAACATAAAATAAAATGCGTTTAATTAATTGATTTTTTACGCATATGCATTGGAACTTGTCACATTAGCGAAACGGAAACTGGTGAGTGAGTGAAGAGATTTTGGGCGGCTCTTAACATCGGAGTCTTGACAGCCGATGAGGGTGAATGAGGTAAGTATGGAGCAGCGCCCGAATGAAAGGGCGGGGGGAAACGGGAGATCCCAAGAAAACCCGCGTTTACCAGCGGCATCGTCTGGCACGATTCCCACTTGCGAAAATCCGGGAGTGGCCCGGCCGGAGCCTGAACCCGGTTCACCTCGATGGGAGGCTAGCAGTCTAACCGCTCAGCCACCGCGGACCCGCGAAAACTGGCGTTCGAAATTACACTCACTTTGTCACGAAGGGATAAGGGGAATGTGACGAATAGTGGGCACTGAAGGAATCAAAGGCAAGTGAACGAGGGCCTGTGGCAGTGACATAGAACACAGCTTCAACTTGAGCAGGTCCGAGTGTCGTGACAGCTTGACTCGGCTTTGCATGTTTCGCGTTTCGTCTCTCCGCGGTGACACGTTACTGTTCGCACTGTCTCGATTTCAGGAGCCGTGTCAGAGAGTCGGGTAGTAGATTTCGAGTGATAGAGGGCACAAGTCGTACTGCAAACCCGTATGCGTTATGTCCTTCGTACAGCACACCAAAGAATTGTTTTTCGTGAACCGGGTTCAAATATTTCAAAACTGAAATGCAAATGGAGGACAACATATGTTCCATGTAGATACAGTTAAAGGTTGTAATACATACTGTGAGCATACAAAGTTAAGTTGGAATTGATTAGATGGTTTCGACGATATAGCATTCTAAGATAAAAATGGCTATATGGCCACCATTTCGAAAATAAGTGTCTGGCATGCTTAAAATATGCCACTTAACATAATCTGTCTCATTACTACTTGTTTGCCAAATTTGGTAGTAATCGGTCAATTGTTTCCTGAGATATAACGTAATAACTTTATTTATTCGCATGGCGCTATTTTACAAAATGGCAGACAAAAATTGTCTGTGTAGATACAGTTGATATATGTAAATTCTCCTGTCAACATATGAAGTTATGTTCTAAGCTTAAATGGCTATTTGGCCGCCATTTTTAAAATAAGTGCCTGGCATGCTTAAAACATATCACATAACATAACCTTCATCAGTACTACTTGTTTGCCAAGTTTGGTAGGAATCGCTTCATTTTTAACTGAGATTTTAACATAGTAACTTTATTTATTCTTAGGCGCAATCTTACAAAATAGCCAATAAAAGTGGTTAAGTGTTGGTATATATGATGCTCCTAACATAAACGTAAGTATACAAAATTTGGTTGAAATTGTTTAAATGGCATATCAGATATACCAAATAAATCTAAAAAAAAAAAATTATATAGCCACCATTTTGAATGTAAGACACTAATCAAGTTCAATCACTTACGTTTACTTGGCTTGACATAGTATTACTTACCTGCCCAATTGGGTGAGAATTGGTTTAATACTTTCTGATATATAATGAAAAATATTACTTTCTTTATTTGATGCTATTTTATAAAATTGCGAACCAACAACAATATTCATCTAAAAATTTTATCCTTACGCTTTGCTCTGCAAGCATACAAAATTTAGTTTAAATTGGTGGAATTGTTCTCGAGATATGACAATCACCCAAAATTTTAAAATGGCCGCAATTTTGAAAGTAAATGCCCGACGTGGTCGAAAACTATAAAAGTCACGTCTCCTTACTAATTACTATATGTGTACTACGTTTGGTGAAATTTGGTCTACACGTTCAAAAATTCAAAAGAGGGACACACAAACGCACAGACGCACACCTACACACATACACACAGGCAGGAAAGTGATCTCGTAAGCATTTATTTCCTTCGGAAAGTAGGCTAATTGAATAAACTGCGAATATATTGGAGTGGGAATAGTCGTAAACGAACATCTGGGTAAGACAAAAGTGTAAGACGGGTGCCGACAAAAACAAAACGGTTGGACGAGGTGCGAGTAGCAGATCGAGAACATCGCGCTCGTGGCTGCTCACTCTCCGGGATCTGCCCGCCACTTGGAACCAGCGAAGGCGAGGTGCTTCTGCGAGAGTGGAGGAGCCATGGCAGCTCAGGTGCGGCGACCATTCCGCAACTCGACACGTCCCAAGGTGGCGGATAGGGGATCCCCAGGCTCTGGGGTGCCTGGGAATAATCGAATACCAGATCGTGGACCAACTGGCCGGCTCTACAGCGCCGTCGGCGTGGACGTCGGGAATCTTGGTGGCTCAGTACGAGATGGAGAAGCGCATCTGCTGGAGGTGGCCTAAAGATCATGCAGGGGGGGAGGGGGATCTCGAGGTGCGAACCTTACTGCTGGATTCGGCGGGCTGTCGACGGCGGACGCGTGAGGAATGGATTGGAATGCATCGGACCTCCGAAGCTCCCCGATGTCAGCCTTCACACCTGGGCCAGCGGATTCGCCTCCATCACTGGTAACTCCTGGATGTCTCGCCGAGCACTTTTAAATGCTCACACAAGACCGACGGAGATTTTGGTGGAGGGGGAGGGGTGGATACCCATGCTATGCTCCCAACCTTCACCCACGACGTGGAGACCCTGATGTCGGCGCAGAAGAGAGAAGATGGCGTCGGTGCCACGACAGAGCTGTCCAGTTTTCCGACGCACTCGACGAGAAGCAGGGATAGCCCTGCATTAAATTGCTGCTGCCAATATTGTTGTGCTGGTTCACCTGCACAGGAATATTGGCGGTAGTTAAGTCAAGGGCGCCACATACCCACAGACCCCACCCCCTCTTCTTTCAACACCTATTAAAATGGCTCGGATTCCACCCATGCTGTCTCCTAGCAACATTTTCATTAATGTTTCCCAAGTTTTTGAACTCTTTTCTGTCGACTGGATTTTTACGGTACCATGCCGGTTTTTCCCAGCCTCTTCTTAATTACAGTTTCAGCTATAGGTACACCAAGGGAGGCAGTCATGGCCCAAAACGGCGGCCATGGCTGCTCAGTCCCTCCCCGCCATGATGCACATCTCCTCGCAAACAACTTCCTCTCATTTTAGTCGTGACGGGCGCAGCCCTGAGACGCATTCAGGTCCCTCCTTCCGTGGACGCACACCTAATACTTAGCAATAGGGTAGATTTAGAAAAGAAAAAAAAAAAAGGAAAAAAAAAAGACGAGCAGCAGATCGCTAGGTGCAACATTCGTTCGTATCAGGTGGAAAATCCTTTGAAGACACATCGCTAGGGATCCGATAGTTTGTGGGAAGCGGGGAAGGAGAAGACAGTACTATGGGCTTCGGTCTGGCGGTGTGTGTGTGTGTGTGTGTATGTGTACACAACAAAGCTTCCTCGGCAACCCGTCGCAGCGGGAAGATAGACGAACGACCCACGCTGTTGGGGGGGGGGGGGGGGTATTTCGTAAACCCCCACCCCTCAACCCAGACACAATCGAACGCAACCTGCATCGTGTTTGAGCAGCTACGGCAAACATGCCACGTAGACGCGGGGGCATGAAGGATTAGAGAAAGAGAGGGGGCATAACGGAAAACACTTGTCGGTACTTCCACAAATACGACACATGCAGAGACATTGGAAACCCGTGTCGGTGGGGGTGTGGGGGGGGGGGTGAATAATACAGGAGTACATTGTACCTCGTAAATTTTGTGGTTGGGGCGCATCACATCATTTGAACCCCCCCCCCTTCCCCTCACACAAACACAATTATTTAAGTGCCTTAATAAATGGTGCAGCAACAACAAAGATTAATTCCAGAAAATTTCACGACTATCCGCAGCGGAAAATCTTTATCCTGTTGTTTCCTTAAACTTGGGAGATCCTGCTCGCTTGGTGTACAAGGCTGTCCTCGTGCAACTTTGGTTTTACTGGCCTAACTATAGGCCGTTCACGGTAAAGTGAGCACTTTTTAAAGCCATTTCAAAGTGCATTTAACCCCTAAAAAAATATATTTTAATGTAGCATCAGACGTTAACTTTCGACTGTTGTGAAATATATACACTGTGTCTATTAGTCATATTGCAATGTTTATATTGAAAAGTGGCAGGAAGTTAGAAATTAGTTTAAATGAAAATTTTAGCAGGGCCTTAAAAAGTGCTCACTTTACCGTGAACACCCTATACCCGTAAGTATTTGTCCTTCTTAAGTGTATAGTAATCACTTTTCCTGGATTAACTGGAGACTGAAAAAGTGGTGTTGTTTTCAACTTGAAAATACAGAAAAATTCTTCAACAAAAAGCGTTAAATGAAATACGAGGGAAAAATATATATTTGTCCTAGATAAGTTTAGGATAATTAGACATTTATTTATGTAATCATTCCGCCAAACGAAGGACTTAGGTCACAGACTCGCAACAAATTTAGTGTGGTAACATCCACGGACTGTGCATTTAGTATGTTTGCGTACAAATTTTTCCGATTAAGCGGAGAGTGGGTGGGCCTTTAATCAATCCAGAACGCCCTTGCTCTTTACCTATCAAATTCCAGCAGCCTTTTGAAATCGTGGTCTGCAATTTGACACATGTAAACCCCCCTTTCCTTCAGCATATTGTAACTGGTCCACGAGTCCATAAATTATACCGGCCACTCCACCCAGACACTAGACAAAATCAACGGATATCCCATACCCATAAGGACACCGTTTGCTTAGGAACCCAAACAAAGAACAGGTTCTCAGTCACACAGTTGTCATTTAAAATCTGTTCATTATTTTTGAGTGGCGTCTGCTTACGGATAGCATTTAAGAAAAATTCCACATCCGAATAGCAGTCTCAATTTTCTATTTCCTTCTTTAATGATTTTTGAAAAGTGAAAATATGCTAATGCGAATTATTCACAATTACCTTCATGTATGAGACTTCCGTTACAGTCTACTTAACATTGCACAGGGACATGCAGCACACATATATTTTTATCATTACACCACAAAACGATAACGGGAACCATTTAGAAATCCTATAGAAACGAGTTGACAAGGGAAAGATCGCGCCCCAGTTGAGCGTCTTGCGCGTAAAGGCGACCAGATATTCGTTGCATGTATCGAGGTCACCCTTCATGCTACCACACCTCCGGACCTCAGACACACAAAATACGTATAGCCAGACTTACAAGTACTATTTTCCGTATTTCTTCAAATAAGAATTTTAGGCCGAATATTTTTTTGCGTAATGACAAGTAAAAATCACATTTTTTGTGTTCGTGTAACGTAAAAATATAATAAACGATACATTTGAAAGAAAATATAATAAAGCTGACTGAAGGTTCTTGTCTTAGTACATTTTAAGTTATGCTTGACAAAATATCTCTTACAAAAGCTCATATACTGCTGCAAATGAAAAAAAAAAAAATGCAGTAATTCCTTATTTTGAGTAATTTTTTAAAAAATTGCTAAAACATTTCATAGCATGATTTTAATTATTTGTTGGAGTAATTCATGATATCTCATTTCATCGTGAATTTTCTCATTTCGGTGAGTGTGTTCATTTTTCGTATTTCAACTTCCCCACAACACTAAAATTGTGATTTTGGTATGCCATTGTGCAAAAAATATGCGCTCTAAATTATTTTTTGTTCGAATATATACAAGTTGAGGAATATTTTGTACAAATATAAAATAATGAAGTTTTTCACTACCAACACTCTTATGAGGATTTGTCACAGCTGCTAAAATTTTACACTGTAAGCGCCTGCAACTTGCATAAAACCATACATAATAATTTACGAAGATAATTTTTTTTAATGGCCACTTAATAGAAAGTTTTTTAATTGACACCTATAATACAGATAGTTTTTCAGTTTTTATTTTTAAATTACTTTCACTGGTAATATAAAAGGCTATTTTTCGGGCACATTAAGCATTTCATTCTAAAAAAAATACTCGTTGGATAGCTTTTAAATTTGACTCAGTAAGCGCACTGTTGCGATTTTAATAAGAATATTTCTCGCTTTAGCCCCAGTACTGTCACATAAAGTTTACAGAAAAATCTGTTGTTACGAAGTGATTGCACATCTTAGAGGAGAGTGACGAAATAAGCATAATATGCGGGAGCCACATGGAGAAGTGTTGGAGCAGGGAAACGGATAGCTATTGTCTGTATCATGCACGTGTGGTAAATTTGGACAGTTCTAGAAAAGTAGCGCGGCCACAATGTATCTTTCCGCCATAGCTGTTCTGTCAGTGAAGAAAACAACGCTTGTAAACAAAATGTTAGGAGTCTAACGCACACCTGCATTTTCCTCATGAGAGGCACTGAAAGTCCGACGGTAGCTAACTTCCGTCCAGTAAACAATGTAAGATATTAAGATATTATAGTTAGGTTGGCATTACAACCATTTTTTTTAATGGTCACGTGAATTTGCTGGGACTCTGTTTATTTTATTTCGAGGGAAAGAGGAGATGGAGTTGTTTTGCGGTTCTTCTTACGAGAGAGTGTCATTTTGAATTGCATATCTGCGAAAATTTTAACTTCGATGTATTAAAAAACGATACATACGTCGCTATTCCTACAGATGCGACAATAAACACACACACTTTTAACGAAGTTAACCTTACACTCATTAGATTTACAATATAGGCGAAATAAAAATATATATATATTTTTACACAACAAAGGTGTTATGAAAACGGCATTTTTAGGACAATCGCATCTCAAACGTTACGGTAAATGTTTCGAAATATATGCTTTACAAAACACGCTTACATACTGTCTAATTTGCAACCTCTTGAAGACGTGTTTTTCTGTGGAAATCTTTGCACGATTACTTAGCTAAAATCACATTGATCCGCCACTGATATAAAATAATTATTTTCAGAATCATTCAGCAGCTTCCACATTTCCCCAGTTTCCTAAAACCAACAAGCTTAAACTTGGAAACGTAACTTACATTTGTGTCGCTTCATGACGGACGCCCGTCGAGAAATGTCCGAACGTGCCGTTTTACGAAGAGGTAAACACGTGTCGACAATATTCATTTCGCTCAGGAAAACGCACTAGAACGGTACCTACAACCAACTACACCTATCGAAAGCAAATAAAAAATTCACTAACTACCGAACACCAACAAGATACATAATAGCGCACGGGCTGGAAACGTTCCATTGGTCCTTAAGTGCCCTCGTGCTCCGTCATAATTGCTAAACAGGTCCCTAAAGCCAATTCACTTAAATCCCTTTTTGGGTTAGTTCTAAAAACATAATTTAACCCATAAATATTGTAAATATAATTAATGTTTTAAATTATAATTTTTAACTCCCGGTATTATTTCACTCCATTGTCATTGTCAATACCGCCAACATAACAACTTACGCCCCGCAGCAATTCGGCGGCCGATACAATACTTAGCAAATGAGAGCATTTACTGCGTACGTAATAGTGCAGCCTTTTATGAGGTTACGAGTTCTATTAAAACCTTTCAAACCCACTTTAATTTACGGTGCCAGGCGATGCAATAAAAAAAATTATCATGCGTGCTGCATTTAAATTGACAAAACACTTGTTTCGTTCTCACAATCCAATAAACTGTAGGCTGTATGTTCCACTACAGTAATATGAGCCGATTATGATCTAGACCAGTAAGCCAGTTTGCTAATCATTTGCCCACGGTTAAGATAATTGACAATTGAGTTTCGCAGTGTGCAATACACACCAAAAATTGCCTACAGTACGTAATGTACACAATTGTTTACACTGGACCTGAATGGGTTAACTTAATGGGTCGTAGGAATAAAGTTGAGCAGGTTCCCTTGAGGAAGTGCTTGTTGACTGAACTACATCCAGACCACGACCTCACAGAGTGAGCGCGTCCTCAATTCGGTATGAATAGAAATAGCCGATTGACTGCGAGAAAATTCTCAGCTGAGTCAGTGAGCATGTCCTCTATTATTCATATGACCCACTGCCTAGGATTTTATTCACATTTATGTTTGACGCCTTTTCGCACTGCTCAGTGGCTGCGTAGACTATTGTGAGTTACGATAAATTTACCACTTCACTCCTTAAGGTTGAAGTAAACCAACTGCCTATGGAGCAATGCACCCGACTATGCAACGTGAATAACATAGAAAAGTAGTAAAAAAAATTATTATAAAAGTGCGATTTATGGTGTATATGAAAGAATAATATACATTTTTTGCAACATTATAAATTATTTTATTAAAATATACTTTTTACATGTAAAAAGAATTGATTAAAATAGTCCATTTTTTAACCAATTTTAAGCATATTTCCAATATGGATGCTTCAGAAAGCTGAGTCTGCAAGGAAATATATGTCATGGAATATTATCATTATATTTACTATGAATGCGTGTCAGAAAATTGTAATAATAAAGTAGGAAATAATTTTTACAATTAATTTTATGTGCGTCCATTTGTCACAAACATTTATGGCTGAAACTGACGTAAATAATTAGAAAAATTATTTCCTACATCATTACTGTTATTGTGTAAGAAAATAGTAATAAACATTATGACGATATTTCATGATGAGGATCTTCTTGCAAATTCTGCTTTCTGAAGAATTCAAAATGGAAATATGCTTAAATTTTGTTAAATGATCGATTATTTTTTACACTTAAAAAGTATATTTTAGTAAAATATTTTATAATGTTGAAAAATATATACATTTTATATACAGCATAAATTGCATTTTTCTGACATTTTTAATGGTGTATGTACTACTTTTTTAATGAGTTGTTTACCATGTACAGTCAGGTGCAGTGCTCCATAGGCAGTTGCTTTACTTCAACCTTAAACAACAGTGCTAGGGTAAACTAGCAGTACGCTTACTGTCTCTTCAAGTAAAAACCTCAATTGACAACTACTATTAGAGTTTCGGAATTAGAACAAATCGACATCATATTAAGGTACAACCTGCAGAACGGATTTTAACACTCACCTAGCAGTCAAGATCTGAGGTAGGACCTGCAGAATAGCCGTCATCACTAGCGTGTAACTTGAAATGGAACCGTAACATGCAGCAACTACAGAAAAGTGTAAAGCGAGAGTCCAAGGAGAAAACCCATCACCATTAGGCAATGTCCACCAAAAATTTCTTGTGTGAAAATATCGGAATCCCAAACCACAGGGAGCTGATTCCAGATCGCCGTAGTAGAAGGCCGGTGTCATAATAGAATATTCAAAGTTAAAAAAAAAATTATTTACTCTTTAACGAAATTTCTCTAACCCACAAATGTACCGAATTAAAAAAAGCTCACACTTTAAATAGCTGGGTCACTATGGAACTTCGAAATCATTTCGAACGGACATGCGTTCAATTTTTAAGGGACCCGCCAATCTGGAACTGTTTTCCTCATCAGAAGGCCATTAAGGGCGGGCGAGAACAGCAAGGGCAACTCTACCACACTCGTCAAATGCACCATCGCCACTACGAGCTATGCTCTGAACTCGCTTGCAACGTTCCCTCATCGTGCTGTGTGCACCAATGTGACTAGCGGTAACCCTACCGCTTTATTGGTGGAAAGTCTGTAGCAACTTTTCACGCAGGTACCTTGACTACCTTTGTATGTATATTATCCAAACCTTTTCCGATACCGCTTTGAATAATACTTCTGCTTATAGGCTGTTCACGGTAAAATAAGCACTTTTGAAAGCCCTGTTTGAGATCTACGTGTATGCACGTTGTGTATTCTTGCGCTTTATGTAAAATTAACATTGCGATGGGCCTCGTCACTTTATTCATGCGTCGGTCAAGTGAAAGTGTGAAATTATTAGCAAAGTAAAGATTTTATAAATCTGCTAATTTTTACACACTGATGCATTAAAAAAAAAGGTGAAATGAATAATTAGAATTAATACAAATGGTTACCTAACACATTTTATTCGCTGTTAAGATAAGGAACTACATTACATCTAACGTCACCAACTTTACGGGCGAATGTCACTCAGTGTACCCGTTGAAGTATATGCAGGCACGGGCAGTTTTTTTCTAAGGTTGACTTCAAAAGTGCTCACTTTATCGTAAACAGCCTTTACTACACTCAAATATCAGTGATATAACAAAATAAACAATTATCTGGAATTTTACTTGATGAGCTTACTGTAAAATTCCGCGTTGTTTAGCACATATTAAGTACTATGTAAGGAAACACAGCTCAGTACGGAAACACAGTTCGGTGCCTGCAAAGCAGTCGGCAATTTCCTAATCGCTATCATTCTTCTATGTCGCTGAGCATATACAGCACCAAAACGGTCCAGGAATTTCCCGGTGACGGCTTGGCGCCTTGAATTATTTGTGTCTGTTACTAGCATATCTCTCTTGTCATGCTAACTAGTATAATAAATAGGCGCTCTCCAGCGAATAGCCATTTCCATTTCCTTGCGAAATAAATATAAGCTATATTTTTTTCTTGTGGCGTTGCAGCACTTTAGTTAGTAACTTGTTATCATTCTACATGGTTGCGAAGACACGCTCGTAGTTTTTATTTGCCTTCGAGATGCTAAGAAGGCAATTTTCCTTTCTCGAAAGAACTAGTGTCTTTGCTAGAGGTTTGTACTCAACTTTCTGCTTCCACTTAACAGGAGAAAATGTAACAAAACACAATAAATCGTGATGAAGCATGGTTAGGCTCTAAGAAGCAACGATCCACGTGGAACTTCTAATGATGTGAGCGGCTGATGAAAGTTCATTATCTGAACATCGTTTAATAAAATTTGTTTTTCTTATCAAGATCTACAACGCGCTTTTCGCGTCAATTGAAAATCTGAAACATGTATTATTTAGACTTTTTTACTTAATACATGAAAATGAGTGTTATATTCTTACACGTGAATATGTTGGAAAATTCACGTCAGCCAGAAATGCAATTTCTTTGCGCAACTATTTTTTACCATTAGTCCAGATACGTTAATTCTGTTCATCGCATGCATCAGAGTTAACTATATTCTCAGTATGCAGCTTTACGCTACAACTCGCTATTCAGCGAGATATTTACCGCTGGCTTGTTCCAAAGTAAAATACGTGGCGCCTTAAGTTCAAGATTAACTTCGTTGGCCAGTCAGGAAATAACTTAGCACTGCTATTGAGTGCATGGCGTGTATACAATGGCGAACCTGCTCACCCTCATACAGCTTAAAGTATAACCAAACAATAAAACAGTGCAACAAAATTGGCATAAGGAATGCAAAGAATTAGTAGCCTTTCGCTGCCATTGCGTGAATAACCTTGGATTTAGAAGTAGTCATAGCCAACACAGCCAACTACAAGAAAAGATACATCCGAGAGTCGATTCAAATATTAAAACATCCTCACAACATGGACAGAGAAGATGACTATAAATTAATTACAATCTGGACGCCTTTCTTCAAAACTTTAGAAGAAAAAAAAACATAACACAGCAAACCAGAAACAGTTCTGAACATAAACGCCAAACAATCTAGACAATTAGAAGTGAAACAGCCTCTGATTTGCGAGCAGCCTCGGCCAACCAGTAAGCACCCTCTCTGGCAGCCATTGACTGGGTAATCGTCATCGGCAAATCAGGAAGCGACACTCTGCCATCCCAGGGTATGTAAGGGCCAGAGGGGCAAATGGAGCCTCGGAAGAGTTCTACTCGTCGTGGGAAGACGTCTTTGTACTAACGCAGTCGTGTTTAAGCCTCGCAAGGAGCCACCAAGGGAGCAGCTACCCTCTGGCCTAGCCTGACCCTGGCTAACTATGTAGTCCCAGGAAATACGGTCAACTGGTGGACCTCACATTCATTTTTCTTTAGCGATACCCGAACATTTGATTTAGGATTCTGATTTTTAATGGGTAATAACAACAACACACAGCAAATGGAGGTCGAGCCTGCCTCCATGAAGCGCACAAGGGAATTGGAGACGGCGACACGGAAAGACACTCCAAGACACAGAACACAACTGCAAAAGACGACTTCACTGTAGTTTCGGGGTGCAAGGCTGGCAAGCCCAGAGCACCTTTTCTACCTACTCCAGTAGGTACATCAAGTAAATTTTCAAACCTGCCTCATGGGGCATAAACACGCACGGACACACAGCAAACACCTCGCTACAAAAGCGTGCCGATTTTTAATGAAAGACACGCAAAAACTCCGCGACATCGCAACACCTGTCCAGACACAAGGAATTGGTTTCAGGAACACTATTCAACACCGCTGCGAATTACGACCCACTTTTGACACCAGAGATGACTATAATTAATTAAGCAGCAGCCTGGTTAAAGGCTCAAGAAATACCCTTTTACACGCATGCACAGGCAGACGAGCGCAACATCAAGGGCGCCATCAAAGGACTTGGCGAATACACACTCGAAGACGACATTCTGGAGGAGCTGCGATCACATGGCATTGAAGCCTCAGACATTCGCCAGTTCAACCGCCCACAGAAACACGCCGATGGCACAGTGACCTACAGAGGGACGGGAATATTTTGTGCGGTAGTCCGCCCCTCTGAAACACGCATTTTTGAGTTGATAACAACACACTGGACAAAAATCGCAGTAGAAAAATACAAATCCCAGCTTGAAGATGTGCCTCAGTGCAAAAGGGTGCGGAGATTTTGGTCGTACGCACACGCGATGCTGCTAACCTCCAAGATACATTCCTTGTGCAGGCCCACATATTCGAACTGATAGTACACTACCCGACACAGCAGAAAAACACAGCTATAATTGCAACACACGGGACGCACTGCGGCATGGAAAAAAAATGCCCGCAGTTCTTGAAATTGGTTGAAAGCAGGAGGCAAACCAAACAAAACGCTGCTGCAAAAGCAAACGCGCAACAATCACGCATGCCGCGCGTGACTGGCACAGTCAGCCGGCCAGAATCCCCCCCCCCCCCCTCCCAGCCCTCCCAGAGAATGCGAGAGCGAACACACACTCGTGCGCAGCCACGTGGCCCGCAGAATGTCACACACACACACACACACATTCACACAACCATAAGTTCCGTATGTTCACACAACTGTTGTATCTGTTGTAGTAGGAAATGCACCCGCGCCTCGTGACACATCACAACACACTCCAGCACATGAGAGGAGGCTGGATGACATCTCTCCAGCATACTGGAACTGGCCGAAATCCTGCAAATGTTCGGCTAAGCCAATTTAATAAAAAAAACTTAAACCATACTATTAACAAATCTGCGAAGCAAAACCACACTTGCAGTGAAAAAAGTCACTCTGATTGAAGTAATAGGCCACCAGTGCAAATAAAATGACTACAAATCAAAACAAATCACTTCAAACACTAACCTACAACGCCAACGGAATTAAAAATAACATATATGAGCTAGAACAATACCGGGCCACGTACAGTATTGATATAGCAATCCCTGAAGAAACTTTTCTTAAACCGCAGCATAAATTTTGCGTACGGGGATATGCTATATACAGAACAGATCGCCCCAATCATGGAGGCGTAGCAGCAGCTCTAATTGAGCACGGAATAAATTATCACCCATTTAATATTACAGAGCTTACGCACATAAAGGCTACTACCATAAATGTACGTAAAAATAACACACACGTCTGTATGACCGCGGTATATTAAGCACCAAATACACCATTACTTACACAAGACCTCGAGAAATTCATGGAGGTCGAAAGGGAATTTTTTATTGCAGGGAATTTAAATTATGAACATACAGACTGGAGCTGTAGGATAACAAATGCCAATGGCAGAGTTTTAAACACACATGCTTCTAATAATAATTACGTTATTTTCGCGCCAGACACACCAACATGTTTCCCAAACTCAGGAGGCGCGTCTGATATCCGAGATATAGGCCTAGCACTCATTAATGTTGCAGGCAGAAATATTAACATAGAAACAATTAATGAATTAGATTCAAATCACTTCCCAGTTTTAACACGTACAATTTGATGCCATTTTCACTAATAATACTTACAACAAAAACTTGGAACAAAAGACTGGGAGCTATTTCAGGAAGAGCTTATAGACGCATTTGAACATCCGTCAGTCATAAACGAAGCTAGTGAAATAAATCTACACATAAAACTCTCTACAGTCAAGGTAGCAGATACCCAATTTAATCACACTAAGTTTATAAATAAAAGACAATACTCGAGGCAAGTTGGTAGAGGACCCAGGCAGTAAGAAGATGAAGGCAGAAGAAATGAAGACCGCCGAGCTGAAGGCTCCCCCACCCACCACAGCACGCGCCACGACTCCAGAATGCGCAGCAGGTGCAGCCAATCAAGGCAAAGAAGCCCGATTTTCGCCCCTTGACGGTGTCTCATACACCAGAATGCACTTATACGTAAGTGTGTAAGGCATTCAGACGGGCCAAGGTCAGCGACGCAGATCAGCGACACGTAACAGTGATAAAGGTAGCTACAAAAAGTACATCGGTTTGTAAATATTCGCAATCATTGTACTGAAAATTTTGTTAAATACAAAGACCGGGAAATGTTTTCTATACAGTTCTCAAATACGTGCATTATAAATATAAATATAAATAAATTTATATATATATAATTATCAACTAATCTCTTATTTCCAAACTGTTCTACTACGTGCTAACCCAGCAGCTTTAGAGAGTTAATGTAAAAATTTATACAATAAAACGCGTGATGTAATCTGTGCAGAAGGGCTGATGGTGATTTATCACGTGTGTAACAATTAATCACGTCACGTTTTGCCAGAATAAACTAACCCAGTGTTCCTTCATTATGCGGATCGGAAGTGTTTTAACGCTGTAGTGCAGGTTTTTGCTCCATACGATAAAAGACTCGCGTACTTAATCATTACCGCGAATCAGGCGCCATTTTTCCTTCTGCGATGAATTTCAGTTCGAAAGTTCAATGCTACTTTAATTTTTATAGCAAAGTTTTTTTGTCTTAAACTATATTTATAATGTTTTCTATACGCGTAGTTGTAAGAAAAGTACAAGAATACTTTATTAAATATTTTCTTAAGTTTTTTAGACGCAAAAAACCTTAAGGTCCAATCAAAGTTCAGTAATCTAGGTCAAAACACGAATCCTTAAATGTATTGTATTAAGATTACGGGGACAGAAATGCAAATCGAAAATGATTAAATTTCGAGCAAAATGTAGAAACATAATCTATCAAGAGCAGACTCGTTAGAAACGTTCTTGTGAAAAACCGCGAAGTTGTAAAATTTCTTGCAAGCATCAGCTTATAAATATCTTGTCATATTTATTTTACTGTACTTTACAATAGTTGTCTTAAGCATGCCGGAAACGTTTTCTTTCTGATTTCTTCTAAAACTTATTGCAATATTAAAAGAACAAAATACATTATTTTAATATCTGTTAACAGGTACGTCCATAAATGTATTTAATTTCAGTAGACAAATATTTTATATTTGAGTGAAAGTAATTTCTAATTTTAATGCCAACGAATTGTACTTCGAAACCGTCCGATACGTCAGAACTTTTAGACGAACGTTTGAATATCAAATGGTTGACGAACTCACCCGAGATATTTATAGAATCTATTTTCTACAAGGCTTATAAACGAAATCGATAGTTAATGATAATCTAATAAAGGAATTAAATCGAATACGCATTAAAATTACGATGGCTTTAAGTTTATATAGCCGACGAATATATAACAAATGTTAGCCTATGTACGATTTTGATATTCCCTAAGACGAGTAGGGAAGTGGAGAGATCTGGCTGGCTCTTAACATCGAGACGTTGAGAGCCGATGAGGGTGAAGTGAGGCGAGGATGGAGCAGCGTCGGGTTGGAAGGGCGGGGGGAAATGGTAGATCCCTGACCAGCGGCATCGTCCGGCACGATTCCGACAACCCCGCCGGCAATGATTAATAAATTTATTTCAGAATCACTCAATTACTACAGTACAAAAAAGTGCATCTCACGAAGTTTTATGCGAGGAAACGGAATGTGTATGTCACTGGCATGCACGACGACACGCGAAATAAAGTATTTTAGATCATTTATACTAATCAATATTTTTAGAAAGCTGTATAGCATGAAGCCACACATCTGCTTGCCTCCAAAATGCCAATTTAGAAGAGGTAGTATTGACACGGTGCAAAAGGTATTCGTGAAATTCGCTCAAAAATGCCAGTGTAACCGATATTGCGAAAGAATAATTGATGAATCCACATTAACTACTGTGCAGTCCGAACAACTCAGCGGAACAGTTTCGTCGCAAAATTCACACGTTTTAATTAAACCGCATCGTCTCTTCAGGTATGAATTTTCATTGATTTTTCGTTTGAACCGATAAACCAGTAGGGAGTTAAATAAGGCAAAACCACGCGATAAAAGTCGGAACATTTTGTACGCAGTAATCACAAATTCTTTCATGCGGAAAATCTGTTAAGGGGTCTTCAATATAAGTAAAATCGGAATTATTAGCTATTTGCGGTAATGTGAGCACTTTTGAAATCCATATCTTAGATATACTTTCATTCTCATATGGTATCCTTCCGCCACATGTATAATTTACATTGCCATTAACCCTATCACTTTATTCTTGTGTCAGTCAAGTGAAAACGAGACATTTTTATAAACCTAAAGGCGTTACTAATGCGCCAATACTTTCTTCAATATTTGCAGAGGAAAAAAACACCAACTCGATTTTCCATAGTTAAATTATTTACACTCACAATTCAACGTCAGGATTTAGAATTACTATATTTATTCGCTGCCAACTTAAATGGAAGCCTGCAGGTCAACGTGTGCGGTAGCTGTTAACGTGCAGTGACATTTTTCAAAGGTTTGTTTTCAAAAGTCCTTACTTTACCGTTAACAGCATATATATACTTTAAGATATCAAGAATACATCCAGAGACTTCCAAATTTAAGAAACCTATTTTGTATTACATCTAGAATAAATTCACAACGGTGCATATATACATATATATATATATATTAGCAGTCATAAGTATGGTAAACTCATAGCATAAAACGCGGAAAATGAAAACGTTTAATACGGCCATGTAAAATTGAAATGCACAGAGACAAATGTCAGGTAGCAGGCATATCCTGGGTTTTTATGGCGTGAAATCTGTTCGAATAAAATATACATCGCCGTGTCAGTGTAAGAGATCTGGAGAATTTTGTACTAGTTTTTTAGTTTTAGAGCACTATGTCCTTTTGAGCATGATCGTCAATGTAAAACGGTGCTATTTACAAAAAAATTCCACAAAGTAGCTTCGTGTTGTTAGATAGTCCGTCAAAAACCAAACTATGTATGATTGTTTTACTTATTTGCATCTTTTGTTACTAAATTTTATTTCATTTATAAATCTCTTATATATGACACATAAATAACCTAGAAAATAATGAAAACGAAATGAAAGACTAAAAATCTGGAAAACTATGTACGTCTTTTTCTCAGCGATCTTATTTTGGCAGACATATTACTTTCACTGACACGGTGACATATTAAATAAACTTCAAATTTTAAGCACAGCACACTGACTGTATGAGGCAGCATAGAAATTATTTAACATATTCAAACTAGAAAGTGTCGAAATCTATGAACTTGGCCTCTTGAACGGATGCTGTGAGTGCGTCGTCTAAGATCGTAAATTCAACGGGTTATTGTTTGGAAAGTGAAATCCATGTTGTATTATACCGTTTGTTTTATTTGGGACCATTCAACTGTACAAACTGCCCGACGAGTGAAGGGTTGGGACAAAATTGCGGGTTTTTGACATGCTAAATTGTATTTACGTTACACATGACGTGAGGAGGTTAAAATAAATGTTGACCCTTTACACCTTTGCTTCCGCCCTCATATACACACAACTCGCACCCCGGAAATTCCAGCATCTCTCCTCGGGGCGTATTTAAGTTCAGACAGCTGACGATGCCTTCCACATTAACCCTCCATTCCCTTCTCCACTCCCCTTTTTACACCCTTCGCGGTTCGTAATTTCAGACACGTCGGCCTCTCTAGAGGTGGCTCATCAAATTTTCAACCCCCTCTTCGCAGCCGAATTCCGGGATGGGCCCAGGCAACATGGCCGCCCAGGGGGGCTGTAAACCACATGTCAGAACTGGGCCGGACCAGTTCATTCACAATGAGAGGGGACGAGAAGCCGCGTAACAAATTAGAGGGAAAGGAAATTGGAGGGAGGATCACAGGAGTAGTAAAACGTCGGCAGAGTGGTTTTAGAAGGTCTCTTCGGAGGCCACGCCAATTAGAAACGTGCAGCTGTATGCTTTAGTTTAGTGGAAATATTCTCACCGAGAGGTGTATGAAAATAGGTCATATACTTGATAACGCCAAGAATATAATATTAACACAATACACACGTGTAAAAGTTGTTCAAGATAAAATAAGCACTTTTGAACTCAACTTTAGAGAAATGTCACTGTCCCTACCTGCATATATTTTAACAGGTGCACTGAGTGACATGCTCCCAGTAAAGTTAGTAACGATGAAGGGAAAATAGTTTCTTGTCTTCGCGTTGAATTGACAATGTTAGGTAAACATCTGTATAATCTGAAATTATTTAATATGCTTTCGGTTTATTTAATATATCAAAGTGTAAGAATGATCACATTTTTAAAACGTTTACTTTGCTTATAATTTATGAGTTTCACTGGACCGACGAATGAATAAATGGTAATTAAATTTTACAAATTGCGTAAGAACACACAATGTTCATACACCTAGATCTTAAGCTCAGTTTACCGTGAACAACCTATACTCGCGATGTTCAGTACTTAATGTATTAATATTTCAATACAGTTAAATAAAGCGAACTTTCAGCAGGCAGCGGAAATCAAGAGAGTGCTTATTCGTTCCGCAGAAGTACGCAGTATCCGTCCACAGTGTTAGCAAATCAATTTACTTTAATTTTAACTGCTCGTTTAAAAACGACAAATTGAATGTTCACAGTATCAGCCTTATCGTGAAGAAGTTGTTAAACGATAATTTTACCTGTGATATCTACAATTCAATCATCCTCCACAACTTCAGCGCTGAATAAAGTAATTACATCTTTTTTTTTTTCCATACGAACAATTACATATCCTGTAAATTACGAATTAAAAATAAACATAAATGAGTATATACAATTTTCGACTCACAACAAACACAACAATAATTCTTGAATGTTCCTCACGTCGCTTAGATCTGTACGGATAAGATAATACAATAGAGTTCCAAATTTTATGCAATGTAGATCAACTGCGACAAAAAATACACAGAAGGCGTCAAAATATTCGGGTGCGAATACCCGAATTTGGCTTTAGAATCACCTGAAAGCGTTCATTTACGAACGTAATTCATTTATCTTCTTATGGTGTACTTGACTCGCAGTAAAGTATAAACATCGCACTGCAAGACGTACGATAATAACCGGCCCAAGGTGCCGGAAATGTCGCCCCGTAGAAGCGTATCAATTAGGTAGACGGCAGTAGAAGCATACGAGAAAACTAGTAAGAAAGATGGGCGGGTACTCACACGGACACGTGGTAGACCAAGCACTTCCAGCCAGTGGGGCGCTCCAGGAAGTTGTACACTTGCCCCTGGAAGGTAGCCTTGCCCGCTCTGCGGTGCTCCTTCATCAAGTAGCGGGTCTCCCAGGTAGAGCGCTCTTGCAATAGGTTACGAGGGTCCAGACCTGCCAACACACAACACACAATATATAGTCAATTCTCTGTTATAGGCTGTTCGCGATAAAGTGAGCACTTTTTAAAGTCCTACCAACATACATTAATCCTTAATAAATGTATTCTATTACAGCATGGGGCATACATTTTTTGAGAGATAGGAAATGTATACATTCCGTTTATTAATCACATTGCAATGTTTATATTAAAAAGTGGCGGAAATATAGAAATTGACTGAGAGGAAAAATTTAGCAGGGCCTTAAAAAGTGCTCACTTTACCGTGAACAGCCTACACTTACACATTCTGAAGCCCTGCTGAAGTTCTAGTTTCAGGATATTCCTCCGCCTCATGCAAAAAAAGCTTTATTGAGTCTATAAATTACACCAGAGGTACAACGCACCGGATTATTGAGCACTAAGTAACATAATATTTTGCATAATAACTATTTCTTACTTGGAATTACCAACATAGTTTTCTTATTCTTGTTTTTATTCATATTAGTCAGAAATTAAATATTATAATTTAGAGACATAAATAAAAAATAAATTTAACCAAACATTAGATACTTTCATGTTAACACACGTATAAGACGCTTGTGATACGAAACATATTTAGGAAACAGCCAAGTATGTAATACGTAGGGTGTTTTTTTTTCTTCAAAGATTTGATTCAAGAAGTGTGAAGAAACTGCGAAGAGACTACGGTCAAATTAATTCATGACAGAAAAAAATTCCTGCTCTTCCATGCCTGGAGCTATTTTACACGTTGGAGGCCTCTGAAACACGTAAGCCGTAAGGGCGATTCTCGCTCACTCTCCACTTGCTTCATCGCCTCTACACATAAGGCAATCAACTTGGCGTGTAGTCTTTCCGTCAACGACTCGCTTGAACGTCACTTTAAGCGGTGACCCGGTATGTTTGTGTGCACGCTATTATAGACAATTCTAATGTTTTTGTACAGAAAATTTCATAGCTAGAGTTGCTTCCGAAAACACCCGTTTTAGTCATTTTACGGCTAAGAAAAAAAATATTCGGTGTTGAAATGAGAACTGTGGACTTGTCCTTGGGTACGAAACGCTTCTTAAATGTTTTCGGTGTTCAGGAGTCACCACAAAATATCTAACAGTTTTCTAGTCGCATATTTTATATCAAACCTTTGCAACGTTCTTCATACGCCAGTCAGGCGGTACCCTTAATGTTGCCAACGAATCAGGAAAAGTATAAGCCGTGCACGGTTAACTGAGAATTTTTAAAACCCCAGCCTATGATATACTCTTCTGGTTGTTTTGTATCTCAGCCATTTCCCAAAATTAACATTACCATAAACCCGATGATAATTCGTATATGGATCCAGCGTTACTGTTAAATTCTGACGAACGCAAATGTTCTATATGTATGATAATTCTAACATTATGAGCTCAAAAAATCATAAAACAAATAAAATACATTCAGAATCTACAAATTTAAACGTCACACTTTAAATACGATGATACTGGATGGAATTACGTTAAATAAATATATGCGAACCTTGCTGGGAGCAACCAGTAAATATTTCGGTTAGAATACTTACAGTTCCAGACAGTTACATTTTTCAAAGTGTGATTTAGGATGTACTTTGCTAACAGCGAACAAGTTATAGCTGAGCGTATCAATATTATTACTCAAATTGTAACGCTCACACCTGATGACCATTGAAATTATTTTAATGGCTAAGTAATGCGTAATGCTTAATTCCATGGTATTTAGTGCTCCACCTGGCTAGGCTGGCGAACAGTGCGCAGAGCTTTCATATTCAAAAACTGTTTCAAATCCGTTAAAGATATTCACATTATGTTTCTAATTAAAATGAAAAAGTATTAAATGGGCATTTCCACAATCACTTATGTGTATGAAAACTTCCTATGCAGGCTATTTAAAAGTTATCGGAGGTCGTGCAGCCAAATTTTCTCTTTATTATTAACACCATAAAATGATAGGGCCACCGCTGAGAAACTCAAAAGGCGGAGTTGCCGACATAAAGTTTACACGCCAAGTGAGTGGCCTGCACATAGAGGTGACAAGGCAATTGATGAACGTAGTTGAGTCACCCGTAGCCTTCCCACAATCCCAGACCCTCTGACATGCCAAATACTTTCATCCAGGCGGCACCATTCATTTTTCTAAAAATTTTCGCAGTGTTACTTGACTAACGCACTGGCTGTAGTCATTAGGTTCGTGAGTGTGAATATTATTTTATATAAGACGAAAGGGTACGCAACGAACTAACAGATGAACATAAGCAGGATTTTCAAATTTACCTAATTTATTATAAACCAGAAATATTAGTTGAAGGTTTCAATCTTGTTTGTATACGAGGTTTCTCGCGATGCTCCTGCTTGATCATAGAATTTCGTTCCACTGATTTTCAAACGTCACATTAATCGGGTGGTTTTCAACTATAATGGCACTGATAACACCACATAAAGGTCAAGGTCATGGTTGTGACATTATATTATTAACCAAGATTGACGATGTTTCACCGCTCCTCACCACCACAGTATTTTTTTACTTTATTAAATAATATCAAGTCGATTAAGACTAGTGTTCGCATACAGCACATAGAACGTCGTCCTTAGCACCCATCCGACACTAGCACTGCCTAGCAGACGATGGAGGAATAAAGATAGCACCCCTGGCGGACAACCTCCAAGATGGCGGTCGATTCTAGCACTGCCTAGCAGATGACGGAAGAAACAAGACGGCATGCTCCTAGCCGACAATAAGAGAAACGACACTCAAGATGTCGGCCAATCCGAGCACCACCTAGCAGACATTGGGAGAACCAAGATGGCAGCTTACAGCAGACGATATCCATGATGGTGGATGCTAGTGACGTACTCTCATGACAAAGATGGTAGAGAGAGGCAAGAGAGAGAGAGAGAACAGACGAGAGAGGCAAGGAGGAATTATTTAGCATGATTAAACGAGATGAGTAGGTCGAACAATAGAGCATGAAGTACCTAGGTGGAATGACAGAGCATGAACTAGAATATTCTAGAAAAATATGGCCAATGTTGACATAGAATGACAGAGCATGAAGTGAAATGAAGGTGACGTCGTACAAGATGGATGTGGTGATGTCATCCAAAATGGACAGAGTTCAAGGTAAAGGTCACATGATGTCATCCAATATGGCGGTGGTGAGCTTCACGAGTCTCACCCTGAACCCATTTCACCAGAACCGGCTATTTCCATTTACTGTTATATTAAATCAAAATGGCAACAAATGTATAAGAGATTTGTAATACATTACATATTTACGACATAAACAAACACCTCATGCATGGGGAATTTCTTCAAAGGTTTGTCTGAAAATGTGTGAAGATACCGTGTAAAGGCTGTTCACGGAAAAAATTGCACTTTCGAAAGCCCTGCTTAAGATCTACTTGTATGCACGTTGTGTGTTCTTCGGCCTTATGTAAAATTAACACTGCCATGGACCTCAGCACTTTATTCGTGCGTCGGTCAAGTGAAACTGTGAAATTATTAGAAAAGTAAGTATTTTACAAATCTACTCTTTTCTACACTTCGATACATTAAAAAAACGCAAAGCAAAATAAATCATTCAATTTATAACAAATGGTTACCTAACACTTAATTCGACGTTAAGATATGGAACTATTTTCCATCCATAGTTACCAACTTTACTGGGCGTATGTCACTCAGTGCGCCGTTATAATATCTGCTGGCAAGGTTAGTGACTTTTTTATAAGGTTGATTTAAAAAGTGCTCACTTTAACGTGAACAGCCTTTACTAACTTGTTGTACGAGCATTGTGGTGTTTCGCCAGCGTGTGTGGAACAAGCTCGCCAGCAGATGTGTGGAACACCTGGGGTGCCAGTACGTGTCATAAAGTGACCTGGACGTGTGCAGGCATGTGTTCAGATGCAAGGTACTGTAGATATTTCAAGCACCTGTTATAAGAGTGAATCACCGCTGGTATACAGGCACGGCTGCAACGTTACGAAAAGGGCTGTATCGAGTACGGCTATTAACAATAATTATAGCAGAACACAGGAGAGGTTTTCTCGGAAACCATCGAACCCGGGCATATGTTCATACTGACGTTGTTTTGAGATGTACTGTCCACACCCCACACTCTAAGGAAGTATTTATATTTTTACCATAACAGTGTATACGTACAGTGATAAAGCACGAATGGTAAAATATTTTCCCGTACATCCATAATAACGTTCCTACAGTTGCTCAGGAAACAGACGAATGTGTTCGGAAATTCTCAACTTTGTATGGTAGCAACACGAAACATTCTCATATTTTCGGCCTGATAAATAGTACTATTTCCATATACTGTATAGGTTAAAAACTTCCATTACAGTTTAGGAAGTTTACCAGAAATGTTCTTACAGTGCAGTTACCACTCACATAAATCTACACATCCGGTGTGAGTAAGGTATCTTAAACCTGTATGCCACGATAACATTTTCCGCGCAAGCTCGGGCGAAAGCTTCCAGGAGACCTGCTACCTGAGCCTCTATGCAAGCGGTTATGGAGGGTCCTTTGCAATAACATACCCAGCAATACATGCTGTCGCACAAGTGAGACTAGTGCATTTTTTGTGACTTTGCTTCTGCAACTGTGTTTCCGGACCTGTTTTCACTCACGACTTCAGCATTGTGTGTACGCACAGAGTCTAATCATTCTGTTGTTATATCCGGAACTTTTGTGTCAAATAAACACGAATGTTTACCACAGTTTTCATACATTGCTGTTTCAGAATCAGCAAACAATTTTGTGGTGCTTTCATTTACCATTTATTCGTGTTTAATAGTCTTATCCGCTCTTCCTCAAAATAAAATAAGCCCTCTCTTTGATTGACTAAACTTTCAACCTTGTAGGAAACCTTCCATCGTAAATTTCACACGAACAATTATGAAAATTACCATGAAAACGGCCGGCAGAGGTCCAAATATTCCATAGAATCATACATACCAGCGTCCATGCAAGTTTGCAAAGGAATCGTCCAAAGAATCTCCCATCGTGGCATACAGACGTTACACATTATATCTAGAGAATTTTCTAAAACGATCGAAATATATTTCATGCCAGACCCCCCCCCCCCCCCCTATCGCTCGCTCTCTCTCTCTCTCTCTCTCTCTCACTCTCTCTCTCTCTCTCTCTCTCTCTTGCTCGCCTTAAGGGAGCGAACTGTGCCCGAGAGTAACGCCAAATGCGTGTCCCATCTGTGAACGCCAAATCGATTCTCTCCCGGTGGAGGGGTGGGTCAAGGTAATCTTTCAAATATTCCGTCGTGTCCTTCGACCTACGACAAGCGTTGTTCTTGTTCTTGTCAGTTAAGCTCGACTCACTCCCCACTGGCTATATATAGAACGCTACGAATGCTTTATCGCATCACAGTTCTATAATAAATTAACTGGTAGCCTACATTTTAAGTTGCTATAAAATCAATCATACAATACCGGGCATTAAAAAAATGTAAACTCTGTCCCTGAAGATAGAAATTTTTACTCACACATAAGTGTGTGTGTGTGTATGTGTATATATATTGCACTGAAAATATAACTGTAAGTACACCAATCATTACTCACGCACATTATATATATGCAGAAAAACAGGTAATTCGTTTTCAAATGTTGATTTCAGAAGTTATCAGCTATATCCCTTCTGATATATATACATACACACATATATAGGATGTTTCGTAACTTATGTTACAGACTTTGGGAGGTGATTCCTTATGGAAAAACATTACGAAAATGCTGATTGACGTATGTCCGGAAACTACGTCTAAGGATTGAAAACACCCCCAAAAGCTGGGCTTTAAAATTAATTTTTATTTAATAAAGTGGAAATAAATTAATATTAACTTAAGATATTTAAATATTGTAACGTAATATTATTTTTTTGTCATTTTATTTAGTAAAAAAATACTTTTAATTAAAGCAGATGCCTGTTCAGTCAGCAGTAAACCATGACAATTAAATCATAAAATATGTGTTTTGTATGACGCAAATAAAAATAAAATCCAAAAATCAGGGATCCCACAGAAATATCCTAGGCTTATTTATTTTAAACAAATAAAATGTAATTTTATATTAATTCTACCATCTCCCAATTTAACAATGAAAATCTTTAGGTTCCTAGAAAAAAAAACGTATAGTTAAGTTTTCCTTTTATATTAGAAGTGGTTGCTACAGACTATAGGTTACTTTAGAAAGCAGATGAATATGAAACATATTTTTTAAGATTAAATGTGAGTCAGTAATCTAAGTGGTTTACATTAAATTCACATATTTATTTTCAGATTATAAAAGTCATAACTTCTTACCAAATCAATTTTTCACACGTGATAAGAAATATGCTTGTTTGCATAAACAAATGCTCATCACATATCAAGAAATGTTTTTATCTTAATGTTTGGACTTCATATTTAAAAACATTAAAGAAATACAGCCTCAAATAAAATTAATTAGATTACTATAAGATGCCAGTCTTACCGAAATTTGAGAAGAATGCAGGGAAAATACAAATATTTCATGGTGCAGGTGGTTATATCTTCATAGTTACATTTAAATTTCAATGGATTATACTAAAATCAAAATAAAAACTGCGAAGATACATATTAAATTATTGCAGCAATACATCCTTCAAAGATGTCTAGCTTGTATTCAAGTTTATTTGGCTTGAGATATATTTTGACCTCAGGTAATGTAAAATTCAGTTGACACATCGTATTTCTCGCGGATTTTAACGCAGACCAAGTGCTACTTGCTATATGCTGTTCACGGTAAACTGAGTACTTTTGAAAGCCCTGCTCAGCATCTACTTGTATACATGTTGTGTGTTCTTCCCCTTAAGTAAAGTTAACATTGCCATGGACCTCGTCACTTTAGTCATGCGTCGATCAAGTGAAACGGTGAAATTATTAGAAAAGTAAATATTGTACCAATCAGTTGCTCATTTTTTACACTTCGATGCATTTAAAAAACACAAAAAGCGAGAGAAATAACTTAAGGTATAACAAATAGTTACCTAATATATTTTGTTCGACGTTAATATATGGAACTACATTCCCCTCCATCATTACCAACTTTTCTGGACACATGTCACTCATTGCGCCCGTTAAAATATATACAGGTAGGGACAGTGACTTTTTTCTAGGATTGATTATAAAAGTGCTCACTTTATCGTGAACAGCCGTTAGACTTTGCGTATTCTATTCAGTTTTTTGGGGTTATTTTTCGCAGAGCTCGACTGACGGGGTCAAATATTTTGTCTCGAACGAAAGGGAAACGTCAGCCAGGGCACAAATCTCGTTCCAGTTTCCCCGGTGGATTGGCAATTAGCCGTGCGAAGAGACACCGACAAAGGAGCCTGCTGAGGACAAATTTCGACGCGGCAGAGCCTAGAAGGCAGTTGGCTTCGCACTCGGCACTGGCCGGGGGGGGGGGGGGGAGTGAAACGACGCGCTCTGTAGAAAGCGCCTGGGGGTCCGCGCGGCTTGCTCGCTTGTTTCTTCGCCTCTGGTCGCAGAACAGACTGTACGTTAAGTGAAGCCGTACGGCTGTGTACAATCGGACTGGCGTCTTAAAGGCTTGCAGACACACTGCTTGGTAGGCGAGACGTCTGTCAATACAGAAGCCGCGAGCTCCCGTTCCTTCGTTCCGCGAGACACTGCTCATCCACGGGGCTCTTCTAGCTTACGTCGGTCGCGCACGAAAGGGAAAGGAAATGTTTTTGACGTGAATACGTCCTTAAATTTGCGACCATAGTGGAAGGCAATCCAGGGGGGTACAGTTTGGCAATGGAGTTCCGAATCTCTATCGCCTACATTCAAAATTCAATTACACCACTCGATTGGCAAAGGATCAAAGAATATGTTATGTTGAGTGAGGACTGCGAAGCATCGCGCGGTTGGGTAGTGGGAGTTAGAAGAGGGGGAGGGGGAGCGGGGGCGCCGCAATTTCGAGTTCGTTTCGCCGCGTCTAATACCTTCCGCGTAGTATAAAATAACTTCCGCGTAGTATAACTTTTGACTAAGAAAAGCTGCGACGCTCGTTTAGGTTTCAATCGACAGCTCTCGTCAAGATCAATCGATTTCGTCTGTACAAACATTTACGTGGTGTGGTTATGGTGAAATTGTATGCGTTTAATGTAAAAAATTAAGAAAACTTAGCATAATTTCTGTCAGTACTCGTCAAAAAGCCAAGTTGAAATACAGAAATCGTATACGGTTGGAAAGAGCACCTCAAAAGCAATCCAGTGATACCCATAAAACCCCGTATGATCGAGTGAAGAGGTGCCGGGAACGTAAAATAAACATCAAGGCGTCCGAGCGCGTCAACGTAGACGTATTGACGCAAAAAAAACGGCCTTGTCCCAACAAACACAGCCAGACCCAATATTTTCGGGCGTGTATTACTCATCCCGTGACGAAAATAAAAATTCTTCGCGTGTATTAAAGTTTTCCACTTGTAAAATTTGAAATATTCTGGGAAGGAATCTCCGCACTTAAGGGGGAGAAATCCATTCCGGAAAATTTCGGCGGTCGTCATGGCAATCTTGTGATGTTAAAACATTTTTATGTGAGCAGTACTGGGCTCTAAGCTCTTCCCATTTTCCGCTAAAAAGATATTTTCATGAAGTAGCGTATCTCTGTCAACTACTCGCTAACAACAGAAACAATACAATACTCTTACTGATCAGTATAATACACCCTCAAAGCAATCGGACCTTTCATCCGTTTCTCATAAAAAAAAAGGACACTGCCACAGATCCATGGATATATCATTCATTAGTTTCATAGTACTAAGACTTACTTGGTCTAAACGATTGTCCTGCTCAATATTTCCTTTTCATTCTAATAAAAAATTTGCAATTGAGCATAAAGGTTTACGAGAACCAAATTTTGACTCATAAATTTCACGATTTCTTGGTTCACGGGTGACTACCGAGAGTACTTTTAATTTTCGAAAGAGCTAATTTTTTAAAATGCTAAAATTTATCCACGTGATACACAGTCTGGAGTATGAATATTAATAAAAGGGCGTATTACTGTAGCTTGCTTCCGTTACGCAATATGCGAGGCTTTGAAAAATTGTCGCTGGTCATTTAAGTACACGGAGAATCCTGTAACACTTTACAATATACACAAAGCTTACAGCAGCTTGTCATCCATCAGAGAAAAGACTAAAATTATTTGAAACGTGTCACTGCTCTAAAATTATTTCAGAGAAAATGGCAGCCGTACAGCAAGAACGATTTGAATACATTTGTAACTGATGCACAGATGTATTTAATTTGCAATTGTGAGTAGTTATCGCCGACTTTGTGATGAGCGCAATACACAGCATCCTGAATTTCAGGTAAAAATGCAATGAGGTGATTTATTTCATATGCAAAATGAGGAAGACAGGAAAATACGACTTATGACTCGCAAATCATTTTTAAGGTAGTTAGACGTGATTGAAAACAGAGATTTCCCAAAATATCAGAAATTATGTATCATAAAAGAAAAAAAAATTAATAGAATATTGATTTACTGAATTGAAATCTGACGTGCGTTACCATAAAAATCTTAACGTCGGGTCGCATAGCTAACGGGCGAACAACCGCGCTTTTTTCCACAACTTTGCAGTTGTTTTCTCCAGAACTGTTCACCTAAGAGTCCTAAACCAAAAAAAAAGTTTTTACCAGTTTAAACGTAATAGTGCATATCCACCACAAAACATTTATCACAACTAAGTTTTACACGTTTTTTACCATAATGACTTGGCACCCCGTACTTTCATAATCAAAGCTGATGACATTACTCACCAAAGTTTCAACTATCAAATTTCAATCGCAAACGAAATTTAGGAACGTGTTCTTTCTTCTCAAGTAGGGATAGAGTTAACAATATAATTTACCGAGACTAAATGAGACCTAACCTCATCTGGACAAACGGAAATTTGGGTGATCCAGAAGTTAAGGACGAAAAAATAGAGTACTTCCGTGCAACTTATTATACTTAGTCTACACTGTTTAAATAAAACCTTTGAAAAATCACCCCGTGGATGAAGCGGTTGGATGTCTCGTATATATGATGTGTACCACGTGCGCTTTATTTATAGCGCTAACATAAAGGTAACTTATTATTGGTTAAAAAGAACTTTTAGTTATATTTTATATATAAATTGTAATATTTAATATATAATAATATGCATAAGAACAGGGAAAAACTAACGTGTGCGTAATTCCTTGTAAGAAATAGTCCTCATGCAAAATTTTATCACACTGAGTATGGAAGAACGTGGTGTGCTGTCCCTTCAGTAAAATTCTTAGATTCGGTCAAGATTGTTTTCATAAGGCGGAGGGATATCTTGGATTGAGAAATTTAGCGCGCCTTCAGAAAAGTGTGAAGTAACCGTTAATGGGTTATACTCTACATGTAATAGCTCATGCAGGTCAGTTCTTTGTGTGCCAAATTGGTACGACGTTTACGAACAGGGCTAACACACAGGAAATCCGTTAAATTTTGAGTTCCACATATGTTGTGCATAACAGTGAACACATGTTACGTGCGAGAGATTCTACCTTCAGTGCAAAATTAATTTTTTTTATGAAAAATTTCAACATACAGAAACGCTCATTTTTACTGTGTCGACCTAAATAAATATATTAAGTGGAAAAACGTAATGTAATCCAATATATCATAAGGTATTCCAATAATCATACGCTGTTGGAGTATCGAGAGCACCTCAAGCAATGATACGCATGCTGAATGTCATTTGTTCATGTCAGTATCGCTTAGCTTATTGACAGCTGTTGGCCTAAACGATTTCAATCCAAGATCCTTTTTCATGTGTCTTAACATTGCGAGTTTTGGGATTGCAAGCTCGGCTGTTCGTTTCTGCAGTGACTTCTTGGGTGATTGGAGCACAGATGTCTCCACCGCCGCACATGTGCCCTGTCGTGAGGTTGGTTGTCCTGTCTTCTGCTTGTTTTTAATTGTTCCTGTCAGAAACAGCTTGTGTTAGCGACGCAGTATTGTCCTTTCAGGAATGTCTTCTTTGTGGAATTGTCTCGTCGCACATCCCCTATGCTCTTTCCAGTATGTGGACATCCATGTGCCCAAACCTTACCAACAAGCCGCTCTTTAACACTGCAGGAGCTCGTGTCGGCCATCTGACATAGAGAATGAAATATAATACACAACCTCTGGGGCAATTTAGGTGGTGACAAGACATTTAGACCATCCCGTATTTCGGAACAAAACCATTGGTAGAAATACGGAAATTTTGCAGAGTTCATTTGAACACCAAGCTACACTTCATAGAATTGTATAGAACCCATAGGGATGTCACTCGTTAATCCGTTAACCTGAACACGTTTTCTGTGAACTGGGTTCTACGTGATTCGTTCGGTTTCTTTCTACATGAATGTTATTGGTTCACGGTTCTGCAGGACGTATGGGGCCGGTGGGGTTGCCCTCGGATTTTCGCATGTAGGAATCGTGCCCGGATGATGCCGCTGGTCGGCAGGTTTTCTCGGATATCTCCCGCTTCCCTCCTCCCTTGCATTCTGGCGCTGCTCCATACTCGCATCTCTTCACCCGACTTCGGCTCTGAAGACCTCTATGTTAAGAGCCGCCCAAATATCTTCACTCCCCTCCTGTATGACATGTCGGAAAAACGAATGACAAGCGCGGCTCCTACTCCCGAAATTCTTGGGTCTCTATAATAATTGGCAATATCGATTTGCCATACTAATAACTAGGGACAGGTGTTTTTCGCAAAAATATTGATGCTCATGCTAGCCTTCAATATCCTACGTAGATATTAACCACAACTTCCTTTCGTTATTGACCGCGTGTCTACGTGAGAATACATGTTCACTTTTGACTGGGCCAATCAGAATAACGTATTCCGATACTGAACGCCTATGACAGACACTTCAGGCACGTTACATTTAAAAACATCCAACCACGAAAGTGTATATGAACAAAAGTGTTTTGGAGTACAACTGGTCTTGAAATATTTTCGCGGATAAATACATGTCCATACAAATAACCTCATGCTGAACTCGTAGGTACTGTGCTATCTCATTTTCATTGATTAGGGAATCATATCACATCATTTATAGCCAGAGTTCAAAACTATACTGTGTGGGAAATGTGACCTTTTGTCTGAGAGAGAGGCCGCGAGCGAACCAAAACACTTCCGCGTGTATGAAAGCGGTCGACGTGTTGTCACGTGTGCCCGTGTGTATAGAGAAAGGTGGAAAGGTGTGTGTGTGTGTGTGTGTGTGTGTTTATGGACTCTTACCGTATCTGGCGGGCCAACTAGGAAACAAACCTCGCTGCTATCAGACCGCAATGCCACGAGCCATGACAACTGGGTCGTCGCGCGCGCGACATTTTATCAACTTTCGACGATTTACCGCGGCGAGTTGGACATTGTGGGGCGCACGCGATACGCCAACAAAATATCTGCAGTGGAGCGGGACAAAGAGGGACGGAAGGAGGTGGAGGAATGGGGTGGGAAAGAGAGACAAAGAGAGCAAGAAAATCCACCGCATAGCCAGCATTTGGAAAGTCACGTTACCTTTCACGATTTCCTCATCGCCAATTAATATCTTGAAATGCTATCTAGGCAACCACTTTCACGTCCACGTCATATAACTACATTCCGATATAGTCAAAGCAGTCCCGAGATGAAAATAATTATACAACGTAATGGAATGTTAAGTATGTGTTATAAAGAGGAAATTACGGCACTTAACGCCACTAGAGGAATTAAATCTTGGTACAATATCCAGGTAGGTGTAGCATTTTTAATATGATTCAGATATGAAGTACTATAATATAATTTTTCTCAGAAAAAAATTGTAGAAAAGCTAACGTTTAAAATTTAATTTTCCAACACGAAGCACACCAACGTCTGGAGATTCCATCATTATGTACCATCTCAATGATCTACCATTCTTCTTATTTTGTGAAGTAAACTATTTTTGTTATAACTAGCAGTAAAAAATTAACACCTTCCGAAATGAAGGCGAAAATAGAAGCATTCAGGGCGCAAAATAATATTTATCACTCTGTCCCTCAATTTCCTGTACCCAGTTGGATTCATTAGTAGTAAGGCGTTCCTAGGGTAATATAAATTTTCCTTTTCCGACGCAGGAACAGCTCTGACTTTGTCATTCCTAGTCGACGCCAAAATATCAGTTTTCGGTGTCCTTGACATTTTTGTGATACTGACGTATTAATAACTTTATCCATCGCCTTTCGGTGTATTTAAATTTGAAAATTATAGGAAGTTCGGAAATTTGAACTCATTTCCAACAATAACGAAAAATGTTCAGTTAAAACTGGAATGTACTGATCTGCACTTCCGGTAAGATGCCTGCCATCTCATGCATTGACACCAGGGAAAAAATATTTAAAGAAAATATTTGCAGTCTCCAGTATCCGGGCTTTTATGTTAACTGATACATATGCACAAACCTATATGCATATTACAATATGGTTGACTACGTATAAACATCTAAGTGCGCGTCTGTTAGTCTATGCGTGATCTAACAGAAAATGAGACCTATTAAACAATAGTGTGTTTCTTCTCAATATCCTCCCAATTATTTTACTAGCAATATTCTATGTTAATATTCTCTCAACTTCTTTTTGTTTTCAAAGACTTTCAGTGTAAGTGATATTTTTCGATATGTTAGCCTGAATATATCAGTGTTATTTGCTGATATGTAATAGATAGGAAGTTGGGTTTGCTGTAGTCATCTACCAAAATCTGCGCGAATGTGTGTTTATGAAGTTAGTCGAATGTCTTGAATATCCGTATATGTTTGTGCATTGGCTAAAAATGTTCTTGACTTCACCCAATATGTTGATATGTTCGGAACTGTTTTTGAGAAATAACTTTTCTTGGTCTGAGTGGTTCGTCTGATTTTTGAAAGTCATGAAATATGTGTACGATCATCAATCCTATCATGTACGGCTACGTCAGTTAGGTCTGTCTTAGTCGTGATTACTATTGATTATTATGATTGGAATCACCTCTCTAGCAAAATAAAATCTGTTTACATATCTGCGAAAATTTGAACTTCCTTCTAATAGATATCCGTAAGGTTTCTAAGCCCACAGACGAAGAGACATTTACCGCGATAGTGAAGGAAATACACGTTAAACTGGCTTTCTACTGTGGTATACGTACGATTGCGCCACTCATGAAAATCTAAGATTTATAATCTGACGAAAACCGAAAAGTAAGGATTTAACAGTGACTACCAAATTATGAGCGCCAGTCTATACGAGCAAGTTTCCGGTTAAGTTCCATTTTTGTAACCAAAAGTTGAATGTCGTATCCACAGATCTCCCAAAAAATTATCTTGCCTTCTGCATCTAGGGTATATGTTAAATGGTCACTGTACGCGATGTCACTGCTTAAGGTTGAAAATTAACAAGTAATGATTCTCTAAAGGGCAAGTATATTCGCACTTACATAATTATTGAAGTTATATTATTGTGACAGTTGTTGTGCCTACTGTTAACATCATGGTTTGTCGCCGGTAATATGTATTCAAGAGGCTCCAATGCCATATTTGTATTTCTCGTTCATTTGTTTTAGAGTTTGTCTCTCACCTTCGACCACCTTCGTTCGACTAATCCCCACCAATGTTTTTCATTGGCTAATTAGTCACATTCGTTCCGACCCCTCCACCCACGTGACAATCTACCCGACCAATAGGCGAAGCCCGCAAATGCCTCCCATTGGCTGATTAGTCAACCCCCGCCAATGTTTCTCATTGGCTAATTAGTCACAACCTTTCTCCCCCAACAAAGAACTCGGATCTGTTTCATCAAATACATAATACGAGTTAAGACTTTTAAATGTTGGTGATGTTAGAAACTTTGTAAATATTTACTATAAAACCAGAGTAGCACATTGTAGTAGATTTGTCAAAATTCATAATAATTAATAATTATTAATAAATATAATTATTAATAATAATTAATTAATAATAATAAATGTAATTCAGCTGTAATGATTTCAGAAACTCTTCCTAAATAGTATACTTTGACTTATATAACATAAAATATAAAATAAAATAAATAATGTTACTGCCGTGGGCAGTAAGTGGTTAAAATTATTCAAAACAATACCTTTCTGCTTCCTTTACTAACATTTTTGTTAATGGTTTGGTTTATTTTATTTCTCGTCGCAGGTGAGCAATATTTTTGCAGTATATTTGAAATGTAACTAAATTAATAATTGGCTGTTTATCAAACCTAAATAACTGAAACTAAAAACACTGCTTACAGTATGGATTTTTATTTCATACATTCATATTCCTGGTCTGAAAATTAAACCTGCTACATTTATGTCACATTACCATCCCGAATACTCTCGTCGACATCACTTATAAAATAATCTTTCTTTTCCGGCAACCGTTGAGAGAAACTACAGCAGAGCGCATCGGATAGCAAACAAGAACTTATGGGGAAACACAATAAAGGGAGGAACAACGCTGTATACGGAGAAAAAACATCAATAACTACAGTGAAATGTTTTCTTACGAGCTTACCCACGGAGGAATCATAAACTATTACGGGCTTCGCTGGCATGTTTTATGCCTCCGGGTTTAAGCTTATATCGTCTGATATGGTTTCGTTACGAACACTAGGAAATATTACTACAGCTGATATAAAAATGTGAAAATGCCCCTTTCGAAGTTTCAAGAAGTCTTTTGTGATATGTACGATCTGGGATCCAACATTCACGGAACTCCAGACTTCTGGTAATATCCACACTTTACCATCGTAACTCTGTAAATAATGAAGTGTAAGCATATGGTTATATGCACAGAATTTAAATCCCTTTAGAGAATAATAATAATAATTTTCTAAGGTTTACACGGCAGATCTGGCAGCACTTAATACTTACTTTCCCGTTATAATTTAGTCCTTGATAAATTTTCATGAAGTTTTACTGTAAACGTAAATTTTTTTAGTTTCTAAGACTCGTCGTGAAATACATAACATACGAAGAAAATGAAGTATTTTTTTATATTATTGACCAGGAATTTCAAACACAGCGGATACAACAATATGCATGGGATACATATTCCCATTGTTTGCTTACATCTAATGATAAATTGCGGCAGAGTAAGTAAAATTACTGGTGTACTCCTACGGCCGCGTGATTTAACGTCCGGAGGCTGTTACAAGCCACACGTCCGAACTCTACGCTCTGCAAATATATGACGCTTTTTCTAGTCCTGAGCGTCGCAACTGTGAACATACCTGACGTTATTTTTAACTTTACAGGTATGTGCACAATAAATTCCAAAATAGGTGTGAGGGTCCAAGTTAAATTTTAGGTCTGGCATTCCTAGCACTGCACAGCCAAGTCTTCAAATTTATAGTAGTTAGGTATAGTGGTGACTGTTTTATTGTCCCTGGCAACTTGACTGGTATTAGGAGAGAGTAAATAATTAGGACAAAATATGTAGTTACTTTATTTAATAAAAGTAAACTTTATATTCGAGTAACAACCCCATCACGCTTAGTGTACATAATAAGGTAATTACACAAGTGACACGCGTTCTGGTTTATTCTAGTCTTGAGCTATAGATGTAAATGAACTTAAAATAAACTTTACTTCCCAGTGGACCAGTACTCTTAACCAGAGAAGACTTTCTTGTTGATGGCTTTGAGCCAAGAGCACAACTAGTCCAAAGTATCTATTGGGAGAATGACTTTGAAGTAATTCTATGTTGTAATACGTTAAGCTAATTAAGGATAAAATCCAAAGCGTTTGCAGTTATAATTATTTTTATTAGGATAGGAAGAAGTTTACAAAACTACGTCAAATATGTCACGTTAATAGGTATAGACTGTTCACGATAAAGTGAGCACTTTTTAAGGCTCTTATAAATCTTTCCTTTCGTCCAATTTCCATTATCCTGATGCTTTTTAATATAAACATTGCAATAAGACCAATAAACACAGTGTATACATTTCACCACCATTAAAATTTAATGCCTGCGGCTGCAATAGAATATATTTATTAGCGGTTAATGTCTGTTGCGAGGGCCTTAAAAAGTGCTGACCTTATCGTTAACAGCCTATAAGTCGTTAATCCGATAATCATTGATTTGTAAAATATTTCCAGACACGCTGATTAATACATACAGGACTTCGAAATACCTACAGGCATTGCCAAAAGACAACATGAAACAAAGAAGCTATATCGCGCTCAACTGAAAATGCTGATAAATATATTACGAACACGCAATGACACATCCATGAAGTAAGCAACAAAACATACATATGACAATCTCGTACAGAGAAACCTTCCCAGCTTCTACCATATGTCAATATTGTGAATACATGTGTGGGAAAGTGCAAAAATAATCACAGCGAATAAAATAAAATACATCAATAATGCCGCAAACAACCTTAGCCGTGAGACCTCGTAATAGCAACCAATATTCAGCCTAACCTACACGTTAACAAAAGTTTTGATCATTTTTGTCGGTATTCATAAGAATGTTGTATTCATAACGAGCAGTAAAAAAATTTTTCTCAGAATGGATAAACCGACTTATTTTCGTGAGTGCTTTATGTACACATTTTCAACGAACAGTGACTCAAACCTATCTGCTCTAAACCCATCACCTAAAATGCGTACAAGTGAAATAACCCTACGTCGCATTTCCTGAGAATTCAAGACACCTAAACAAGAACCGTTCATACGCTGTTATAAATTGCACAGAGGGAATCTCAATAATTTTACACTCAATTTAACATTACAGCTATGAAGTCAGATATTGCAATGTACACATAATTTTCCGTATCCAAACAGAGTTAGTATAAATATTGCGAATGTACTTTTAAAAAATTCACAGTGGGCTTAAGCATACTTATCTCCATTCAGTGGCGAAGGTTTTGAGTTCTGTTCTTTTTATCCGCAGAATAACTTTTCTGTTCCCTCTGATTTTAGGATGTTCGATGATCACTACCACAGTGTTTGTACACTAGTTGTTTGCAAGGCACATAGATCACACAATCTTAGTATATTAGGACATTAAAAGCAAAATATATACACATTTTTGCAAAATAAATACAGCATTATTAAGTATCACGTATTTGTTTCAGCTCCAGTGACTTATGTGACGAAAGATACTAGAACATCAGTCTAACGTGGGAGATTCTCTTGCTTAGAATCCTGGGTCATGCATGCATGCATGTTTGTGTCATTTAAAATTAGGGTCAGTGAATTTTCGCGTAAAAATCGGAGAATAAATTAAACTTCAGTACTCTATATATAATTCAGCTGTTGTACCTTTATCGGCTGCCGGTGCCGTGTACGCATATGACCGAACCACACAGAATTACGTGATTCCAACACTGAAATTTCGTGATTCGTGCGCGAACAGTTAACACGGACCAGAACATGTTTCAGCCAATCAAAATATTAAAATATATTTTAAAAAAATATAGGTAAAATTTAATTTAATGAAAAATAATATACTTTTTTTTTGTTAACAGAGGTATAAAACGCTTGTGATACATGGCATTTTAAGAAATAATTACAAACCTCATACATGGGTGATTTTTCACACAGGTTTGATTCAAAAAGTGCGAATAAACTACGAATAGACTACATATACTACAGTTTCCTAAAACTATTAGACAGTGCCCCCTTTCCATGCCTCGAATCGAAAGTATAGACCTGCTTCTGTACTATGGAGAGATGACACACTCCGCCTCACTATTCGAAAAGGGGCCGCGGTGGCTGAGAGGTTAGACTGCTCGCCTCCCACCAAGGCGAACCGGGCTCAATCCCCGGACGGGTCACTCCCGGGTTTTCGCAAGTGGTAATAGTGCCGGACGATGGCGCTGGTAGCCGGGTTTTCCCGGGGATCTCCCGTTTCCCCAGCCCTTGCATTCCGGTGCTGCTCCATTCTCGCCTCTTCAACCTCATCGGCTCTCAAGACCTCGATGTTAAGAGCCGTCCAAACTACTCAACTCAACTCTAAACCGAAATTCTAAATCCGCTCCTGTCAACATCGCATTATTTTCCTTTTTACACAATAGAGTGCGATTTATATAGTAAGACATGTAGTTTCTTAACAATCTCACGTTTTCGCTTGATTGGCGCATGAATAAACTCAATATGCCCGTGGCAATGCAAATTTTACGTATGTCGGAAGCATGCATAATGAGAAGAAAAAGTATAACTTAAGACTTTGAGGACTACGCTCGAGTGTAGCCCGAGCAGAATTATTTTGAAAATTTCTTCGTCTTTGAAAAGAAAACTGGCGTTTTCACGCAGTCGTTGTACTGCCAGTGTTTAACAGGATTTTACAAGAACTCTACAGATCAGTAACAATAACTTTCTTGACTACAGAAGTATGTTTGTTAGATCTCCACAAAAGGAAAATGTGATAGTAAAACATCTTACACGCATAAAGCCCATTATACACAATTGTGTACACTACGCACGTGTAGTTATTTTTGGTCTGTGCTACACGCTGCGAAGGTCAATGATCAATGATCTTACCTGTGGGTGATTCTCAAACCGTCTTGTTATTCTAGGTCATTATTGGTTCATATAACTGTAGCAGTACATATAGCCCACAGCTCATTGGCTGTGACAACGAAACAACATTTGCGTCGACTTAAGTACAGCACGCATCATAATTTTTGTTTGTTTGCAACACCTGAAACTGTAAATTAAAGAGGGTCTGGAAAGGTAAACAGTGTGTTAAAAACCAATATCGATTGTTAACGGTAAAATGAGCACTTTTGAAAGCCCGAACTAAGATCTACTTGTATGCACGTTATGTGTTCTTCTACCTTATGTAAAATTAGCATTGTCATAGGCCCCATCACTTTATTCATGCGTCGGTCAAGTGAAAATGGGAAATTTTTAGAAAAGTAAATATTTTACAAATCTACTAATTTTTACACTTCGGTGCATTACAAAACTAGAAAGCGAAAGAAATAATTTAAATTATAACAGATGGTTACCTATAATTTTTTATTTGACGTTAAGATATGGAACTACCGTCCATCCATCGTTACCAACTTTGCCGGGCGTATGTCACTCAGTGCGCCCGTTAAAGTATATGCAGGCAAGGGCAGTGACTTTTTTCTAAGGTTGATTTCAAAAGTGCTAACTTTATCGTGAACAGCTTTTAGAAACATGCTGACAAATCATCTCAACGGCAGCATCCAGAACTTGCTACACGAGATCGACTCCACGTCAGCTGAGGGGCGTAGTGTAAGCGGACGCCCGGGTAAGAGAGGTTATCTCTAATGGCTGCTCGCCTGCTTCAGTCGGGAGGAAAGATTAAATTAGAATGAAACCCACCTGCGGGGGCAAGCGGAGCATTGTTCCCGCAGACAAGGCGCCCTGATGAAGTTGGCGGGTGGCTGTAGGGGTGGACCCCTCCCCCCCCCCCCCTTGCAAAAACCTAGGCTTTTGTTTCTCCGCGTCCCTGCCCCGCGTGAAGAAACAAGAAGAGAGCTTATTATTTATTCAGAACTTTGCAAGAGGAAGCCGGACCGGGCCTTCATACATACAAGCTATTGACTTTTTTTTCCCCTTGCAGGAAAAGTCGACTGGGGAGCAGACCCTTCGTTATTCCATCCTTGTGAAGACTTCAGCGCATTTTTCTTTTCGTAAGTCAAATTTGAAATACTACGTCATTATAACGTCAAAATGAAACTCTTCTCGCCATCAACTCGCATTGTTTTTCAAAAGCCACACGAATATAAATCAAATGTTACTGTAGTGTTATAAAACATGTATAAGTTAAGGCAAAAATTGTCAACAACCTTTTTATATTATAAAAATATTTTTACAAATGAATACTGACGGTGTTTTACATATGTCAGTATTTGTAATTTATGCACATTCATGAACTGTTTTTGGCGAACACAGTGGTCAAGATGGCTAAGACATCAAACCCCGAAATTCAGGGTTCTGATTAATGCTGATTCCTGTTTGGTACGCCGTTTATAGTTGTAGTTCAAAGCTCATGTCAACCATTCGTAGTAGCAGGACGGTTATAAAATAAGTGATCTTACACAATTCAATATTTTTTGTGTGATGATAATATTTTTACAATGCTAGTTTTGCTTTTTTTATGTTTGAGTTTCTTACTTCCTGATCGTCTTTAACTTAGTTTAAGTCTTCTTATTGTATTTGCTCAGTGACAAACTCGTGACACTACTTACTGTACCTATTCATCAACGCTACTGCAGTGTTGGTACAGGCTAATCACGGTAAAGTGAGCACTTTTGAAAACCCTTTCATTTGGAATAATAGTCAATAAATAGATTATATATTAGATTTAGACGTTAACTACCGAGTGCGATGGAATCTACAAATTGTTTTTATTACTTACATGACGATATTTATTTTAAAAAAGTTGTTAAAGGATACAAAATGGCTGAAAGGAAAAATTAACTATGGTCTCAAATGTGCTCACTTTACTATAAACATACTATATTTTGTTAGTGGATTTAAACACTGTCGATTATTATCTACGGATTACCTATAGTTGTATAACTACTTTTAAATTCCAAATTCTATACAGTGTATGGAAAATCAAGAAAATGTATCTACAACCTAATGTATTATCAATTAATTTATGTTCTGAATGAATTGAGTTATCTGTGTTTTGAATTAATTTGCCAATCTCTAACAGTAAGCATGGTGCTGATAGGCCTATTCTAATGCAGCATTTTACCCGACAGCCACGTTGAACACACTTCCCTTAACAAAATAATTTTCTAACCTTGTAATGAGTAGCCAGAAAGTAGGACTTCAGCAGAGCTTCAGAAAAGTTGGAAGTGACCACGAACAAACGGCAAATGTTCTGTATAAATTAGTAACAACTGAAATATGTGCCTTTTTTGTTTAAATTAACGTTAAATTTATCAAAACGGTTACATTTGTTTTTCTGACAGTTTCGCCGTATCTTTTGCCAGGCTCTGGCAATGGTAATTTTTACATGAGTCAGAATGATACGCTGTGCGCAGAGACCAGGAACTAGGGAGGATTTCAAAAGCATTAAGTTCGCGAAAAACCGTACGGAGGAAAACAAAAGAGTGGAGGTGGAGCAGAATTACAAGAACTGCGATACAAAGCGTACGGAAATACAAGTCTGCCAGCACGGTGCTTTAAATGCATCGCATTCTGCACATCTCCCTAACGTGACATCTTTTCATCTGGTTGAATTGTCAGCGCATTCGTTTGTTTTGGGCAAAAGGTAATTTTCCTGAGTGCACTACTTTTGCAGGTCGTCAAACGTCGGATGCGCTGGTTATAAAAGCACGAGATAAATAACACTATAAAGATTGCAACTGAATGCCTTATCATATCAATTCCACGGGTTTAAGACAGTAAACATTTTTCATTATCATTAATGTACCCGTGGTCTGGAATGAGAAATGGTGGATCCACAGTCCTGTCGGACTGTGAACCATGTGACTGCTAAACATCGGGTGTAATGAAGTTTCAAGTAATTTATGAGAGGATGCTTTAATTGCCTTTTACATTTATCACGTTTTTTTTTCTTTCGAAATTACAACCACCAACTTCGCTACAAGATGTGGAACGACAAACTTATGCTATAGTTTATTCACGGTAACTTCCAACTTTTCTGAAACTTTGCCGTAGTTCTTCTTTCAGGTCATTCCTCCGCCTCATATAAACAAAGCTCACCTAGGTTGTGGAAAATTAGAGCAAAGGGAAAACCCATCGTATTCGTGCGCCCTCACTTTAATTAATATTTTACATAAGAACTATTGCTTACTAGGCATTACCAACACATATATTTTCTTCCTGTTTTTTATTCATTTTAATTATATATAAATTACTCTAATTTATAAGTAAAATACACTTAAACCTTCAATTTGACAAAAAATAAGACACTTTTATGTTAACTGAACTATATAACGCTTGTGATAAATTACGTATTTAAGGAATAACCAAATACGTCATACACCGGGTTAATTTTTAAAAAGTTTGATTCAAAAAAGTTAAGAAACCGCAAATACGTCTTACATTCTGTTATATTTCAAGCGCGCATCTGATTATATCAAACATTGCGAAAATACGCTCAATAAATTCATAAACTGTTTCAACCGGCGTTGCCTATAAGATACTCTTCACGTACTCATAAACCTAGCTTGGAAAGGTTCAAGTCAGGGGAGCGTGGAGGCCAAAAAACTGGGCATCCTCTTCCACTTTCTCACTGCCTGAAAACGTGTCAGAAGTTCGAAGTGTGCTGGAGCACAATCGTGCTGTTGCCATAGGCATGCATTTAACTGCAAAGGATAGTTACCCGGGCCAATGACAAACAGCCCATTTTGTACCGAAGCAAGTACTCTACCGGTGTATTTTACATTCCGTGATTCGCAGAAGTTACTAACGGTGTGCAGCATGTACATATGCATGAAAAGTTTTACACCGCGAATATTTTGTATTGCTGTAGAGCTGTCATTCTTATCTGCGACCACTATATCACACACCAAGGCTCCTTAAATTTATGAAACGTTATTCATTTACATTCTGCATAAAGAGAGTGCCGCGACAACAAAGATATACATTTTGTATGTAATATTTACTTCGCAAGAAAAAACGTTTTTGAAGTTTTAAAAATATAATTGTTCTCTCGAAAGAAAAATATACATAAAAACCACCAATCATATTTGAGTGTATCTGTGGCTTTGTTATTCTTGAAGTTTAAAAGTAGTGACATTGATTGGTTTAATATTTTTAATGAACAGTTTTAATAACCAAACGTACGTTTAAAAATTAAAAGAAATGAGACACAACAATGTAATAACAACAGAATTCGACGACAAACCTTGACTTACGTCACTAACATCGACCACAGACAGTAAATATACTGACAGACAGAAAACTACAAAACAGAACACAAACAAAACAAAACGATCAGAAATGCAAAATACTTTCATCAGTTAAACAAAGCAACAAAGGAGTTAATTTCAAAGTCAAAATAACGATTACATGTGGCGACTGTAGTAAAAAAATTGGGTCAAAATATCAGACACAAAAATAAATGACATAGTTTTATTATTAAAACAGAAACAAAACACATTCAATACAGATGCGAAACAAAATCAAACTTATCTTTGAAGCTTAATGGCAATGGTGAGTTCATGTTATTATGATGGTGTAATTTGACTGTGTCCATTGCGGAACATGAGACCAAATAAAAATCTCACACATACAGAACTCAGCAAGACAAAAAAAAAACACAAATACCTTTTTACAACACTACAGATAGATAATTAGGAAATGCTGTTTCCTCGTTAATCGAAAACAAATATGTATATAATTAAAACAACAAAAAGACGGTCGAACAACAGAACATCAGTGACAACGACACAAGACTTTACAAAAATAGTTGATAACAACTTTTTAACACAAAACGCAACTGACAGACACAACAGAGTTCACATTCCATTTAAACCATCAAAATAATATGTCTGTGTTGCCTTGCCTCGTCCCACTGAAGTTGAAACGTTCGCTAGGAAACGATACACCCTTACCTTTGACTGTAATACTACGAAGTGTATAAATATTTGATCCAGCTTTCTATTTATTTCAACGAATGCAGACAATTCCGTCAACTTCAGCCATCTTAATAACTCGGTATATTTACTTCACAGTAGCCAATGGGAACGCAACACAGGAGAAAAATAGATGTGATGTACTTACACAACCAGTTTACTTTGAACAAGAAGTGACTGCGATAGGAACACGTCCTCGGCTACTGCGACCGTGTACAGAGCAGGACATGTCTTTCAGTGGAGCCATATTTACAGTAACAAGTCCAGCCTTTTAAGTAAAAACCGTGCCTTTAGATTAGTGTGTCTGAATCGCGGCTAAGTTAGCACATTTAAAAGCTCGCTGAAAATGTTATTCTTCTTGTCCATTGTGAATTGAATCCTCCCAGCATCATAAAAAATTACCTTTGTCCTAGACCTAATAATTAAAATTGTTGTATTGGTCAAATGCAACTGCTATTGCAATAAATTTTCACTCCAATGCATATGAAACAAATGGAAAACCAAATTCAACTACCGTTAATAAAAAACACACTGCACCTCTAGGGACCACGGTGGTTGAGCGGTTAGCCTGCTCGCTTCCCACCAAGGCGATACGGGTTCAATACCTGGCCGGGTCAATCCAGATTTTCCCAAGTGGGAATCGTGCGAGACGATGCCGTTGGTCGGACGGTTTTCTCGGAGATCTCTCGTTTCCCCCCTCCCTTTCATTCCAGCGGTGCTCTATACTCACCTCAATAACCCTCATCGGTTCTCAAGACCTCGATGTTAAGAGCCGTCTAAATCTCTTTACTTCACTCGCTCACTGCACCTCTTTTCCTAACTTGCTGACAACGTAAACGAAACTACGCAAGGCAGCTTATAGATTAAAATACGAATGAAACGTTTAGGTAGAAATAAATTTTTTTATTTTTTAAATATTTATTTAATCACAAATAAATATTTTGGATGTCTCAAAATAATAGCTTTGGCAGTGGTTACTGGTACAGGATAAGCCGTCTTCCAAAAGTATTAAATAATCTCCGTCTCTCAAAACATGCTTTCAGAAGATTTTTGCCCAGGAAAAGCCTCCTTGTAAATTATTTTGAAAGTTGAAAATTAATGTTAAGTTAATGAGTTATCTTCAACCTCTTGCATGAGTAATGCAGTCTTGTAAATTGGATTTTAAGGTTTTTTTTTTTTTAATTTTAAACGAGGGCGGTATAAAAAACGACCTCGGGAGGCTCTCTTGCATCACCACAGTTAGGCACTTTTACAACTTATCTGGCTTCAACGTAACGCGTATCCACGGCATAAATCGTAATGAGAAGCAAAGGTTTTCTCTAAATCACTCACAGACGTAGCTTTTCAGCACGGATTGGAGACGTTCTAACGAAAGAAATAATTCATATATACACGAGCTTTTGACTGACAATATTATTATTTTTGCCTGTGAATTAGACGCTCAACTAGCATTTTATTTAATTAATTAGAAGCAAAGTTTGGTATGACAACGTCATTGTCCTCTAGCGTTATTCATTAATGTATGTACGAAGTACTTAATGAAAATGCGGGGTCAAAAGTACGTCGTATGATCCGCTACTGCGAAAATATAAACAAAACATCCATGCAGTCTGTATGCTTTTTTCCTGCTATGCTACGTACATAAACCTTTGTTCATACAAATTGCGTATTATTATTTTAATATAGTGCGATGCAAAAAATTTCTGGTTTTGCTTTTACGTTTATTTTTCATAGAACATCCTAGACACACATGGACATGGGATAACACGTTTTATGTACGACCTAAAGAAAAAAATTGTACAGAAAATGCTTTCATATTTACTTTTATTTAAAATTTATGGTAATTTTCAATGCATTTGTGTTTAAAAAAAATGTTCTCTATACAAACGTGAACAAACACAATGTGAATTAATTTAATTTATACTTTAAATATTCGTGATGTCACGTATTCTCATTTTTGTATGATACAGAAAACAAATTAAAGTATACGCTGTTCACGGTAAAATGAGCACTTTTGCACGCCCTGCTTAATATCTACTTGTATGCACGCTGCGTATTATTCCGCCTTATGTAAAATTAACATTGCCATGAGCCTCAACACTTTATTCATGCATCGGTCAAGTGAAACTGTGAACTTATTAGGCAAGTAAATATTCCATAAATATGCTCATTTTTGCACTTCGACGTATAAGAAAACATAAAGAGAGAGAAATAATCTTAAGTTGTCACAAATGTTTACCTAACACTTATTTATTTGACGTTAATAAATGGAACTACTTTCCGTCCGCATCATTACCAACTTTACTGGACGCAAGTCACTCAGTGCGCCAATTAAAATATATGCAGGTAGGAGCAGTGACTTTTTTTATAGGGTTGATTTCAAAACTGCTCACTTTACCGTGAACAGCCTTTATATTATTTCACTCATTAGTCAGCCGTTTTGACGTTAAGCTCAAATAATAAACATACATATACACTCAGAATACAGAATACAGAATGTAATTTCTAATAAGTCTGTTTTACATGAAGAGTACTTCGGGTGAATGAAACAATATATAATATAATAAGGAAACAGTTTAATTTTATTTAAACACTAGCAGCTACTTCGTTCGCATGACATTTAGGACTTGTAATCGCTCTAGCCACTGCTCTTGGGAAGGAAAGGAGGACAGCCTATAAACAAAAAAGAAAGGAGAAATGACGGAACTTTTTTAACAATGCTTTTTTATGCAGTAATCCTAAGAAAAGCTTAATCCAGCACCTATGTACATCCCTGATCATCAACCGTTTGACATATCTCGATGAAACAAAGACTAAGTTAGTCCTTGAGGTTATTATCTATAGACTGTGTAAATTTGATGTCAATACGTTCAGTGGTTTTTTGAGTTAAATCTAGTCGGACAGACAGACATGAATGACAGATAGTTCTATTTCATGTAGTTGTGTATAGATATGGTGACGATAATATGCCTCCTCTGCGTAAAGCGATATTCAACGTCATTTTTCTTAAACAATTTTAAGGCTCGACTTACAAAAAGTTTTGCTTGTGTAAATATAACATTCATATTAATATAATTTTGCATTAAATTCGTTACGTGAAAGTTTAATTAGAAACTTTCGTAACGCCTTATGTCTAGAATATAGTCGAAACAGTTGGCAGTCTTGAGTGCTTTTAGTTTTGTAAAAATTAGCGTAGTCATTATTTGCTATGCTATCACGACCAAATGGAACTTCGAGGTGACTAAACTTTTGACAATCTGATGCGGTGTTTTACTGCATATTTAATTTCTTTATTTCTATAAATCAATGATTTATCGTTTGGCAAATTAAACTTATTTAAATGTTTCTTAACTATCGGCATGTGTTTTATCTGTGTCATTTTTGTATATTGCATATTGTAAATGCATATAGCGTAATTTCTTTAATATATTCCGTATACGGTTTATAAAATTAATAATCTGAGCAATCGGGTAAATTAAAAAGCTAATCAAAAAAATATCTGAACTCGTGTAACAAACGATAAATCGTTTATTGATTTGAGTTAAAAACCTACGAGGACATAATATTCTAAGGTTTCCTGTTGTAGACTTTTCAAGGTAAAGTTAGCATTTTTGAGGCCCTAGTTACTTTTTCCTTTGGCCCATTTCTTATTCTTTAGCCACCTTTTCAAATAAATATTGCAATGTAAGTAATAAACGTAGTGTGTATATTCCACTGCACTCGGAAGTTACCGTCTAAGGCTAAAATAAAATATATTTATTGAATTTTATTCCAAATGAGAGGGCTTTCAAAAGTGCTCACATTAACGTGAACAACATATGAAAGTTGTGTTTGGTCTTGATAGTAACTTGTTTCATTGAAATAACCCACACAGTATATCGTGCTCATTCCCCAGGGAGGTGGGGGGAGGTCTCAAAAAGGAGAACGGCAGCACTACCTAATTTGTAATTTTGCCAAAAAAAATCTTAGTTAACATAATACAAACAAAATCTCTCATCCTGAACTGAGAATGTGACACTGCATGTTCCTCAGTACAGGAGATGGCTGCTTTCTTAACCGTCCCTGCATCTTAAGAAACTTGCTTCATCTCTAATGACCTCGCTCTTGAAGAGAAACATTAAGCCCTACCTATCTACAAACCTAAAGTGTTTGTGTGGACAGACAACTAAATAATTGGCAATGAAAGCTAAAATTATAGTACTACTTTGATATAGGCTGTTCACTGTATAGTGAGCTGTTTTGAGGTCCTAGTTACTTTTTTTCTTTCAGCCATATTCCATTCTTTACCACCTTTTTAAAAGAATATTGCCTATATATATATAATAAACACAGTGTGTATATTCCACCGCATTCTGAAGTTAACGTCCAAGGCTACAATAAAATATATTTGTCTATTATTCCATATGAGAGGGCTTTCAAAAGTGTCCACATTACCGTGAATAACCTATACCACCTAAATTAACTATTGAATTGTGACATGTAGATAGAAGGCTTGAATAATTTACGTTTTGTTTTGTTTGCAATCTTGTTATCATTTAATATCATGTATCACACGCATGAAAATAACATGAATATGGGATATCAAAATTAACCTTCTCGAAACTTACAACATTTTTTTCGGATGTAAGATCAAGTCATGCGTTGAACTTGATGAAAATGAAGTCAATATTCTAATTTCGTGCTCAGTGATTTATTGAAACTTTGTGTGAAATGGTATTTAATAAAGCAGAACCACAGATTAAATTTAAAAATTGGAGCTCGGTCTAAAATGCATCTGGTACACTTTCATACATACAGACAAAAATGTACAGCACATTACTATTTTTGTGTTAATTAAATATTAAATAATGTTGTCGGACTGTGAAATGCTCGTACGTATAGAGAAATTCCTATATTTTCGACGATACTGGGACAAATCGTCTTCATCGTATTCCGCCGAGGCCACAAATATACGAAGCAATACAGTTTTCAAATCTTTATTTCCCTTCACCATTGCTACTGACACGTCATAAAACTGCCTTTCATTACGTTCTCAAGTAAATTGCTGTCTCGTACCGAGATAAAGTTAAATCTGTGATAACAGCTATAGAATAATACCTAGAATGGAGAACATATTTTCACAGGTACTTAGAAGTCTTAGATAATTAAGATATGTGTTTCTAGTGTCATATTAAATAATTTCTAAAAGTGAATGAATATTGCCATCTCAAAATACGAGTCTAATAAAAGCGAAGAAAAAATCTTACTAATATTGGCATTGCGCCAATTTTAGCTCATTTGTTTATTCGTATATTTTAATGAAACGTTTACTCTCAAGTTTTGTGAATTACTCATTTCCTTAAAGGGCACTTCTTTTTGTTTATTTTTCTGAAGAACATTAACAGAATTCCTAACTATTTTCCTAGCTAATTTTGTCCCAAGCGATTCTCTCTGAAATAATTTAATTAGCGGAAGAGCGTGCAAGACAGAATCGGCAAAGCTTTAGGCAGCAATAAACGTGAATTCTATTTCCCTCCTTAAGGTTTTTATTCTCTTTCCGTTTTGGATATCACATCCGTTTCTTCAAAAACATTTTTGGCAGGGAAACGCAGAACTTTTATACACACTCCTATCCGTCTGTTGATCTTATTTGCACATACAGAAATTCATTTCCTCGGCGTTTTCTTAGCTACCATTCCGTTTTCAAGCCGATGAAAACGATATAATCTCGTTCATATTTTCCATAGAAATTTCCATGTTTTCTAAAAACGAAAGAGAAAAAAAAGGCTTTTTATATGGTTCATACAGTAGATGAATGGAAACAATTCAAGAATTTTGATGCGGTGCAACAAATTTGCCAATCCGCCAAAATTTATAATAAATCTATAATTAACTTAATTCCACCAACGACGTGTACGTGTGCTTTAACTGAAGGTGATTTAGATAGTGTTGTCCTTCAATAAACGTCGTTTTGTTTCAGAATGAGTAGTTTGTAGCTGTTTCGTGTAACGTAACTATAGTGACATCACTAACTATTGTCACATGAAGGTCCTAAGAGCACGTAAAAAATCTGTCACTTTTTAAAATTTGAGCTTAAAAAGATCTATTATTTCACTTTATGCGGGTGTGCATTACCACCTAAGACTTAGTGTTCCTCCGTTGCAGATAAACACAACGGGCAGCAAGCTTGCTCCATTCATTGTAACAGATAGCAGCTACTCAAGCCACATAAACCCAAGATGGCGGGTGGAAATCTGCCTTAAGGGGGCCGTAAAAACATAATGTAACCTGTTGTTAGCGTACTCAGTAAGATACAACTATTACAAAACACTAAACCTTCACTTTTATTGCTCTCAGTTACACAACAAGTTATTCCGTTTACATTTATCTACACGTCCGCTATATAAAACCTTTATGCTTTAACAGACAATGTCTCGAACTTCTAGTGACTTGGTTAATCCATTTGAGACTATTTCTCTCAACTTATCAGGCAAGTCATAACCGTCAGAATTTACATTCAGTGACTAATTCTACTCGGCCTCGAGAACTGGAACTATTTACGCCCCGCCTCACGACTACGTGGGTCTGCACTTACCACTGAGTATTCTTGAGACGTTCTACGATCGCACAGGATACTGCTGAGCCTCGTCATCCTGGACCAGCCTAGCGACGTCTTGGGGGTGACCTTGTGACACCCTCCTTCTATACAACTCCCCCTCCCCCTGGCCTCCTTTTATTCCTGCCGAACCGTATGTTTAATTCTCATCACCCAAACACCGCACCTTGGCTGCTACCACGAGGCCTCCTAGCTGCCTTGTTGCTGCCCCCGTAACACTTCGTTACTTCAGGCTATTGCCGGAATCACAGAGCCCCGACGAGCACAGCACGACACGATAGAAACCGCAAGCGTGACCATTATCAATGTGCTTGCTCGAATTTACAGCCCGACAGTTTACTGACGCGACACAACGAGTAGAATTTTTCTGATCCATTTAGAAGGCCCTGATTAACTACGTTAGTTTCAAAGACTGCGGGCAGACCGGAAATATGGAATACACGATGGTGACAAAGTTTTATAACTAATGCATAGAAAGGCAAAATTATTATTTATAAGAGTTAAATACAATAATTATCAGAATTTGTTTTCTTTTAAGCTACGTATTTCCCATTGTAGGGAAAGCTTATCATACACTATTTCATTTTGCGAGGTTGTACACACTGTGCGTCGTGCCGCACGACACGACGAAGAATAGAAATAATTTCTAATACAAAAGTGCTGGTTGTACGATAGAATTGTCGTGTATAAGTCAGATCTATCTTGTGTTTCATTGGTTGTTTAGTTTTAAGAGTCGTGTCGTGCTTGCGGTGTCTTGCTGGTCGGGGCTATGTGATTCCAGCATAACCATTATCTTGTCCACAGTCGTATATTTCGTATACAATTTCTATTTCATGATCCAAAATTGAAATAAGTGTAATTACAGCAATCTTTCTTCACCGTACCAGTGACAGACCCCGCGAGTAACCAAGTTACATAACTCTTAGTCTAGATCTTAAATAATATCTTAGCAAAACTCGCAAGAAAAATCGACCCGTGTGCGTCGGGCTTTAGATAGTACAAGAATTTCACGGTAAAGTGAGCACTTTTTAAGGCCCTTCCAAAAGGCATTAACCATTAATAAATGTGTTTTTTGTGGCCTCAGATCTTAACTTTTGAGAGTGATGGAATGTATACACTGTGTTTATTAGTCACATGACAACGTTTATACTATAAACTAACGGGAACTGGCTCAAAGGAAAAATTTAGAGGGCCTTAAAAAGTGCTCACTTTACCGTTAAAAGCATATAGTCAGCATTGACACCGCCAACACATATGTCTTTCCAGTTTTTTTCTTCAGAGAATCGAAAAAAGGCAATTTGCTTATAAATATATTCTGAGAAGGAAATCTACTAAAGCCTCGTGTTCGGACGATAAACTGATGTGCCAATGTGTGTGCAAGAGCGAGTTAAGAAACGCGGAAATAAATTTTTATGTTATTATTTCTCTGATATCAAGACTGCAAGGCCCATTTAATATTTTTTGCATTGAATGTGGGTTGCAGAATACAGGCAAGTGTGTTGAAAACTCTGAGGAGTGACAAGCATGCGCAAGACGAAGAATGAAAATGAAAGAGATGCATTACAAGAGGCTCTCGTTCAAGATAGGATAATGAAGTCACGAATGAAGCTGTATGGCTATATAAGGAGAATGTAGAAGGGAAGGTTACCGAAGAAAATGACAACTGGAGGGTGAATGGCCAAGATGAAGACAAACTGAGAAATGGCTAAATGAAGGAAAGAAAATTGTAGTAAAGAGATAGAGGTGACTGGATTAAAGTGTGAAATGAGAAGTTGCGGATGAGCAAAATTAGATTAAGAAGTGTGCGTGTTACAAGCCACCACGCCGTGGTTGGTTAAGATCACTCGTAAGTGCAGTACTTTGAAAAGCGTGTAAAATTATTCTGCTATGAGTTGCCATATGTTATCTGTCTGAATTGATCATCTTTAACTTACAAGTTGTGGTTATTAACCAGACTTGAGCTCTCCTAAGGCTGTACTTTTGATACAGGGAGAAGCTGATATCCATAGGTGTCTTTGATGCTTACGGACAAAATAACCCTGTGTCTGTCTTTCTGTGTGGTTTAGTTTTCCTCTGGTGTTTTGTGAAAGAGGAAGCAGCTGTCTCATCTTGTCATGATTATAGTTAGTCCTACAAACATCGAGCAATACATGACCGTCAAATTATTTGTGTTTGAAGTTGAAAAACGCACACGGTGATGATACCATGCCATGCAGGGGCCACGGTGGCTCAGCGGTTAGCCTGCTCGCCTCTCACCAAGGCGATCTGTGTTCAATCCTCGGCCGGGTCACTCCCGGAATTTCGCATGTGGGAATCGTGCCGGACGATGCCGCTGGTCGGAGAGTTTTCTCGGTCAATTTCCTGTATCCCTGCCCCTTTCATTCCGGCGCTCTCAAGACCTCAGTGTTAAGAGCCGCCCAAATCTCTTCACCCATTCGCTCTTCCCTTGCTATGTCATGTATGCGAAGTTTTGACTGGCGCAAACTATTCAATGAAATTCGGGAAGAGGTTGAGTATAAAGTACTTGTAAGTCACCCTGCGAATTCAGAAACTGATGACAATATGCTGAAAGATATACGTATGAACGTTTAAATTATTTCAGACGTGATGAACATGAAGATGGTAACCTAAAATTGAACATGAGAATAGTGTGAGTATTTTTCAGCGCACAAACGCATCCCAGTGCTCGACCCCCCCCCTTCCCCCTTTCACAATTCGTAAGATCTAGTACAGTGTGATATACTTCTTCCTCAAAGTGATGAGTGTATTGAAGATTATTATTTTTAGTATGTAGAGGCAGTTAAAAGTAAAACGGCAGACCTCTTTAAGAGGGTAACAGTTGATGAGTTGCAGCACGGATACTCATATGCAGCAATGTACAAAAAGAGAGCGGAATATTTTGAAAGAGATTATTAAAGATACACCTTGTATTTGAAGAAAAATCTTAGTAGTTTGCAAACAGTTTTCAATGTGCTTTTTCTTTCATTAATTAATGTTTTTTTAATTTATTCAACACTTTGAATCTCTTATGTCAGAAGTAGCAATGGAACTTAATTAACAAACAACACCCATTCATTTTTCTGCTCTTTGAAACTTTTCCTTGCACGAAAGTATTGACGACCGCAGAAGTTACATTTTATAGGAAAATAAAACCCATACAAAGTACGAAAACCTGAAAGTAATTTTTAAATAATTTTACGGTTTTTGTTTCCTTTAGGTATGTTAACAGATGAAACTTTTTTTTTTTTTAATGCGCATTCTGCAAGTAAGAAATGGCTACGCCTCAGGTTACGAAAAAAAGCCCTCTAATTATACTGTCACTTTCATTTACCGTTCTAGCTATTCTGGCCATTATCCCCTATATTTTATTTAAAGATTAATTTTCTAGAGTGGAAGACAAGCAGGATGCAGGGGAAAACATGAAGGAGGCGATAGGAGTTAACACGATGACGAACACTGAAGCTTGCCTTTTGATCTGACACATTTGCGTGTCCGAGGCCAGCGCTGTACTTTTATGATAGTATATGAATTCAGAATGTCAATTACTTTGTTCGAATGCTGATAATATTTTTAGTGTACATTGATTATACCATTTTTTTTTCTATTGCACGTTGGTAGTATTAGGTATAGAAAATTTAAAAATAACGTTATTTCGTGGGTTTGTTGGGGTCGAAAATATGTGTGCCATTGAATATAAAGAATTTTACAGAGTGTACGAATCCATTAGAAAAACCTTACATGTTCGTCGACCCTATTTATGACCTAACATAAAAAATATCCGAAAATGCTGTTGTTAGAGGACATGCACTCTACTCTGTTAACAAGAAAATGAGTGATCGCTTGCATATTAATCCAATTGCATGTTAATTGGCTTGGCGTACGATGGTGCCACGCACATACGCAGTAGAATATATTGCTACCTTGCGTCGTGAACTCCAAACACCAATATGTATTTATAATGGATTCGTACAGTTTACAGTACTCTTTGTATTCTATTCATGGCTTTCTAAATTATATAGTTATTATTTGTATGCTAATCTTAATGGTTTCGTACATTCTATATTATTATTTTCTTTCTATCTTATTGGCTTCGTACAAGGGAAAGTCGAAAAGTAAATTTCCCTAGTTTATTACTCAGAATCAAAGCATCGTAGCTCGCAGCGACGTGTACACCCGCTAGTTTTTAGTTCTGCCGAGAGATGGTGCATAGATGCACAAGTCAGTGAAACAGAATCTTGGCCGCAGCGACAGTTACAAAATGGCCAAGGTACTGAACGTGGTCACGGGGAGAAGGTGATCGCGGTTATCAGTTTTCTGTGGACAGAAAACACGGACCCTGTCAATATTCACAGGAGGAGTGTGTCTGTATGCGGAGAGGAAGTAAATGTCTGTCCAACAAGTGATAAAGCAGGGCCTCGTGTCACCCACACCACAACAGTCTTACTGCACACTTGGCATCGGCAAAGTGTTGCCCACCCACCGTACAGCTCGGGCTTGGCACCTTCGGACATTCATCTGTTTGGCAAGAAGAAGAAACAACTGCAGGGAAGACGATATTCCAGCGACGACGAAATGAAAGACGATGTGATGAAATGGATTAATTAGCAGGACGCCCCTTTCTATTGTTCGAGAATGGGGAATCTTATTTTACGCCATGACAAATGCTAAATAACTTGGATGACTATGACAAAAAAATTAAGGAATGGTTCCGAAATAAAAATGTGTTTACTATCTTGACCTACCTTCACCCGTTGACCAAAAAAATAGGGAAACTTACTTTTTGACTTATCCACACTTTTTCTACAGTATTATTTGTATTTTAACCTTCGTACTTTGTATAGTATTCTTTGTATGGTAATCTTAATGGCTTCGTAATTTCTATAGTATTTATTGTATTATATTCTTAATGTCTTCTTACGTTCTATTGTATTCTTTGTATTCTAGTCCACTGTCTTTGTATATGTTGTAATATACTATTTATCGAATGATTATTGCTATATTACATAACTGATAAGTTTATCCTAATAGGACAAGGAAGGGATTTTATAAGCAACTGGCCATAAAGTTATTACATTAGTCATTTTTACGTAATTATTCGTCCTTACAATCAATATTTCCTAGTGATATATTTACAGACACGCGCACCCAAGATCGCCGGGTCACGTGACAGACTCTCGTTATGTCCCGTCACCGACTGCTCCGTGTTGCTCGTTCTGGTTCCTGACTATACTTCTCGTCTCCGCCCTTCGGCCTGTCGCCCTCATTTTCTATTGGTCCTCAGTCGGGTCTAGGCGGGGCTACGGTCGCGAGATGATAGTTCGGCGCAATCGTACCGTGCCATCCAGACCAAACAATTTCCCGATTATTAGCATATTTCTGCGTTTGTTGCTACATAGCTGTCTCCGCCGTTTACTGAGTATGTTAAGACAACAACTGACCGCATTTCTGCTGTTACTGCCGCTGCTCGCCCTGGCTCGACGCTCTCATTTTGAGTGACACTGTGAATATTCTTTAACAATAACCTTCTGGCCTCCAGAACACACACCATTTTTAACTGTACAGGAAACACAACCTTAACCACCACAGACCCTAGGAATTCCTGTTTACTGTGCCAATATTTAATACCACCGACTTATCCGTAGCCTCCAAGACAATCGCAAAAAAAAAAAATATTAAATGTCTGGATGGAAAACTATCACTGGTAACTGAACAGGGCATCATTGACACGAGAATAAAAGGATAATAGTTCAGAAACCCTAGCATGAATTTTATTGTATACAGATCATTTTAAAAAGTAGGATCTGAATCGTGTTTGTGGCAGCAATGTGAAAAATTAGTGTTGAGATGAATCCAACCCACACACTGCAAATACATGTGTGTATGTGTGTGCTGATAAAACATTTAGTTTTTCACTCAAATTAAGAACTTTTTACAAACTTTTATTTAACGCCTTGTTTGTATGTATGGTTTCTGTCCGACCTTATGCAATGAACTTGCGTGCAGTCTGCCTGCAGCGCATTACTGTACTTCAGGTTGCAGCCCAAAGTGTGGAAGGGGCCAACAGTGTTTAACTGCACAATTGTAGTCTTTTTAATCTCACAAATGTATAAATGAATATATAAATAGTCTACATATATAATAATTACACAAAAAATTTTGAGACTAAAAAGTGAAAAATATATTAACTGTAAAAACCTTTTATTTATAAATGTGTTAAAAAGAGAAAAGTAATTCTAGTAGTTACAGAATTTGTAGAATTGTAAGACGTGGTCGAAAAGCCGTAATAAACTTTACTACAAATTATTATGTTTACATAAATTTATATTTAATATATAAAGATCGGCGCAATATAGAACATATACCTCATCTGCGTAAGCGTAGTAAGCACAGGTCTTGAGTACGAATCATAACTTTTCACAATATAGAATGTATACCTCATTTGCGTAATCGTAGTAAGAACACATCGTGCATAATGCTGTTAACTATTCGCATTATAGAACGTATAACTCATTTGCGGAAGCGTAGTAAGAACATTTCTTGCATAAGGCTCTTAACTATTCGCGCTATTGTGTATTGATTCACCGTAGCAAGGAGTTAACGTACAGGAAATTCCCGAACATGATACGCTGCCAGTTGGCATATTTTTAGCAGATACGCTCAAGAAACACTTATTCTAACAAAACACTTATCACAGAGAAATATTATTTTTTAAATTCAAACTCGGATAAGATATTTTACTTGGTCCATTTTGTAATGTTCTCCAGATTGCATTTTATGACTAACTACAGCGAAATAATTCGCATATAATAAAGATAGCGTCACTATTGTAAATATAAGTTTACGTTACAGGACATCAAATACAACCACAACGTTAAGACGAAGACATAATAAAGTCAGAAAAACAAACTTTTAAAAAGATTTCCAGTTGGTGTGAGGTAATATATCTTCCGCTCGCTAAAAAATTGCGCGGAGAAAAGTTTTTCTCCAACAGAAAAATTGTTTGGTATATTTTACCCCGGTCATATACCAGCGAGAAGAGTAGGCCGAGTTTATAAACTACACAAGGCAGATGTAAAGAACGCACGAAATTCAAAACGCGAAAAATTCATCTTGCGCAAAACACGTCTGTTTATATTCTCAGAAGACGCAAGGAAGTAATACAAGAATTTTCCAACTTTCCGCGTCGAGCTTGAATTTCGCTTTCTTTCCCCCGCAGCAAATGCTTGTTTGCAAATACCGCAGCCTATACACTTGAGCGGTAAAATCATAAAACATAAATCATAATTCAGAAAGTAAGCATTGAATCAAGGAAAACACGAAAGAAAACTTTAGTCTGTTCTTTTTTTTTTTTACCCTGAACTCGTAATTAATTAACAGCAAGGGATTTTCTTGGGTTTTTAACGTTGTTTATACACTCGGTCTAATTATGCAAGAAGAAGTACAGCTTTCAATAAAAATAAATAAAACTTGTTCTCCTGTAATGTTTCTGTTACGAATGGGAAAAAATATAATCAAAATAACAAATTTTGTGCGCAATGTTATAAACGATATGTGATAAAATGCTTTCATATAAAATTGTTATTAGTTTATAGTCTATGCGCGGGTAAGATCCGCTACGCATAGGCATAATGAGGGAGGCAGCATTGCCCTCAGGACAAATGTAAATTTCATCACAACCACCCATCCCCCCCCTGCCCAATTAAAAAAGTCATTCAAGGTAGCTACTTAACCAACTTTCTGCTGCTTTGTATTTAAACCTTTATGGCCATGGTGGTTTCGTGGTTTGACCTAGCATATTATGTAAAAGTTTTAATGATATATAGCCTATTCGTGGTTTCTTCACACTATTTGAATCGAGCCTTGTAAAAATCACACCATGTAAGACGTGCCTGGTTATTATTATACATATGGCATGTATCATACGCACCTTATACTTCTGTTAAAGTAAAAGTGCCTCATTTCTGGTTCAATTAAAATTCTAAACTAACATTTTACCTACAAATTATAATATTTCATTTATAATTAATACGAATTAAAAAAATTGAGGAAACACGTGTGTTGGTAATGCCTGGTAAGAAATAGTTATTATGAAAAATATTATAATGATGGGTACGCATGAATGCAAAGCGCAGTCCCTTTGTTGTATTTCCTAGGGTTGGTTACGCTATATTTACACGATGTGGAGGAATATCCTAGAGGTAAAACTTTAGCAGGGCTTCGGAAATTTGGAAGTAACCGAGAATGGACTGTACTATAGTTAGGCTACTAGGCTACGATGTTCGTAGGTTTGTGTAGATTCTGTTTCCTTTATACTGACTGTATTGGTACCTACTTGTCAGTACTAACTCGTCGTAGGAACTGCTGGAAGATGGTATTTACTAATGCTGAAAAAGGCGACCTGCTCATGGTATATGGCGAATGTAGGAAGAATGTTATTCGTTCTTGTAATGAAGGCCATATTCGATGCAATTTATGAAATATGTGTAATTTTGTGACCATAATTATTGTTCGAATTCAACACCTCTAAATTTCCAAACCCTGAGTTAGTAAATAACGGAAATTAGAAATGGCTTTAGCCCATTCCGGCCTAGTGCACACGTCTGTATAAATGTGCATCAGGAACGTTATTTCTGGCCAGAAGTCTGCAGCGTCAGACTAATTTCTCCACGATTTTCCTTGTGGGTGACTGATTTGAAAAACACGTTATATAATCTGGTTGCCTACATACAGGCCAGAATTATCCTGAATATGACTACAAACTACGCCATCTCTGTAGACAGAATCTCACTAATCGTCACTCCCATTCAACCTTAAGTAAGTCTGGAATAATTTCACCAAAGGACAACACACCGAATTCGTGCGCTACCAACACACCCGTTTTCTCACTGTTTTCATAAATATTTATTATAAAAGAAATATTGTAATTTATATATAAAAAATATTGGGAACACTTCGATTTAACGGGAAATAAAATACATTTATGTTAACAGAGGTATAAAATGCTTGTGATACATGGCATATTTAGAAAATAACTAAAGACTTCATACATGAGGTGAGTTTTCAAAGGTTTGATTCAAAAAGTGTGAAGAAACGGTGAATAGACTATACCGTTATAGATTATGAACGACGAACATAAAGCCTACAATTCATTCAGTGGCGTAACACCTAGCGGTGGCAAGGTATACCTTGTCTCTTCCTAGATTTAGTAAAGGCCGCGAGTATGAGAGTAAATAGGTATTTTAAATGGTCTTGTTAACCGAAATGCGTCGAAGCCGTTGATTATCTCTAATGAATTGTTATAATGCATTTATGATGTTTACTTACATGTTCGCCAGGGCAGAATACAACCTTTACAGGCCCTAAGTGCTTACGACTTTGGTGACCCCGTAGTCTACATATAATTCTAAATGTCAAGAATTAAATATACATTTAAACTGTATTTTTATAAATGCAACAAAACGTACACGAAGATGGAAAAATTGTTTATTTTAGTATCCTTCAATACTATTTTTTTTTTTTTTAATTGTCTCCTAGCATTTATAAGTGCAAAGTCTTTTATCATGTTCTCAAAACTAATATTATGTAACATATATGCTTTCACACTTCGTATACATAAGGGATAAATTGCTGTGTAGCCTGTTTCAACTGCACAAACTGCAGTTTGGCATCATACAGTATGTAGAAAATCCGGCAGTGAAACATTTCTGCGGTGCTTCTATCTCCCTTGATGCCCTAGGCACGTGATTTTACATTGCTCAATGGTTAATCCAACCCTGGGAGATGTTCCAGGTGCTGCGTCGTCTTAGAGTACAGCACGTGTCGTAACACTTATTATTTGCAACATCTGAAACCATATGGGGCGTGAAACGGTTGACGTAGGGCCTACCGTCGACGCGTGTTCCCCTCCGCAGGCTGGATTGTACGTGGACGAAGGGCCGCCTGGACATGGCGACCGCCCCCGCTGGGCACATCCGAGGGCCGCAAGCTGTTACGTGCGTCGAACCTCAAGTCTACCTCCGGCCAGCTTGAATAGTTCACTGGCTCGCGGCGTGGGCGAGGGGCAGGCACAACCGCAGCTGTTAATTGAGAAGCCTTTCAAAAACCCCGCTTACTGCGGGCCCACCACGTGGCGTCCGCCCGCAGCGCGGCTCTGCCTGCCATCTAGCGACCGCTGCCGCAACTGCTAGCAGTCCCTCGCCAGACTCCCTGGCTGGGTATTCTCCATGAACAATATTGCTGGGAATGTCGACTCGTGAGGAATCGATTATCGGTACAAGTTGAAATTGAACACGTCTGATAAAGAAATTTAATATGCACAATATCGTACAAATTTGTGTACTTTCAGAAATTCGACAACTCTTGTGTAATACTCTTATTTTATTTCTTTATTTATTTAAAAAATTTTTTGTTTAATTTACGTGGAACAATACTTATTAAATAAAACAAGACAAAAACCGAAATATTGAAAAGTGCACCATTTTTTATGAAACTTTGCTCTCGTCTTCTAAAAAGTATAGCTAATATATGCAGTATGACTATATATGACTATAATTATCTCAGCGCTCCTGCGAACAATAAGAGAACATGTATATCGTTGCCTAAAACTGTAGTATTATACAAAAGCATTTATGCGAGCAATCAGACAGGTATAACGGAATTTGAAGCTATTGTACAGCGCTCTGCTGTCTTACCATAATCTGTTTACGGTAAAGTACGCACTTTTTAAGGCCCTGCGAAATTTTTCATTTTAGCCAATTTCTATCTTTCCGTCACTTTTTAATATAAACATTGCCATATGGCCAACAAACTTAGGGTATATATTCCACCACTCCCAAAAAAAAGTCTGAAGCTGCCATAAAAAAAAATATTTATTAGTGTTTAATGCCTATAGGACGGGCCTTAAGAAGTGCTCACTTTACCGTGAATAGACTATAGTTTTTTCCGTTTAAATGTTATTCTCGACAAAAATGTACCACGTGCGTATAGGCCTATCTATACATATGTTAGAACGCTGGACTCGTGCGTCGTGCCATACTGTAAATTTGTTGCATTTCTTAAGCTCACATTTGTCTTTAATAAAACTATTAAATTTACTCATGATCAACAATCGCACTTGCAGCATGTGCAAAAGTTTTGATTGCAAACAATCGAAAACGATATATCGTAACAGTATTATTTGTTATCATTTCAATCAAATTTATTTTCTATAGCTATCTTTTCCATTGCTTGCACCGCTGTAGTAGGTGCTTAATGCATTAAACTCATCACCGACGATTATTTTCATAATGGATTGAAATTACTTTACCGTGATTGAGAGCTTTCTGCACGAATGCCTTCATTTTCATGCCATGTGTTGTTCCCTACCAAACCAATGCATATTTTCTATAATTTTACGAAGGCTGTTTATTTCTAGGATAATTTGATTTGCTTGAGATCATTATCGCTCCCATTTTTTTTTCCTGCAGGCTGTTGGAAAAGTATTATTTTTTTTGTGGAAAATAGCGTTCCAGTATGAATTCTTGACATTAAATTCTAATTTTCTTTTTTATTTAAAAACTGGATGTCTTCTTGACAACGAACTAAAACATAACACTGTAGTATTGCTAATATCTTTTTAAATTACACTTTAACAAAACCAACCTAAATCTTAGCCTAAAATGGCTTATATACATAGTTTACCCGCAATATGAACGCAGAATCTCACTGTACCCACATAAAGACTTTAATTGGATATTTTTATAGTTTCTGAGTAAATTTTATGGTTTCCAGACATGATGCCAAGGACAACTTGATGTAAATACCAAATCGTTTAAAAAAATTACATTCACAATTTATTTTTTGGGGGGTGGGGGGGGGGGGGTGTTTGAGGTGAATTAGGGTTCTTTAATATATATGAAAACAAATGGAGAGGCATTTATATGTGTAATTATTATGCAACATGCAGGCAGGGTTTGCAAATAAACAACTGAACGTGTAGGTGACAGAACACACACAGCAAAATACTAAAAAATCACCGCAAACACCATCAACAGACTTACATCTTACCAGCATGTTTCCTTGTATCCAGGCTTATCTCCGCCTCCACACAGCTATACATGCCACACTTCAAATATTTGCTGGGAAATAATAAGGAAACTAACTACTAGCATATCAATCAAAGAAGTCCAAGGGCGAAGTGGAGTTTAATGCAAACAAAATCTTTTCTCAGTTTAAATAATGTTTCCAACTTTATATTGTAACCACAGACTGTTTACAAATACCACGCAGCAGCTGGACTAAAATATTAAATTTAAAACTCTGTATGTCTGTCAAAAATAGCAATTATGTGTGTGTGTTTGGCAACCATAGTTAAATTCTTTGCAGTTTTTTAAAGTCCGTACTAAATTTAAAGTGTTTTAGTGTGCAGAAAGTTTGTTTAGTGTTCAAATAGTAATCACACTCACACGTTACATTTTACAAGAAATCTGCCTATGCGTCTACACTGAATAGAATGTTCCTGACTAGCAATGTCAAAATTCGGTAGAGTAAAATACGAGTTCTTATTTTCAGGCACTGTGTGATCATAAAGAAAGTGTTGTATTAAATATGTAGTTAACAGGAATCGTTTTTAGCACTCCACCGCTGGACCAACGGTCACTTAGTATGGCGGTGATAAGATAACTTATATTTCTCCGTTATACTTAAGTTGCAAAGTTCCTAAGTCCTCTTCAGACAGTTTTAAAACGCTCTGTCGGCTATTTACGTAAAACGGAGCATATTTGTCAGGGTCAAACTCACTTTTAAATTATAATTTTTCACTGTTCAGACGGAGCTCAGGTCTACCTGACCTGTTACTTTAGTGACCCATTTCAAACAAGATGTAGACCAGAACATTCTTTCAACAACTCAATTTGGCGTTGAATTGACCTGTGTGACATAGGGCTTATATCGGGGTGCATTCCTTATTATTACAATCAATATGTTGCTATCAACCATTACCAACTTACACAAATGAACATGTAGCTCAAAACTCAGCAATATGAAAATAAATACCTAATATTGAATATATGAATAATAACCTCTCAACTAATGCATGTAAAATAATAAATGTGTAAAATAAAATAAAAATAAAAATAAAATTACTGAATAATAAACTTATATGTAGCACACGTCACAACAATAGCATTTCTATAAAATAAACATGTGTGTACTTGTATACTAGATTTCCATACCAGTGTAAGGTTTAGCAATACTAATTAGATGCTCTACATAATAAGCTGTTACAGTGTGTTAATATAAAAAATTTACTTTAAAAATTTATTTTAAAATTTAATTTGAAGTATGGACGAACCGCACAACAGATTTCCAGTGAGATGTTCTTCATGACATAACGATAATGAGGAAAGTTATTTTCAGCTGTATCGTATGACGTAGTAGTTCCGTTAAAAGTTGAAATTTGACAGGGGAATAAATATAAAATTAAAATTTCCGTAGTTCCTTTTATTCGTTTTTGGAAAGACATTTTCCACCACCGTCATTATTTTTCACATCAGAAAAAAAAACATGTATGTAAGATGCTAAAAATTGAGAAATTAATTTTCCACGCTTGAAAACTCTAATCGAACTCGGCCATTAAGTTCGCCTGTTTGCGGTTGTAGCCAAAAAGGTTATGTCAGAACGTCTGGTCGACAACGAAGCAGTGCTCTGCCGTGGTACGGCATATTCAAAATATTAGTGCACTGGCATAAAATTATGGTACATTTCTAACAAATGCGTAAAATCTCAATTTCTCGTTTGTTTTACTTTCATTACACAACAGTTGTTTTAACGTTGCACTACTGATGAAATACAACCTCTAATTCACACATAAATCATAGAGGTTCGTCTTTCGACCTAAACCAAGCCCTACAAACTGATCATCTTTTATTGTACTTTAGAGTCATTAGTTGCGTATTTTTACTGTAGTCAGATTATGGTACATTTGCGTACCATGAAAACCTCGTCATGGCACACAGCACAAGTTATAAATATGGTACAAATACCATGAAAATGGTGAGTCAAACATCACTGCAACGAAGTCACTTGAGACGTAACCAAATGCTCGGGCAATCAGGAATAGAAAAGGAATCAGTCGTAGACTGTAGTGATGAGCCAAGGAGCCATTCCAGAATTCGTCTGGGGAGATTTCGAATACATCACGGAACACCGCAATCAGGCAATTGAACCCTTGACCTAACCGTCGCGAGTCTCCTGTCTCTCAATACATAAACAAAAATTTCGGAGTCTGTGACTCTTGAACTTATTTTTTAACACCTTATTTAGTATTAGCAGATAACGTATGCCGAAGCGAGTGCAACGGCATCTGGGATGAGGCTACACGATCCGTCCACCATCTTGGTGGACGGATCGTTGGTCGGTGTCATCCACCATATTGGTAGGCGTCACAGCCAGGGCTCGGTGCCATGTTGGATGTTCGTCCCCCAATAATCATAGTAAACTTTTTTAATAAAGAAATTATATTAATAAAAATATTTAAGAAATAAAATAAAAAGTATCGGCACGCCACCTGAGATTTGTAATAGTTATATATGTTTAGTGTGTCGCTGCAGATCACAATTAAATAAAAAAAAATATTTTATGAGAATGTTTTTAAGAATATCGATCTGCCACTTCGGGGACGTATTTATTCCCCCTCCGCCTGCACAAAATATAATTATTTAAAAATTTATATTATTTAAATTTAAATTTAAATGTGTTTTCATTATTAAAAATTTTAATGGCGTAAGTATCGAGTGTTCACAGAACTCGTATTTCAAGGCGCGTACGATCGTGTAACCCACCATCAGGACCAACGTATTGGATTTAAGAGATATGCCCTGCCACCCAATAATCAAAAATTAGTTCAATCATCCACCACACCAACACCCCTCCTCCATAACAGAAAATTGTTATCAAAATATTAGTAAAAGCTAGCACACACCAACACCCAACCCCCTTTCACTCCACCCATCTTCCGCTAACCACCCACCTCTTCACTCCTCCCCATCACAACAAACGCCCCTCACTCCCCCAAACAATCACTAGCCATCGACCACCCTCTTCCTCGCCCTTTTCAAAACCTGCCTCTTACCCCCTCGCCAAAAACACCCTCTCACACTAAACATTCTCTCCCCCCCCCCCCCCCAACTCCTTCTCAACCCCCACTTACCCTCACCACTCTCGACAACCACTGCAAAGTCACTCACCTTATCTCCCTCACCTTCTACATTTACAGGTATGTGATGTATCATAGAGGTAGTTTTTTTTTTTATTTGTGCATGTGCGATTTTAATTTGCGACTTTTTAGAGCCTGGGTCATGAAATACAGTTTGCAAGCACCGTTGCTAGCTCCAGGAAAGCCCTACGAACATTTATAGACATAGTGATTAGCTAATGTTTAAATAATATTTGCATCATAGTGTTTTTATCAAAATCACTATATAGCAGACTAGTTATAATATATGGGAAATAAAAAAAATATTACATGGTTGATTTTATTTTAAATTTATTATAATATGTATTATTACAGAATGATTTATGTTTGTCTGCATCCGTATACACATGACCTTCAGTTCTAATTCGTTAAATACGAATCCAACTATTCGGGCACTCGCGAGCTTCGTGTTGCCGTGCAGTAAGCTTGAAGGCAAAGACCTTGCAGAAGAAGCGACACCGATATGCCACTGAATGTTCTGCAGCGACACTTAATACTGATATAATTATTACAAATCCAAGGTGGCGAAACGCTATTTTTTATTTGTTATTGAAATATTTTTATTAAAATATTTCTTTTATTAAAATAGTTTTCAGGGATGATGGGTTGACGAATATCCAACATGGCATTGAGCCCTGGGTTCGACGCCTACCAATATGGCGGACGGCAACGACCAACATGGCCGCCGCCCACGCCTACCAAGATGGCGGCTCTCGCATCGCCAGATGGCACGCAAGCAACCGCGCCACTTCATTCATGCATTTGTCAAGCTGAGCTGTAAAATTATTGGACTAATTAATATTTTTTAATATTGCTAATTCTCACTCTTATATGAATTTCAAATACAGAAAGTTAAATAAATAATTTCAGTATTCTCAAATGTATTCCCAACACCTTTAATGCAACGTTAAGATATTGAACAAATTTCTTTCCGTCACTACCAACTCTAAATGAAGCATTTCAGTCAGTGTAGCCTACCCATTAAAATAGAAACAGGTTTAGAGGGGGGCGGGGGGGGGGGAGGGTTATTTTTCATTTCAGTGTTAAATTCGAAAATAAAATCTTGTTTTAAAGCATTGTTTACAATTATGGAATAGTGATCAGTAAAAACTGATCTACCACGCCACTTTTTCTTTTTACTTTATTTTAAGTGGCGTCATACTTAGCTTGAACATAACCGTCAGAAATTTGATCTTAGATTTTGTGCGTTACGTTACCGCGTCAGTGATACGTATCGGCATTCACGTCAAAAATATACGGCACACGAAAGATTGAAGCCAAGTTTAAAGATATAAATTTGAAACAAAAACCTAAGTGTGAGAAATTATACTATCAAGCTCTGTATCGAGGCGAATATACCAAATTGTTTTTTAGTAATTTTTTATTTAATAATTGGGTTTTCTGATCTTTCCAGGAAACAGGCTATACATTAGTTACAAAAGACTTCAATGGCAAAGAAGCACAGATTTTTCTGCTCAAAAAAAATCCCCGGTGATATATATATATATATATATCATGATATATATCATTATATAGATATATATATATATATAATGTGCTCACTTTACCGTAAACTTTAGACCAAGTGCTCAGAATCTAACGGCTAGAATGTTTTCCGGAAAGAATTGCCCGAAAGGAATCGCAAACAATACTCCACCTGAACCAGAAACCTGGAACTTTTACCACAGAATTTCTGTCAAAACTCGGGAGGAAGTGTTATGCGTACGTTACACGTAAGGCGGAGCGCGCGTTTCCAGGCAACTTGACAGTTTATCGACTGCGACGAGAATTATTCAGTGGAAGTTTCACGAGGGGAGGAAGGCGTGGCAGCGG